>CAWUFW010001373.1:2267500-2893832 GCA_963921515.1 Calotriton arnoldi | reverse complement strand
TGCACCTTGTTGCTTCTTTCTGCACCCCTCATGCCTCTTTCTGCACCCCTCTTCCCTCTTTTTGCACTCCTCTTGCCTCTTCCTGCACCTCTGTTCCTTCTTTCTGCACTTCTTTTGTTTCTTTCTGCACCTCTCACTTCTTTCTGTACCCCTCTTGCTTCTTTCTGCACCCCTTGTGCTTCTGTTTGCACCCTCTTCGCTCTTTCTGCACCTCTGGTTCTTCTTTCTGCATGTTATTTTGTTTCTTTCTGCACCCATCTCGCCACTTTCTCCACCCTCTGTTCCCCCTTTCTGCACTCTCTTGCTTCTTTCTGTATCCTCTTGCCTCTTTCTCCACCCCTCTTCCCCCTTTCTGCATCTCTGCTGCTTCTTTCTGCACTTCTCTTGCCTCTTTCTGCACCTGTCCCTTCTTTCTGCAACCCTTGTGCCTCTTTCTGCACCCCTCTTCCCTCTTTCTGCTCCTTCTTGTCTCTTTCTGCACCTCTGTTGCTTCTTTCTGCACTTCTTGTTTCTTTCTGCACCTCTCCTGCATCTTTCTGCACTCCTCTTCCGCACTCCTCTTGCTTCTTTGTGCACCTCTGTTCCTTCTTTCTGCACTTCTTTTGTTTCTTTCATGCACCTCTCGTTTCTTTCTGTATCCCACTTGCCTCTTTCTCCACTCCACTCTTCCCCTTTCTGCATCTCTGTTGCTTCTTTCTGCAATTCTCTTGCTTCTTTCTGCACCTCTCTTGCTTCTTTCTGCACCCCTCATGCTTCTTTCTGCACCTCTCTTCCCTCTTTCTGCACTCCTCTTGCCTCTTTGTACACCTCTGTTGCTTCTTTCTGCACTTCTTTGTTTCTTTCTGCATCCCTCTTGCATCTTTCTGCTCCTCTGTTCCTTCTTTCTGCACCTCTGGCTACTTTCTGCACCCCTCTTGCCTCTTTCTGCAGCCTCTCTTGCCTCTGTCTGCACCTCTGTTCCTTCTTTCTGCACTTTTCTTTCTTTCTGCTACTCTCTTGCTTCTTTCTGCACCCTCTTGCCTCTTTCTCCACTCCTCTTCCCTCTTTATCACCCTGTTGCCTCTTTCTGCACCTCTGTTCCTTCTTCCTGCACTTCTTTTGTTTCTTTCTGTACCCCTTGCCTTTCTCCACCCCTCGTCTCCCTTTCTGCATCTCTGTTGCTTCTTTCTGTACTTCTCTTGCCTCTTTCTGCACCTCTGTTCCTTCTTTCTGCAACCCTTGTGCCTCTTTCTGCACCCCTCTTCCCTCTTTCTGCTCCTTCTTGTCTCTTTCTGTACCTCTGTTGCTTCTTTCTGCACTTCTTGTTTCTTTCTGCACCTCTCCTGCTTCTTTCTGCACCCCTCATGGTTCTTTCTGCACCCCTCTGCCCGCACTCCTCTGGCTTCTTAGTGCAGCTCTGTTCCTTCTTTCTGCACTTCTTCTGTTTCTTTCTGCACCTCTCGTTTCTTTCTGTATCCCTCTTGCCTCTGTCTCCACCCCACGTCGCACTCCCTCATGCCTCTTTCTGCACCAGTCTTCCATCTTTCTGCACTCCTCTTGCCTTTCTGCACCTCTGTTCCTTCTTTCTGCAACCCGTCGTGCCTCTTTCTGCTCCCCTCTTGTCTCTTTCTGCACCTCTGTTGCTTCTTTCTGCACTTCTTTTGTTTCTTTCTGCACCTTTTGCTTCTTTCTGCACCCCTCATGCCTCTTTCTGCACCCCTCTTCCCTCTTTTTGCACTCCTCTTGCCTCTTCCTGCACCTCTGTTCCGTCTTTCTACACTTCTTTGTTTCTTTCTGCACCTCTCACTTCTTTCTGTACCCCTCTTGCTTCTTTCTGCACCCCTCGTGCTTCTGTTTGCACCCCTCTTCACTCTTTCTGCATCCCGGTTCCTTTTTTCTGCTGTTATTTTGTTTCTTTCTGCACCCTCTCGCCACTTTCTCCACCCTTGTTCCCCCTTTTGCATCTCTTGCTTCTTTCTGTATCCCTCTTGCCTCTTTCTCCACCCCACTTCCCCCTTTCTGCATCTCTGCTGCTTCTTTCTGCACTTCTCTTGCCTCTTTCTGCACCTGTCCCTTCTTTCTGCAACCCTTGTGCCTCTTTCTGCACCCCTATTCCCTCTTTCTGCTCCCTTCTTGTCTCTTTCTGTACCTCTGTTGCTTCTTTCTGCACTTCTTGTTTCTTTCTGCACCTCTCCTGCGTCTTTCTGCACCCCTCTTCCCGCACGCCTCTTGCTTCTTTGTGCACCTCTGTTCCTTCTTTCTGCACTTCTTTTGTTTCTTTATGCACCTCTCGTTTCTTTCTGTATCCCACTTGCCTTTTTCTCCACCCACTTTCCCCTTGCTGCATCTCTGTTGCTTCTTTATGCAATTCTCTTGCTTCTTTTGCACCTCTCTTGCTTCTTTATGCACCCTCGTGCCTCTTTCTGCACCCTCTTCCATCTTTCTGCACTCCTCTTGCCTCTTTGTACACCTCTGTTGCTTCTTTCTGCACTTCTTTTGATTCTTTCTGCATCCCTCTTGCATCTTTCTGCACCTCTGTTCCTTCTTTCTGCACCTCTGGCTACTTTCTGCACCCCTTTTGCCTCTTTCTGCAGCCCTCTTGCCTCTGTATGCACCTCTGTTCCTTCTTTCTGCACTTTTCTTTCTTCTGCTGCTCTCTTGCTTCTTTCTGCACCCTCTTGCCTCTTTCTCCACTCCTCTTCCCTCTTTTATCACCCCTGTTGCCTCTTTCTGCACCTCTGTTCCTTCTTCCTGCACTTCTTTTGTTTCTTTCTGTACCACCTTGCCTTTCTCCACCCCTCCTCTCCTTTCTGCATCTCTGTTGCTTCTTTCTGCACTTCTCTTGCCTCTTTCTGCACCTCTGTTCCTTCTTTCTGCAACCCTTGTGCCTCTTTCTGTACCCCTCTTCCCTCTTTCTGCTCCTTCTTGTCTCTTTCTGTACCTCTGTTGCTTCTTTCTGCACTTCTTGTTTCTTTCTGCACCTCTCCTACGTCGTTCTGCACCTCTTCCTGCACTCCTCTTGCTTCTTTGTGCACCTCTGTTCCTTCTTTCTGCACTTCTTTTGTTTCTTTCTGAACACTCTTGTTTCTTTCTGTATCCCACTTGCCTTTTCTCCACCCACTTTCCCCTTTCTGCATCTCTGTTGCTTCTTTATGCAATTCTCTTGCTTCTTTTTGCACCTCTCTTGCTTCTTTATGCACCGCTCGTGCCTCTTTCTGCACTCCTCTTCCCTCTTTCTGCACTCCTCTTGCCTCTTTGTGCACCTCTGTTGCTTCTTTCTGTACTTCTTTTGTTTCTTTCTGCATCCCTCTTGCATCTTTCTGCACCTCTGTTCCTTCTTTCTGCACCTCTGGCTACTTTCTGCACCCCTTTTGCCTCTTTCTGCAGCCCTCTTGCCTCTGTATGCACCTCTGTTCCTTCTTTCTGCACTTTTCTTTCTTTCTGCTGCTCTCTTGCTTCTTTCTGCACCCCCTTGCCTCTTTCTCCACCCTCTTCCCTCTTTTATCACCACTGTTGCCTCTTTCTGCACCTCTGTTCCTTCTTCCTGCACTTCTTTTGTTTCTTTCTGCACCCCCTTGACTTTCTCTACCCCTCCTCCCCCTTTCTGCATCTCTGTTGCTTCTTTCTGTACTTCTCTTGCCTCTTTCTGCACCTCTGTTCCTTCTTTCTGCAACCCTTGTGCCTCTTTCTGCTCCCCTCTTGTCTCTTTCTGCACCTCTGTTGCTTCTTTCTGCACTTCTTTGTTTCTTTCTGCACCTTTTGCTTCTTTCTGCACCCCTCATGCCTCTTTCTGCACCCCTCTTCCCTCTTTTGCACTCCTCTTGCCTCTTCCTGCACCTCTGTTCCATCTTTCTACACTTCTTTTGTTTCTTTCTGCACCTCTCACTTCTTTCTGTACCCCTCTTGCTTCTTTCTGCACCCCTCGTGCTTCTGTTTGCACCCCTCTTCACTCTTTCTGCATCCAGGTTCCTTTTTTCTGCTGTTATTTTGTTTCTTTCTGCACCCCTCTCGCCACTTTCTCCACCCTTGTTCCCCCTTTTTGCATCTCTTGCTTCTTTCTGTATCCCTCTTGCCTCTTTCTCCACCCACTTCCCCCTTTCTGCATCTCTGCTGCTTCTTTCTGCACTTCTCTTGCCTCTTTCTGCACCTGTCCCTTCTTTCTGCAACCCTTGTGCCTCTTTCTGCACCCCTATTCCCTCTTTCTGCTCCTTCTTGTCTCTTTCTGTACCTCTGTTGCTTCTTTCTGCACTTCTTGTTTCTTTCTGCACCTCTCCTGCGTCTTTCTGCACCCCTCTTCCCGCACTCCTCTTGCTTCTTTGTGCACCTCTGTTCCTTCTTTCTGCACTTCTTTTGTTTCTTTATGCACCTCTCGTTTCTTTCTGTATCCCACTTGCCTTTTCTCCACCCGACTTTCCCCTTGCTGCATCTCTGTTGCTTCTTTATGCAATTCTCTTGCTTCTTTTTGCACCTCTCTTGCTTCTTTATGCACCCCTCGTGCCTCTTTCTGCACCCCTCTTCCCTCTTTCTGCACTCCTCTTGCCTCTTTGTACACCTCTGTTGCTTCTTTCTGCACTTCTTTTGTTTCTTTCTGCATCCCTCTTGCATCTTTCTGCTCCTCTGTTCCTTCTTTCTGCACCTCTGGCTACTTTCTGCACCCCCTCTTGCCTCTTTCTGCAGCCCTCTTGCCTCTGTATGCACCTCTGTTCCTTCTTTCTGCACTTTTCTTTCTTTCTGCTGCTCTCTTGCTTCTTTCTGCACCCACTTGCCTCTTTCTCCACTCCTCTTCCCTCTTTTATCACCTCTGTTGCCTCTTTCTGCACCTCTGTTCCTTCTTCCTGCACTTCTTTTGTTTCTTTCTGTACCCCCTTGCCTTTCTCCACCCCTCCTCTGCCTTTCTGCATCTCTGTTGCTTCTTTCTGCACTTCTCTTGCCTCTTTCTGCACCTCTGTTCCTTCTTTCTGCAACCCTTGTGCCTCTTTCTGTACCCCTCTTCCCTCTTTCTGCTCCCTTCTTGTCTCTTTCTGTACCTCTGTTGCTTCTTTCTGCACTTCTTGTTTCTTTCTGCACCTCTCCTGCTTCTTTCTGCCCCCTCATGGTTCTTTCTGCACCCCTCTGCCCGCACTCCTCTGGCATCTTAGTGCAGCTCTGTTCCTTCTTTCTGCACTTCTTCTGTTTCTTTCTGCACCTCTCGTTTCTTTCTGTATCCCTCTTGCCACTGTCTCCACCCCACGTCGCACCCCTCATGCCTCTTTCTGCACCAGTCTTCCCTCTTTCTGCACTCCTCTTGCCTTTCTGCACCTCTGTTCCTTCTTTCTGCAACCCTTGTGCCTCTTTCTGCTCCCCTCTTGTCTCTTTCTGCACCTCTGTTGCTTCTTTCTGCACTTCTTTTGTTTCTTTCTGCACCTTTTGCTTCTTTCTGCACCCCTCATGCCTCTTTCTGCACCCTCTTCCCTCTTTTTGCACTCCTCTTGCCTCTTCCTGCACCTCTGTTCCGTCTTTCTACACTTCTTTTGTTTCTTTCTGCACCTCTCACTTCTTTCTGTACCCCTCTTGCTTCTTTCTGCACCCCTCGTGCTTCTGTTTGCACCCCTCTTCACTCTTTCTGCATCCCGGTTCCTTTTTCTGCTGTTATTTTGTTTCTTTCTGCACCCCTCGTGCCACTTTCTCCACCCTTGTTCCCCCTTTTTGCATCTCTTGCTTCTTTCTGTATCCCTCTTGGCTCTTTCTCCACCCCACTTCCCCCTTTCTGCATCTCTGCTGCTTCTTTCTGCACTTCTCTTGCCTCTTTCTGCACCTGTCCCTTCTTTCTGCAACCCTTGTGCCTCTTTCTGCACCCCTATTCCCTCTTTCTGCTCCCTTCTTGTCTCTTTCTGTACCTCTGTTGCTTCTTTCTGCACTTCTTGTTTCTTTCTGCACCTCTCCTGCGTCTTTCTGCACCCCTCTTCCCGCACTCCTCTTGCTTCTTTGTGCACCTCTGTTCCTTCTTTCTGCACTTCTTTTGTTTCTTTATGCACCTCTCGTTTCTTTCTGTATCCCACTTGCCTTTTCTCCACCCCACTTTCCCCTTGCTGCATCTCTGTTGCTTCTTTATGCAATTCTCTTGCTTCTTTTTGCACCTCTCTTGCTTCTTTATGCACCCCTCGTGCCTCTTTCTGCACCCTTTTCCCTCTTTCTGCACTCCTCTTGCCTCTTTGTACACCTCTGTTGCTTCTTTCTGCACTTCTTTTGTTTCTTTCTGCATCCCTCTTGCATCTTTCTGCACCTCTGTTCCTTCTTTCTGCACCTCTGACTACTTTCTGCACCCCCTTTTGCCTCTTTCTGCAGCCCTCTTGCCTCTGTATGCACCTCTGTTCCTTCTTTCTGCACTTTTCTTTCTTCTGCTGCTCTCTTGCTTCTTTCTGCACCCCTTGCCTCTTTCTCCACTCCTCTTCCCTCTTTTATCACCCCTGTTGCCTCTTTCTGCACCTCTGTTGCCTCTTTCTGCAACTCTTGTTCCTTCTTTCTGTAACCCTGCTGCCTCTTTGCTCCTCTTTCTTGCACCTCTGTTGCTTCTTTCTGCACTTCTTTTGTTTCTTTCTGCACCTTTTGCTTCTTTCTGCACCCCTCATGCCTCTTTCTGCACCCCTCTTCCCTCTTTTTGCACTCCTCTTGCCTCTTCCTGCACCTCTGTTCCATCTTTCTACACTTCTTTTGTTTCTGTCTGCACCTCTCACTTCTTTCTGTACCCCTCTTGCTTCTTTCTGCACCCCTTGTGCTTCTGTTTGCACCCCTCTTCACTCTTTCTGCATCCTGGTTCTTTTTTTCTGCTGTTATTTTGTTTCTTTCTGCACCCATCTCGCCACTTTCTCCACCCTTGTTCCCCCTTTTTGCATCTCTTGCTTCTTTCTGTATCCCTCTTGCCTCTTTCTCCACCCACTTCCCCCTTTCTGCATCTCTGCTGCTTCTTTCTGCACTTCTCTTGCCTCTTTCTGCACCTGTCCCTTCTTTCTGCAACCCTTGTGCCTCTTTCTGCACCCCTATTCCCTCTTTCTGCTCCTTCTTGTCTCTTTCTGTACCTCTGTTGCTTCTTTCTGCACTTCTTGTTTCTTTCTGCACCTCTCCTGCGTCTTTCTGCACTCCTCTTCCCGCACTCCTCTTGCTTCTTTGTGCACCTCTGTTCCTTCTTTCTGCACTTCTTTTGTTTCTTTATGCACCTCTCGTTTCTTTCTGTATCCCACTTGCCTTTTTCTCCACCCACTTTCCCCTTGCTGCATCTCTGTTGCTTCTTTATGCAATTCTCTTGCTTCTTTTTGCACCTCTCTTGCTTCTTTATGCACCCTCGTGCCTCTTTCTGCACCCCTTTTCCCTCTTTCTGCACTCCTCTTGCCTCTTTGTACACCTCTGTTGCTTCTTTCTGCACTTCTTTTGTTTCTTTCTGCATCCCTCTTGCATCTTTCTGCTCCTCTGTTCCTTCTTTCTGCACCTCTGGCTACTTTCTGCACCCCCCTTTTGCCTCTTTCTGCAGCCCTCTTGCCTCTGTATGCACCTCTGTTCCTTCTTTCTGCACTTTTCTTTCTTCTGCTGCTCTCTTGCTTCTTTCTGCACCCCCTTGCCTCTTTCTCCACTCCTCTTCCCTCTTTTATCACCCCTGTTGCCTCTTTCTGCACCTCTGTTCCTTCTTCCTGCACTTCTTTTGTTTCTTTCTGTACCCCCTTGCCTTTCTCCACCCCTCCTCTCCCTTTCTGCATCTCTGTTGCTTCTTTCTGCACTTCTCTTGCCTCTTTCTGCACCTCTGTTCCTTCTTTCTGCAACCCTTGTGCCTCTTTCTGTACCCCTCTTCCCTCTTTCTGCTCCTTCTTGTCTCTTTCTGTACCTCTGTTGCTTCTTTCTGCACTTCTTGTTTCTTTCTGCACCTCTCCTGCTTCTTTCTGCACCCCTCATGGTTCTTTCTGCACCCCTCTGCCCGCACTCCTCTGGCTTCTTAGTGCAGCTCTGTTCCTTCTTTCTGCACTTCTTCTGTTTCTTTCTGCACCTCTCGTTTCTTTCTGTATCCCTCTTGCCACTGTCTCCACCCACGTCGCACCCCTCATGCCTCTTTCTGCACCAGTCTTCCATCTTTCTGCACTCCTCTTGCCTTTCTGCACCTCTGTTCCTTCTTTCTGCAACCCTTGTGCCTCTTTCTGCTCCCCTCTTGTCTCTTTCTGCACCTCTGTTGCTTCTTTCTGCACTTCTTTTGTTTCTTTCTGCACCTTTGCTTCTTTCTGCACCCCTCATGCCTCTTTCTGCACCCTCTTCCCTCTTTTTGCACTCCTCTTGCCTCTTCCTGCACCTCTGTTCCGTCTTTCTACACTTCTTTTGTTTCTTTCTGCACCTCTCACTTCTTTCTGTACCCCTCTTGCTTCTTTCTGCACCCCTCGTGCTTCTGTTTGCACCCCTCTTCACTCTTTCTGCATCCCAGTTCCTTTTTCTGCTGTTATTTTGTTTCTTTCTGCACCCCTCTCGCCACTTTCTCCACCCTTGTTCCCCCTTTTTGCATCTCTTGCTTCTTTCTGTATCCCTCTTGCCTCTTTCTCCATCCCACTTCCCCCTTTCTGCATCTCTGCTGCTTCTTTCTGCATTTCTCTTGCCTCTTTCTGCACCTGTCCCTTCTTTCTGCAACCCTTTTGCCTCTTTCTGCACCCCTATTCCCTCTTTCTGCTCCTTTCTTGTCTCTTTCTGCACCTTTGTTGCTTCTTTCTGCACTTCTTGTTTCTTTCTGCACCTCTCCTGCGTCGTTCTGCACCCCTCTTCCCGCACTCCTCTTGCTTCTTTGTGCACCTCTGTTCCTTCTTTCTGCACTTCTTTTGTTTCTTTCTGCACCTCTCGTTTCTTTCTGTATCCCACTTGCCTTTTCTCCACCCCACTTTCCCCTTTCTGCATCTCTGTTGCTTCTTTATGCAATTCTCTTGCTTCTTTTGCACCTCTCTTGCTTCTTTATGCACCGCTCGTGCCTCTTTCTGCACCCCTCTTCCCTCTTTCTGCACTCCTCTTGCCTCTTTGTGCACCTCTGTTGCTTCTTTCTGTACTTCTTTTGTTTCTTTCTGCATCCCTCTTGCATCTTTCTGCACCTCTGTTCCTTCTTTCTGCACCTCTGGCTACTTTCTGCACCCCCTTTTGCCTCTTTCTGCAGCCCTCTTGCCTCTGTATGCACCTCTGTTCCTTCTTTCTGCACTTTTCTTTCTTTCTGCTGCTCTCTTGCTTCTTTCTGCACCCCTTGCCTCTTTCTCCACCCTCTTCCCTCTTTTATCACCACTGTTGCCTCTTTCTGCACCTCTGTTCCTTCTTCCTGCACTTCTTTTGTTTCTTTCTGCACCCCTTGACTTTCTCTACCCCTCCTCCCCCTTTCTGCATCTCTGTTGCTTCTTTCTGTACTTCTCTTGCCTCTTTCTGCACCTCTGTTCCTTCTTTCTGCAACCCTTGTGCCTCTTTCTGCTCCCCTCTTGTCTCTTTCTGCACCTCTGTTGCTTCTTTCTGCACTTCTTTTGTTTCTTTCTGCACCTTTTGCTTCTTTCTGCACCCCTCATGCCTCTTTCTGCACCCCTCTTCCCTCTTTTGCACTCCTCTTGCCTCTTCCTGCACCTCTGTTCCATCTTTCTACACTTCTTTTGTTTCTTTCTGCACCTCTCACTTCTTTCTGTACCCCTCTTGCTTCTTTCTGCACCCTCGTGCTTCTGTTTGCACCCTCTTCACTCTTTCTGCATCCAGGTTCCTTTTTTCTGCTGTTATTTTGTTTCTTTCTGCACCCCTCTCGCCACTTTCTCCACCCTTGTTCCCCCTTTTTGCATCTCTTGCTTCTTTCTGTATCCCTCTTGCCTCTTTCTCCACCCCACTTCCCCCTTTCTGCATCTCTGCTGCTTCTTTCTGCACTTCTCTTGCCTCTTTCTGCACCTGTCCCTTCTTTCTGCAACCCTTGTGCCTCTTTCTGCACCCCTATTCCCTCTTTCTGCTCCCTTCTTGTCTCTTTCTGTACCTCTGTTGCTTCTTTCTGCACTTCTTGTTTCTTTCTGCACCTCTCCTGCGTCTTTCTGCACCCCTCTTCCCGCACTCCTCTTGCTTCTTTGTGCACCTCTGTTCCTTCTTTCTGCACTTCTTTTGTTTCTTTATGCACCTCTCGTTTCTTTCTGTATCCCACTTGCCTTTTTCTCCACCCCACTTTCCCCTTGCTGCATCTCTGTTGCTTCTTTATGCAATTCTCTTGCTTCTTTTGCACCTCTCTTGCTTCTTTATGCACCCCTCGTGCCTCTTTCTGCACCCCTTTTCCCTCTTTCTGCACTCCTCTTGCCTCTTTGTACACCTCTGTTGCTTCTTTCTGCACTTCTTTTGTTTCTTTCTGCATCCCTCTTGCATCTTTCTGCTCCTCTGTTCCTTCTTTCTGCACCTCTGGCTACTTTCTGCACCCCCTTTGCCTCTTTCTGCAGCCCTCTTGCCTCTGTATGCACCTCTGTTCCTTCTTTCTGCACTTTTCTTTCTTCTGCTGCTCTCTTGCTTCTTTCTGCACCCCTTGCCTCTTTCTCCACTCCTCTTCCCTCTTTTATCACCCCTGTTGCCTCTTTCTGCACCTCTGTTCCTTCTTCCTGCACTTCTTTTGTTTCTTTCTGTACCCCCTTGCCTTTCTCCACCCCTCCTCTCCCTTTCTGCATCTCTGTTGCTTCTTTCTGCACTTCTCTTGCCTCTTTCTGCACCTCTGTTCCTTCTTTCTGCAACCCTTGTGCCTCTTTCTGTACCCCTCTTCCCTCTTTCTGCTCCCTTCTTGTCTCTTTCTGTACCTCTGTTGCTTCTTTCTGCACTTCTTGTTTCTTTCTGCACCTCTCCTGCTTCTTTCTGCACCCCTCATGGTTCTTTCTGCACCCCTCTGCCCGCACTCCTCTGGCTTCTTAGTGCAGCTCTGTTCCTTCTTTCTGCACTTCTTCTGTTTCTTTCTGCACCTCTCGTTTCTTTCTGTATCCCTCTTGCCACTGTCTCCACCCACGTCGCACCCCTCATGCCTCTTTCTGCACCAGTCTTCCCTCTTTCTGCACTCCTCTTGCCTTTCTGCACCTCTGTTCCTTCTTTCTGCAACCCTTGTGCCTCTTTCTGCTCCCCTCTTGTCTCTTTCTGCACCTCTGTTGCTTCTTTCTGCACTTCTTTTGTTTCTTTCTGCACCTTTTGCTTCTTTCTGCACCCCTCATGCCTCTTTCTGCACCCCTCTTCCCTCTTTTTGCACTCCTCTTGCCTCTTCCTGCACCTCTGTTCCGTCTTTCTACACTTCTTTTGTTTCTTTCTGCACCTCTCACTTCTTTCTGTACCCCTCTTGCTTCTTTCTGCACCCCTCGTGCTTCTGTTTGCACCCCTCTTCACTCTTTCTGCATCCCAGTTCCTTTTTTCTGCTGTTATTTTGTTTCTTTCTGCACCCCTCTCGCCACTTTCTCCACCCTTGTTCCCCCTTTTTGCATCTCTTGCTTCTTTCTGTATCCCTCTTGCCTCTTTCTCCACCCCACTTCCCCCTTTCTGCATCTCTGCTGCTTCTTTCTGCACTTCTCTTGCCTCTTTCTGCACCTGTCCCTTCTTTCTGCAACCCTTGTGCCTCTTTCTGCACCCCTATTCCCTCTTTCTGCTCCCTTCTTGTCTCTTTCTGTACCTCTGTTGCTTCTTTCTGCACTTCTTGTTTCTTTCTGCACCTCTCCTGCGTCTTTCTGCACCCCTCTTCCCGCACGCCTCTTGCTTCTTTGTGCACCTCTGTTCCTTCTTTCTGCACTTCTTTTGTTTCTTTATGCACCTCTCGTTTCTTTCTGTATCCCACTTGCCTTTTTCTCCACCCCACTTTCCCCTTGCTGCATCTCTGTTGCTTCTTTATGCAATTCTCTTGCTTCTTTTTGCACCTCTCTTGCTTCTTTATGCACCCCTCGTGCCTCTTTCTGCACCCTTTTCCCTCTTTCTGCACTCCTCTTGCCTCTTTGTACACCTCTGTTGCTTCTTTCTGCACTTCTTTTGATTCTTTCTGGATCCCTCTTGCATCTTTCTGCACCTCTGTTCCTTCTTTCTGCACCTCTGGCTACTTTCTGCACCCCCCCTTTGCTTCTTTCTGCACCCCCTTGCCTCTTTCTCCACTCCTCTTCCCTCTTTTATCACCCCTGTTGCCTCTTTCTGCACCTCTGTTCCTTCTTCCTGCACTTCTTTTGTTTCTTTCTGTACCACCTTGCCTTTCTCCACCCCTCCTCTCCCTTTCTGCATCTCTGTTGCTTCTTTCTGCACTTCTCTTGCCTCTTTCTGCACCTCTGTTCCTTCTTTCTGCAACCCTTGTGCCTCTTTCTGTACCCCTCTTCCCTCTTTCTGCTCCCTTCTTGTCTCTTTCTGTACCTATGTTGCTTCTTTCTGCACTTCTTGTTTCTTTCTGCACCTCTCCTACGTCGTTCTGCACCCCTCTTCCTGCACTCCTCTTGCTTCTTTGTGCACCTCTGTTCCTTCTTTCTGCACTTCTTTTGTTTCTTTCTGAACCTCTCGTTTCTTTCTGTATCCCACTTGCCTTTTCTCCACCCCACTTTCCCCTTTCTGCATCTCTGTTGCTTCTTTATGCAATTCTCTTGCTTCTTTTTGCACCTCTCTTGCTTCTTTATGCACCGCTCGTGCCTCTTTCTGCACCCCTCTTCCCTCTTTCTGCACTCCTCTTGCCTCTTTGTGCACCTCTGTTGCTTCTTTCTGTACTTCTTTTGTTTCTTTCTGCATCCCTCTTGCATCTTTCTGCACCTCTGTTCCTTCTTTCTGCACCTCTGGCTACTTTCTGCACCCCCTTTTGCCTCTTTCTGCAGCCCTCTTGCCTCTGTATGCACCTCTGTTCCTTCTTTCTGCACTTTTCTTTCTTTCTGCTGCTCTCTTGCTTCTTTCTGCACCCCTTGCCTCTTTCTCCACCCTCTTCCCTCTTTTATCACCACTGTTGCCTCTTTCTGCACCTCTGTTCCTTCTTCCTGCACTTCTTTTGTTTCTTTCTGCACCCCCTTGACTTTCTCTACCCCTCCTCCCCCTTTCTGCATCTCTGTTGCTTCTTTCTGTACTTCTCTTGCCTCTTTCTGCACCTCTGTTCCTTCTTTCTGCAACCCTTGTGCCTCTTTCTGCTCCCCTCTTGTCTCTTTCTGCACCTCTGTTGCTTCTTTCTGCACTTCTTTTGTTTCTTTCTGCACCTTTTGCTTCTTTCTGCACCCCTCATGCCTCTTTCTGCACCCCTCTTCCCTCTTTTTGCACTCCTCTTGCCTCTTCCTGCACCTCTGTTCCGTCTTTCTACACTTCTTTTGTTTCTTTCTGCACCTCTCACTTCTTTCTGTACCCCTCTTGCTTCTTTCTGCACCCTCGTGCTTCTGTTTGCACCCCTCTTCACTCTTTCTGCATCCCGGTTCCTTTTTTCTGCTGTTATTTTGTTTCTTTCTGCACCCCTCTCGCCACTTTCTCCACCCTTGTTCCCCCTTTTTGCATCTCTTGCTTCTTTCTGTATCCCTCTTGCCTCTTTCTCCACCCACTTCCCCCTTTCTGCATCTCTGCTGCTTCTTTCTGCACTTCTCTTGCCTCTTTCTGCACCTGTCCCTTCTTTCTGCAACCCTTGTGCCTCTTTCTGCACCCCTATTCCCTCTTTCTGCTCCCTTCTTGTCTCTTTCTGTACCTCTGTTGCTTCTTTCTGCACTTCTTGTTTCTTTCTGCACCTCTCCTGCGTCTTTCTGCACCCCTCTTCCCGCACTCCTCTTGCTTCTTTGTGCACCTCTGTTCCTTCTTTCTGCACTTCTTTTGTTTCTTTATGCACCTCTCGTTTCTTTCTGTATCCCACTTGCCTTTTTCTCCACCCACTTTCCCCTTGCTGCATCTCTGTTGCTTCTTTATGCAATTCTCTTGCTTCTTTTTGCACCTCTCTTGCTTCTTTATGCACCCTCGTGCCTCTTTCTGCACCCCTCTTCCCTCTTTCTGCACTCCTCTTGCCTCTTTGTACACCTCTGTTGCTTCTTTCTGCACTTCTTTTGTTTCTTTCTGCATCCCTCTTGCATCTTTCTGCACCTCTGTTCCTTCTTTCTGCACCTCTGGCTACTTTCTGCACCCCCTTTTGCCTCTTTCTGCAGCCCTCTTGCCTCTGTATGCACCTCTGTTCCTTCTTTCTGCACTTTTCTTTCTTCTGCTGCTCTCTTGCTTCTTTCTGCACCCCTTGCCTCTTTCTCCACTCCTCTTCCCTCTTTTATCACCCCTGTTGCCTCTTTCTGCACCTCTGTTCCTTCTTCCTGCACTTCTTTTGTTTCTTTCTGTACCCCTTGCCTTTCTCCACCCCTCCTCTCCCTTTCTGCATCTCTGTTGCTTCTTTCTGCACTTCTCTTGCCTCTTTCTGCACCTCTGTTCCGTCTTTGTGCAACCCTTGTGGCTCTTTCTGTACCCCTCTTCCCTCTTTCTGCTCCTTCTTGTCTCTTTCTGTACCTCTGTTGCTTCTTTCTGCACTTCTTGTTTCTTTCTGCACCTCTCCTGCTTCTTTCTGCACCCCTCATGGTTCTTTCTGCACCCCTCTGCCCGCACTCCTCTGGCTTCTTAGTGCAGCTCTGTTCCTTCTTTCTGCACTTCTTCTGTTTCTTTCTGCACCTCTCGTTTCTTTCTGTATCCCTCTTGCCTCTGTCTCCACCCCACGTCGCACCCCTCATGCCTCTTTCTGCACCAGTCTTCCCTCTTTCTGCACTCCTCTTGCCTTTCTGCACCTCTGTTCCTTCTTTCTGCAACCCTTGTGCCTCTTTCTGCTCCCCTCTTGTCTCTTTCTGCACCTCTGTTGCTTCTTTCTGCACTTCTTTTGTTTCTTTCTGCACCTTTTGCTTCTTTCTGCACCCCTCATGCCTCTTTCTGCACCCCTCTTCCCTCTTTTTGCACTCCTCTTGCCTCTTCCTGCACCTCTGTTCCGTCTTTCTACACTTCTTTTGTTTCTTTCTGCACCTCTCACTTCTTTCTGTACCCCTCTTGCTTCTTTCTGCACCCCTCGTGCTTCTGTTTGCACCCCTCTTCACTCTTTCTGCATCCCAGTTCCTTTTTCTGCTGTTATTTTGTTTCTTTCTGCACCCCTCTCGCCACTTTCTCCACCCTTGTTCCCCCTTTTTGCATCTCTTGCTTCTTTCTGTATCCCTCTTGCCTCTTTCTCCACCCCACTTCCCCCTTTCTGCATCTCTGCTGCTTCTTTCTGCACTTCTCTTGCCTCTTTCTGCACCTGTCCCTTCTTTCTGCAACCCTTGTGCCTCTTTCTGCACCCCTATTCCCTCTTTCTGCTCCTTCTTGTCTCTTTCTGTACCTCTGTTGCTTCTTTCTGCACTTCTTGTTTCTTTCTGCACCTCTCCTGCGTCTTTCTGCACCCCTCTTCCCGCACTCCTCTTGCTTCTTTGTGCACCTCTGTTCCTTCTTTCTGCACTTCTTTTGTTTCTTTCTGCACCTCTCGTTTCTTTCTGTATCCCACTTGCCTTTTCTCCACCCACTTTCCCCTTGCTGCATCTCTGTTGCTTCTTTATGCAATTCTCTTGCTTCTTTTTGCACCTCTCTTGCTTCTTTATGCACCGCTCGTGCCTCTTTCTGCACCCCTCTTCCCTCTTTCTGCACTCCTCTTGCCTCTTTGTACACCTCTGTTGCTTCTTTCTGCACTTCTTTTGTTTCTTTCTGCATCCCTCTTGCATCTTTCTGCACCTCTGTTCCTTCTTTCTGCACCTCTGGCTACTTTCTGCACCCCCTTTTGCCTCTTTCTGCAGCCCTCTTGCCTCTGTATGCACCTCTGTTCCTTCTTTCTGCACTTTTCTTTCTTTCTGCTGCTCTCTTGCTTCTTTCTGCACCCCTTGCCTCTTTCTCCACTCCTCTTCCCTCTTTTATCACCACTGTTGCCTCTTTCTGCACCTCTGTTCCTTCTTCCTGCACTTCTTTTGTTTCTTTCTGTACCCCCTTGACTTTCTCTACCCCTCCTCTCCCTTTCTGCATCTCTGTTGCTTCTTTCTGCACTTCTCTTGCCTCTTTCTGCACCTCTGTTCCTTCTTTCTGCAACCCTTGTGCCTCTTTCTGTCCCCTCTTGCCTCTTTCTGCCTCTGTTGCTTCTTGTCTGCTTTCTGTTACTTCTGCCTTTGCTTCTTTCTGCACCTCCTCTTTCTGCCTCTTCCCTTTCTGCACTCTTGCCTCTTCCTGCACTCTTGTCTTTCACTTCTTTGTTTCTTTCTGCATCTCATTCCTTCTGTGCCCCTCTGCTTCTTCGCACTCCTCTGGCTTCTTAGTGCAGCTCTGTTCCTTCTTTCTGCACTTCTTCTGTTTCTTTCTGCACCTCTCGTTTCTTTCTGTATCCCTCTTGCCTCTGTCTCCACCCACGTCGCACCCCTCATGCCTCTTTCTGCACCAGTCTTCCCTCTTTCTGCACTCCTCTTGCCTTTCTGCACCTCTGTTCCTTCTTTCTGCAACCCTTGTGCCTCTTTCTGCTCCCCTCTTGTCTCTTTCTGCACCTCTGTTGCTTCTTTCTGCACTTCTTTTGTTTCTTTCTGCACCTTTTGCTTCTTTCTGCACCCCTCATGCCTCTTTCTGCACCCCTCTTCCCTCTTTTTGCACTCCTCTTGCCTCTTCCTGCACCTCTGTTCCGTCTTTCTACACTTCTTTTGTTTCTTTCTGCACCTCTCACTTCTTTCTGTACCCCTCTTGCTTCTTTCTGCACCCCTCGTGCTTCTGTTTGCACCCTCTTCACTCTTTCTGCATCCCAGTTCCTTTTTTCTGCTGTTATTTTGTTTCTTTCTGCACCCCTCTCGCCACTTTCTCCACCCTTGTTCCCCCTTTTTGCATCTCTTGCTTCTTTCTGTATCCCTCTTGCCTCTTTCTCCACCCCACTTCCCCCTTTCTGCATCTCTGCTGCTTCTTTCTGCACTTCTCTTGCCTCTTTCTGCACCTGTCCCTTCTTTCTGCAACCCTTGTGCCTCTTTCTGCACCCCTATTCCCTCTTTCTGCTCCCTTCTTGTCTCTTTCTGTACCTCTGTTGCTTCTTTCTGCACTTCTTGTTTCTTTCTGCACCTCTCCTGCGTCTTTCTGCACCCCTCTTCCCGCACTCCTCTTGCTTCTTTGTGCACCTCTGTTCCTTCTTTCTGCACTTCTTTTGTTTCTTTATGCACCTCTCGTTTCTTTCTGTATCCCACTTGCCTTTTTCTCCACCCCACTTTCCCCTTGCTGCATCTCTGTTGCTTCTTTATGCAATTCTCTTGCTTCTTTTTGCACCTCTCTTGCTTCTTTATGCACCCTCGTGCCTCTTTCTGCACCCCTTTTCCCTCTTTCTGCACTCCTCTTGCCTCTTTGTACACCTCTGTTGCTTCTTTCTGCACTTCTTTTGTTTCTTTCTGCATCCCTCTTGCATCTTTCTGCTCCTCTGTTCCTTCTTTCTGCACCTCTGGCTACTTTCTGCACCCCCTTTTGCCTCTTTCTGCAGCCCTCTTGCCTCTGTATGCACCTCTGTTCCTTCTTTCTGCACTTTTCTTTCTTCTGCTGCTCTCTTGCTTCTTTCTGCACCCCTTGCCTCTTTCTCCACTCCTCTTCCCTCTTTTATCACCCCTGTTGCCTCTTTCTGCACCTCTGTTCCTTCTTCCTGCACTTCTTTTGTTTCTTTCTGTACCCCCTTGCCTTTCTCCACCCCTCCTCTCCCTTTCTGCATCTCTGTTGCTTCTTTCTGTACTTCTCTTGCCTCTTTCTGCACCTCTGTTCCTTCTTTCTGCAACCCTTGTGCCTCTTTCTGTACCCCTCTTCCCTCTTTCTGCTCCCTTCTTATCTCTTTCTGTACCTCTGTTGCTTCTTTCTGCACTTCTTGTTTCTTTCTGCACCTCTCCTGCTTCTTTCTGCACCCCTCATGGTTCTTTCTGCACCCCTCTGCCCGCACTCCTCTGGCTTCTTAGTGCAGCTCTGTTCCTTCTTTCTGCACTTCTTCTGTTTCTTTCTGCACCTCTCGTTTCTTTCTGTATCCCTCTTGCCACTGTCTCCACCCCACGTCGCACCCCTCATGCCTCTTTCTGCACCAGTCTTCCCTCTTTCTGCACTCCTCTTGCCTTTCTGCACCTCTGTTCCTTCTTTCTGCAACCCTTGTGCCTCTTTCTGCTCCCCTCTTGTCTCTTTCTGCACCTCTGTTGCTTCTTTCTGCACTTCTTTTGTTTCTTTCTGCACCTTTTGCTTCTTTCTGCACCCCTCATGCCTCTTTCTGCACCCCTCTTCCCTCTTTTTGCACTCCTCTTGCCTCTTCCTGCACCTCTGTTCCGTCTTTCTACACTTCTTTTATTTCTTTCTGCACCTCTCACTTCTTTCTGTACCCCTCTTGCTTCTTTCTGCACCCCTCGTGCTTCTGTTTGCACCCCTCTTCACTCTTTCTGCATCCCGGTTCCTTTTTTCTGCTGTTATTTTGTTTCTTTCTGCACCCCTCTCGCCACTTTCTCCACCCTTGTTCCCCCTTTTTGCATCTCTTGCTTCTTTCTGTATCCCTCTTGCCTCTTTCTCCACCCCACTTCCCCCTTTCTGCATCTCTGCTGCTTCTTTCTGCACTTCTCTTGCCTCTTTCTGCACCTGTCCCTTCTTTCTGCAACCCTTGTGCCTCTTTCTGCACCCCTATTCCCTCTTTCTGCTCCCTTCTTGTCTCTTTCTGTACCTCTGTTGCTTCTTTCTGCACTTCTTGTTTCTTTCTGCACCTCTCCTGCGTCTTTCTGCACCCCTCTTCCCGCACGCCTCTTGCTTCTTTGTGCACCTCTGTTCCTTCTTTCTGCACTTCTTTTGTTTCTTTATGCACCTCTCGTTTCTTTCTGTATCCCACTTGCCTTTTTCTCCACCCCACTTTCCCCTTGCTGCATCTCTGTTGCTTCTTTATGCAATTCTCTTGCTTCTTTTTGCACCTCTCTTGCTTCTTTATGCACCCCTCGTGCCTCTTTCTGCACCCCTTTCCCTCTTTCTGCACTCCTCTTGCCTCTTTGTACACCTCTGTTGCTTCTTTCTGCACTTCTTTTGATTCTTTCTGCATCCCTCTTGCATCTTTCTGCACCTCTGTTCCTTCTTTCTGCACCTCTGGCTACTTTCTGCACCCCCTTTTGCCTCTTTCTGCAGCCCTCTTGCCTCTGTATGCACCTCTGTTCCTTCTTTCTGCACTTTTCTTTCTTCTGCTGCTCTCTTGCTTCTTTCTGCACCCCTTGCCTCTTTCTCCACTCCTCTTCCCTCTTTTATCACCCCTGTTGCCTCTTTCTGCACCTCTGTTCCTTCTTCCTGCACTTCTTTTGTTTCTTTCTGTACCACCTTGCCTTTCTCCACCCCTCCTCTCCCTTTCTGCATCTCTGTTGCTTCTTTCTGCACTTCTCTTGCCTCTTTCTGCACCTCTGTTCCTTCTTTCTGCAACCCTTGTGCCTCTTTCTGTACCCCTCTTCCCTCTTTCTGCTCCTTCTTGTCTCTTTCTGTACCTCTGTTGCTTCTTTCTGCACTTCTTGTTTCTTTCTGCACCTCTCCTACGTCGTTCTGCACCCCTCTTCCCGCACTCCTCTTGCTTCTTTGTGCACCTCTGTTCCTTCTTTCTGCACTTCTTTTGTTTCTTTCTGAACCTCTCGTTTCTTTCTGTATCCCACTTGCCTTTTTCTCCACCCCACTTTCCCCTTTCTGCATCTCTGTTGCTTCTTTATGCAATTCTCTTGCTTCTTTTGCACCTCTCTTGCTTCTTTATGCACCGCTCGTGCCTCTTTCTGCACCCCTCTTCCCTCTTTCTGCACTCCTCTTGCCTCTTTGTGCACCTCTGTTGCTTCTTTCTGTACTTCTTTTGTTTCTTTCTGCATCCCTCTTGCATCTTTCTGCACCTCTGTTCCTTCTTTCTGCACCTCTGGCTACTTTCTGCACCCCCTTTTGCCTCTTTCTGCAGCCCTCTTGCCTCTGTATGCACCTCTGTTCCTTCTTTCTGCACTTTTCTTTCTTTCTGCTGCTCTCTTGCTTCTTTCTGCACCCCTTGCCTCTTTCTCCACCCTCTTCCCTCTTTTATCACCACTGTTGCCTCTTTCTGCACCTCTGTTCCTTCTTCCTGCACTTCTTTTGTTTCTTTCTGCACCCCTTGACTTTCTCTACCCCTCCTCCCCCTTTCTGCATCTCTGTTGCTTCTTTCTGTACTTCTCTTGCCTCTTTCTGCACCTCTGTTCCTTCTTTCTGCAACCCTTGTGCCTCTTTCTGCTCCCCTCTTGTCTCTTTCTGCACCTCTGTTGCTTCTTTCTGCACTTCTTTTGTTTCTTTCTGCACCTTTGCTTCTTTCTGCACCCCTCATGCCTCTTTCTGCACCCCTCTTCCCTCTTTTTGCACTCCTCTTGCCTCTTCCTGCACCTCTGTTCCATCTTTCTACACTTCTTTTGTTTCTTTCTGCACCTCTCACTTCTTTCTGTACCCCTCTTGCTTCTTTCTGCACCCTCGTGCTTCTGTTTGCACCCCTCTTCACTCTTTCTGCATCCCGGTTCCTTTTTTCTGCTGTTATTTTGTTTCTTTCTGCACCCCTCTCGCCACTTTCTCCACCCTTGTTCCCCCTTTTTGCATCTCTTGCTTCTTTCTGTATCCCTCTTGCCTCTTTCTCCACCCACTTCCCCCTTTCTGCATCTCTGCTGCTTCTTTCTGCACTTCTCTTGCCTCTTTCTGCACCTGTCCCTTCTTTCTGCAACCCTTGTGCCTCTTTCTGCACCCCTATTCCCTCTTTCTGCTCCCTTCTTGTCTCTTTCTGTACCTCTGTTGCTTCTTTCTGCACTTCTTGTTTCTTTCTGCACCTCTCCTGCGTCTTTCTGCACCCCTCTTCCCGCACTCCTCTTGCTTCTTTGTGCACCTCTGTTCCTTCTTTCTGCACTTCTTTTGTTTCTTTATGCACCTCTCGTTTCTTTCTGTATCCCACTTGCCTTTTTCTCCACCCACTTTCCCCTTGCTGCATCTCTGTTGCTTCTTTATGCAATTCTCTTGCTTCTTTTTGCACCTCTCTTGCTTCTTTATGCACCCTCGTGCCTCTTTCTGCACCCCTTTTCCCTCTTTCTGCACTCCTCTTGCCTCTTTGTACACCTCTGTTGCTTCTTTCTGCACTTCTTTTGTTTCTTTCTGCATCCCTCTTGCATCTTTCTGCTCCTCTGTTCCTTCTTTCTGCACCTCTGGCTACTTTCTGCACCCCTTTTGCCTCTTTCTGCAGCCCTCTTGCCTCTGTATGCACCTCTGTTCCTTCTTTCTGCACTTTTCTTTCTTCTGCTGCTCTCTTGCTTCTTTCTGCACCCCTTGCCTCTTTCTCCACTCCTCTTCCCTCTTTTATCACCCCTGTTGCCTCTTTCTGCACCTCTGTTCCTTCTTCCTGCACTTCTTTTGTTTCTTTCTGTACCCCTTGCCTTTCTCCACCCCTCCTCTCCCTTTCTGCATCTCTGTTGCTTCTTTCTGTACTTCTCTTGCCTCTTTCTGCACCTCTGTTCCTTCTTTCTGCAACCCTTGTGCCTCTTTCTGTACCCCTCTTCCCTCTTTCTGCTCCCTTCTTGTCTCTTTCTGTACCTCTGTTGCTTCTTTCTGCACTTCTTGTTTCTTTCTGCACCTCTCCTGCTTCTTTCTGCACCCCTCATGGTTCTTTCTGCACCCCTCTGCCCGCACTCCTCTGGCTTCTTAGTGCAGCTCTGTTCCTTCTTTCTGCACTTCTTCTGTTTCTTTCTGCACCTCTCGTTTCTTTCTGTATCCCTCTTGCCTCTGTCTCCACCCCACGTCGCACCCCTCATGCCTCTTTCTGCACCAGTCTTCCCTCTTTCTGCACTCCTCTTGCCTTTCTGCACCTCTGTTCCTTCTTTCTGCAACCCTTGTGCCTCTTTCTGCTCCCCTCTTGTCTCTTTCTGCACCTCTGTTGCTTCTTTCTGCACTTCTTTTGTTTCTTTCTGCACCTTTTGCTTCTTTCTGCACCCCTCATGCCTCTTTCTGCACCCCTCTTCCCTCTTTTTGCACTCCTCTTGCCTCTTCCTGCACCTCTGTTCCAGTCTTTCTACACTTCTTTTGTTTCTTTCTGCACCTCTCACTTCTTTCTGTACCCCTCTTGCTTCTTTCTGCACCCCTCGTGCTTCTGTTTGCACCCCTCTTCACTCTTTCTGCATCCCAGTTCCTTTTTTCTGCTGTTATTTTGTTTCTTTCTGCACCCCTCTCGCCACTTTCTCCACCCTTGTTCCCCCTTTTTGCATCTCTTGCTTCTTTCTGTATCCCTCTTGCCTCTTTCTCCACCCCACTTCCCCCTTTCTGCATCTCTGCTGCTTCTTTCTGCACTTCTCTTGCCTCTTTCTGCACCTGTCCCTTCTTTCTGCAACCCTTGTGCCTCTTTCTGCACCCTATTCCCTCTTTCTGCTCCCTTCTTGTCTCTTTCTGTACCTCTGTTGCTTCTTTCTGCACTTCTTGTTTCTTTCTGCACCTCTCCTGCGTCTTTCTGCACCCCTCTTCCCGCACGCCTCTTGCTTCTTTGTGCACCTCTGTTCCTTCTTTCTGCACTTCTTTTGTTTCTTTATGCACCTCTCGTTTCTTTCTGTATCCCACTTGCCTTTTTCTCCACCCACTTTCCCCTTGCTGCATCTCTGTTGCTTCTTTATGCAATTCTCTTGCTTCTTTTTGCACCTCTCTTGCTTCTTTATGCACCCTCGTGCCTCTTTCTGCACCCTTTTCCCTCTTTCTGCACTCCTCTTGCCTCTTTGTACACCTCTGTTGCTTCTTTCTGCACTTCTTTTGATTCTTTCTGCATCCCTCTTGCATCTTTCTGCACCTCTGTTCCTTCTTTCTGCACCTCTGGCTACTTTCTGCACCCCCTTTTGCCTCTTTCTGCAGCCCTCTTGCCTCTGTATGCACCTCTGTTCCTTCTTTCTGCACTTTTCTTTCTTCTGCTGCTCTCTTGCTTCTTTCTGCACCCCTTGCCTCTTTCTCCACTCCTCTTCCCTCTTTTATCACCCCTGTTGCCTCTTTCTGCACCTCTGTTCCTTCTTCCTGCACTTCTTTTGTTTCTTTCTGTACCACCTTGCCTTTCTCCACCCCTCCTCTCCCTTTCTGCATCTCTGTTGCTTCTTTCTGCACTTCTCTTGCCTCTTTCTGCACCTCTGTTCCTTCTTTCTGCAACCCTTGTGCCTCTTTCTGTACCCCTCTTCCCTCTTTCTGCTCCTTCTTGTCTCTTTCTGTACCTCTGTTGCTTCTTTCTGCACTTCTTGTTTCTTTCTGCACCTCTCCTACGTCGTTTCTGCACCCCTCTTCCTGCACTCCTCTTGCTTCTTTGTGCACCTCTGTTCCTTCTTTCTGCACTTCTTTTGTTTCTTTCTGAACCTCTCGTTTCTTTCTGTATCCCACTTGCCTTTTCTCCACCCCACTTTCCCCTTTCTGCATCTCTGTTGCTTCTTTATGCAATTCTCTTGCTTCTTTTTGCACCTCTCTTGCTTCTTTATGCACCGCTCGTGCCTCTTTCTGCACCCCTCTTCCCTCTTTCTGCACTCCTCTTGCCTCTTTGTGCACCTCTGTTGCTTCTTTCTGTACTTCTTTTGTTTCTTTCTGCATCCCTCTTGCATCTTTCTGCACCTCTGTTCCTTCTTTCTGCACCTCTGGCTACTTTCTGCACCCCCTTTTGCCTCTTTCTGCAGCCCTCTTGCCTCTGTATGCACCTCTGTTCCTTCTTTCTGCACTTTTCTTTCTTTCTGCTGCTCTCTTGCTTCTTTCTGCACCCCCTTGCCTCTTTCTCCACCCTCTTCCCTCTTTTATCACCACTGTTGCCTCTTTCTGCACCTCTGTTCCTTCTTCCTGCACTTCTTTTGTTTCTTTCTGCACCCCCTTGACTTTCTCTACCCCTCCTCCCCCTTTCTGCATCTCTGTTGCTTCTTTCTGTACTTCTCTTGCCTCTTTCTGCACCTCTGTTCCTTCTTTCTGCAACCCTTGTGCCTCTTTCTGCTCCCCTCTTGTCTCTTTCTGCACCTCTGTTGCTTCTTTCTGCACTTCTTTTGTTTCTTTCTGCACCTTTTGCTTCTTTCTGCACCCCTCATGCCTCTTTCTGCACCCCTCTTCCCTCTTTTTGCACTCCTCTTGCCTCTTCCTGCACCTCTGTTCCGTCTTTCTATACTTCTTTTGTTTCTTTCTGCACCTCTCACTTCTTTCTGTACCCCTCTTGCTTCTTTCTGCACCCCTCGTGCTTCTGTTTGCACCCTCTTCACTCTTTCTGCATCCCAGTTCCTTTTTTCTGCTGTTATTTTGTTTCTTTCTGCACCCCTCTCGCCACTTTCTCCACCCTTGTTCCCCCTTTTTGCATCTCTTGCTTCTTTCTGTATCCCTCTTGCCTCTTTCTCCACCCCACTTCCCCCTTTCTGCATCTGTGCTGCTTCTTTCTGCACTTCTCTTGCCTCTTTCTGCACCTGTCCCTTCTTTCTGCAACCCTTGTGCCTCTTTCTGCACCCCTATTCCCTCTTTCTGCTCCCTTCTTGTCTCTTTCTGTACCTCTGTTGCTTCTTTCTGCACTTCTTGTTTCTTTCTGCACCTCTCCTGCGTCTTTCTGCACCCCTCTTCTCGCACTCCTCTTGCTTCTTTGTGCACCTCTGTTCCTTCTTTCTGCACTTCTTTTGTTTCTTTATGCACCTCTCGTTTCTTTCTGTATCCCACTTGCCTTTTCTCCACCCCACTTTCCCCTTGCTGCATCTCTGTTGCTTCTTTATGCAATTCTCTTGCTTCTTTTTGCACCTCTCTTGCTTCTTTATGCACCCTCGTGCCTCTTTCTGCACCCCTCTTCCCTCTTTCTGCACTCCTCTTGCCTCTTTGTACACCTCTGTTGCTTCTTTCTGCACTTCTTTTGTTTCTTTCTGCATCCCTCTTGCATCTTTCTGCACCTCTGTTCCTTCTTTCTGCACCTCTGGCTACTTTCTGCACCCCCTTTGCCTCTTTCTGCAGCCCTCTTGCCTCTGTATGCACCTCTGTTCCTTCTTTCTGCACTTTTCTTTCTTTCTGCTGCTCTCTTGCTTCTTTCTGCACCCCTTGCCTCTTTCTCCACTCCTCTTCCCTCTTTTATCACCCCTGTTGCCTCTTTCTGCACCTCTGTTCCTTCTTCCTGCACTTCTTTTGTTTCTTTCTGTACCCCTTGCCTTTCTCCACCCTCCTCTCCCTTTCTGCATCTCTGTTGCTTCTTTCTGCACTTCTCTTGCCTCTTTCTGCACCTCTGTTCCTTCTTTCTGCAACCCTTGTGCCTCTTTCTGTACCCCTCTTCCCTCTTTCTGCTCCCTTCTTGTCTCTTTCTGTACCTCTGTTGCTTCTTTCTGCACTTCTTGTTTCTTTCTGCACCTCTCCTGCTTCTTTCTGCACCCCTCATGGTTCTTTCTGCACCCCTCTGCCCGCACTCCTCTGGCTTCTTAGTGCAGCTCTGTTCCTTCTTTCTGCACTTCTTCTGTTTCTTTCTGCACCTCTCGTTTCTTTCTGTATCCCTCTTGCCTCTGTCTCCACCCCACGTCGCACCCCTCATGCCTCTTTCTGCACCAGTCTTCCCTCTTTCTGCACTCCTCTTGCCTTTCTGCACCTCTGTTCCTTCTTTCTGCAACCCTTGTGCCTCTTTCTGCTCCCCTCTTGTCTCTTTCTGCACCTCTGTTGCTTCTTTCTGCACTTCTTTTGTTTCTTTCTGCACCTTTTGCTTCTTTCTGCACCCCTCATGCCTCTTTCTGCACCCCTCTTCCCTCTTTTTGCACTCCTCTTGCCTCTTCCTGCACCTCTGTTCCGTCTTTCTACACTTCTTTTGTTTCTTTCTGCACCTCTCACTTCTTTCTGTACCCCTCTTGCTTCTTTCTGCACCCCTCGTGCTTCTGTTTGCACCCCTCTTCACTCTTTCTGCATCCCGGTTCCTTTTTCTGCTGTTATTTTGTTTCTTTCTGCACCCCTCTCGCCACTTTCTCCACCCTTGTTCCCCCTTTTTGCATCTCTTGCTTCTTTCTGTATCCCTCTTGCCTCTTTCTCCACCCCACTTCCCCCTTTCTGCATCTCTGTTCCTTCTTTCTGCACTTCTTTTGTTTCTTTCTGCATCCCTCTTGCATCTTTCTGCTCCTCTGTTCCTTCTTTCTGCACCTCTGGCTACTTTCTGCACCCCCCTTTTGCCTCTTTCTGCAGCCCTCTTGCCTCTGTATGCACCTCTGTTCCTTCTTTCTGCACTTTTCTTTCTTCTGCTGCTCTCTTGCTTCTTTCTGCACCCTTGCCTCTTTCTCCACTCCTCTTCCCTCTTTTATCACCCCTGTTGCCTCTTTCTGCACCTCTGTTCCTTCTTCCTGCACTTCTTTGTTTCTTTCTGTACCCCCTTGCCTTTCTCCACCCCTCCTCTCCCTTTCTGCATCTCTGTTGCTTCTTTCTGCACTTCTCTTGCCTCTTTCTGCACCTCTGTTCCTTCTTTCTGCAACCCTTGTGCCTCTTTCTGTACCCCTCTTCCCTCTTTCTGCTCCCTTCTTGTCTCTTTCTGTACCTCTGTTGCTTCTTTCTGCACTTCTTCTGTTTCTTTCTGCACCTCTCGTTTCTTTCTGTATCCCTCTTGCCTCTGTCTCCACCCCGTGTCACCCCTCATGCCTCTTTCTGCCCAGTCTTCCCTCTTTCTGCACTCCTCTTGCCTTTCTGCACCTCTGTTCCCTCTTTCTGCAACCCTTGTGCCTCTTTCTGCTCCCCTCTTGTCTCTTTCTGCACCTCTGTTGCTTCTTTCTGCACTTCTTTTGTTTCTTTCTGCACCTTTTGCTTCTTTCTGCACCCCTCATGCCTCTTTCTGCACCCCTCTTCCCTCTTTTGCACTCCTCTTGCCTCTTCCTGCACCTCTGTTCCGTCTTTCTACACTTCTTTTGTTTCTTTCTGCACCTCTCACTTCTTTCTGTACCCCTCTTGCTTCTTTCTGCACCCCTCGTGCTTCTGTTTGCACCCCTCTTCACTCTTTCTGCATCCCAGTTCCTTTTTTCTGCTGTTATTTTGTTTCTTTCTGCACCCCTCTCGCCACTTTCTCCACCCTTGTTCCCCCTTTTTGCATCTCTTGCTTCTTTCTGTATCCCTCTTGCCTCTTTCTCCACCCCACTTCCCCCTTTCTGCATCTCTGCTGCTTCTTTCTGCACTTCTCTTGCCTCTTTCTGCACCTGTCCCTTCTTTCTGCAACCCTTGTGCCTCTTTCTGCACCCCTATTCCCTCTTTCTGCTCCCTTCTTGTCTCTTTCTGTACCTCTGTTGCTTCTTTCTGCACTTCTTGTTTCTTTCTGCACCTCTCCTCGTCTTTCTGCACCCCTCTTCCTGCACGCCTCTTGCTTCTTTGTGCACCTCTGTTCCTTCTTTCTGCACTTCTT
Organism: Calotriton arnoldi; assembly: GCA_963921515.1. NCBI lineage: Eukaryota > Metazoa > Chordata > Amphibia > Caudata > Salamandridae > Calotriton > Calotriton arnoldi. The sequence continues at coordinate 2,866,555 of CAWUFW010001373.1, read as the reverse complement.
TTGTTTCTTTATGCACCTCTCGTTTCTTTCTGTATCCCACTTGCCTTTTTCTCCACCCCACTTTCCCCTTGCTGCATCTCTGTTGCTTCTTTATGCAATTCTCTTGCTTCTTTTTGCACCTCTCTTGCTTCTTTATGCACCCTCGTGCCTCTTTCTGCACCCTTTTCCCTCTTTCTGCACTCCTCTTGCCTCTTTGTACACCTCTGTTGCTTCTTTCTGCACTTCTTTTGATTCTTTCTGCATCCCTCTTGCATCTTTCTGCACCTCTGTTCCTTCTTTCTGCACCTCTGGCTACTTTCTGCACCCCCTTTTGCCTCTTTCTGCAGCCCTCTTGCCTCTGTATGCACCTCTGTTCCTTCTTTCTGCACTTTTCTTTCTTCTGCTGCTCTCTTGCTTCTTTCTGCACCCCTTGCCTCTTTCTCCACTCCTCTTCCCTCTTTTATCACCCCTGTTGCCTCTTTCTGCACCTCTGTTCCTTCTTCCTGCACTTCTTTTGTTTCTTTCTGTACCACCTTGCCTTTCTCCACCCCTCCTCTCCCTTTCTGCATCTCTGTTGCTTCTTTCTGCACTTCTCTTGCCTCTTTCTGCACCTCTGTTCCTTCTTTCTGCAACCCTTGTGCCTCTTTCTGTACCCCTCTTCCCTCTTTCTGCTCCCTTCTTGTCTCTTTCTGTACCTCTGTTGCTTCTTTCTGCACTTCTTGTTTCTTTCTGCACCTCTCCTACGTCGTTCTGCACCCCTCTTCCTGCACTCCTCTTGCTTCTTTGTGCACCTCTGTTCCTTCTTTCTGCACTTCTTTTGTTTCTTTCTGAACCTCTCGTTTCTTTCTGTATCCCACTTGCCTTTTTCTCCACCCCACTTTCCCCTTTCTGCATCTCTGTTGCTTCTTTATGCAATTCTCTTGCTTCTTTTGCACCTCTCTTGCTTCTTTATGCACCGCTCGTGCCTCTTTCTGCACCCCTCTTCCCTCTTTCTGCACTCCTCTTGCCTCTTTGTGCACCTCTGTTGCTTCTTTCTGTACTTCTTTTGTTTCTTTCTGCATCCCTCTTGCATCTTTCTGCACCTCTGTTCCTTCTTTCTGCACCTCTGGCTACTTTCTGCACCCCCTTTTGCCTCTTTCTGCAGCCCTCTTGCCTCTGTATGCACCTCTGTTCCTTCTTTCTGCACTTTTCTTTCTTTCTGCTGCTCTCTTGCTTCTTTCTGCACCCCCTTGCCTCTTTCTCCACCCTCTTCCCTCTTTTATCACCACTGTTGCCTCTTTCTGCACCTCTGTTCCTTCTTCCTGCACTTCTTTTGTTTCTTTCTGCACCCCTTGACTTTCTCTACCCCTCCTCCCCCTTTCTGCATCTCTGTTGCTTCTTTCTGTACTTCTCTTGCCTCTTTCTGCACCTCTGTTCCTTCTTTCTGCAACCCTTGTGCCTCTTTCTGCTCCCCTCTTGTCTCTTTCTGCACCTCTGTTGCTTCTTTCTGCACTTCTTTTGTTTCTTTCTGCACCTTTTGCTTCTTTCTGCACCCCTCATGCCTCTTTCTGCACCCCTCTTCCCTCTTTTGCACTCCTCTTGCCTCTTCCTGCACCTCTGTTCCGTCTTTCTATACTTCTTTTGTTTCTTTCTGCACCTCTCACTTCTTTCTGTACCCCTCTTGCTTCTTTCTGCACCCTCGTGCTTCTGTTTGCACCCTTCTTCACTCTTTCTGCATCCCAGTTCCTTTTTCTGCTGTTATTTTGTTTCTTTCTGCACCCCTCTCGCCACTTTCTCCACCCTTGTTCCCCCTTTTTGCATCTCTTGCTTCTTTCTGTATCCCTCTTGCCTCTTTCTCCACCCCACTTCCCCCTTTCTGCATCTCTGCTGCTTCTTTCTGCACTTCTCTTGCCTCTTTCTGCACCTGTCCTTCTTTCTGCAACCCTTGTGCCTCTTTCTGCACCCCTATTCCCTCTTTCTGCTCCCTTCTTGTCTCTTTCTGTACCTCTGTTGCTTCTTTCTGCACTTCTTGTTTCTTTCTGCACCTCTCCTGCGTCTTTCTGCACCCCTCTTCTCGCACTCCTCTTGCTTCTTTGTGCACCTCTGTTCCTTCTTTCTGCACTTCTTTTGTTTCTTTATGCACCTCTCGTTTCTTTCTGTATCCCACTTGCCTTTTCTCCACCCGACTTTCCCCTTGCTGCATCTCTGTTGCTTCTTTATGCAATTCTCTTGCTTCTTTTTGCACCTCTCTTGCTTCTTTATGCACCCCTCGTGCCTCTTTCTGCACCCCTCTTCCCTCTTTCTGCACTCCTCTTGCCTCTTTGTACACCTCTGTTGCTTCTTTCTGCACTTCTTTTGTTTCTTTCTGCATCCCTCTTGCATCTTTCTGCACCTCTGTTCCTTCTTTCTGCACCTCTGGCTACTTTCTGCACCCCTCTTGCCTCTTTCTGCAGCCCTCTTGCCTCTGTATGCACCTCTGTTCCTTCTTTCTGCACTTTTCTTTCTTCTGCTGCTCTCTTGCTTCTTTCTGCACCCCTTGCCTCTTTCTCCACTCCTCTTCCCTCTTTTATCACCCCTGTTGCCTCTTTCTGCACCTCTGTTCCTTCTTCCTGCACTTCTTTTGTTTCTTTCTGTACCCCCTTGCCTTTCTCCACCCCTCCTCTCCCTTTCTGCATCTCTGTTGCTTCTTTCTGTACTTCTCTTGCCTCTTTCTGCACCTCTGTTCCTTCTTTCTGCAACCCTTGTGCCTCTTTCTGCTCCCCTCTTGTCTCTTTCTGCACCTCTGTTGCTTCTTTCTGCACTTCTTTTGTTTCTTGCTGCACCGTTTGCTTCTTTCTGCACCCCTCATGCCTCTTTCTGCACCCCTCTTCCCTCTTTTTGCACTCCTCTTGCCTCTTCCTGCACCTCTGTTCCGTCTTTCTACACTTCTTTTGTTTCTTTCTGCACCTCTCACTTCTTTCTGTACCCCTCTTGCTTCTTTCTGCACCCTCGTGCTTCTGTTTGCACCCCTCTTCACTCTTTCTGCATCCCAGTTCCTTTTTTCTGCTGTTATTTTGTTTCTTTCTGCACCCCTCTCGCCACTTTCTCCACCCTTGTTCCCCCTTTTTGCATCTCTTGCTTCTTTCTGTATCCCTCTTGCCTCTTTCTCCACCCACTTCCCCCTTTCTGCATCTCTGCTGCTTCTTTCTGCACTTCTCTTGCCTCTTTCTGCACCTGTCCCTTCTTTCTGCAACCCTTGTGCCTCTTTCTGCACCCTATTCCCTCTTTCTGCTCCCTTCTTGTCTCTTTCTGTACCTCTGTTGCTTCTTTCTGCACTTCTTGTTTCTTTCTGCACCTCTCCTGCGTCTTTCTGCACCCCTCTTCCCGCACGCCTCTTGCTTCTTTGTGCACCTCTGTTCCTTCTTTCTGCACTTCTTTTGTTTCTTTATGCACCTCTCGTTTCTTTCTGTATCCCACTTGCCTTTTTCTCCACCCCACTTTCCCCTTGCTGCATCTCTGTTGCTTCTTTATGCAATTCTCTTGCTTCTTTTTGCACCTCTCTTGCTTCTTTATGCACCCTCGTGCCTCTTTCTGCACCCCTTTTCCCTCTTTCTGCACTCCTCTTGCCTCTTTGTACACCTCTGTTGCTTCTTTCTGCACTTCTTTTGATTCTTTCTGCATCCCTCTTGCATCTTTCTGCACCTCTGTTCCTTCTTTCTGCACCTCTGGCTACTTTCTGCACCCCCTTTTGCCTCTTTCTGCAGCCCTCTTGCCTCTGTATGCACCTCTGTTCCTTCTTTCTGCACTTTTCTTTCTTCTGCTGCTCTCTTGCTTCTTTCTGCACCCCTTGCCTCTTTCTCCACTCCTCTTCCCTCTTTTATCACCCCTGTTGCCTCTTTCTGCACCTCTGTTCCTTCTTCCTGCACTTCTTTTGTTTCTTTCTGTACCACCTTGCCTTTCTCCACCCCTCCTCTCCTTTCTGCATCTCTGTTGCTTCTTTCTGCACTTCTCTTGCCTCTTTCTGCACCTCTGTTCCTTCTTTCTGCAACCCTTGTGCCTCTTTCTGTACCCCTCTTCCCTCTTTCTGCTCCTTCTTGTCTCTTTCTGTACCTCTGTTGCTTCTTTCTGCACTTCTTGTTTCTTTCTGCACCTCTCCTACATCGTTCTGCACCCCTCTTCCTGCACTCCTCTTGCTTCTTTGTGCACCTCTGTTCCTTCTTTCTGCACTTCTTTTGTTTCTTTCTGAACCTCTCGTTTCTTTCTGTATCCCACTTGCCTTTTTCTCCACCCCACTTTCCCCTTTCTGCATCTCTGTTGCTTCTTTATGCAATTCTCTTGCTTCTTTTTGCACCTCTCTTGCTTCTTTATGCACCGCTCGTGCCTCTTTCTGCACCCCTCTTCCCTCTTTCTGCACTCCTCTTGCCTCTTTGTGCACCTCTGTTGCTTCTTTCTGTACTTCTTTTGTTTCTTTCTGCATCCCTCTTGCATCTTTCTGCACCTCTGTTCCTTCTTTCTGCACCTCTGGCTACTTTCTGCACCCCCTTTTGCCTCTTTCTGCAGCCCTCTTGCCTCTGTATGCACCTCTGTTCCTTCTTTCTGCACTTCTCTTTCTTTCTGCTGCTCTCTTGCTTCTTTCTGCACCCCTTGCCTCTTTCTCCACCCTCTTCCCTCTTTTATCACCACTGTTGCCTCTTTCTGCACCTCTGTTCCTTCTTCCTGCACTTCTTTTGTTTCTTTCTGCACCCCTTGACTTTCTCTACCCCTCCTCCCCCTTTCTGCATCTCTGTTGCTTCTTTCTGTACTTCTCTTGCCTCTTTCTGCACCTCTGTTCCTTCTTTCTGCAACCCTTGTGCCTCTTTCTGCTCCCCTCTTGTCTCTTTCTGCACCTCTGTTGCTTCTTTCTGCACTTCTTTTGTTTCTTTCTGCACCTTTTGCTTCTTTCTGCACCCCTCATGCCTCTTTCTGCACCCCTCTTCCCTCTTTTTGCACTCCTCTTGCCTCTTCCTGCACCTCTGTTCCGTCTTTCTATACTTCTTTTGTTTCTTTCTGCACCTCTCACTTCTTTCTGTACCCCTCTTGCTTCTTTCTGCACCCTCGTGCTTCTGTTTGCACCCCTCTTCACTCTTTCTGCATCCCGGTTCCTTTTTTCTGCTGTTATTTTGTTTCTTTCTGCACCCCTCTCGCCACTTTCTCCACCCTTGTTCCCCCTTTTTGCATCTCTTGCTTCTTTCTGTATCCCTCTTGCCTCTTTCTCCACCCCACTTCCCCCTTTCTGCATCTCTGCTGCTTCTTTCTGCACTTCTCTTGCCTCTTTCTGCACCTGTCCCTTCTTTCTGCAACCCTTGTGCCTCTTTCTGCACCCCTATTCCCTCTTTCTGCTCCTTCTTGTCTCTTTCTGTACCTCTGTTGCTTCTTTCTGCACTTCTTGTTTCTTTCTGCACCTCTCCTGCGTCTTTCTGCACCCCTCTTCTCGCACTCCTCTTGCTTCTTTGTGCACCTCTGTTCCTTCTTTCTGCACTTCTTTTGTTTCTTTATGCACCTCTCGTTTCTTTCTGTATCCCACTTGCCTTTTCTCCACCCCACTTTCCCCTTGCTGCATCTCTGTTGCTTCTTTATGCAATTCTCTTGCTTCTTTTTGCACCTCTCTTGCTTCTTTATGCACCCTTGTGCCTCTTTCTGCACCCCTCTTCCCTCTTTCTGCACTCCTCTTGCCTCTTTGTACACCTCTGTTGCTTCTTTCTGCACTTCTTTTGTTTCTTTCTGCATCCCTCTTGCATCTTTCTGCACCTCTGTTCCTTCTTTCTGCACCTCTGGCTACTTTCTGCACCCCCTTTGCCTCTTTCTGCAGCCCTCTTGCCTCTGTATGCACCTCTGTTCCTTCTTTCTGCACTTTTCTTTCTGTCTGCTGCTCTCTTGCTTCTTTCTGCACCCCTTGCCTCTTTCTCCACTCCTCTTCCCTCTTTTATCACCCCTGTTGCCTCTTTCTGCACCTCTGTTCCTTCTTCCTGCACTTCTTTTGTTTCTTTCTGTAACCCTTGCCTTTCTCCACCCCTCCTCTCCCTTTCTGCATCTCTGTTGCTTCTTTCTGCACTTCTCTTGCCTCTTTCTGCACCTCTGTTCCTTCTTTCTGCAACCCTTGTGCCTCTTTCTGTACCCCTCTTCCCTCTTTCTGCTCCCTTCTTGTCTCTTTCTGTACCTCTGTTGCTTCTTTCTGCACTTCTTGTTTCTTTCTGCACCTCTCCTGCTTCTTTCTGCACCCCTCATGGTTCTTTCTGCACCCCTCTGCCCGCACTCCTCTGGCTTCTTAGTGCAGCTCTGTTCCTTCTTTCTGCACTTCTTCTGTTTCTTTCTGCACCTCTCGTTTCTTTCTGTATCCCTCTTGCCTCTGTCTCCACCCCACGTCGCACCCCTCATGCCTCTTTCTGCACCAGTCTTCCCTCTTTCTGTACTCCTCTTGCCTTTCTGCACCTCTGTTCCTTCTTTCTGCAACCCTTGTGCCTCTTTCTGCTCCCCTCTTGTCTCTTTCTGCACCTCTGTTGCTTCTTTCTGCACTTCTTTTGTTTCTTTCTGCACCTTTTGCTTCTTTCTGCACCCCTCATGCCTCTTTCTGCACCCCTCTTCCCTCTTTTTGCACTCCTCTTGCCTCTTCCTGCACCTCTGTTCCGTCTTTCTACACTTCTTTTGTTTCTTTCTGCACCTCTCACTTCTTTCTGTACCCCTCTTGCTTCTTTCTGCACCCTCGTGCTTCTGTTTGCACCCCTCTTCACTCTTTCTGCATCCCGGTTCCTTTTTTCTGCTGTTATTTTGTTTCTTTCTGCACCCCTCTCGCCACTTTCTCCACCCTTGTTCCCCCTTTTTGCATCTCTTGCTTCTTTCTGTATCCCTCTTGCCTCTTTCTCCACCCCACTTCCCCCTTTCTGCATCTCTGTTCCTTCTTTCTGCACTTCTTTTGTTTCTTTCTGCATCCCTCTTGCATCTTTCTGCTCCTCTGTTCCTTCTTTCTGCACCTCTGGCTACTTTCTGCACCCCTATTGCACTCTTTCTGCAGCCCTCTTGCCTCTGTATGCACCTCTGTTCCTTCTTTCTGCACTTTTCTTTCTTCTGCTGCTCTCTTGCTTCTTTCTGCACCCCTTGCCTCTTTCTCCACTCCTCTTCCCTCTTTTATCACCCCTGTTGCCTCTTTCTGCACCTCTGTTCCTTCTTCCTGCACTTCTTTTGTTTCTTTCTGTACCCCCTTGCCTTTCTCCACCCCTCCTCTCCCTTTCTGCATCTCTGTTGCTTCTTTCTGCACTTCTCTTGCCTCTTTCTGCACCTCTGTTCCTTCTTTCTGCAACCCTTGTGCCTCTTTCTGTACCCCTCTTCCCTCTTTCTGCTCCCTTCTTGTCTCTTTCTGTACCTCTGTTGCTTCTTTCTGCACTTCTTCTGTTTCTTTCTGCACCTCTCGTTTCTTTCTGTATCCCTCTTGCCTCTGTCTCCACCCCATGTCACACCCCCTCATGCCTCTTTCTGCTCCAGTCTTCCCTCTTTCTGCACTCCTCTTGCCTTTCTGCACCTCTGTTCCCTCTTTCTGCAACCCTTGTGCCTCTTTCTGCTCCCCTCTTGTCTCTTTCTGCACCTCTGTTGCTTCTTTCTGCACTTCTTTTGTTTCTTTCTGCACCTTTTGCTTCTTTCTGCACCCCTCATGCCTCTTTCTGCACCCCTCTTCCCTCATTTTGCACTCCTCTTGCCTCTTCCTGCACCTCTGTTCCGTCTTTCTACACTTCTTTTGTTTCTTTCTGCACCTCTCACTTCTTTCTGTACCCCTCTTGCTTCTTTCTGCACCCCTCGTGCCTCTGTTTGCACCCCTCTTCACTCTTTCTGCATCCAGTTCCTTTTTTCTGCTGTTATTTTGTTTCTTTCTGCACCCCTCTCGCCACTTTCTCCACCCTTGTTCCCCCTTTTTGCATCTCTTGCTTCTTTCTGTATCCCTCTTGCCTCTTTCTCCACCCACTTCCCCCTTTCTGCATCTCTGCTGCTTCTTTCTGCACTTCTCTTGCCTCTTTCTGCACCTGTCCCTTCTTTCTGCAACCCTTGTGCCTCTTTCTGCACCCCTATTCCCTCTTTCTGCTCCCTTCTTGTCTCTTTCTGTACCTCTGTTGCTTCTTTCTGCACTTCTTGTTTCTTTCTGCACCTCTCCTCGTCTTTCTGCACCCCTCTTCCTGCACGCCTCTTGCTTCTTTGTGCACCTCTGTTCCTTCTTTCTGCACTTCTTTTGTTTCTTTATGCACCTCTCGTTTCTTTCTGTATCCCACTTGCCTTTTTCTCCACCCACTTTCCCCTTGCTGCATCTCTGTTGCTTCTTTATGCAATTCTCTTGCTTCTTTTTGCACCTCTCTTGCTTCTTTATGCACCCCTCGTGCCTCTTTCTGCACCCCTTTTCCCTCTTTCTGCACTCCTCTTGCCTCTTTGTACACCTCTGTTGCTTCTTTCTGCACTTCTTTTGATTCTTTCTGCATCCCTCTTGCATCTTTCTGCACCTCTGTTCCTTCTTTCTGCACCTCTGGCTACTTTCTGCACCCCCCTTTTGCCTCTTTCTGCAGCCCTCTTGCCTCTGTATGCACCTCTGTTCCTTCTTTCTGCACTTTTCTTTCTTCTGCTGCTCTCTTGCTTCTTTCTGCACCCCTTGCCTCTTTCTCCACTCCTCTTCCCTCTTTTATCACCCCTGTTGCCTCTTTCTGCACCTCTGTTCCTTCTTCCTGCACTTCTTTTGTTTCTTTCTGTACCACCTTGCCTTTCTCCACCCCTCCTCTCCTTTCTGCATCTCTGTTGCTTCTTTCTGCACTTCTCTTGCCTCTTTCTGCACCTCTGTTCCTTCTTTCTGCAACCCTTGTGCCTCTTTCTGTACCCCTCTTCCCTCTTTCTGCTCCCTTCTTGTCTCTTTCTGTACCTCTGTTGCTTCTTTCTGCACTTCTTGTTTCTTTCTGCACCTCTCCTGCGTCGTTCTGCACCCCTCTTCCTGCACTCCTCTTGCTTCTTTGTGCACCTCTGTTCCTTCTTTCTGCACTTCTTTTGTTTCTTTCTGAACCTCTCGTTTCTTTCTGTATCCCACTTGCCTTTTTCTCCACCCCACTTTCCCTTTCTGCATCTCTGTTGCTTCTTTATGCAATTCTCTTGCTTCTTTTTGCACCTCTCTTGCTTCTTTATGCACCGCTCGTGCCTCTTTCTGCACCCCTCTTCCCTCTTTCTGCACTCCTCTTGCCTCTTTGTGCACCTCTGTTGCTTCTTTCTGTACTTCTTTTGTTTCTTTCTGCATCCCTCTTGCATCTTTCTGCACCTCTGTTCCTTCTTTCTGCACCTCTGGCTACTTTCTGCACCCCCTTTTGCCTCTTTCTGCAGCCCTCTTGCCTCTGTATGCACCTCTGTTCCTTCTTTCTGCACTTTTCTTTCTTTCTGCTGCTCTCTTGCTTCTTTCTGCACCCCTTGCCTCTTTCTCCACCCTCTTCCCTCTTTTATCACCACTGTTGCCTCTTTCTGCACCTCTGTTCCTTCTTCCTGCACTTCTTTTGTTTCTTTCTGCACCCCTTGACTTTCTCTACCCCTCCTCCCCTTTCTGCATCTCTGTTGCTTCTTTCTGTACTTCTCTTGCCTCTTTCTGCACCTCTGTTCCTTCTTTCTGCAACCCTTGTGCCTCTTTCTGCTCCCCTCTTGTCTCTTTCTGCACCTCTGTTGCTTCTTTCTGCACTTCTTTTGTTTCTTTCTGCACCTTTTGCTTCTTTCTGCACCCCTCATGCCTCTTTCTGCACCCCTCTTCCCTCTTTTTGCACTCCTCTTGCCTCTTCCTGCACCTCTGTTCCGTCTTTCTATACTTCTTTTGTTTCTTTCTGCACCTCTCACTTCTTTCTGTACCCCTCTTGCTTCTTTCTGCACCCCTCGTGCTTCTGTTTGCACCCTTCTTCACTCTTTCTGCATCCCGGTTCCTTTTTTCTGCTGTTATTTTGTTTCTTTCTGCACCCCTCTCGCCACTTTCTCCACCCTTGTTCCCCCTTTTTGCATCTCTTGCTTCTTTCTGTATCCCTCTTGCCTCTTTCTCCACCCACTTCCCCCTTTCTGCATCTCTGCTGCTTCTTTCTGCACTTCTCTTGCCTCTTTCTGCACCTGTCCCTTCTTTCTGCAACCCTTGTGCCTCTTTCTGCACCCCTATTCCCTCTTTCTGCTCCTTCTTGTCTCTTTCTGTACCTCTGTTGCTTCTTTCTGCACTTCTTGTTTCTTTCTGCACCTCTCCTGCGTCTTTCTGCACCCCTCTTCTCGCACTCCTCTTGCTTCTTTGTGCACCTCTGTTCCTTCTTTCTGCACTTCTTTTGTTTCTTTATGCACCTCTCGTTTCTTTCTGTATCCCACTTGCCTTTTCTCCACCCGACTTTCCCCTTGCTGCATCTCTGTTGCTTCTTTATGCAATTCTCTTGCTTCTTTTTGCACCTCTCTTGCTTCTTTATGCACCCTCGTGCCTCTTTCTGCACCCTCTTCCCTCTTTCTGCACTCCTCTTGCCTCTTTGTACACCTCTGTTGCTTCTTTCTGCACTTCTTTTGTTTCTTTCTGCATCCCTCTTGCATCTTTCTGCACCTCTGTTCCTTCTTTCTGCACCTCTGGCTACTTTCTGCACCCCCTTTTGCCTCTTTCTGCAGCCCTCTTGCCTCTGTATGCACCTCTGTTCCTTCTTTCTGCACTTTTCTTTCTTCTGCTGCTCTCTTGCTTCTTTCTGCACCCCTTGCCTCTTTCTCCACTCCTCTTCCCTCTTTTATCACCCCTGTTGCCTCTTTCTGCACCTCTGTTCCTTCTTCCTGCACTTCTTTTGTTTCTTTCTGTACCCCCTTGCCTTTCTCCACCCCTCCTCTCCCTTTCTGCATCTCTGTTGCTTCTTTCTGCACTTCTCTTGCCTCTTTCTGCACCTCTGTTCCTTCTTTCTGCAACCCTTGTGCCTCTTTCTGCTCCCCTCTTGTCTCTTTCTGCACCTCTGTTGCTTCTTTCTGCACTTCTTTTGTTTCTTTCTGCACCTTTTGCTTCTTTCTGCACCCCTCATGCCTCTTTCTGCACCCCTCTTCCCTCTTTTTGCACTCCTCTTGCCTCTTCCTGCACCTCTGTTCCATCTTTCTACACTTCTTTTGTTTCTGTCTGCACCTCTCACTTCTTTCTGTACCCCTCTTGCTTCTTTCTGCACCCCTCGTGCTTCTGTTTGCACCCCTCTTCACTCTTTCTGCATCCTGGTTCCTTTTTTCTGCTGTTATTTTGTTTCTTTCTGCACCCCTCTCGCCACTTTCTCCACCCTTGTTCCCCCTTTTTGCATCTCTTGCTTCTTTCTGTATCCCTCTTGCCTCTTTCTCCACCCCACTTCCCCCTTTCTGCATCTCTGCTGCTTCTTTCTGCACTTCTCTTGCCTCTTTCTGCACCTGTCCCTTCTTTCTGCAACCCTTGTGCCTCTTTCTGCACCCTATTCCCTCTTTCTGCTCCTTCTTGTCTCTTTCTGTACCTCTGTTGCTTCTTTCTGCACTTCTTGTTTCTTTCTGCACCTCTCCTGCGTCTTTCTGCACCCCTCTTCCCGCACTCCTCTTGCTTCTTTGTGCACCTCTGTTCCTTCTTTCTGCACTTCTTTTGTTTCTTTATGCACCTCTCGTTTCTTTCTGTATCCCACTTGCCTTTTTCTCCACCCACTTTCCCCTTGCTGCATCTCTGTTGCTTCTTTATGCAATTCTCTTGCTTCTTTTTGCACCTCTCTTGCTTCTTTATGCACCCTCGTGCCTCTTTCTGCACCCTTTTCCCTCTTTCTGCACTCCTCTTGCCTCTTTGTACACCTCTGTTGCTTCTTTCTGCACTTCTTTTGTTTCTTTCTGCATCCCTCTTGCATCTTTCTGCTCCTCTGTTCCTTCTTTCTGCACCTCTGGCTACTTTCTGCACCCCCTTTTGCCTCTTTCTGCAGCCCTCTTGCCTCTGTATGCACCTCTGTTCCTTCTTTCTGCACTTTTCTTTCTTCTGCTGCTCTCTTGCTTCTTTCTGCACCCCTTGCCTCTTTCTCCACTCCTCTTCCCTCTTTTATCACCCCTGTTGCCTCTTTCTGCACCTCTGTTCCTTCTTCCTGCACTTCTTTTGTTTCTTTCTGTACCCCCTTGCCTTTCTCCACCCCTCCTCTCCTTTCTGCATCTCTGTTGCTTCTTTCTGCACTTCTCTTGCCTCTTTCTGCACCTCTGTTCCTTCTTTCTGCAACCCTTGTGCCTCTTTCTGTACCCCTCTTCCCTCTTTCTGCTCCTTCTTGTCTCTTTCTGTACCTCTGTTGCTTCTTTCTGCACTTCTTGTTTCTTTCTGCACCTCTCCTGCTTCTTTCTGCACCCCTCATGGTTCTTTCTGCACCCCTCTGCCCGCACTCCTCTGTCTTCTTAGTGCAGCTCTGTTCCTTCTTTCTGCATTTCTTCTGTTTCTTTCTGCACCTCTCGTTTCTTTCTGTATCCCTCTTGCCACTGTCTCCACCCACGTCGCACCCCTCATGCCTCTTTCTGCACCAGTCTTCCATCTTTCTGCACTCCTCTTGCCTTTCTGCACCTCTGTTCCTTCTTTCTGCAACCCTTGTGCCTCTTTCTGCTCCCCTCTTGTCTCTTTCTGCACCTCTGTTGCTTCTTTCTGCACTTCTTTTGTTTCTTTCTGCACTTTTGCTTCTTTCTGCACCCCTCATGCCTCTTTCTGCACCCTCTTCCCTCTTTTGCACTCCTCTTGCCTCTTCCTGCACCTCTGTTCCGTCTTTCTACACTTCTTTTGTTTCTTTCTGCACCTCTCACTTCTTTCTGTACCCCTCTTGCTTCTTTCTGCACCCCTCGTGCTTCTGTTTGCACCCTCTTCACTCTTTCTGCATCCCGGTTCCTTTTTTCTGCTGTTATTTTGTTTCTTTCTGCACCCCTCTCGCCACTTTCTCCACCCTTGTTCCCCCTTTTTGCATCTCTTGCTTCTTTCTGTATCCCTCTTGCCTCTTTCTCCACCCCACTTCCCCCTTTCTGCATCTCTGCTGCTTCTTTCTGCACTTCTCTTGCCTCTTTCTGCACCTGTCCCTTCTTTCTGCAACCCTTGTGCCTCTTTCTGCACCCCTATTCCCTCTTTCTGCTCCTTCTTGTCTCTTTCTGTACCTCTGTTGCTTCTTTCTGCACTTCTTGTTTCTTTCTGCACCTCTCCTGCGTCTTTCTGCACCCCTCTTCCCGCACTCCTCTTGCTTCTTTGTGCACCTCTGTTCCTTCTTTCTGCACTTCTTTTGTTTCTTTATGCACCTCTCGTTTCTTTCTGTATCCCACTTGCCTTTTCTCCACCCCACTTTCCCCTTGCTGCATCTCTGTTGCTTCTTTATGCAATTCTCTTGCTTCTTTTTGCACCTCTCTTGCTTCTTTATGCACCCTCGTGCCTCTTTCTGCACCCCTTTTCCCTCTTTCTGCACTCCTCTTGCCTCTTTGTACACCTCTGTTGCTTCTTTCTGCACTTCTTTTGATTCTTTCTGCATCCCTCTTGCATCTTTCTGCACCTCTGTTCCTTCTTTCTGCACCTCTGGCTACTTTCTGCACCCCCTTTTGCCTCTTTCTGCAGCCCTCTTGCCTCTGTATGCACCTCTGTTCCTTCTTTCTGCACTTTTCTTTCTTCTGCTGCTCTCTTGCTTCTTTCTGCACCCTTGCCTCTTTCTCCACTCCTCTTCCCTCTTTTATCACCCCTGTTGCCTCTTTCTGCACCTCTGTTCCTTCTTCCTGCACTTCTTTTGTTTCTTTCTGTACCACCTTGCCTTTCTCCACCCCTCCTCTCCCTTTCTGCATCTCTGTTGCTTCTTTCTGCACTTCTCTTGCCTCTTTCTGCACCTCTGTTCCTTCTTTCTGCAACCCTTGTGCCTCTTTCTGTACCCCTCTTCCCTCTTTCTGCTCCTTCTTGTCTCTTTCTGTACCTCTGTTGCTTCTTTCTGCACTTCTTGTTTCTTTCTGCACCTCTCCTACGTCGTTTCTGCACCCCTCTTCCTGCACTCCTCTTGCTTCTTTGTGCACCTCTGTTCCTTCTTTCTGCACTTCTTTTGTTTCTTTCTGAACCTCTCGTTTCTTTCTGTATCCCACTTGCCTTTTTCTCCACCCCACTTTCCCCTTTCTGCATCTCTGTTGCTTCTTTATGCAATTCTCTTGCTTCTTTTTGCACCTCTCTTGCTTCTTTATGCACCGCTCGTGCCTCTTTCTGCACCCCTCTTCCCTCTTTCTGCACTCCTCTTGCCTCTTTGTGCACCTCTGTTGCTTCTTTCTGTACTTCTTTTGTTTCTTTCTGCATCCCTCTTGCATCTTTCTGCACCTCTGTTCCTTCTTTCTGCACCTCTGGCTGCTTTCTGCACCCCTTTGCCTCTTTCTGCAGCCCTCTTGCCTCTGTATGCACCTCTGTTCCTTCTTTCTGCACTTTTCTTTCTTTCTGCTGCTCTCTTGCTTCTTTCTGCACCCCTTGCCTCTTTCTCCACCCTCTTCCCTCTTTTATCACCACTGTTGCCTCTTTCTGCACCTCTGTTCCTTCTTCCTGCACTTCTTTGTTTCTTTCTGCACCCCTTGACTTTCTCTACCCCTCCTCCCCCTTTCTGCATCTCTGTTGCTTCTTTCTGTACTTCTCTTGCCTCTTTCTGCACCTCTGTTCCTTCTTTCTGCAACCCTTGTGCCTCTTTCTGCTCCCCTCTTGTCTCTTTCTGCACCTCTGTTGCTTCTTTCTGCACTTCTTTTGTTTCTTTCTGCACCTTTTGCTTCTTTCTGCACCCCTCATGCCTCTTTCTGCACCCCTCTTCCCTCTTTTTGCACTCCTCTTGCCTCTTCCTGCACCTCTGTTCCGTCTTTCTACACTTCTTTTGTTTCTTTCTGCACCTCTCACTTCTTTCTGTACCCCTCTTGCTTCTTTCTGCACCCCTCGTGCTTCTGTTTGCACCCCTCTTCACTCTTTCTGCATCCAGGTTCCTTTTTCTGCTGTTATTTTGTTTCTTTCTGCACCCCTCTCGCCACTTTCTCCACCCTTGTTCCCCCTTTTTGCATCTCTTGCTTCTTTCTGTATCCCTCTTGCCTCTTTCTCCACCCCACTTCCCCCTTTCTGCATCTCTGCTGCTTCTTTCTGCACTTCTCTTGCCTCTTTCTGCACCTGTCCCTTCTTTCTGCAACCCTTGTGCCTCTTTCTGCACCCCTATTCCCTCTTTCTGCTCCCTTCTTGTCTCTTTCTGTACCTCTGTTGCTTCTTTCTGCACTTCTTGTTTCTTTCTGCACCTCTCCTGCGTCTTTCTGCACCCCTCTTCCCGCACTCCTCTTGCTTCTTTGTGCACCTCTGTTCCTTCTTTCTGCACTTCTTTTGTTTCTTTATGCACCTCTCGTTTCTTTCTGTATCCCACTTGCCTTTTCTCCACCCACTTTCCCCTTGCTGCATCTCTGTTGCTTCTTTATGCAATTCTCTTGCTTCTTTTTGCACCTCTCTTGCTTCTTTATGCACCCCTCGTGCCTCTTTCTGCACCCTTTTCCCTCTTTCTGCACTCCTCTTGCCTCTTTGTACACCTCTGTTGCTTCTTTCTGCACTTCTTTTGTTTCTTTCTGCATCCCTCTTGCATCTTTCTGCACCTCTGTTCCTTCTTTCTGCACCTCTGGCTACTTTCTGCACCCTTTTGCCTCTTTCTGCAGCCCTCTTGCCTCTGTATGCACCTCTGTTCCTTCTTTCTGCACTTTTCTTTCTTTCTGCTGCTCTCTTGCTTCTTTCTGCACCCCTTGCCTCTTTCTCCACTCCTCTTCCCTCTTTTATCACCCCTGTTGCCTCTTTCTGCACCTCTGTTCCTTCTTCCTGCACTTCTTTTGTTTCTTTCTGTACCCCCTTGCCTTTCTCCACCCCTTCTCTCCCTTTCTGCATCTCTGTTGCTTATTTCTGCACTTCTCTTGCCTCTTTCTGCACCTCTGTTCCTTCTTTCTGCAACCCTTGTGCCTCTTTCTGTACCCCTCTTCCCTCTTTCTGCTCCTTCTTGTCTCTTTCTGTACCTCTGTTGCTTCTTTCTGCACTTCTTGTTTCTTTCTGCACCTCTCTGCTTCTTTCTGCACCCCTCATGCTTCTTTCTGCACCCCTCTGCCTCTGCACTCCTCTTGCTTCTTTGTGCACCTCTGTTCCTTCTTTCTGCACTTCTTCTGTTTCTTTCTGCACCTCTCGTTTCTTTCTGTATCCCTCTTGCCTCTGTTCTCCACCCCACGTCGCACCCTCTCATGCCTCTTTCTGCACCAGTCTTCCCTCTTTCTGCACTCCTCTTGCCTTTCTGCACCTCTGTTCCTTCTTTCTGCAACCCTTGTGCCTCTTTCTGCTACCCCTCTTGCCTCTTTCTGCACCTCTGTTGCTTCTTTCTGCACTTCTTTGTTTCTTTCTGCACCTCTGCCTCTTTCTGCCTCTTCTCTTCTGCACCCCTCTTGCCTCTTTCTGCACCTCTGTTCCTGTCTTTCTGCACTTCTCTTGTTTCTTTCTGCACCTCTCGCTTCTTTCTGTACCCCTCTTGCCTCTTTCTGCACCCTCGTCCTTCTTTTTGCACCTCTCTTCACTCTTTCTGCATCTCTGTTGCTTCTTTCTGCACTGTTCTTTTGTTTCTTTCTGCACCCCTCTTGCCTCTTTCTGCACCCTTGTTCCTTCTTTCTGCATCTCTTGCTTCTTTCTGTATCCCTCTTGCCTCTTTCTGCACCCCACTTCCCCTCTTTCTGCATCTCTGTTGCTTCTTTCTGCACTTCTCTTGCTTCTTTCTGCATCCCTCTTGCTTCTTTCTGCACCTCTGTTCCTTCTTTCTGCACCTCTGGCTCTTTCTGCACCCCTTTTGCCTCTTTCTGCAGCTCTCTTGCCTCTTTCTGCACCTCTGTTCCTTCTTTCTGCACTTCTTGCTTCTTTCTGCTGCCTCTCTTGCTTCTTTCTGCACCCTCTTGCCTCTTTCTGCACTCCTCTTCCCTCTTTTATCACCCCTGTTGCCTCTTTCTGCACCTCTGTTCCTTCTTCCTGCACTTCTCTTGTTTCTTTCTGTACCCCCTTGCCTCTTTCTCCACCCCTCTTCTCCCTTTCTGCATCTCTGTTGCTTCTTTCTGCACTTCTCTTGCCTCTTTCTGCACCTCTGTTCCTTCTTTCTGCAACCCTTGTGCCTCTTTCTGTACCCCTCTTCCCTCTTTCTGCTCCTTCTTGTCTCTTTCTGTACCTCTGTTGCTTCTTTCTGCACTTCTTGTTTCTTTCTGCACCTCTCCTGCTTCTTTCTGCACCCCTCTTCCTGCACTCCTCTTGCTTCTTTGTGCACCTCTGTTCCTTCTTTCTGCACTTCTTCTGTTTCTTTCTGCACCTCTCGTTTCTTTCTGTATCCCTCTTCTGCCTTCTGTTCTGCACTGCCCCTCTTGTCCTCTTGTCTGCACCTCTGTTGCTTCTTTCTGCACTTCTCTTTGCTTCTTTCTGCACCTCTCTTGCTTCTTTCTGCACCCTCGTGCCTCTTTCTGCACCCCTATTCCTCCTTTCTGCACTCCTCTTGCACCTTTCTGCACCTCTGTTCCTTCTTTCTGCACTTCTTTTGTTTCTTTCTGCACCTCTCACTTCTTTCTGTACCCCTCTTGCTTCTTTCTGCACCCTCGTGCTTCTGTTTGCACCCTCTTCACTCTTTCTGCATCCCAGTTCCTTTTTCTGCTGTTATTTTGTTTCTTTCTGCACCCCTCTCGCCACTTTCTCCACCCTTGTTCCCCCTTTTTGCATCTCTGTTGCTTCTTTCCGTATACCTCTTGCCTCTTTATCCACCCCACTTCCCCTTTCTGCATCTCTGTTGCTTCTTTCTGCACTTCTCTTGCCTCTTTCTGCACTCTGTTCCTTCTTTCTGCAACCCTTGTGCCTCTTTCTGCACCCCTATTCCCTCTTTCTGCTCCTTCTTGTCTCTTTCTGTACCTCTGTTTGCTTCTTTCTGCACTTCTTGTTTCTTTCTGCACCTCTCCTGCGTCTTTCTGCACCCTCTTCCTGCACGCCTCTTGCTTCTTTCTGCACCTCTGTTCCTTCTTTCTGCACTTCTTTTGTTTCTTTCTGCACCTCTCGTTTCTTTCTGTATCCCACTTGCCTCTTTCTTCACCCCACTTTCCCCTTGCTGCATCTCTGTTGCTTCTTTATGCAATTCTCTTGCTTCTTTTTGCACCTCTCTTGCTTCTTTATGCACCCCTCGTGCCTCTTTCTGCACCCTCTTCCCTCTTTCTGCACTCCTCTTGCCTCTTTGTACACCTCTGTTGCTTCTTTCTGCACTTCTTTTGATTCTTTCTGCATCCCTCTTGCATCTTTCTGCACCTCTGTTCCTTCTTTCTGCACCTCTGTGCTTCTGTCTGCACCCCTCTTGCTTCTTTCTGCATCCCTTGCCTCTTTCTCTGCTCCTCTTCCCTCTTTTATCACCCCTCTTGCCTCTTTCTGCACCTCTGTTCCTTCTTTCTGCACTTCTTTTGTTTCTTTCTGTACCACCTTGCCTTTCTCCACCCCTCCTCTCCCTTTCTGCATCTCTGTTGCTTCTTTCTGCACTTCTCTTGCCTCTTTCTGCACCTCTGTTCCTTCTTTCTGCAACCCTTGTGCCTCTTTCTGTACCCCTCTTCCCTCTTTCTGCTCCTTCTTGTCTCTTTCTGTACCTCTGTTGCTTCTTTCTGCACTTCTTGTTTCTTTCTGCACCTCTCCTGCGTCGTTCTGCACCCCTCTTCCCGCACTCCTCTTGCTTCTTTGTGCACCTCTGTTCCTTCTTTCTGCACTTCTTTTGTTTCTTTCTGAACCTCTTGTTTCTTTCTGTATCCCACTTGCCTTTTTCTCCACCCCACTTTCCCCTTTCTGCATCTCTGTTGCTTCTTTATGCAATTCTCTTGCTTCTTTTTGCACCTCTCTTGCTTCTTTATGCACCGCTCGTGCCTCTTTCTGCACCCCTCTTCCCTCTTTCTGCACTCCTCTTGCCTCTTTGTGCACCTCTGTTGCTTCTTTCTGTACTTCTTTTGTTTCTTTCTGCATCCCTCTTGCATCTTTCTGCACCTCTGTTCCTTCTTTCTGCACCTCTGGCTACTTTCTGCACCCCTTTTGCCTCTTTCTGCAGCCCTCTTGCCTCTGTATGCACCTCTGTTCCTTCTTTCTGCACTTTTCTTTCTTTCTGCTGCTCTCTTGCTTCTTTCTGCACCCCTTGCCTCTTTCTCCACCCTCTTCCCTCTTTTATCACCACTGTTGCCTCTTTCTGCACCTCTGTTCCTTCTTCCTGCACTTCTTTTGTTTCTTTCTGCACCCCCTTGACTTTCTCTACCCCTCCTCCCCCTTTCTGCATCTCTGTTGCTTCTTTCTGTACTTCTCTTGCCTCTTTCTGCACCTCTGTTCCTTCTTTCTGCAACCCTTGTGCCTCTTTCTGCTCCCCTCTTGTCTCTTTCTGCACCTCTGTTGCTTCTTTCTGCACTTCTTTTGTTTCTTTCTGCACCTTTTGCTTCTTTCTGCACCCCTCATGCCTCTTTCTGCACCCCTCTTCCCTCTTTTTGCACTCCTCTTGCCTCTTCCTGCACCTCTGTTCCGTCTTTCTACACTTCTTTTGTTTCTTTCTGCACCTCTCACTTCTTTCTGTACCCCTCTTGCTTCTTTCTGCACCCTCGTGCTTCTGTTTGCACCCCTCTTCACTCTTTCTGCATCCCGGTTCCTTTTTTCTGCTGTTATTTTGTTTCTTTCTGCACCCCTCTCGCCACTTTCTCCACCCTTGTTCCCCCTTTTTGCATCTCTTGCTTCTTTCTGTATCCCTCTTGCCTCTTTCTCCACCCCACTTCCCCCTTTCTGCATCTCTGCTGCTTCTTTCTGCACTTCTCTTGCCTCTTTCTGCACCTGTCCCTTCTTTCTGCAACCCTTGTGCCTCTTTCTGCACCCCTATTCCCTCTTTCTGCTCCCTTCTTGTCTCTTTCTGTACCTCTGTTGCTTCTTTCTGCACTTCTTGTTTCTTTCTGCACCTCTCCTGCGTCTTTCTGCACCCCTCTTCCCGCACTCCTCTTGCTTCTTTGTGCACCTCTGTTCCTTCTTTCTGCACTTCTTTTGTTTCTTTATGCACCTCTCGTTTCTTTCTGTATCCCACTTGCCTTTTTCTCCACCCCACTTTCCCCTTGCTGCATCTCTGTTGCTTCTTTATGCAATTCTCTTGCTTCTTTTTGCACCTCTCTTGCTTCTTTATGCACCCTCGTGCCTCTTTCTGCACCCCTCTTCCCTCTTTCTGCACTCCTCTTGCCTCTTTGTACACCTCTGTTGCTTCTTTCTGCACTTCTTTTGTTTCTTTCTGCATCCCTCTTGCATCTTTCTGCACCTCTGTTCCTTCTTTCTGCACCTCTGGCTACTTTCTGCACCCCCCTTTTGCCTCTTTCTGCAGCCCTCTTGCCTCTGTATGCACCTCTGTTCCTTCTTTCTGCACTTTTCTTTCTTTCTGCTGCTCTCTTGCTTCTTTCTGCACCCCCTTGCCTCTTTCTCCACTCCTCTTCCCTCTTTTATCACCCCTGTTGCCTCTTTCTGCACCTCTGTTCCTTCTTCCTGCACTTCTTTTGTTTCTTTCTGTAACCCCTTGCCTTTCTCCACCCCTCCTCTCCCTTTCTGCATCTCTGTTGCTTCTTTCTGCACTTCTCTTGCCTCTTTCTGCACCTCTGTTCCTTCTTTGTGCAACCCTTGTGCCTCTTTCTGTACCCCTCTTCCCTCTTTCTGCTCCCTTCTTGTCTCTTTCTGTACCTCTGTTGCTTCTTTCTGCACTTCTTGTTTCTTTCTGCACCTCTCCTGCTTCTTTCTGCACCCCTCATGGTTCTTTCTGCACCCCTCTGCCCGCACTCCTCTGGCTTCTTAGTGCAGCTCTGTTCCTTCTTTCTGCACTTCTTCTGTTTCTTTCTGCACCTCTCGTTTCTTTCTGTATCCCTCTTGCCTCTGTCTCCACCCACGTCGCACCCCTCATGCCTCTTTCTGCACCAGTCTTCCCTCTTTCTGCACTCCTCTTGCCTTTCTGCACCTCTGTTCCTTCTTTCTGCAACCCTTGTGCCTCTTTCTGCTCCCCTCTTGTCTCTTTCTGCACCTCTGTTGCTTCTTTCTGCACTTCTTTTGTTTCTTTCTGCACCTTTTGCTTCTTTCTGCACCCCTCATGCCTCTTTCTGCACCCCTCTTCCCTCTTTTTGCACTCCTCTTGCCTCTTCCTGCACCTCTGTTCCGTCTTTCTACACTTCTTTTGTTTCTTTCTGCACCTCTCACTTCTTTCTGTACCCCTCTTGCTTCTTTCTGCACCCCTCGTGCTTCTGTTTGCACCCCTCTTCACTCTTTCTGCATCCCGGTTCCTTTTTTCTGCTGTTATTTTGTTTCTTTCTGCACCCCTCTCGCCACTTTCTCCACCCTTGTTCCCCCTTTTTGCATCTCTTGCTTCTTTCTGTATCCCTCTTGCCTCTTTCTCCACCCCACTTCCCCCTTTCTGCATCTCTGCTGCTTCTTTCTGCACTTCTCTTGCCTCTTTCTGCACCTGTCCCTTCTTTCTGCAACCCTTGTGCCTCTTTCTGCACCCCTATTCCCTCTTTCTGCTCCCTTCTTGTCTCTTTCTGCACCTCTGTTGCTTCTTTCTGCACTTCTTGTTTCTTTCTGCACCTCTCCTGCGTCGTTCTGCACCCCTCTTCCCGCACTCCTCTTGCTTCTTTGTGCACCTCTGTTCCTTCTTTCTGCACTTCTTTTGTTTCTTTCTGCACCTCTCGTTTCTTTCTGTATCCCACTTGCCTTTTTCTCCACCCCACTTTCCCCTTTCTGCATCTCTGTTGCTTCTTTATGCAATTCTCTTGCTTCTTTTTGCACCTCTCTTGCTTCTTTATGCACCGCTCGTGCCTCTTTCTGCACCCCTCTTCCCTCTTTCTGCACTCCTCTTGCCTCTTTGTGCACCTCTGTTGCTTCTTTCTGTACTTCTTTTGTTTCTTTCTGCATCCCTCTTGCATCTTTCTGCACCTCTGTTCCTTCTTTCTGCACCTCTGGCTACTTTCTGCACCCCCTTTTGCCTCTTTCTGCAGCCCTCTTGCCTCTGTATGCACCTCTGTTCCTTCTTTCTGCACTTTTCTTTCTTTCTGCTGCTCTCTTGCTTCTTTCTGCACCCCTTGCCTCTTTCTCCACTCCTCTTCCCTCTTTTATCACCACTGTTGCCTCTTTCTGCACCTCTGTTCCTTCTTCCTGCACTTCTTTTGTTTCTTTCTGTACCCCCTTGACTTTCTCTACCCCTCCTCTCCCTTTCTGCATCTCTGTTGCTTCTTTCTGCACTTCTCTTGCCTCTTTCTGCACCTCTGTTCCTTCTTTCTGCAACCCTTGTGCCTCTTTCTGTACCCCTCTTCCCTCTTTCTGCTCCCTTCTTGTCTCTTTCTGTACCTCTGTTGCTTCTTTCTGCACTTCTTGTTTCTTTCTGCACCTCTCCTGCTTCTTTCTGCACCCCTCATGGTTCTTTCTGCACCCCTCTGCCCGCACTCCTCTGGCTTCTTAGTGCAGCTCTGTTCCTTCTTTCTGCACTTCTTCTGTTTCTTTCTGCACCTCTCGTTTCTTTCTGTATCCCTCTTGCCTCTGTCTCCACCCCACGTCGCACCCCTCATGCCTCTTTCTGCACCAGTCTTCCCTCTTTCTGCACTCCTCTTGCCTTTCTGCACCTCTGTTCCTTCTTTCTGCAACCCTTGTGCCTCTTTCTGCTCCCCTCTTGTCTCTTTCTGCACCTCTGTTGCTTCTTTCTGCACTTCTTTTGTTTCTTTCTGCACCTTTTGCTTCTTTCTGCACCCCTCATGCCTCTTTCTGCACCCCTCTTCCCTCTTTTTGCACTCCTCTTGCCTCTTCCTGCACCTCTGTTCCGTCTTTCTACACTTCTTTTGTTTCTTTCTGCACCTCTCACTTCTTTCTGTACCCCTCTTGCTTCTTTCTGCACCCCTCGTGCTTCTGTTTGCACCCCTCTTCACTCTTTCTGCATCCCGGTTCCTTTTTTCTGCTGTTATTTTGTTTCTTTCTGCACCCCTCTCGCCACTTTCTCCACCCTTGTTCCCCCTTTTTGCATCTCTTGCTTCTTTCTGTATCCCTCTTGCCTCTTTCTCCACCCCACTTCCCCCTTTCTGCATCTCTGCTGCTTCTTTCTGCACTTCTCTTGCCTCTTTCTGCACCTGTCCCTTCTTTCTGCAACCCTTGTGCCTCTTTCTGCACCCCTATTCCCTCTTTCTGCTCCCTTCTTGTCTCTTTCTGTACCTCTGTTGCTTCTTTCTGCACTTCTTGTTTCTTTCTGCACCTCTCCTGCGTCTTTCTGCACCCCTCTTCCCGCACTCCTCTTGCTTCTTTGTGCACCTCTGTTCCTTCTTTCTGCACTTCTTTTGTTTCTTTATGCACCTCTCGTTTCTTTCTGTATCCCACTTGCCTTTTTCTCCACCCCACTTTCCCCTTGCTGCATCTCTGTTGCTTCTTTATGCAATTCTCTTGCTTCTTTTTGCACCTCTCTTGCTTCTTTATGCACCCCTTGTGCCTCTTTCTGCACCCCTCTTCCCTCTTTCTGCACTCCTCTTGCCTCTTTGTACACCTCTGTTGCTTCTTTCTGCACTTCTTTTGTTTCTTTCTGCATCCCTCTTGCATCTTTCTGCACCTCTGTTCCTTCTTTCTGCACCTCTGGCTACTTTCTGCACCCCCCTTTTGCCTCTTTCTGCAGCCCTCTTGCCTCTGTATGCACCTCTGTTCCTTCTTTCTGCACTTTTCTTTCTTCTGCTGCTCTCTTGCTTCTTTCTGCACCCCTTGCCTCTTTCTCCACTCCTCTTCCCTCTTTTATCACCCCTGTTGCCTCTTTCTGCACCTCTGTTCCTTCTTCCTGCACTTCTTTTGTTTCTTTCTGTACCCCCTTGCCTTTCTCCACCCCTCCTCTCCCTTTCTGCATCTCTGTTGCTTCTTTCTGCACTTCTCTTGCCTCTTTCTGCACCTCTGTTCCTTCTTTCTGCAACCCTTGTGCCTCTTTCTGTACCCCTCTTCCCTCTTTCTGCTCCCTTCTTGTCTCTTTCTGTACCTCTGTTGCTTCTTTCTGCACTTCTTGTTTCTTTCTGCACCTCTCCTGCTTCTTTCTGCACCCCTCATGGTTCTTTCTGCACCCCTCTGCCCGCACTCCTCTGGCTTCTTAGTGCAGCTCTGTTCCTTCTTTCTGCACTTCTTCTGTTTCTTTCTGCACCTCTCGTTTCTTTCTGTATCCCTCTTGCCTCTGTCTCCACCCCACGTCGCACCCCTCATGCCTCTTTCTGCACCAGTCTTCCCTCTTTCTGCACTCCTCTTGCCTTTCTGCACCTCTGTTCCTTCTTTCTGCAACCCTTGTGCCTCTTTCTGCTCCCCTCTTGTCTCTTTCTGCACCTCTGTTGCTTCTTTCTGCACTTCTTTTGTTTCTTTCTGCACCTTTTGCTTCTTTCTGCACCCCTCATGCCTCTTTCTGCACCCCTCTTCCCTCTTTTTGCACTCCTCTTGCCTCTTCCTGCACCTCTGTTCCGTCTTTCTACACTTCTTTTGTTTCTTTCTGCACCTCTCACTTCTTTCTGTACCCCTCTTGCTTCTTTCTGCACCCCTCGTGCTTCTGTTTGCACCCCTCTTCACTCTTTCTGCATCCCGGTTCCTTTTTTCTGCTGTTATTTTGTTTCTTTCTGCACCCCTCTCGCCACTTTCTCCACCCTTGTTCCCCCTTTTTGCATCTCTTGCTTCTTTCTGTATCCCTCTTGCCTCTTTCTCTACCCCACTTCCCCCTTTCTGCATCTCTGCTGCTTCTTTCTGCTCTTCTCTTGCCTCTTTCTGCACCTGTCCCTTCTTTCTGCAACCCTTTTGCCTCTTTCTGCACCCCTATTCCCTCTTTCTGCTCCCTTCTTGTCTCTTTCTGCACCTCTGTTGCTTCTTTCTGCACTTCTTTTGTTTCTTTCTGCACCTCTCGTTTCTTTCTGTATCCCACTTGCCTTTTTCTCCACCCCACTTTCCCCTTTCTGCATCTCTGTTGCTTCTTTATGCAATTCTCTTGCTTCTTTTTGCACCTCTCTTGCTTCTTTATGCACCGCTCGTGCCTCTGTCTGCACCCCTCTTCCCTCTTTCTGCACTCCTCTTGCCTCTTTGTACACCTCTGTTGCTTCTTTCTGCACTTCTTTTGTTTCTTTCTGCATCCCTCTTGCATCTTTCTGCACCTCTGTTCCTTCTTTCTGCACCTCTGGCTACTTTCTGCACCCCCTTTTGCCTCTTTCTGCAGCCCTCTTGCCTCTGTATGCACCTCTGTTCCTTCTTTCTGCACTTTTCTTTCTTCTGCTGCTCTCTTGCTTCTTTCTGCACCCCTTGCCTCTTTCTCCACTCCTCTTCCCTCTTTTATCACCCCTGTTGCCTCTTTCTGCACCTCTGTTCCTTCTTCCTGCACTTCTTTTGTTTCTTTCTGTACCCCCTTGCCTTTCTCCACCCCTCCTCTCCCTTTCTGCATCTCTGTTGCTTCTTTCTGCACTTCTCTTGCCTCTTTCTGCACCTCTGTTCCTTCTTTCTGCAACCCTTGTGCCTCTTTCTGCTCCCCTCTTGTCTCTTTCTGCACCTCTGTTGCTTCTTTCTGCACTTCTTTTGTTTCTTGCTGCACCTTTTGCTTCTTTCTGCACCCCTCATGCCTCTTTCTGCACCCCTCTTCCCTCTTTTTGCACTCCTCTTGCCTCTTCCTGCACCTCTGTTCCGTCTTTCTACACTTCTTTTGTTTCTTTCTGCACCTCTCACTTCCTTCTGTACCCCTCTTGCTTCTTTCTGCACCCCTCTGCCCGCACTCCTCTGGCTTCTTAGTGCAGCTCTGTTCCTTCTTTCTGCACTTCTTCTGTTTCTTTCTGCACCTCTCGTTTCTTTCTGTATCCCTCTTGCCTCTGTCTCCACCCCACGTCGCACCCCTCATGCCTCTTCCTGCACCAGTCTTCCCTCTTTCTGCACTCCTCTTGCCTTTCTGCACCTCTGTTCCTTCTTTCTGCAACCCTTGTGCCTCTTTCTGCTCCCCTCTTGTCTCTTTCTGCACCTCTGTTGCTTCTTTCTGCACTTCTTTTGTTTCTTTCTGCACCTTTTGCTTCTTTCTGCACCCCTCATGCCTCTTTCTGCACCCCTCTTCCCTCTTTTGCACTCCTCTTGCCTCTTCCTGCACCTCTGTTCCGTCTTTCTACACTTCTTTTGTTTCTTTCTGCACCTCTCACTTCTTTCTGTACCCCTCTTGCTTCTTTCTGCACCCCTCGTGCTTCTGTTTGCACCCTCTTCACTCTTTCTGCATCCCAGTTCCTTTTTTCTGCTGTTATTTTGTTTCTTTCTGCACCCCTCTCGCCACTTTCTCCACCCTTGTTCCCCCTTTTTGCATCTCTTGCTTCTTTCTGTATCCCTCTTGCCTCTTTCTCCACCCCACTTCCCCCTTTCTGCATCTCTGCTGCTTCTTTCTGCACTTCTCTTGCCTCTTTCTGCACCTGTCCCTTCTTTCTGCAACCCTTGTGCCTCTTTCTGCACCCCTATTCCCTCTTTCTGCTCCCTTCTTGTCTCTTTCTGTACCTCTGTTGCTTCTTTCTGCACTTCTTGTTTCTTTCTGCACCTCTCCTGCGTCTTTCTGCACCCCTCTTCCCGCACTCCTCTTGCTTCTTTGTGCACCTCTGTTCCTTCTTTCTGCACTTCTTTTGTTTCTTTATGCACCTCTCGTTTCTTTCTGTATCCCACTTGCCTTTTTCTCCACCCCACTTTCCCCTTGCTGCATCTCTGTTGCTTCTTTATGCAATTCTCTTGCTTCTTTTTGCACCTCTCTTGCTTCTTTATGCACCCCTCGTGCCTCTTTCTGCACCCCTTTTCCCTCTTTCTGCACTCCTCTTGCCTCTTTGTACACCTCTGTTGCTTCTTTCTGCACTTCTTTTGTTTCTTTCTGCATCCCTCTTGCATCTTTCTGCTCCTCTGTTCCTTCTTTCTGCACCTCTGGCTACTTTCTGCACCCCCCTTTTGCCTCTTTCTGCAGCCCTCTTGCCTCTGTATGCACCTCTGTTCCTTCTTTCTGCACTTTTCTTTCTTCTGCTGCTCTCTTGCTTCTTTCTGCACCCCTTGCCTCTTTCTCCACTCCTCTTCCCTCTTTTATCACCCCTGTTGCCTCTTTCTGCACCTCTGTTCCTTCTTCCTGCACTTCTTTTGTTTCTTTCTGTACCCCTTGCCTTTCTCCACCCCTCCTCTCCCTTTCTGCATCTCTGTTGCTTCTTTCTGCACTTCTCTTGCCTCTTTCTGCACCTCTGTTCCTTCTTTCTGCAACCCTTGTGCCTCTTTCTGTACCCCTCTTCCCTCTTTCTGCTCCCTTCTTGTCTCTTTCTGCACCTCTCCTGCTTCTTTCTGCCTTCTTGCTTCTTTCTGCACCCCTCATGGTTCTTTCTGCACCCCTCTGCCTCGCACTCCTCTGGCTTCTTAGTGCAGCTCTGTTCCTTCTTTCTGCACTTCTTCTGTTTCTTTCTGCACCTCTCGTTTCTTTCTGTATCCCTCTTGCCTCTGTCTCCACCCCACGTCGCACCCCTCATGCCTCTTTCTGCACCAGTCTTCCCTCTTTCTGCACTCCTCTTGCCTTTCTGCACCTCTGTTCCTTCTTTCTGCAACCCTTGTGCCTCTTTCTGCTCCCCTCTTGTCTCTTTCTGCACCTCTGTTGCTTCTTTCTGCACTTCTTTTGTTTCTTTCTGCACCTTTTGCTTCTTTCTGCACCCCTCATGCCTCTTTCTGCACCCCTCTTCCCTCTTTTTGCACTCCTCTTGCCTCTTCCTGCACCTCTGTTCCGTCTTTCTACACTTCTTTTGTTTCTTTCTGCACCTCTCACTTCTTTCTGTACCCCTCTTGCTTCTTTCTGCACCCTCGTGCTTCTGTTTGCACCCCTCTTCACTCTTTCTGCATCCCGGTTCCTTTTTTCTGCTGTTATTTTGTTTCTTTCTGCACCCCTCTCGCCACTTTCTCCACCCTTGTTCCCCCTTTTTGCATCTCTTGCTTCTTTCTGTATCCCTCTTGCCTCTTTCTCCACCCCACTTCCCCCTTTCTGCATCTCTGCTGCTTCTTTCTGCACTTCTCTTGCCTCTTTCTGCACCTGTCCCTTCTTTCTGCAACCCTTGTGCCTCTTTCTGCACCCCTATTCCCTCTTTCTGCTCCCTTCTTGTCTCTTTCTGTACCTCTGTTGCTTCTTTCTGCACTTCTTGTTTCTTTCTGCACCTCTCCTGCGTCTTTCTGCACCCCTCTTCCCGCACGCCTCTTGCTTCTTTGTGCACCTCTGTTCCTTCTTTCTGCACTTCTTTTGTTTCTTTATGCACCTCTCGTTTCTTTCTGTATCCCACTTGCCTTTT
Organism: Calotriton arnoldi; assembly: GCA_963921515.1. Classification (NCBI taxonomy): domain Eukaryota; kingdom Metazoa; phylum Chordata; class Amphibia; order Caudata; family Salamandridae; genus Calotriton; species Calotriton arnoldi. The sequence goes on along the minus strand of CAWUFW010001373.1, from coordinate 2,838,277 downwards.
TCTCCACCCCACTTTCCCCTTGCTGCATCTCTGTTGCTTCTTTATGCAATTCTCTTGCTTCTTTTTGCACCTCTCTTGCTTCTTTATGCACCCTCGTGCCTCTTTCTGCACCCCTTTTCCCTCTTTCTGCACTCCTCTTGCCTCTTTGTACACCTCTGTTGCTTCTTTCTGCACTTCTTTTGATTCTTTCTGCATCCCTCTTGCATCTTTCTGCACCTCTGTTCCTTCTTTCTGCACCTCTGGCTACTTTCTGCACCCCTCTTTGCCTCTTTCTGCAGCCCTCTTGCCTCTGTATGCACCTCTGTTCCTTCTTTCTGCACTTTTCTTTCTTCTGCTGCTCTCTTGCTTCTTTCTGCACCCCCTTGCCTCTTTCTCCACTCCTCTTCCCTCTTTTATCACCCCTGTTGCCTCTTTCTGCACCTCTGTTCCTTCTTCCTGCACTTCTTTTGTTTCTTTCTGTACCACCTTGCCTTTCTCCACCCCTCCTCTCCCTTTCTGCACCTCTGTTGCTTCTTTCTGCAACCCTTGTGCCTCTTTCTGTACCCCTCTTCCCTCTTTCTGCTCCCTTCTTGTCTCTTTCTGTACCTCTGTTGCTTCTTTCTGCACTTCTTGTTTCTTTCTGCACCTCTCCTACGTCGTTCTGCACCCTCTTCCCGCACTCCTCTTGCTTCTTTGTGCACCTCTGTTCCTTCTTTCTGCACTTCTTTTGTTTCTTTCTGAACCTCTTGTTTCTTTCTGTATCCCACTTGCCTTTTTCTCCACCCCACTTTCCCTTTCTGCATCTCTGTTGCTTCTTTATGCAATTCTCTTGCTTCTTTTGCACCTCTCTTGCTTCTTTATGCACCGCTCGTGCCTCTTTCTGCACCCTCTTCCCTCTTTCTGCACTCCTCTTGCCTCTTTGTGCACCTCTGTTGCTTCTTTCTGTACTTCTTTTGTTTCTTTCTGCATCCCTCTTGCATCTTTCTGCACCTCTGTTCCTTCTTTCTGCACCTCTGGCTACTTTCTGCACCCCCTTTTGCCTCTTTCTGCAGCCCTCTTGCCTCTGTATGCACCTCTGTTCCTTCTTTCTGCACTTTTCTTTCTTTCTGCTGCTCTCTTGCTTCTTTCTGCACCCCTTGCCTCTTTCTCCACCCTCTTCCCTCTTTTATCACCACTGTTGCCTCTTTCTGCACCTCTGTTCCTTCTTCCTGCACTTCTTTTGTTTCTTTCTGCACCCCCTTGACTTTCTCTACCCCTCCTCCCCCTTTCTGCATCTCTGTTGCTTCTTTCTGTACTTCTCTTGCCTCTTTCTGCACCTCTGTTCCTTCTTTCTGCAACCCTTGTGCCTCTTTCTGCTCCCCTCTTGTCTCTTTCTGCACCTCTGTTGCTTCTTTCTGCACTTCTTTTGTTTCTTTCTGCACCTTTTGCTTCTTTCTGCACCCCTCATGCCTCTTTCTGCACCCCTCTTCCCTCTTTTTGCACTCCTCTTGCCTCTTCCTGCACCTCTGTTCCATCTTTCTACACTTCTTTTGTTTCTTTCTGCACCTCTCACTTCTTTCTGTACCCCTCTTGCTTCTTTCTGCACCCTCGTGCTTCTGTTTGCACCCTCTTCACTCTTTCTGCATCCGGGTTCCTTTTTTCTGCTGTTATTTTGTTTCTTTCTGCACCCCTCTCGCCACTTTCTCCACCCTTGTTCCCCCTTTTTGCATCTCTTGCTTCTTTCTGTATCCCTCTTGCCTCTTTCTCCACCCCACTTCCCCCTTTCTGCATCTCTGCTGCTTCTTTCTGCACTTCTCTTGCCTCTTTCTGCACCTGTCCCTTCTTTCTGCAACCCTTGTGCCTCTTTCTGCACCCCTATTCCCTCTTTCTGCTCCCTTCTTGTCTCTTTCTGTACCTCTGTTGCTTCTTTCTGCACTTCTTGTTTCTTTCTGCACCTCTCCTGCGTCTTTCTGCACCCCTCTTCCCGCACTCCTCTTGCTTCTTTGTGCACCTCTGTTCCTTCTTTCTGCACTTCTTTTGTTTCTTTATGCACCTCTCGTTTCTTTCTGTATCCCACTTGCCTTTTTCTCCACCCGACTTTCCCCTTGCTGCATCTCTGTTGCTTCTTTATGCAATTCTCTTGCTTCTTTTTGCACCTCTCTTGCTTCTTTATGCACCCCTCGTGCCTCTTTCTGCACCCCTTTTCCCTCTTTCTGCACTCCTCTTGCCTCTTTGTACACCTCTGTTGCTTCTTTCTGCACTTCTTTTGTTTCTTTCTGCATCCCTCTTGCATCTTTCTGCACCTCTGTTCCTTCTTTCTGCACCTCTGGCTACTTTCTGCACCCCCTTTTGCCTCTTTCTGCAGCCCTCTTGCCTCTGTATGCACCTCTGTTCCTTCTTTCTGCACTTTTCTTTCTTCTGCTGCTCTCTTGCTTCTTTCTGCACCCCTTGCCTCTTTCTCCACTCCTCTTCCCTCTTTTATCACCCCTGTTGCCTCTTTCTGCACCTCTGTTCCTTCTTCCTGCACTTCTTTTGTTTCTTTCTGTACCCCCTTGCCTTTCTCCACCCCTCCTCTCCCTTTCTGCATCTCTGTTGCTTCTTTCTGTACTTCTCTTGCCTCTTTCTGCACCTCTGTTCCTTCTTTCTGCAACCCTTGTGCCTCTTTCTGTACCCCTCTTCCCTCTTTCTGCTCCTTCTTGTCTCTTTCTGTACCTCTGTTGCTTCTTTCTGCACTTCTTGTTTCTTTCTGCACCTCTCCTGCTTCTTTCTGCACCCCTCATGGTTCTTTCTGCACCCCTCTGCCCGCACTCCTCTGGCTTCTTAGTGCAGCTCTGTTCCTTCTTTCTGCACTTCTTCTGTTTCTTTCTGCACCTCTCGTTTCTTTCTGTATCCCTCTTGCCACTGTCTCCACCCACGTCGCACCCCTCATGCCTCTTTCTGCACCAGTCTTCCCTCTTTCTGCACTCCTCTTGCCTTTCTGCACCTCTGTTCCTTCTTTCTGCAACCCTTGTGCCTCTTTCTGCTCCCCTCTTGTCTCTTTCTGCACCTCTGTTGCTTCTTTCTGCACTTCTTTTGTTTCTTTCTGCACCTTTTGCTTCTTTCTGCACCCCTCATGCCTCTTTCTGCACCCCTCTTCCCTCTTTTTGCACTCCTCTTGCCTCTTCCTGCACCTCTGTTCCGTCTTTCTACACTTCTTTTGTTTCTTTCTGCACCTCTCACTTCTTTCTGTACCCCTCTTGCTTCTTTCTGCACCCCTCGTGCTTCTGTTTGCACCCCTCTTCACTCTTTCTGCATCCCAGTTCCTTTTTTCTGCTGTTATTTTGTTTCTTTCTGCACCCCTCTCGCCACTTTCTCCACCCTTGTTCCCCCTTTTTGCATCTCTTGCTTCTTTCTGTATCCCTCTTGCCTCTTTCTCCACCCCACTTCCCCCTTTCTGCATCTCTGTTCCTTCTTTCTGCACTTCTTTTGTTTCTTTCTGCACCTCTCATTTCTTTCTGTATCCACTGTGCCTTCTTTCTGCACCCCACTTTCCTCTTTCTGCATCTCTGCTTGCTTCTTTATGCACTTCTCTTGCTTCTTTCTGCACTCTCTTGCTTCTTTATGCACCGCTCGTGCCTCTTTCTGCACCCCTCTTCCTCTTTCTGCACTCCTCTTGCCTCTTTGTGCACCTCTGTTCGCTTCTTTCTGCACTTCTTTTGTTTCTTTCTGCATCCCTCTTGCATCTTTCTGCACCTCTGTTCCTTCTTTCTGCACCTCTGGCTACTTTCTGCACCCCCCTTTTGCCTCTTTCTGCAGCCCTCTTGCCTCTGTATGTACCTCTGTTCCTTCTTTCTGCACTTTTCTTCTTTCTGCTGCTCTCTTGCTTCTTTCTGCACCCCCTTGCCTCTTTCTCCACCCTCTTCCCTCTTTTATCACCAATGTTGCCTCTTTCTGCACCTCTGTTCCTTCTTTCTGCAACCCTTGTGCCTCTTTCTGCTCCCCTCTTGTCTCTTTCTGCACCTCTGTTGCTTCTTTCTGCACTTCTTTTGTTTCTTGCTGCACCTTTTGCTTCTTTCTGCACCCCTCATGCCTCTTTCTGCACCCCTCTTCCCTCTTTCTGCACTCCTCTTGCCTCTTTCTGCACCTCTGTTCCGTCTTTCTGCACTTCTTTTGTTTCTTTCTGCACCTCTTGCTTCTTTCTGTACCTCTCTTGCTTCTTTCTGCACCCCTCTGCCCGCACTCCTCTGGCTTCTTAGTGCAGCTCTGTTCCTTCTTTCTGCACTTCTTCTGTTTCTTTCTGCACCTCTCGTTTCTTTCTGTATCCCTCTTGCCTCTGTCTCCACCCCACGTCGCACCCCTCATGCCTCTTTCTGCACCAGTCTTCCCTCTTTCTGCACTCCTCTTGCCTTTCTGCACCTCTGTTCCTTCTTTCTGCAACCCTTGTGCCTCTTTTTGCACCCTCTTGCCTCTTTCTGCACCTCTGTTGCTTCTTTCTGCACTTCTTTTGTTTCTTTCTGCACCTCTTGCTTCTTTCTGCACCCTCATGCCTCTTTCTGCACCCCTCTTCCCTCTTTTTGCACTCCTCTTGCCTCTTTCTGCACCTCTGTTCCATCTTTCTGCACTTCTTTTGTTTCTTTCTGCACCTCTCACTTCTTTCTGCACTCTCTGCCACTTTCTCCACCCTTGTTCCCCATTCTGCATCTCTTGCTTCTTTCTGTACTCCTCTTGCCTCTTTCTGCACCCCTGCTTCCTTCTTTCTGCAACTCTTGCTGCCTCTTTCTGTACCCCTCTTCCCTCTTTCTGCTCCTTCTTGTCTCTTTCTGTACCTCTGTTGCTTCTTTCTGCACTTCTTGTTTCTTTCTGCACCTCTCCTGCGTCGTTCTGCACCCCTCTTCCCGCACTCCTCTTGCTTCTTTGTGCACCTCTGTTCCTTCTTTCTGCACTTCTTTTGTTTCTTTCTGAACCTCTCGTTTCTTTCTGTATCCCACTTGCCTTTTTCTCCACCCACTTTCCCCTTTCTGCATCTCTGTTGCTTCTTTATGCAATTCTCTTGCTTCTTTTTGCACCTCTCTTGCTTCTTTATGCACCCCTCGTGCCTCTTTCTGCACCCCTTTTCCCTCTTTCTGCACTCCTCTTGCCTCTTTGTGCACCTCTGTTGCTTCTTTCTGTACTTCTTTTGTTTCTTTCTGCATCCCTCTTGCATCTTTCTGCACCTCTGTTCCTTCTTTCTGCACCTCTGGCTACTTTCTGCACCCCCTTTTGCCTCTTTCTGCAGCCCTCTTGCCTCTGTATGCACCTCTGTTCCTTCTTTCTGCACTTTTCTTTCTTCTGCTGCTCTCTTGCTTCTTTCTGCACCCCTTGCCTCTTTCTCCACTCCTCTTCCCTCTTTTATCACCACTGTTGCCTCTTTCTGCACCTCTGTTCCTTCTTCCTGCACTTCTTTTGTTTCTTTCTGTACCCCCTTGCACTTTCTCTACCCCTCCTCCCCTTTCTGCATCTCTGTTGCTTCTTTCTGTACTTCTCTTGCCTCTTTCTGCACCTCTGTTCCTTCTTTCTGCAACCCTTGTGCCTCTTTCTGCTCCCCTCTTGTCTCTTTCTGCACCTCTGTTGCTTCTTTCTGCACTTCTTTTGTTTCTTTCTGCACCTTTTGCTTCTTTCTGCACCCCTCATGCCTCTTTCTGCACCCCTCTTCCCTCTTTTTGCACTCCTCTTGCCTCTTCCTGCACCTCTGTTCCAGTCTTTCTACACTTCTTTTGTTTCTTTCTGCACCTCTCACTTCTTTCTGTACCCCTCTTGCTTCTTTCTGCACCCTCGTGCTTCTGTTTGCACCCCTCTTCACTCTTTCTGCATCCTGGTTCCTTTTTTCTGCTGTTATTTTGTTTCTTTCTGCACCCCTCTCGCCACTTTCTCCACCCTTGTTCCCCTTTTTGCATCTCTTGCTTCTTTCTGTATCCCTCTTGCCTCTTTCTCCACCCCACTTCCCCCTTTCTGCATCTCTGCTGCTTCTTTCTGCACTTCTCTTGCCTCTTTCTGCACCTGTCCCTTCTTTCTGCAACCCTTGTGCCTCTTTCTGCACCCCTATTCCCTCTTTCTGCTCCCTTCTTGTCTCTTTCTGTACCTCTGTTGCTTCTTTCTGCACTTCTTGTTTCTTTCTGCACCTCTCCTGCGTCTTTCTGCACCCCTCTTCCCGCACTCCTCTTGCTTCTTTGTGCACCTCTGTTCCTTCTTTCTGCACTTCTTTTGTTTCTTTATGCACCTCTCGTTTCTTTCTGTATCCCACTTGCCTTTTCTCCACCCCACTTTCCCCTTGCTGCATCTCTGTTGCTTCTTTATGCAATTCTCTTGCTTCTTTTTGCACCTCTCTTGCTTCTTTATGCACCCTCGTGCCTCTTTCTGCACCCCTTTCCCTCTTTCTGCACTCCTCTTGCCTCTTTGTACACCTCTGTTGCTTCTTTCTGCACTTCTTTTGTTTCTTTCTGCATCCCTCTTGCATCTTTCTGCTCCTCTGTTCCTTCTTTCTGCACCTCTGGCTACTTTCTGCACCCCCTTTTGCCTCTTTCTGCAGCCCTCTTGCCTCTGTATGCACCTCTGTTCCTTCTTTCTGCACTTTTCTTTCTTCTGCTGCTCTCTTGCTTCTTTCTGCACCCCTTGCCTCTTTCTCCACTCCTCTTCCCTCTTTTATCACCCCTGTTGCCTCTTTCTGCACCTCTGTTCCTTCTTCCTGCACTTCTTTTGTTTCTTTCTGTACCCCTTGCCTTTCTCCACCCCTCCTCTCCCTTTCTGCATCTCTGTTGCTTCTTTCTGCACTTCTCTTGCCTCTTTCTGCACCTCTGTTCCTTCTTTCTGCAACCCTTGTGCCTCTTTCTGTACCTCTTCCTTCTGTCCTCTTGTTCTTTCTGCCTCCCTTCTTCTGCACTCTTCTTTCTGTGCACCCTCTGTTCTGCTTCTTTCTGCACTTCTTCTGTTTCTTTCTGCACCTCTCGTTTCTTTCTGTATCCCTCTTGCCTCTGTCTCCACCCCATGTCGCACCCCTCATGCCTCTTTCTGCTCCAGTCTTCCCTCTTTCTGCACTCCTCTTGCCTTTCTGCACCTCTGTTCCTTCTTTCTGCAACCCTTGTGCCTCTTTCTGCTCCCCTCTTGTCTCTTTCTGCACCTCTGTTGCTTCTTTCTGCACTTCTTTTGTTTCTTTCTGCACCTTTTGCTTCTTTCTGCACCCCTCATGCCTCTTTCTGCACCCCTCTTCCCTCATTTTGCACTCCTCTTGCCTCTTCCTGCACCTCTGTTCCGTCTTTCTACACTTCTTTTGTTTCTTTCTGCACCTCTCACTTCTTTCTGTACCCCTCTTGCTTCTTTCTGCACCCCTCGTGCTTCTGTTTGCACCCCTCTTCACTCTTTCTGCATCCCGGTTCCTTTTTTCTGCTGTTATTTTGTTTCTTTCTGCACCCCTCTCGCCACTTTCTCCACCCTTGTTCCCCCTTTTTGCATCTCTTGCTTCTTTCTGTATCCCTCTTGCCTCTTTCTCCACCCCACTTCCCCCTTTCTGCATCTCTGCTGCTTCTTTCTGCACTTCTCTTGCCTCTTTCTGCACCTGTCCCTTCTTTCTGCAACCCTTGTGCCTCTTTCTGCACCCCTATTCCCTCTTTCTGCTCCCTTCTTGTCTCTTTCTGTACCTCTGTTGCTTCTTTCTGCACTTCTTGTTTCTTTTTGCACCTCTCCTGCGTCTTTCTGCACCCCTCTTCCTGCACGCCTCTTGCTTCTTTGTGCACCTCTGTTCCTTCTTTCTGCACTTCTTTTGTTTCTTTATGCACCTCTCGTTTCTTTCTGTATCCCACTTGCCTTTTTCTCCACCCCACTTTCCCCTTGCTGCATCTCTGTTGCTTCTTTATGCAATTCTCTTGCTTCTTTTTGCACCTCTCTTGCTTCTTTATGCACCCCTCGTGCCTCTTTCTGCACCCCTTTTCCCTCTTTCTGCACTCCTCTTGCCTCTTTGTACACCTCTGTTGCTTCTTTCTGCACTTCTTTTGTTTCTTTCTGCATCCCTCTTGCATCTTTCTGCACCTCTGTTCCTTCTTTCTGCACCTCTGGCTACTTTCTGCACCCCCCTTTTGCCTCTTTCTGCAGCCCTCTTGCCTCTGTATGCACCTCTGTTCCTTCTTTCTGCACTTTTCTTTCTTCTGCTGCTCTCTTGCTTCTTTCTGCACCCCCTTGCCTCTTTCTCCACTCCTCTTCCCTCTTTTATCACCCCTGTTGCCTCTTTCTGCACCTCTGTTCCTTCTTCCTGCACTTCTTTGTTTCTTTCTGTACCACTTTGCCTTTCTCCACCCCTCCTCTCCTTTCTGCATCTCTGTTGCTTCTTTCTGCACTTCTCTTGCCTCTTTCTGCACCTCTGTTCCTTCTTTCTGCAACCCTTGTGCCTCTTTCTGTACCCCTCTTCCCTCTTTCTGCTCCCTTCTTGTCTCTTTCTGTACCTCTGTTGCTTCTTTCTGCACTTCTTGTTTCTTTCTGCACCTCTCCTACGTCGTTCTGCACCCCTCTTCCCGCACTCCTCTTGCTTCTTTGTGCACCTCTGTTCCTTCTTTCTGCACTTCTTTTGTTTCTTTCTGCACCTCTCGTTTCTTTCTGTATCCCACTTGCCTTTTTCTCCACCCCACTTTCCCCTTTCTGCATCTCTGTTGCTTCTTTATGCAATTCTCTTGCTTCTTTTTGCACCTCTCTTGCTTCTTTATGCACCGCTCGTGCCTCTTTCTGCACCCCTCTTCCCTCTTTCTGCACTCCTCTTGCCTCTTTGTGCACCTCTGTTGCTTCTTTCTGTACTTCTTTTGTTTCTTTCTGCATCCCTCTTGCATCTTTCTGCACCTCTGTTCCTTCTTTCTGCACCTCTGGCTACTTTCTGCACCCCCCTTTTGCCTCTTTCTGCAGACCTCTTGCCTTTGTATGCACCTCTGTTCCTTCTTTCTGCACTTTTCTTTCTTTCTGCTGCTCTCTTGCTTCTTTCTGCACCCCCTTGCCTCTTTCTCCACCCTCTTCCCTCTTTTATCACCACTGTTGCCTCTTTCTGCACCTCTGTTCCTTCTTCCTGCACTTCTTTTGTTTCTTTCTGCACCCCTTGACTTTCTCTACCCCTCCTCCCCCTTTCTGCAACTCTGTTGCTTCTTTCTGTACTTCTCTTGCCTCTTTCTGCACCTCTGTTCCTTCTTTCTGCAACCCTTGTGCCTCTTTCTGCTCCCCTCTTGTCTCTTTCTGCACCTCTGTTGCTTCTTTCTGCACTTCTTGTTTCTTTCTGCACCTCTCCTGCTTCTTTCTGCACCCCTCATGGTTCTTTCTGCACCCCTCTGCCCGCACTCCTCTGGCTTCTTAGTGTAGCTCTGTTCCTTCTTTCTGCACTTCTTCTGTTTCTTTCTGCACCTCTTGTTTCTTTCTGTATCCCTCTTGCCTCTGTCTCCACCCCACGTCGCACCCCTCATGCCTCTTTCTGCACCAGTCTTCCCTCTTTCTGCACTCCTCTTGCCTTTCTGCACCTCTGTAGCTTCTTTCTGCACTTCTTTTGTTTCTTTCTGCACCTCTCTTGCTTCTTTCTGTACCCCTCTTGCCTCTTTCTCCACCCCTCCTCCTCCTCCTTTCTGCACCTCTGTCCATTCTTTCTTCAACCCTTGTGCCTCTTTCTGCACCCCTCTTCCCTCTTTCTGCTCCTCTTGTCTCTTTGTACACCTCTGTTGCTTCTTTCTGCACTTCTTTTTTTTCTTTCTGTACCTCTCTTGCTTCTTTCTGCACCCCTCGTCCCTTTCTGCACCCCTCTTCCCTCTTTCTGCACCTCTGTTCCTTCTTTCTGCACTTCTTTTGTTTCTTTCTGCACCTTTTGCTTCTTTCTGCACCCCTCTTCCCTCTTTTTGCATTCCTGTTAGAGGGAACGTTTGTGGTTGGCCACACTCTTCTGTTTACCTCTCTCCTCTCAGAGTCTCTTTCACACTCTTCTGTGTCACTTGGCAAGAAAGAACCATTTGTTAAAATATCATAGTTTATTAAACAATTCAAAAGCATAAAAGAAAATACTTCAATTAAAGTGTGCCCATCAACATATGGGTAAGATCAGAAATAACTGCATCAACAATGTTAAAGATCAATTGGTTCAATTCAAACAGAAATGTATATCTATCAATTAATCCATGAGCAGCCGATCAAGGGGCAGCCCTGAATTCAAGAGTGATACAAATGATAGCATTCAGAGGACAAGCTTCTTGTTGAGATAAAATAACAATATTCAAGTCTACACATTTAAACTGAAATAAATGCAATTGCTTGGGTACAGATGACCTGAAGTAAATAATCTGACAAAGCCAAAAGGCAGAATTATTGAGTCAGATAGTCTGACAAAGTCAATGGGCAGAATTTGACAAAGGCAATAGGCAAAATTATTAAGTCAGATAGACTGACAAAGTCAATAGGCAAAATCTGACAAAGCCAATAGGCAAAATTATTAAGTCAGATAGACTGACAAAGTCAATAGGCAAAATCTGACAAAGCCAATAGGCAAAATTATTAAGTCAGATAGACTGACAAAGTCAATAGGCAGAATTATTAAGTAGGAGCATTATCACCTTGGCAATAGGAGCTCTGGGCCCAGTCAGGAGAACGATTGATCAGTCGGGAACCCTCACACAGCACCTGGGTGCTGGTTTGAAGAGAATTCGATGCCACACCCTGGGTGCAGCTGTTATATATGCTTGAATGCAGAAGTTTTACCCTTTCTGACGTATGTCCTGACGCAGCCCTTGACCGCCCTCCTGTAACTATGGAAAATTCCACCCATGGGACTGAGAAGTGGTATCATGGTGAAATTAGGGGCTTTTGACAGGTGGTCAGTGCTCCTGACCGCAAAAAGTAAACAAAGGATAATTTTTACCATAAGAAAGCTCAGAGTTAACATTTTAATACATTAATTCTTTGTCACGCAGCCCGTCTTTCACAGGTTCGATTAAGCAAGCGCGGAAAGTTTCTTAACTAAAAAATATTGCACATGTACTTGTGAAACCGCCAGATGTACCAAAAATGTCCTACGTGTGTGGGCTAATCTAATTCTCGTAACTGTGGAAATTTACAAGGGGGAGGGGGGAGAGTTTGTCGCGGAGGATGGCGCAAGCCTCTGCTGTCAGGTTAGTGAAGTCTATGAGACCAGTTCTTAAGTTATTGGGCCTATACATATCTCTTACAAAGGTATGGTTGGTCTTGTATGTAGGTCTGTGAGAAGGTGAACTTGGGCCTATGTGTGGATTTGTAAGAAAGTGAAGGACCGTGGACAACTTAAAGACCCTTTATCTAGGCCTCAGTGGTGGGGCTTATCTAGGGATGCCAGGTTTGAAGGGTATTGCAGAATGGGGTGTGGGTTTCTGTTAGATGGTAAAACGGGACCCTCCTACACATCCCTTCTCTTGTTCATTATTGAACACTTCTGTGACACAGTACTTTGCTGGACCCTCAGGGGCTTGGTGCATACCGAGTGGGTCACTAATATACATGCATGCTGTCTGTGGTGACAATTCGGGTGTTATAGTAACGTATTCTCCCCCATCCTCGGGAGCTAACTCATCATACCCGTTAATGTCATGCTCCTCCCTTAAGGCGTATCTAGGTGGTGGTACCGGTGGAGCTGTAGGTGTGTTTGAAGAGGCATGAGGGGCAGGTTGTTCTAAGAGTTGCACATGGATCTGCCCATTCCCATCCCCGGGAGCACGGTCCATGTCCTGATACTGTGCATTGTTATTAATTCCAGTGTGAACGTAATTCATTCCTACTGCTTTGGTGCTGCATCTGTTGACACATTTAATTACTAGCTGTGCACCGCAACACATTACCAGGACAACACAACAAATAGGTAGCACAATTTTCAAGATAGCAGATAGCCATGAAGGCATCCAGTTCAAGTTGAACCAGTCCGTGATAGGATCTGCAGCGGCACCGCTTTCGTCACGCATCTTTTTTCCCAGGTTGCCCAAGTCCTCAATGGCCTTAGCGAGCGACCCGTTTGTGGCATCATTAGCCGGTATGAAAGTGCAGCAGCTCTTTCCAAGGGCACTGCATACACCACCCTGCATAGCTGTGAGTTGATCTAGAACATATCTATGCTCTAGAACCATAAGCCTTAAAGGCCTTAACTCTTCCTGTATGGCGTTGAACCCATCTCGGGTGTTATTTATCAGAGTCATTAGTTCGTATCGGGTGACCTGTAGCCACCGGGCATTAGCTGATGTTTGCCAAATGGGCCACAGGCCTCCAAAGAATTCCTGGGCACCATTGAACAGGCGAAATTCTTCAGGAATTTCGGCGAAGGCATCGTTAGCGAAGTATTGAGCCTTCCTTCGGTGCCGGTGAAGCAGGGTGACGTCATTTGTCATGGGGTGCTCAAACACTTGAGAGATGTTGGATGCCGGGACAACGAGATGCAGCTCGTGCATGGTAACCATGGTGCATAGGCCCTTCCATCGAGGAGGCAACTGGGGGTAGATGCGTTCTCCGCATGCCCAAAAGATGTCCATGAGGCTGGCGGTGCCGTCTTGGAGGTCCAAATTAAAAATTGTTGTGTTACAGTTTGTGTTGCTGCCCACAGGGCGAGTACCGTTACCTAGGAAGCAAAGAAGAGGATGTTTTAGTTTATATGCTCTCTTCCATTTGTAAGCTGTTCCCTTCCCAAAGGTGTACCGTCTAGTTTCCTCTGCCCACACCTCCTCACACTGAGTCTCAACATCCCAATCAATATTCTGTTGATATTCTGTTTTTGCAAAGGGTTCTCCCAAGGAAGCTGCCTTACATACCAGGGCGTCTGGGCCATGCCATTTGTTATCAAAATACACATGGGCCTGCAAGAGCAGCACAGACCTATATTGACATGGACAGTTGGCAACGTGTGAACTGTTATTTTCGTGTATCGGGGGTTTGTTATGGAGTTGTTTGTTTATTGTCTCCTTACATAGTGCCGGGGGGATGTGAACATAAAAAACCCTGATGCTTTGAATTCATGCTCATGAGTTATGAGCGGTGTCTCCCATCTAGGTGATTCCCATCTATACAAATTCTCATTTTCTGTCTCGAATTGCAATGCATTAGTGACAACCATGTGTGTTAGATAGTTAGAATCCCACGCGGTGGTGTTTACAAACACAGTGTCTATCTCTGCTGAGAAAAGCTGTATTTGGCCGTAGATACGGCAAAGAAACAAATGGAGGAGGCATTTGGCCGTTGGGGGTGGTATTTCTTGTGGGAACACCATTTTGTCTGCGCCAACTGCATGCGGGATGTGTGAGCACACAAAGCATGCTTCTTTTGTTACCTTTTTCCCTATTTGAAACATGTGCCGGTACCACATGTTATCTAGCAGGGCACTATGGGCTTCATTTTCGTTATTAGGTGTGTCAGGACGTATGGAGTGGAAATCAGGTCTGGGATGTTGGCGTGCAACGTGGACCATAGTGTCCTGGAGAGCGGTGGCCAAATCTTGTTTGTCATTATCTTTTGTTGGTCTATGACTCCTCCAGAACCTTGGTCTACCTCTTCTAAATCTGCGAATGTTGCGGGAGTTGGGACTGCGGTTCACTGGGGGACCTACTGTAATCTCTAGGAGCCTATCCCACGGAGTAGTAGTAATACTTGGGTCTGTGAAAGTAGCTATGCGTGTGGGGTGTGTACTAGTGTGTGCACTATCAGTGGTATGCTGTGGAAGTGATGAATCTTCAGTGTGGGGCGGGAAGTGTTTGTGTGCAGTTGTATTTTCTGGCACAACTGGTTGTTTTGAGAATGGTACAATAATTTTAGCAGACAAATGTGGCTTAAAAGTTGCAACATAAAACAAGTACCAATTAAGTGCGGCCAACGTTATAGTGGAAAAAAGGCAAAATGTTAAGACAAGTGAAATACATAACTTTGCATTCCCACTCAGGTCCTCGATATTATGCTCATGGCGGTTATTATCTTCGTCATCAAAGGAGGATGGAAACCCGCTGTCCTCGTGGAGCTGTACCAAGGGTATGTCCTGTCCCTCCTCTAGTCGATTGGCGGAGGTGGTGCGGGGTCCAAGCGGACGTGACTGCGATGGATCCATGCTTTTCTTTCAGCTATTCGTACTGCAGTTGGTGACGAGTCGACCACCTGGAATGGGCCCTCGAATTTAGGGTCCCTCCAGCGTCTGACGTTTTTCCGGATGAAGATCTGCGTCCCGGGACAGATTGGTGGGAGCTCAGGATCGGTGGGGCCCTTCCCCTTTCTCTTGGATATCTGGATAGAAAGGAACTGCGCTGCGCTGGTTAGTTGGCACAGATAGTGGTAAAGTTCTGCCTTAACTATCTCAGATGATGACTCACTATCTGATTTGGGGCGTGTGGATGGAACTGTTACATTTATGGATCGTCCAGTGACAAGCTGGTGGGGTGTGAGGTGATGATCCGAACTTGGGGAGTTTCTTAATGCAAACAGTGCTATGGGCAGGCAATAAAGCCATTTCTTTCCTATTGTGGCACTTATTTTACTTATTTTGTTTTTGAGCAAGCCGTTAAGGCGCTCACAAATGCCGTTGCTTTGTGGGTGGTAAGCTGAGGTCAGCTTGTGTTTGATGCCTAGCATTGTGGTCAGGAAGGAAAAGATGGCATTTGAAAAATGACTGCCGTTATCGGTCCGGATGGAGTCTGGGATGCCCCAGCGAGGAATGACATCACGTAATAGAAATGTGGCAGCTGCTTTGGCATCGCAGTGGACGCAAGGTCCACTTTCGATCCAGCGTGAGAATGGACATACTACCACAATGAGATAGCGATAGTTTTGGCAGCGATCGATCATATCGACATAGTCAATGTGTAACTCTTTGAAGGGGCCTGATGGTCTAGGAATTGTAGAGACAACAGTTTTGAGCGTAGGGGCTGGGGAGTATTGTTGGCAAATGAGACATTTATTAACATACAATTGTATCTGTTCATAGGCATTGGGGATGAACCAGTCTGTTTGCAAGGTGACAGACATATTGTCTCGGGTGACATGTGTGGGAAGGTGGAGTTGATCTAATGCCACTTGTAACAAAGCCTGTGGCATCACAGGTTTCCCTGTTACTGTTTGTCTGTATACGAAGTCGGCGGAGTCCTGCTGTACTCCCCTCTTCTTCCATAACTCTTTCTCTTGATCTGGTGCACTTTCTTGCATTTCTCTGAGGTGTAGTTGTGCAGTATGATCGTATTGTCGCGTTTTGTCAATATCAAATGGTGTTGGTAATTGGGATGGTGTGTCTGAACTGTGTTCACTGCTGGTGTCGTGCTCTGTCGGAGGTACTGTTTGGGACAAAAAGATAGGTGCAAGTTGGACTTCCGGTGCTGTTTGGATTGATGGGCCTGCTACTGAGGGGCCTCTGGCTGCAGCTTTAGCTGCCCAATCAGCCAGAGCGTTACCTCTGGAGACAAAATCTTGGCCATTAGTGTGCGCTGTGCATTTTACTACGGCTACTTCAGCTGGTAGTGTAAGGGCCTCAATAAGTTCTTCAAGTAACATTTTGTGAATGACAGGTGTACCATCTGATTTAAGGAAGCCGCGCCTTCTCCAGCGGAGGATGCTGGAGTGAGTTGTTGTAGTGACATATGCAGAATCTGAATAAATTGTAACGCGGTCCTCAGCTCCAATGTTTAGGGCAGCTATGAGTGCTACCAGTTCTGCTGCCTGGGCAGAATAATGTGATGGGAGTGTAAGCTGCTGCACGATGTCTAAGGAATCAGAGGAGTCATTTTGCTGTGCTTTAACTACTGCTGCTCCTGTGTATCTTATGCCTGTTTCTTGATCAATGGTAGAGGAACCATCAACAAAGTATACAGTACTATTTGGTAAGGGATCTTCTTTTGCTGCTCCTGACTCATCTGGTGAATAAGTGGCACAATCATGGTTGTCATCATCTGAGGTGACAATTGGATGGGCAAAAAATGTGGCGGGGTTTACGGTGTGACATTTGACAATTTTCAGAGAAGGTAATGACAGTATGACTTCGTAGCCTGACACTCTTTGCGTTGTCAGTGTTGTTTTAGCTTTCTGTATTATTGCAAAAACAGCATGTTCAGTGTACATTGTTAGTGGGGAACCCATTACAATGGGGGTACTTTTTCAACAGCAAATGCTGCGGCAGCAAGGGCCTGTTCGCAAGGGTAATGGCCTTTCATGACAGAGTCCAGCATTCCGCTGAAATAAGCAATTGGCTTATGGCCCATGGGGTATTTTTGAGTGAGTACTGCTGTCATGACTAACCCATCACAGTGAGTGAAGAGGTAGAATTCTTTTGTGTAATCAGGTGATCCTAACACTGGTGCATTTGTTATCTCATCTTTGAGCTGGGTGTAGGCTGTTCTCATTTCAGGTGTCCATTCAATTTTATTATGTCTGTCTTTGCCCATTTTCACAGCTTTCAGCAATGGGGCAGTTATTGTTGCGAAATCAAAAACCCATTGGCGGACATAATTAACCAAGCCGAGGAATTTTTGCATGTCTTTAACTGTCTGGGGTTCAGGAGTGCCTTTTATTGCCTCAACTCGACCTGGAGTCACTCGCCTGCCTGATGCAGACAGTAGCTGTCCTAGGTAGTGTACCTCTTCCTGACAATACTGTACTTTTTGTTTGTCAACTTTATATCCTCTTTGTGCCAGCGTGGTGAGCAAGAGGATGGTGTCTTTCCTACATTGTTGTTCGGTGGGGCTGCAAAGCAGTATGTCATCGACATATTGCAGTAAGGTGCTGTCACATTGGAAATTGGACAAGTCTTCTTTGACGACCCTGTTAAAAACACTAGGGGACTCACAGTACCCTTGAGCTAACCTTGTGTATGAAAATTGCACATTTCTGAATGAGAACGCCAGGAGGTATTGACTATCTGGGTGCAAAGGAATGCTGAAAAAGGCATTTTTCAGGTCGATGACAGAAAAGTACTGTGCATCCGGGGGACATTGGTGAGAATGACAGAGGGGTCTGGGACAATAGGGAATTCTGGTATAACTATGCTGTTAATTGCGCGAAGATCGTGTATCAAACGCCATTGATTTGTTTTCCCCTTCCTCACAGGGAAAAGGGCTGTGTTACACGGAGAGATACAAGGATAAATTACTCCCTGTTCTAGTAAGGCCTGTATAGTGGGGGCTATGCCCTCCTCTGCTGCTTTAGACAAGGGGTACTGTTTTATTCTGGGCAGGATAGCACCTTGTTTGAGTGTTATCTTAAATGGCCTGGCAGATCTAATAAGGCCCACATCATTTGGGCCTGTTGTCCAAAGATGTGGTGGTACCTGAGCCAAATCAGCTTCTCGCACAGAATCATAGTCAGGGGTGATCGTTGGTGTTCTAATTTCCACTATCACTGAGACGGGCACATTGTTATCATAGATAATCTCGGTTTTAGAATATTCCTCAGGGGATCCAAATAGCTGAGCATCTGAAATGTGTCTGACCAATCCTTCCTGTTCAAGGAAGATGACACAAGCCCATGTGTGAGCATTGTCATCGCATGCCAGGAAAGCACCATAGGTGGGTGTTATTTCAAGGGCGCAGATGTCAAAAATCAAGTTTTTATCTAACGCCGGGGAGTCTGGAACTTGGGGTCTAAAGAGAAATTCTTTTGGTAGCTGAACTGTGCGACCTTGTAATTCGGGAGTGGTGGCGACAATTGTGTGAACAGCTGCAGAGAAGGCCTGCTCATTCACTGGGCGTGCTCTGACTTGGCTATCTAAGGAAGACTGTGCAGTGACTGCCATCATCCTAGTTAGTGGAGTACCTGGAATGGAGCAAATCATTGTTCCATTGTCATCAAAGTGGATGGTCATGTTTAGTTTGGCCATGAGGTCGCGTCCTAAAAGATTGACTGGGGAGCTGGGTGAATAGAGCAGAGGCTGCTCCACTGTATGGCCTCCTATCTCCATTGAAACTGGCTTGGTGAAGGGGACCCTTGCTATTGCCCCAGAAAATCCCTGTGTGTCCGCTGTTTTGTTTGAAATGGGCAGAGGGCCACCTGTAATGCAGGAGTATGTGGCACCTGTGTCAACAAGAAAACTGTATATTTTGTTATTTATCATAACACTTGCAATAGGGTCCTCTTCAGTATTGCTTGTGCATGACAAAATTGGGCACACAAGAGTTGTCTGTGGGCTGTCCTAGCCAGTGTATTCTCCATGCTGATATTGCTGGATGGTGCCCTGAGTAAAGGGGTTGCTGGAGGCAACAATTGTTCCTCCTAGAGGTACATTGTTTTGTGTTTGGGGGACCATCTGGTAAGTAGCCTGTTGCTGTGGCTGTGATTGTTGCATTGGAATCTGCATTTGTTGGGCCGCTGGCTGAACCTGAAGCATTGGGGGCGCTTGGAGCTGCACTTGCTGTTGCTGTGTTGGTTGCACATATGAGTATAGTACTTGGGGCTGCTGGGGGGTTGCTGTGTGCGCTGTTGTTGTTGGAATGGTGCCTGTGCTTGGTAGCCAGGACGCATATATTGCTGACCCATATCGCGCTTTTTACTGTTACAGTCTCTCTGGATATGGCCTTGTTTCTGGCAATAGTAACAGATTATTGGTGGTGCCCCTTGTCCTGGCTGTTGTGGAAACCTTTGCTGTCCCATCCCTCGCCCCCTTCCTTGTCCACCCGTGTTCCAGTTCATGTTTGGTCTGTTATTGTAATAGGGCTGTATGTTGGTGCTGTACGCAGGTGGTGCTGGCATGTATTGTGTCATTGCCTGTTGTGGCTGCTGGACATACTGTATGGCTTGTTGGGGTTGAGCTTGTATGTACTGTACTGCAGGTGGTGCTTGTACCTGCTGAGGTGCAAGTTGGGCATTGCCTGCAAGAGCATTCATGGCAGCCTGAGGGAAGGATGTTACTGCTGTCATTTGAGTGACGGGTGCCGCGAGCATGACTGTGTCAACATTGTCTTTTTTCTTATTGAGTTTCTGCTGTACTAGTTTGGCAGCGGCATTCTCTATTGCTAGCTGTCTATTCTTCTCCTGTTCCTGTCTCTTTTTACAGTAATGTACAATGTGATCTTGTATCTCTGCCCATGGCTTGCATTCCATTGCTACAATGCCATCTAATTTCTCCTGTACTTCAGTTGGCAAACCTTTCTTTACTGTGTGGTAAAATAGTCTCCCATATCCTCCATTTGCGTCCCATCGTTGCCCTAACTCCTGGTACCATTTTTCTTTCATTCTAGAAAGATAGTTGGCAGGGTCTTCATTTGGTTGCATAGTCTGTGACAACAGAGCCCCAATGTCAGGAACATCAGGGAATTTCCTGCGCAACTCAGCCCATGCTACTGTTCTAATCTCGTTGAAGGAAACACCATCATGTTTGGTGTTTGTCTTGGTAAGATTTTTATGAATACGTATGAAAAGATCTTCTGCATCTTCTCCAATGAGGGAGATCAGCAAGCTTTTTACATCTCCTATTGCTATGTTGTTGCCCGTGGTGCAATTTTCAAAAGCTGCAATCCATTTTCCCGCACCCTCTGTGAGGGGTGGGAGCGCCTTTTTGACATTTTCTTTGTCTAATGTAGACCAGGGGATATAGATGGGGGATCAATGATGTTTTTATAGATCAGTGGCATCTGGCGTGTTACCCCAGGGCGTTGCGCTGTGGGTCCTGTAGAATCATACTGGCGAGCATATCTCTGCCAGACTTTGAGGCTCTCCCTCATGTAGTCATAGTCCCAATCCTGATCTCCTAATCCTTTGAGGATGCATTCAACTGCTGTTGCCATGTCCTGAGGTTCAAAAGAGCCTTCCCTTGGCCAAGGGCGCATTTGTGGCGCCAAGGGCTCTGACCAACCTGCCAAATCGTCTGTAAAAGGGTTAACTGCATAATCTGAACCTTCCCCCAATGTCACTATCTCATTGGGAGTGAGGTCATTACTAGCTTTTGGTGGAAGGGGTCTACTGAGATACATCATGTTACGTCTATTTTTCATCCTAATGGTGCGTAAGGAAGCAGAGCCCGAGACGTCATATAGTATGTCGTCGGGCGTCCATGTGTCCCCAAGACTTTAAGTCTCTGTGCCTCGGTGGTCCTTTCCTTTCTTCTTACCACTGGGTCATGTTCCTGCGGGTGTTCACAATATATTGGGATGTCACCAAACATTGGATTGTGGCCTTCTAGCACCCGTGGAGGTGTCTTTTCCCGCCCTAATGCTGTTGGGAATTGGAGGTCTTGGTGTATGTTAGTGAATGTTTGTGTCATTCCAGAGACGGCAGCGTCACGGTGGGAGGGGTGCTCATTAAAGCGATATTGTCTGCTCCCTTCCCCATTCCTACTGATATTTGTCTTTGGGTGGTGTTTCACGAGGCGGTGCAGCGTGGGTGAGGGTGATGTTGGGGTGTTGACCTTATGGAGCATGTCCACAACGCTTTTGTTCATGTTCTCTAATTTAAATGACAAGCGTCTTATGGAGTTCACCTGATCTGCGTGACTAGGTGATTGATGCATGTGTGACTGTTCTTCTTCAAGGTGCTGTGATGAAATACTTTCCAGGCTGGTGCTTTTGCTCAAGTCTGCATTTTGTCTATAATTGCCATACGCGGATGGAAGACCAGTGAGAGGAACACACTGTCTGTCTGGTATGTCCAGTGGTGGCGGGTCGGGGAACTCAATGAACTGTCGCTGCTCTGTCATAAGGCCAGATCCTGGTACCTCAGCATGGGGGCAGCAGCCATGAAGGGCATGTTATTTTGCAATTGGGGGTGCGAATTTGAACCCAGGTGTGTATCGGTGTCGTGGAATGGGTTGGGGTCATGTTGTTGTTTAGTGTCCGTGTCACGGAAGGGGTTTGATTTAGAGGATTGTTTAGTGCTGAGATCATAGGTGACAATAACAGGTGAGCGCGAGGGACAGGGCAGGGCTTGAAAGACGGAGTCATGCGAGTGACGAGATGATGTCTGAGAGACAGAGTCAGAGCCTTCCTCATCGTCTCCACCTGGGCGGGGGTGTGCAGTATTGACTGTTGGTGTAAATTTTAGTGACAGTTGTGCATCTATAAGACCTGGGATACCAGATACTGCTGTGTCCCTTACTGTGTCGTTAGGGAGAGGCAAGTGCATGCTGCTCAGTTCCGTGAGGTGAGGGTATACATGCCCGGGGGGCATGGGTGGGGTCAGTGATCTGGTCATGTGGTGGTACGGGTGACTAGGTGACGTGTGGGAAGCCTGAAATTCCTCAACCTGTGTGACGTGTAATTCTGGGCCGAGGTGCGGTGAGGAAGATGCCTCGGTGAGTAATGGCTGAAAACCTGCAGCCGGGGAATTATTAGTGGTGACTGGTAGTTCCAGTTGCTCCTTGTTAGTGAGCTCGGTATACATACCGCTAAAGTGATAAGGTGGTGGGGGCGGAGCATTGGGTACAACCGGTGATGTGGGGTCAGAGTGTGTTCTAACCTTATCTTTAAAAATGCGCCAAAGGTCTAGAGTAGCCTTTCTCTTCTGTAGTTTAGTACCGGAGTACTTTGTATCTAGAAAGGTGGTGGCATGCTCCAATATTATAGGGTCAAAGCTTCCCTCTGACGGCCAAGGATGAGTCATTTTTGCCGTATGCTTATGAAGCTCACTGCAGTGCTTTAAGATATGGTGTTCCTGGCCTCCGAATGTTCTTGAAACATGTTGGAGTGGAGTCGCCATGTGGATATGCGTAATCCTAGGCGCTTTAGGCAAGGCCTAAATTACAGGAGCGCGTTTTCTCAGGTGCTAGGGACAATGTCTCTGATGAGTTCTTGCTGTACTGCCTGAATGACAATATCATATACCCCGTCCTGTAGGTCCCGCTCTTGTGCTGGAGTATAAAGGGGAAGCGAAGCTGGCCGTCGAAGCAGGCTTCAGCAATATAACTCTGGAGTGGGTGCCTTGGCCATGTGCTAGATAATATGGCAGTCAGTAGCGATCCATGGGGACGTATAATGAAGAAGATGTGAAAGTGGGTAGAAGTTTTATACACAGTAGAGCTCAAAATGCCATTCATGAATGTTGTTTTAAAAATACAATGTGTTTGAGGGTGAAGGTCAATTTTTGTTGGAAAGGGATGCACTTAGATGTCAGGTGAGTATTCAGCTGTAGGAGAGTGAGTGTCAAGGGTAGGGGTAGGGACGTCTTCTACTAGCTCCTCTCCTATGGCGCTAATAATAAAGTGACACAGTGCTTTCCTCAAGTCCTGTTCGTCTGGTCCGGTGTATATCCCGTTGGGGGAAAAATCAGGAAATTGGAGTTGGTCGTCAGAGAGAGATGCAATGATCTTGCTCTGCAGTGGGTTGCGGGGGTAGGATGAGGTTAAGGTAGTAGGTATCTCTAAGCCTGGTGCTATTAAACGAATACGTATGCAAATATAATGTGGTGTTTTATGAACAGAGGTACTCAGGATTCTGTTCATGGGGACTAATAATAATTGAAGAGACTAGAGTGTTTCCTAAAGTGTCAGTGCTTGCAATGTTTTTGTTCTTTGACCTTGGTGACGATAGGATGCGGAAAAGCTGGTGCAAGCGAAAGCGTTATTTGCTGTGCTTGAGTATAATCGATCCCTAGGGCTTGAAATATAGTGAGAAGGACAGTGTTTGCTAAAGGTGTGACGTAACAAAAAGACGATGGGTGACCAGTGGAGAGACCTACCACGTTGTTGTTCACTAAATACACGATGATGGGAGAGGCTGTAGTATCAGGGGATGGGTCATTCATTCCCTATAATGAGTGGAAGTGCGGAGATGGACAGGTCGGGGGATGAGCAGTGGGAACGTCAGGTGCAGGGTCCTGTAGGTCTACTGAGTAGTCCTGCAGGAGTGCCACAAGGAGTGGGGACTCATCAGCTGAAGACAATGGTTGAGGGTGAGCACTACTGGATGCTGATGCTGTGGGAGATGCAGGAGCGGAAAGACGAGGGAGTGTTGCTTCTTCAGAAAGTGCTGTAGAATGTGCGGAGTTAGACTCGTCGTCTGTGTAAATGACGGGGGAGAATTAACAAAATAAACAGACGAACTTAATGAGGGTGGGGAGGATGAAGAGGAATTAGAGGAATGACCAGGCCACAGCAGATCCGGGCGGGTGGTATCTGGTGGAGGCAGTGACTGGGAGGAGACGTTGAATGAGGGCGGATAGTCTACGAGAGACAGAAGGGCAAGGCGTAGCTCAGTACTGGGGGTAAAGGTGATTCCTAAAGTATTCCATGCGGCTGCAAGAATGTCACTTTGATGGCGTGTAAGAGGGGTAAAGCGGTCCAGGGAGGTGTGATAGACAGCAGTGGCCGTACCACGGACTGAATGAATGAGAAGACTTATGATCTGTGGGGGGTCAAGGGACATAACGGGGGTAATCAAAAGGGGACAATACAAGAGGAGTGGGGATACACCACCACCCCTCCTTTTGGCTGCCACTGGACGCAAGGCAAGAGGCAGACAAAATGTGTGAGAGACAGAAAAAAGGCGCAAAGTGCGTGCAATGAGGGCCGAAAAATAATGCAACTACTTAGCGGGATCACAGCTAAAATTAAAAGGCAAAGCAATCCAGACAACAGCTACTTAGCGCAGTCGCCGCTAAACCGGACCGAAGAAGGTGTGTGTGGGCAACTGAGCACCAAAGTAACTGGCAGTCTGCCACCTTGGCTAGGGATGACAAAGGTGGCAGAACGGCAACAACTGGGGGGGGCCTAGCGTGGAACAACAGGCAGAACTATCATCAAAAAGATGAGACACAAAAAACAGACACAACGAACAAAAAATAAACAAATATTAAATAAATGAAATGCATTTCAGAAGAAAAACGAAAACCATCAAAGTGAGGAAGAACAGAGTGCGAGGAAACAAAGAGAAAAGGCGGGGCTAGGGGGAGCTGCAGGGCAGCAGCGACCGTTCGACAGAGACTTCCTCTATCCGCGTTGGCAGAGAGCCGAAGAAGGCTGAAGGCACGACAGAAAGTGACAAACGATCTGAAACAGGAAACTCCTCAATCCGGAGTGGCGCAACTAACAAAGGAGAAAAGCGCCTACCAGAGACCGAAAAAAACTTAAAAGACAGAAAGAGAAGAGTACCCAAGCAGTGCAGGAAAGAGTCAGAACGGGACCAATCAGAGAGGGTGAAGAATGAATGTGTGAATACACCCATGAACACCACCTACAATGGTGGGCAGAGCACACCCCAAGAGGCACGCGGGACCCTAGAGGACCCGAGGGCAGGACAACAGTCACTGAAACCAAAGAACCTCAGAACCACAAATGCGTGACCACCGCATACCAGAATGTGGGCAGCCAGCCACGGAGAAACGCTCCAAATAAAACAAGCACACGACGCAAACCCCAAATATCAACCACTGATGGCAAAATCGAAAAAAAAAAAAACACACAAATTATGCGGTAAAGACCTCAAATGCAGGCATTAAGCAGCAAACACACGCCAAAATGCGGCCAGGCACATAAGAGAGCTGGCACAGGACCCAAACATCAAATAGCAACCACAAATGGCAAAACCGAAAGAAAAACCAAACATACAAATTATGCGGTAAATATCTCAAATGCATGTATCACGCAGCAAATACATGCCAGAATTCGGCCAGTCACATAGGAGAGACTCGGCGCAGGACTCAAACCTCAAATAGCAACCACAACTGGCAAAACCGAAAGAAAAACCAAACAAACAAATTATGCGGTAAATATCTCAAATGCATGTATCACGCAGCAAATACATGCCAGAATTCGGCCAGTCACACAGGAGAGACTCGGCGCAGGACTCAAACCTCAAATAGCAACCACTAATGGCAAAACCGAAAGAAAAAACAAACATACAAATTATGCGGTAAATATCTCAAATGCATGTATCACGCAGCAAATACATGCCAGAATTCGGCCAGTCACACAGGAGAGACTCGGCGCAGGACTCAAACCTCAAGCCATATATAATTAAAAAGAAACACAATAAAAAATAAACACACAAATCATGCGGCAAATACCTCAAATAACAATATACATGAAAAAAGGCAAATACACGACACATATGGCAACAGAATAACAAGAAAGGTGAAGAGACCCCACGCAGAACGAAAGCAAAACGCGAATATAGGACAGCAGAGAGGGAAGGACCAAAAAGATGCCCCACAAAATGTGACCAGCCACAGAGGACGCCGTGGCAAGACAGCCAGCCACAGGGGAACAAGGGAGCAGACACAGGGGAAACCCCAGAGGACACGACAGCACGGGACGGACCACCCCACAAGCCACAACCTGAGGCAAATTCAAGGAAGAAAAACAAAACCATCCCTGACTTACCCAGGCGGGCGGGGGCAGCGGAGCGTCCGAGGTGCAGCCTGGAGGGGAAACCCGTGCGTGTGTCCCGAGACCACACTGTTGGATGACTCGCCGACCGAGACCCTCGTTCGTGGTCGCCACTGTGTTAGAGGGAACGTTTGTGGTTGGCCACACTCTTCTGTTTACCTCTCTCCTCTCAGAGTCTCTTTCACACTCTTCTGTGTCACTTGGCAAGAAAGAACCATTTGTTAAAATATCATAGTTTATTAAACAATTCAAAAGCATAAAAGAAAATACTTCAATTAAAGTGTGCCCATCAACATATGGGTAAGATCAGAAATAACTGCATCAACAATGTTAAAGATCAATTGGTTCAATTCAAACAGAAATGTATATCTATCAATTAATCCATGAGCAGCCGATCAAGGGGCAGCCCTGAATTCAAGAGTGATACAAATGATAGCATTCAGAGGACAAGCTTCTTGTTGAGATAAAATAACAATATTCAAGTCTACACATTTAAACTGAAATAAATGCAATTGCTTGGGTACAGATGACCTGAAGTAAATAATCTGACAAAGCCAAAAGGCAGAATTATTGAGTCAGATAGTCTGACAAAGTCAATGGGCAGAATTTGACAAAGGCAATAGGCAAAATTATTAAGTCAGATAGACTGACAAAGTCAATAGGCAAAATCTGACAAAGCCAATAGGCAAAATTATTAAGTCAGATAGACTGACAAAGTCAATAGGCAAAATCTGACAAAGCCAATAGGCAAAATTATTAAGTCAGATAGACTGACAAAGTCAATAGGCAGAATTATTAAGTAGGAGCATTATCACCTTGGCAATAGGAGCTCTGGGCCCAGTCAGGAGAACGATTGATCAGTCGGGAACCCTCACACAGCACCTGGGTGCTGGTTTGAAGAGAATTCGATGCCACACCCTGGGTGCAGCTGTTATATATGCTTGAATGCAGAAGTTTTACCCTTTCTGACGTATGTCCTGACGCAGCCCTTGACCGCCCTCTTGTAACTATGGAAAATTCCACCCATGGGACTGAGAAGTGGTATCATGGTGAAATTAGGGGCTTTTGACAGGTGGTCAGTGCTCCTGACCGCAAAAAGTAAACAAAGGATAATTTTTACCATAAGAAAGCTCAGAGTTAACATTTTAATACATTAATTCTTTGTCACGCAGCCCGTCTTTCACAGGTTCGATTAAGCAAGCGCGGAAAGTTTCTTAACTAAAAATATTGCACATGTACTTGTGAAACCGCCAGATGTACCAAAAATGTCCTACGTGTGTGGGCTAATCTAATTCTCGTAACTGTGGAAATTTACAAGGGGGAGGGGGGAGAGTTTGTCGCGGAGGATGGCGCAAGCCTCTGCTGTCAGGTTAGTGAAGTCTATGAGACCAGTTCTTAAGTTATTGGGCCTATACATATCTCTTACAAAGGTATGGTTGGTCTTGTATGTAGGTCTGTGAGAAGGTGAACTTGGGCCTATGTGTGGATTTGCAAGAAAGTGAAGGACCGTGGACAACTTAAAGACCCTTTATCTAGGCCTCAGTGGTGGGGCTTATCTAGGGATGCCAGGTTTGAAGGGTATTGCAGAATGGGGTGTGGGTTTCTGTTAGATGGTAAAACGGGACCCTCCTACAACTTCTCTTGCCTCTTTCTGTACCACTCTTCCCTCTTTCTGCTCCCTTCTTGTCTCTTTCTGTACCTCTGTTGCTTCTTTCTGCACTTCTTGTTTCTTTCTGCACCTCTCCTGCTTCTTTCTGCACCCCTCATGGTTCTTTCTGCACCCCTCTGCCCGCACTCCTCTGGCTTCTTAGTGTAGCTCTGTTCCTTCTTTCTGCACTTCTTCTGTTTCTTTCTGCACCTCTTGTTTCTTTCTGTATCCCTCTTGCCTCTGTCTCCACCCCACGTCGCACCCCTCATGCCTCTTTCTGCACCCAGTCTTCCCTCTTTCTGCACTCCTCTTGCCTTTCTGCACCTCTGTAGCTTCTTTCTGCACTTCTTTTGTTTCTTTCTGCACCTCTCTTGCTTCTTTCTGCACCCCTCTTGCCTCTTTCTCCATGCCTCCTCCTCCTCCTTTCTGCACCTCTGTCCATTCTTTCTGCAACCCTTGTGCCTCTTTCTGCACCCCTCTTCCCTCTTTCTGCTCCTCTTGTCTCTTTGTACACCTCTGTTGCTTCTTTCTGCACTTCTTTTTTTTCTTTCTGTACCTCTCTTGCTTCTTTCTGCACCCCTCGTCCCTTTCTGCACCCCTCTTCCCTCTTTCTGCACCTCTGTTCCTTCTTTCTGCACTTCTTTTGTTTCTTTCTGCACCTTTTGCTTCTTTCTGCACCCCTCTTCCCTCTTTTTGCATTCCTCTTGCCTCTTTCTGCACCTCTGTTCCTTCTTTCTGCACTTCTTTTGTTTCTCTCTGCACCTCTCGCTTCTTTCTGCACCCCTCTTGCTTCTTTCTGCATCCCTCGTGCCTCTTTCACACCCCTCTTCTCTTTCTGCATACCTCTTGCCTCTTTCTGCACCTCTGTTGCTTCTTTCTGCACCTCTCGCATCTTTCTGCACCCCTCTTGCTTCTTTCTGCACCCCTCTTGCCTCTTTCTGCACTGCTTTCTTTCTTTCTGCACCTCTCTTGTTTCTTTCTGTATCTCTCTTGTTTCTTTCTGTATCCCTCTTGCCTCTTTCTCCACCCCACTTCCCCCTTTCTGCATCTCTGTTGCTTCTTTCTGCACTTCTCTTGCTTCTTTCTGCACCTCTCTTGGTTCTTTCTGCATCCCTCGTGCCTCTTTCTGCACCCCTCTTCCCGCACTCCTCTTGCCTCTTTGTGCACCTCTGTTCCTTCTTTCTGCACTTCTTTTGTTTCTTTCTGCACCCCCTTGACTTTCTCTACCCCTCCTCCCCCTTTCTG
This sequence comes from Calotriton arnoldi, assembly GCA_963921515.1. Lineage (NCBI taxonomy): Eukaryota > Metazoa > Chordata > Amphibia > Caudata > Salamandridae > Calotriton > Calotriton arnoldi. Next base: position 2,810,177 of record CAWUFW010001373.1, on the reverse strand, counting down.
CATCTCTGTTGCTTCTTTCTGTACTTCTCTTGCCTCTTTCTGCACCTCTGTTCCTTCTTTATGCAACCCTTGTGCCTCTTTCTGCTCCCCTCTTGTCTCTTTCTCCACCTCTGTTGCTTCTTTCTGCACTTCTTTGTTTCTTTCTGCACCTTTTGCTTCTTTCTGCACCCCTCATGCCTCTTTCTGCACCCTCTTCCCTCTTTTTGCACTCCTCTTGCCTCTTCCTGCATCTCTGTTCCGTCTTTCTACACTTCTTTTGTTTCTTTCTGCACCTCTCACTTCTTTCTGTACCCCTCTTGCTTCTTTCTGCACCCCTCGTGCTTCTGTTTGCACCCCTCTTCCCTCTTTCTGCATCCCGGTTCCTTTTTTCTGCTGTTATTTTGTTTCTTTCTAAACCCCTCTCGCCACTTTCTCCACCCTTGTTCCCCCTTTTTGCATCTCTTGCTTCTTTCTGTGTCCCTCTTGCCTCTTTCTCCACCCCACTTCCCCCTTTCTGCATCTCTGCTGCTTCTTTCTGCACTTCTCTTGCCTCTTTCTGCACCTGTCCCTTCTTTCTGCAACCCTTGTGCCTCTTTCTGCACCCCTATTCCCTCTTTCTGCTCCCTTCTTGTCTCTTTCTGTACCTCTGTTGTTTCTTTCTGCACCTCTCCTGCGTCTTTCCGCACCCCTCTTCCCGCACTCCTGTTGCTTCTTTGTGCACCTCTGTTCCTTCTTTCTGCACTTCTTTTGTTTCTTTCTGCACCTCTCGTTACTTTCTGTATCCCACTTGCCTTTTTCTCCACCCCACTTTCCCCTTTCTGCATCTCTGTTGCTTCTTTATGCAATTCTCTTGCTTCTTTTTGCACCTCTCTTGCTTCTTTATGCACCCCTCGTGCCTCTTTCTGCACCCCTCTTCCCTCTTTCTGCACTCCTCTTGCCTCTTTGTTCACCTCTGTTGCTTCTTTCTGCACTTCTTTTGTTTCTTTCTGCATCCCTCTTGCATCTTTCTGCACCTCTGTTCCTTCTTTCTGCACCTCTGGCTACTTTCTGCACCCCCCTTTTGCCTCTTTCTGCAGCCCTCTTGCCTCTGTCTGCACCTCTGTTCCTTCTTTCTGCACTTTTCTTTCTTTCTGCTGCTCTCTTGCTTCTTTCTGCACCCCCTTGCCTCTTTCTCTACCCCTCTTCCCTCTTTTATCACCCCTGTTGCCTCTTTCTGCACCTCTGTTCCTTCTTCCTGCACTTATTTTGTTTCTTTCTGTACCCCCTTGCCTTTCTCCACCCCTCCTCTCCTCTCCCTTTCTGCATCTCTGTTGCTTCTTTCTGCACTTCTCTTGCCTCTTTCTGCACCTCTGTTCCTTCTTTCTGCAACCCTTGTGCCTCTTACTGCACCCCTCTTCCCTCTTTCTGCTCCCTTCTTGTCTCTTTCTGTACCTCTGTTGCTTCTTTCTGCACTTCTTGTTTCTTTCTGCACCTCTCCTGCTTCTTTCTGCACCCTCATGGTTCTTTCTGCACCCCTCTGCCCGCACTCCTCTGGCTTCTTAGTGCACCTCTGTTCCTTCTTTCTGCACTTCTTCTGTTTCTTTCTGCGCCTCTTGTTTCTTTCTGTATCCCTCTTGCCTCTGTCTCCACCCCACGTCGCACCCCTCATGCCTCTTTCTGCACCAGTCTTCCCTCTTTCTGCACTCCTCTTGCCTTTCTGCACCTCTGTTGCTTCTTTCTGCACTTCTTTTGTTTCTTTCTGCACCTCTCTTGCTTCTTTCTGTACCCCTCTTGCCTCTTTCTCCACCCCTCCTCCCCCTTTCTGCACCTCTGTCCATTCTTTCTGTAACCCTTGTGCCTCTTTCTGCACCCCTCTTCCCTCTTTCTGCTCCTCTTGTCTCTTTCTGCACCTCTGTTGCTTCTTTCTGCACTTCTTTTTTTTCTTTCTGTACCTATCTTGCTTCTTTCTGCACCCCTCGTCCCTTTCTGCACCCCTCTTCCCTCTTTCTGCACCTCTGTTCCTTCTTTCTGCACTTCCTTTGTTTCTTCCTCACCTTTTGCTTCTTTCTGCACCCCTGTTCCCTCTTTTTGCACTCCTCTTGCCTCATTCTGCACCTCTGTTCCTTCTTTCTGCACTTCTTTTGTTTCTCTCTGGACCTCTCGCTTCTTTCTGCACCCCTCTTGCTTCTTTCTGCATCCCTCGTGCCTCTTTCACACCCCTCTTCTCTTTCTGCACACCTCTTGCCTCTTTCTGCACTGCTTTTGTTTCTTTCTACACCTCTCTTGTTTCTTTCTGTATCCCTCTTGCCTCTTTCTCCACCCCACTTCCCCCTTTTTGCATCTCTGTTGTTTCTTTCTGCATTTCTCTTGCTTCTTTCTGCACCTCTCTTGGTTCTTTCTGCACCCCTCTTCCCGCACTCCTCTTGCCTCTTTGTGCACCTCTGTTCCTTCTTTCTACACTTTTGTTTCTTTCTGCACCCCTCTTGCCTCTTTCTGCACCTCTGTTCCTTCTTTCTGTACTTCTTTTGTTTCTCTCTGGACCTCTCGCTTCTTTCTGCACCCCTCTTGCTTCTTTCTGCACCTCTGTCTGTTCCTTCTTTCTGCACTCTCTTGTTTCTTTCTGCACCCCTTGCCTTTCTCTACCCTTCCTTCCCCTTTCTGCGTCTCTGTTGCTTCTTTCTGTACTTCTCTTGCCTCTTTCTGCACCTCTGTCCCTTCTTTCTGCTACCCTCTGTGCCTCTTTCTGCATCCCTCTTGCCCACTTTCTGCACCCTCTTGTCTCTTTCTGCACCCTCTTCCCTCTTTCTGCACCTCTGTTCCTTCTTTCTGTACTTTTTGTTTCTTTCTGCACGTCTTTGCTTCTTTCTGCACGCCTCGTGCCTCTTTCTGCACCCCTCTTCCCTCTTTCTGCACTCCTCTTGCTCTCTTTCTGCACCTCTGTTCCTTCTTTCTGCACTTCTTTGTTTCTTTCTGCACCTCTCTGCTTCTTTCTGCACCCCTCTTGCTTCTTTCTGCACCCCTCGTGCCTCTTTCACACCTCTCTTTCTCTCTTTCTGCACCTCTCTTGCCTTCTTTCTGCACTTCTTTTGTTTCTTTCTGTATCCCTCTTGCCTCTTTCTCCACCCCACTTCCCCCTTTCTGCATCTCTGTTGCTTCTTTATGCACTACTCTTGTTTCTTTCTGCACCTCTCCTGCTTCTTTCTGCACCCCTCGTGCCTCTTTCTGCACCCCTCTGCCCGCACTCCTCTGGCTTCTTTCTGCACTTCTTTTGTTTCTTTCTGCACCTCTCTTGTTTCTTTCTGTATCCGTCTTGCCTCTTTCTCCACCCCACTTCCCACTTTCTGCATCTCTGTTGCTTCTTTCTGCACCTCTGTTGCTTATTTCTGCATCCCTTGTGCCTCTTTCTGTACCCCTCTTCACTCTTTCTGCACCCTTCTTGCCTCTTTCTGCACCTCTGTTGCTTCTTTCTGCACCTCTCGCATCTTTCTGCACCCCTCTTGCTTCTTTCTGCACCCCTGTTGCCTCTTTCTGCACTGCTTTTGTTTCTTTCTGCACCTCTCTTGTTTCTTTCTGTATCCCTCTTGCCTCTTTCTCCACCCCACTTCCCCCTTTCTGCATCTCTGTTGCTTCTTTCTGCACTTCTCTTGCTTCTTTCTGCACCTCTCTTGGTTCTTTCTGCATCCCTTGTGCCTCTTTCTGCACCCCTCTTCCCGCACTCCTCTTGCCTCTTTGTGCACCTCTGTTCCTTCTTTCTGCACTTTTCTTTCTGCTGCTCTCTTGCTTCTTTCTGCACCCCCTTGCCTCTTTCTCCACCCCTGTTCCCTCTTTTACTCACCTCTGTTGCCTCTTTCTGCACCTCTGTTCCTTCTTTCTGCACTTCTTTTGTTTCTTTCTGCACCCCTTGACTTTCTCTACCCCTCCTCCCTCTTTCTAGCATCTCTGTTGCTTCTTTCTGCACTTCTCTTTCCTCTTTCTACACCTCTGTCCCTTCTTTTTGCAACCCTTGTGCCTCTTTCTGCACCCCTCTTGTCTCTTTCTGCACCTCTGTTGCTTCTTTCTCCACTTGTTTTGTTTCTTTCTGCACCTTTTGTTTCTTTCTGCACCCCTCATGCCTCTTTCTGCACCCCTCTTCCCTCTTTTTGCACTCCTCTTGCCTCTTTCTGCACCTCTGTTCCTTCTTTCTGCACTTCTTTTGTTTCTTTCTGCACCCTCTTCTTCTTTCTGCACCCTCTTTCTTTCTGCACCTCTGTTGCTTCTTTCTGCACTTCTTTGTTTCTTTCTGCACCTCTCTTGCTTCTTTCTGCACCCCTGTTGCCTCTTTCTGCACCCTCTGTCTGCCCTCTCTTCTTTCTGCACCTCTTTGCTTCTTTCTGCACCTCTGTTGCCTTCTTTCTGCACCTCTCTTGCTTCTTTCTGCACCCCTCTTCTCTCTCCTCCTCTCCTTTCTGCATCTCTGTTGCTTCTTTCTGCACCTCTCTTGCCTCTTTCTGCACCTCTGTTCCTTCTTTCTGCAACCCTTGTGCCTCTTTCTGCACCCCTCTTGCCTCTTTCTGCACCTCTGTTGCTCTCTTTCTGCACCTCTGTTGCTTCTTTCTGCACCTTTGCTTCTTTCTGCACCCCTCATGCCTCTTTCTGCACCCCTCTTCCTCTTTCTGCACTCCTCTTGCCTCTTTCTGCACCTCTGTTGCTTCTTTCTGCACTTCTCTTGTTTCTTTCTGCACCTCTTGCTTCTTTCTGCACCCTCTTGCTTCTTTCTGCACCTCTCGTGCTTCTGTTCTGCACCCCTCTTCCCTCTTTCTGCATCCCGGTTCCTTTTTTCTGCTGTTATTTTGTTTCTTTCTGCACCCCTCTCGCCACTTTCTCCACCCTTGTTCCCTCTTTTTGCACTCTCTTGCTTCTTTCTGTATCCCTCTTGCCTCTTTCTCCACCCCACTTCCCCCTTTCTGCATCTCTGCTGCTTCTTTCTGCACTTCTCTTGCCTCTTTCTGCACCCTGTCCCTTCTTTCTGCAACCCTTGTGCCTCTTTCTGCACCCCTATTCCCTCTTTCTGCTCCCTTCTTGTCTCTTTCTGCACCTCTGTTGCTTCTTTCTGCACTTCTTGTTTCTTTCTGCACCTCTCCTGCGTCGTTCTGCACCCCTCTTCCCGCACTCCTCTTGCTTCTTTGTGCACTCTCTGTTCCTTCTTTCTGCACTTCTTTTGTTTCTTTCTGCACCTCTCGTTTCTTTCTGTATCCCACTTGCCTTTTTCTCCACCCCACTTTCCCTTTCTGCATCTCTGTTGCTTCTTTATGCAATTCTCTTGCTTCTTTCTGCACCTCTCTTGCTTCTTTCATGCACCCCTTGTGCCTCTTTCTGCACCCCTCTTCCCTCTTTCTGCACTCCTCTTGCCTCTTTGTGCACCTCTGTTGATTCTTTCTGTACTTCTTTTGTTTCTTTCTGCATCCCTCTTGCATCTTTCTGTACCTCTGTTCCTTCTTTCTGCACCTCTGGCTACTTTCTGCACCCTCCTTTTGCCTCTTTCTGCAGCCCTCTTGCCTCTGTATGCACCTCTGTTCCTTCTTTCTGCTGCTCTCTTGCTTCTTTCTGCACCCCCTTGCCTCTTTCTCCACCCCTCTTCCCTCTTTTATCACCACTGTTGCCTCTTTCTGCACCTCTGTTCCTTCTTCCTGCACTTCTTTTGTTTCTTTCTGCACCCCCTTGACTTTCTCTACTTCTCCTCCCCCTTTCAGCATCTCTGTTGCTTCTTTCTGTTCTTCTCTTGCCTCTTTCTGCACCTCTGTTCCTTCTTTCTGCAACCCTTGTGCCTCTTTCTGCTCCCCTCTTTGTCTCTTTCTGCACCTCTGTTGCTTCTTTCTGCACTTCTTTTGTTTCTTTCTGCACCTTTTGCTTCTTTCTGCACCCCTCATGCCTCTTTCTGCACCCCTCTTCCCTCTTTTTGCACTCCTCTTGCCTCTTCCTGCACCTCTGTTCCGTCTTTCTACACTTCTTTTGTTTCTTTCTGCACCTCTCACTTCTTTCTGTACCCTCTTGCTTCTTTCTGCACCACTCGTGCTTCTGTTTGCACCCCTCTTCACTCTTTCTGCATCCCGGTTCCTTTTTTCTGCTGTTATTTTGTTTCTTTCTGCACCCCTCTCGCCACTTTCTCCACCCTTGTTCCCCCTTTTTGCATCTCTTGCTTCTTTCTGTATCCCTCTTGCCTCTTTCTCCACCCCACTTCCCCTTTCTGCATCTCTGCTGCTTCTTTCTGCACTTCTCTTGCCTCTTTCTGCACCTGTCCCTTCTTTCTGCAACCCTTGTGCCTCTTTCTGCACCCCTATTCCCTCTTTCTGCTCCCTTCTTGTCTTCTGCTGTTATTTTTTGTACCTCTGTTGCTTCTTTCTGCACTTCTTGTTTCTTTCTGCACGTCTCCTGCGTCTTTCTGCACCCCTCTTCCCGCACTCCTCTTGCTTCTTTGTGCACCTCTGTTCCTTCTTTCTGCACTTCTTTTGTTTCTTTATGCACCTCTCGTTTCTTTCTGTATCCCACTTTGCCTTTTTCTCCACCCCACTTTCCCCTTTGCTGCATCTCTGTTGCTTCTTTATGCACTTCTCTTGCTTCTTTCTGCACCTCTCTTGCTTCTTTATGCACCCCTCGTGCCTCTTTCTGCACCCCTCTTCCCTCTTTCTGCACTCCTCTTGCCTCTTTGTGCACCTCTGTTGCTTCTTTCTGCACTTATTTTGTTTCTTTCTGCATCCCTCTTGCATCTTTCTGCACCTCTGTTCCTTCTTTCTGCACCTCAGGCTACTTTCTGCACCCCCCTTTTGCCTCTTTCTGCAGCCCTCTTGCCTCTGTATGCACCTCTGTTCCTTCTTTCTGTACTTTTCTTTCTTTCTGCTGCTCTCTTGCTTCTTTCTGCACCCCCTTGCCTCTTTCTCCACTCCTCTTCCCTCTTTTATCACCCCTGTTGCCTCTTTCTGCACCTCTGTTCCTTCTTCCTGCACTTCTTTTGTTTCTTTCTGTACCCCCTTGCCTTTCTCCACCCCTCCTCTCCCTTTCTGCATCTCTGTTGCTTCTTTCTGCACTTCTCTTGCCTCTTTCTGCACCTCTGTTCCTTCTTTCTGCAACCCTTGTGCCTCTTTCTGTACCCCTCTTCCCTCTTTCTGCTCCCTTCTTGTCTCTTTCTGTACCTCTGTTGCTTCTTTCTGCACTTCTTGTTTCTTTCTGCACCTCTCCTGCTTCTTTCTGCACCCCTCATGGTTCTTTCTGCACCCCTCTGCCCGCACTCCTCTGGCTTCTTAGTGCACCTCTGTTCCTTCTTTCTGCACTTCTTCTGTTTCTTTCTGCACCTCTCGTTTCTTTCTGTATCCCTCTTGCCTCTGTCTCCACCCCACGTCGCACCCCTCATGCCTCTTTCTGCACCAGTCTTCCCTCTTTCTGCACTCCTCTTGCCTTTCTGCACCTCTGTTGCTTCTTTCTGCACTTCTTTTGTTTCTTTCTGCACCTCTCTTGCTTCTTTCTGTACCCCTCTTGCCTCTTTCTCCACCCCTCCTCCCCCTTTCTGCACCTCTGTCCATTCTTTCTGCAACCCTTGTGCCTCTTTCTGCACCCCTCTTCCCTCTTTCTGCTCCTCTTGTCTCTTTCTGCACCTCTGTTGCTTCTTTCTGCACTACTTTTTTTCTTTCTGTACCTCTCTTGCTTCTTTCTGCACCCCTCGTCCCTTTCTGCACCCCTCTTCCCTCTTCCTGCACCTCTGTTCCTTCTTTCTGCACTTCTTTTGTTTCTTTCTGCACCTTTTGCTTCTTTCTGCACCCCTCTTGCTTCTTTCTGCATCCCTCGTGCCTCTTTCACACCCCTCTTCTCTTTCTGCATACCTCTTGCCTCTTTCTGCACTGCTTTTGTTTCTTTCTGCACCTCCCATGTTTCTTTCTGTAGCCGTCTTGCCTCTTTCTCCACCCCACTTCCCACTTTCTGCATCTCTGTTGCTTCTTTCTGCACCTCTGTTGCTTATTTCTGCACCCCTCGTGCCTCTTTCTGCACCCCTCGTGCCTCTTTCTGCACCCTTCTTGCCTCTTTCTGCACCTCTGTTGCTTCTTTCTGCACCTCTCGCGTCTTTCTGCACCCCTCTTGCTTCTTTCTGCACCCCTCTTGCCTCTTTCTGCACTGCTTTTGTTTCTTTCTGCACCTCTCTTGTTTCTTTCTGTATCCCTCTTGCCTCTTTCTCCACCCCACTTCCCCCTTTCTGCATCTCTGTTGCTTCTTTCTGCACTTCTCTTGCTTCCTTCTGCACCTCTCTTGGTTCTTTCTGCATCCCTCGTGCCTCTTTCTGCACCCCTCTTCCCGCACTCCTCTTGCCTCTTTGTGCACCTCTGTTCCTTCTTTCTGCACTTCGTTTGTTTCTTTCTGCACCCCCTTGACTTTCTCTACCCCTCCTCCCCCTTTCTGCATCTCTGTTGCTTCTTTCTGCAACCCTTGTGCCTCTTTCTGCTCCCCTCTTGTCTCTTTCTGCACCTCTGTTGCTTCTTTCTGCACTTCTTTTGTTTCTTTCTGCACCTTTTGATTTTTTCTGCACCCCTCATGCCTCTTTCTGCACCCCTCTTCCCTCTTTTTGCAATCCTCTTGCCTCTTCCTGCACCTCTGTTCCGTCTTTCTACACTTCTTTTGTTTCTTTCTGTACCTCTCACTTCTTTCTGTACCCCTCTTGCTTCTTTCTGCACCCCTCGTGCTTCTGTTTGCACCCCTCTTCCCTCTTTCTGCATCCCGGTTCCTTTTTTCTGCTGTTATTTTGTTTCTTTCTGCACCCCTCGTGCCACTTTCTCCACCCTTGTTCCCCCTTTTTGCATCTCTTGCTTCTTTCTGTATCCCTCTTGCCTCATTCTCTACCCCACTTCCCCCTTTCTGCATCTCTGCTGCTTCTTTCTGCACTTCTCTTGCCTCTTTCTGCACCTGTCCCTTCTTTCTGCAACCCTTGTGCCTCTTTCTGCACCCCTATTCCCTCTTTCTGCTCCCTTCTTGTCTCTTTCTGTACCTCTGTTGCTTCTTTCTGCACTTCTTGTTTCTTTCTGCACCTCTCCTGCGTCTTTCCGCACCCCTCTTCCCGCACTCCTCTTGCTTCTTTGTGCACCTCTGTTCCTTCTTTCTGTACTTTTCTTTCTTTCTGCTGCTCTCTTGCTTCTTTCTGCACCCCCTTGCCTCTTTCTCCACTCCTCTTCCCTCTTTATCACCCCTGTTGCCTCTTTCTGCACCTCTGTTCCTTCTTCCTGCACTCTCTTGTTTCTTTCTGTACCCCTCTTGCCTCTTCTCCACCCCTTCTTCTCCCTTTCTGCATCTCTGTTGCTTCTTTCTGCACTTCTCTTGCCTCTTTCTGCACCTCTGTTCCTTCTTTCTGCAACCCTTGTGCCTCTTTCTGCACCCCTCTTCCCTCTTTCTGCTCCCTTCTTGTCTCTTTCTGCACCTCTGTTGCTTCTTTCTGCACTTCTTGTTTCTTTCTGCACCTCTCCTGCTTCTTTCTGCACCCCTCGTGGTTCTTTCTGCACCCCTCTGCCCGCACTCCTCTGGCTTCTTAGTGCACCTCTGTTCCTTCTTTCTGCACTTCTTCTGTTTCTTTCTGCACCTCTCATTTCTTTCTGTATCCCTCTTGCCTCTGTCTCCACCCCACGTCGCACCCCTCATGCCTCTTTCTGCACCAATCTTCCCTCTTTCTGCACTCCTCTTGCCTTTCTGCACCTCTGTTGCTTCTTTCTGCACTTCTTTTGTTTCTTTCTGCATCCCTCTTGCTTCTTTCTCTACCCCTCTTGCCTCTTTCTCCACCCCTCCTCCCCCTTTCTGCACCTCTGTCCATTCTTTCTGCAACCCTTGTGCCTCTTTCTGCACCCCTCTTCCCTCTTTCTGCTCCTCTTGTCTCTTTCTGCACCTCTGTTGCTTCTTTCTGCACTACTTTTTTTCTTTCTGTACCTCTCTTTCTTCTTTCTGCACCCCTCGTCCCTTTCTGCACCCCTCTTTCCTCTTTCTGCACCTCTGTTCCTTCTTTCTGCACTTCTTTTGTTTCTTTCTGCACCTTTTGCTTCTTTCTGCACCCCTCTTCCCTCTTTTTGCATTCCTCTTGCCTCTTTCTGCACCTCTGTTCCTTCTTTCTGCACTTCTTTTGTTTCTCTCTGCACCTCTCGCTTCTTTCTGCACCTCTCTTGCTTCTTTCTGCATCCCTCGTGCCTCTTTCATGCACTCTCTTCCTCTTTCTGCATACCTCTTGCCTCTTTCTGCACTGCTTTTGTTTCTTTCTGCACCTCTCTTGTTTCTTTCTGTATCCGTCTTGCCTCTTTCTCCACCCCACTTCCCACTTTCTGCATCTCTGTTGCTTCTTTCTGCACCTCTGTTGCTTATTTCTGCATCCCTTGTGCCTCTTTCTGTACCCCTCTTCACTCTTTCTGCACTCCTCTTGCCTCTTTCTGCACCTCTGTTGCTTCTTTCTGCACCTCTCGCATCTTTCTGCACCCCTCTTGCTTCTTTCTGCACCCCTCTTGCCTCTTTCTGCACTGCTTTTGTTTCTTTCTGCACCTCTCTTGTTTCTTTCTGTATCCCTCTTGCCTCTTTCTCCACCCCACTTCCCCCTTTCTGCATCTCTGTTGCTTCTTTCTGCACTTCTCTTGCTTCTTTCTGCACCTCTCTTGCTTCTTTCTGCATCCTCGTGCCTCTTTCTGCACCCTCTTCCCGCACTCCTCTTGCCTCTTTGTGCACCTCTGTTCCTTCTTTCTGCACTTCTTTTGTTTCTTTCTGCACCCCCTTGACTTTCTCTACCCCTCCTCCCCCTTTCTGCATCTCTGTTGCTTCTTTCTGCAACCCTTGTGCCTCTTTCTGCTCCCCTCTTGTCTCTTTCTGCACCTCTGTTGCTTCTTTCTGCACTTCTTTTGTTTCTTTCTGCACCTTTTGATTCTTTCTGCACCCCTCATGCCTCTTTCTGCACCCTCTTCCCTCTTTCTGCACTCCTCTTGCCTCTTTCTGCACCTCTGTTCCGTCTTTCTACACTTCTTTTGTTTCTTTCTGTACCTCTCACTTCTTTCTGTACCCCTCTTGCTTCTTTCTGCACCCCTCGTGCTTCTGTTTGCACCCTCTTCCCTCTTTCTGCATCCCTGTTCCTTTTTCTGCTGTTATTTTGTTTCTTTCTGCACCCCTCTCGCCACTTTCTCCACCCTTGTTCTCTCTTTTTGCACCTCTCTTGCTTCTTTCTGTATCCCTCTTGCCTCTTTCTCCACCCCACTTCCTCTTTCTGCATCTCTGTTGCTTCTTTCTGCACTTCTCTTGCCTCTTTCTGCACTCTGTCCCTTCTTTCTGCAACCCTTGTGCCTCTTTCTGTACCCCTATTCCCTCTTTCTGCACTCCTCTTGTCTCTTTCTGCACCTCTGTTGCTTCTTTCTGCACTCTCTTGTTTCTTTCTGCACCTCTCCTGCGTCTTTCTGCACCCCTCTTCCCGCACTCCTCTTGCTTCTTTGTGCACCTCTGTTCCTTCTTTCTGCACTTCTTTTGTTTCTTTCTCTACCACTCGTTTCTTTCTGTATCCCTCTTGCCTTTTTCTCCACCCCACTTCCCCCTTTCTGCATCTCTGTTGCTTCTTTCTGCACTTCTCTTGCTTCTTTCTGCACCTCTCTTGCTTCTTTCTGCACCCCTTGTGCCTCTTTCTGCACCCCTCTTCCCTCTTTCTGCACTCCTCTTGCCTCTTTCTGCACCTCTGTTGCTTCTTTCTGCACTTCTTTTGTTTCTTTCTGCATCCCTCGTGCTTCTGTTTGCACCCCTCTTCACTCTTTCTGCATCCCGGTTCCTTTTTTCTGCTGTTATTTTGTTTCTTTCTGTACCCCTCTTGCCACTTTCTCCACCCTTGTTCCCCCTTTTTGCATCTCTTGCTTCTTTCTGTATCCCTCTTGCCTCTTTCTCCACCCCACTTCCCCCTTTCTGCATCTCTGCTGCTTCTTTCTGCACTTCTCTTGCCTCTTTCTGCACCTGTCCCTTCTTTCTGCAACCCTTGTGCCTATTCTGCACCCCTATTCCCTCTTTCTGCTCCCTTCTTGCCTCTTTCTCCACCCCACTTCCCCCTTTCTGCATCTCTGCTGCTTCTTTCTGCACTTCTCTTGCCTCTTTCTGCACCTGTCCCTTCTTTCTGCAACCCTTGTGCCTATTTCTGCACCCCTATTCCCTCTTTCTGCTCCCTTCTTGTCTCTTTCTGTACCTCTGTTGCTTCTTTCTGCACTTCTTGTTTCTTTCTGCACCTCTCCTGTGTCTTTCTGCACCCCTCTTCCCGCACTCCTCTTGCTTCTTTGTGCACCTCTGTTCCTTCTTTCTGCACTTCTTTTGTTTCTTTCTGCACCTCTCGTTTCTTTCTGTATCCCACTTGCCTTTTTCTCCACCCCACTTTCCCCTTTCTGCATCTCTGTTGCTTCTTTTTGCACTTCTCTTGCTTCTTTCTGCACCTCTCTTGCTTCTTTATGCACCCCTTGTATCTCTTTCTGCACCCCACTTCCCTCTTTCTGCACTCCTCTTGCCTCTTTCTGCACCTCTGTTCCTTCTTTCTGCACTTCTTTTGTTTCTTTCTGCATCCCTCTTGCATCTTTCTGCACCTCTGTTCCTTCTTTCTGCACCTCTGGCTACTTTCTGCACCCCTTTTGCCTCTTTCTGCAGCCCTCTTGCCTCTGTCTGCACCTCTGTTCCTTCTTTCTGCACTTTTCTTTCTTTCTGCTGCTCTCTTGCTTCTTTCTGCACCCCTTGCCTCTTTCTCCACTCCTCTTCCCTCTTTTATCACCCCTGTTGCCTCTTTCTGCACCTCTGTTCCTTCTTTCTGCACTTCTTTTGTTTCTTTCTGTAACCCCTTGCCTTTCTCCACCCCTCCTCTCCCTTTCTGCATCTCTGTTGCTTCTTTCTGCACTTCTCTTGCCTCTTTCTGCACCTCTGTTCCTTCTTTCTGCAACCCTTGTGCCTCTTTCTGTACCCCTCTTCCCTCTTTCTGCTCCCTCTCTGTCTCTTTCTGTACCTCTGTTGCTTCTTTCTGCACTTCTTGTTTCTTTCTGCACCTCTCCTGCTTCTTTCTGCACCCCTCATGGTTCTTTCTGCACCCCTCTGCCCGCACTCCTCTGGCTTCTTAGTGCAGCTCTGTTCCTTCTTTCTGCACTTCTTCTGTTTCTTTCTGCACCTCTCGTTTCTTTCTGTATCCCTCTTGCCTCTGTCTCCACCCCATCGTCGCACTCCCTCATGCCTCTTTCTGCACCAGTCTTCCCTCTTTCTGCACTCCTCTTGCTCTTTCTGCACCTCTGTTCCTTCTTTCTGCAACCCTTGTGCCTCTTTCTGCTCCCCTCTTGTCTCTTTCTGCACCTCTGTTGCTTCTTTCTGCACTTCTTTTGTTTCTTTCTGCACCTTTTGCTTCTTTCTGCACCCCTCATGCCTCTTTCTGCACCCCTCTTCCCTCTTTTTGCACTCCTCTTGCCTCTTCCTGCGCCTCTGTTCCGTCTTTCTACACTTCTTTTGTTTCTTTCTGCACCTCTCACTTCTTTCTGTACCCCTCTTGCTTCTTTCTGCACCCCTCGTGCTTCTGTTTGCACCCCTCTTCCCTCTTTCTGCATCCCGGTTCCTTTTTTCTGCTGTTATTTTGTTTCTTTCTGCACCCCTCTCGCTACTTTCTCTACCCTTGTTCCCCTTTTTGCATCTCTTGCTTCTTTCTGTATCCCTCTTGCCTCTTTCTCCACCCCACTTCCCCTTTCTGCATCTCTGCTGCTTCTTTCTGCACTTCTCTTGCCTCTTTCTGCACCTGTCCCTTCTTTCTGCAACCCTTGTGCCTCTTTCTGCACCCCTATTCCCTCTTTCTGCTCCCTTCTTGTCTCTTTCTGCACCTCTGTTGCTTCTTTCTGCACTTCTTGTTTCTTTCTGCACCTCTCCTGCGTCTGTTCTGCACCCCTCTTCCCGCACTCCTCTTGCTTCTTTGTGCACCTCTGTTCCTTCTTTCTGCACTTCTTTTGTTTCTTTCTGCACCTCTCGTTTCTTTCTGTATCCCACTTGCCTTTTTCTCCACCCCACTTTCCCTTTCTGCATCTCTGTTGCTTCTTTATGCAATTCTCTTGCTTCTTTCTGCACCTCTCTTGCTTCTTTCATGCACCCCTCGTGCCTCTTTCTGCACCCCTCTTCCCTCTTTCTGCACTCCTCTTGCCTCTTTGTGCACCTCTGTTGCTTCTTTCTGTACTTCTTTTGTTTCTTTCTGCATCCCTCTTGCATCTTTCTGCACCTCTGTTCCTTCTTTCTGCACCTCTGTGCTACTTTCTGCACCTCCTTTTGCCTCTTTCTGCAGCCCTCTTGCCTCTGTATGCACCTCTGTTCCTTCTTTCTGCACTTCTTCTTTCTTTCTGCTGCTCTCTTGCTTCTTTCTGCACCCCTTGCCTCTTTCTCCACCCTCTTCCCTCTTTTATCACCACTGTTGCCTCTTTCTGCACCTCTGTTCCTTCTTCCTGCACTTCTTTTGTTTCTTTCTGCACCCTCTTGACTTTCTCTACCCCTCCTCCCCCTTTCTGCATCTCTGTTGCTTCTTTCTGTACTTCTCTTGCCTCTTTCTGCACCTCTGTTCCTTCTTTCTGCAACCCTTGTGCCTCTTTCTGCTCCTCTCTTGTCTCTTTCTGCACCTCTGTTGCTTCTTTCTGCACTTCTTTTGTTTCTTTCTGCACCTCTCTTGCTTCTTTCTGCACCCCTCATGCCTCTTTCTGCACCCCTCTTCCCTCTTTTTGCACTCCTCTTGCCTCTTCCTGCACCTCTGTTCCGTCTTTCTGCACTTCTTTTGTTTCTTTCTGCACCTCTCACTTCTTTCTGTACCTCTCTTGCTTCTTTCTGCACCCCTCGTGCTTCTGTTTGCACCCCTCTTCACTCTTTCTGCATCCCGGTTCCTTTTTTCTGCTGTTATTTTGTTTCTTTCTGCACCCCTCTCGCCACTTTCTCCACCCTTGTTCCTCCTTTTTGCATCTCTTGCTTCTTTCTGTATCCCTCTTGCCTCTTTCTCCACCCCACTTCCCCTTTTCTGCATCTCTGCTGCTTCTTTCTGCACTTCTCTTGCCTCTTTCTGCACCTGTCCCTTCTTTCTGCAGCCCTTGTGCCTCTTTCTGCACCCCTATTCCCTCTTTCTGCTCCCTTCTTGTCTCTTTCTGCACCTCTGTTGCTTCTTTCTGCACTTCTTGTTTCTTTCTGCACCTCTCCTGCGTCTTTCTGCATCCCTCTTCCCGCACTCCTCTTGCTTCTTTGTGCACCTCTGTTCCTTCTTTCTGCACTTCTTTTGTTTCTTTCTGCACCTCTCGTTTCTTTCTGTATCCCACTTGCCTTTTTCTCCACCCCACTTTCCCCTTTCTGCATCTCTGTTGCTTCTTTTTGCACTTCTATTGCTTCTTTCTGCACCTCTCTTGCTTCTTTCTGCACACCTCGTGCCTCTTTCTGCACCCCTCTTCTCTTTTTCTGCACTCCTCTTGCCTCTTTGTGCACCTCTGTTGTTTATTTCTGCACTTCTTTTGTTTCTTTCTGCATCCCTCTTGCATCTTTCTGCACCTTTGTTCCTTCTTTCTGCACCTTTTGCTACTTTCTGCACCCCCCTTTTGCCTCTTTCTGCAGCCCTCTTGCCTCTGTCTGCACCTCTGTTCCTTCTTTCTGCACTTTTCTTTCTTTCTGCTGCTCTCTTGCTTCTTTCTGCACCCCCTTGCCTCTTTCTCCACCCCTCTTCCCTCTTTTTCACCCCTGTTGCCTCTTTCTGCACCTCTGTTCCTTCTTCCTGCACTTCTTTTGTTTCTTTCTGTACCCCTTTGCCTTTCTCCACCCCTCCTCTCCCTTTCTGCATCTCTGTTGCTTCTTTCTGCACTTCTCTTGCCTCTTTCTGCACCTCTGTTCCTTCTTTCTGCAACCCTTGTGCCTCTTTCTGCACCCCTCTTCCCTCTTTCTGCTCCCTTCTTGTCTCTTTCTGCACCTCTGTTGCTTCTTTCTGCATTTCTTGTTTCTTTCTGCACCTCTCCTGCTTCTTTCTGCACCCCTCATGGTTCTTTCTGCACCCCTCTGCCCGCACTCCTCTGGCTTCTTAGTGCACCTCTGTTCCTTCTTTCTGCACTTCTTCTGTTTCTTTCTGCGCCTCTTGTTTCTTTCTGTATCCCTCTTGCCTCTGTCTCCACCCCACGTCGCACCCCTCATGCCTCTTTCTGCACCAGTCTTCCCTCTTTCTGCACTCCTCTTGCCTTTCTGCACCTCTGTTGCTTCTTTCTGCACTTCTTTTGTTTCTTTCTGCACCTCTCTTGCTTCTTTCTGCACCCCTCTTGCCTCTTTCTCCATCCCCTCCTCCCTTTCTGCACCTCTGTCCATTCTTTCTGTAACCCTTGTGCCTCTTTCTGCACCCCTCTTCCCTCTTTCTGCTCCTCTTGTCTCTTTCTGCACCTCTGTTCCTTCTTTCTGCACTTCTTTTGTTTCTTTCTGCACCTCTCTTGCTTCTTTCTGCACCCCTCGTCCTCTTTCTGCACCCCTCTTGCCTCTTTCTGCACCTCTGTTCCTTCTTTCTGCACTTCTTTTGTTTCTTTCTGCACCTTTTGCTTCTTTCTGCACCCCTCTTCCCTCTTTCTGCATCCCTCTTGCCTCTTTCTGCACCTCTGTTCCTTCTTTCTGCACTTCTTTTGTTTCTTTCTGCACCTCTCGCTTCTTTCTGCACTCCTCTTGCTTCTTTCTGCATCCCTCTGTGCCTCTTTCTGCACCCCTCTTCCTCTTTCTGCACCTCTCTTGCTTCTTTCTGCACCTCTGTTGCTTCTTTCTGCACCTCTCTTGCATCTTTCTGCACCCCTCTTGCTTCTTTCTGCACCCCTCTTGCCTCTTTCTGCACTGCTTTTGTTTCTTTCTGCACCTCTCTTGTTTCTTTCTGTATCCCTCCTGCCTCTTTCTCCACCCCACTTCCCCCTTTCTGCATCTCTGTTGCTTCTTTCTGCACTTCTCTTGTTTCTTTCTGCACCTCTCTTGGTTCTTTCTGCACCCCTCGTGCCTCTTTCTGCACCCCTCTTCCCGCACTCCTCTTGCCTCTTTGTGCACCTCTGTTCCTTCTTTCTGCACTTCTTTTGTTTCTTTCTGCACCTCTTGACTTTCTCTGCCCTCCTCCCTCTTTCTGCATCTCTGTTGCTTCTTTCTGCACTCCTCTTGCCTCTTTCTGCACCTCTGTTCCTTCTTTCTGCACTTCTCTTGCTTCTTTCTGCACCTTTTGCTTCTTTCTGCACCCCTCATGCCTCTTTCTGCACCCCTCTTCCTCTTTCTGCACTCCTCTTGCCTCTTTCTGCACCTCTGTTCCGTCTTTCTGCACTTCTGTTGTTTCTTTCTGCACTCTCTTCACTTCTTTCTGCACCTCTCTTGCTTCTTTCTGCACCTCTCGTGCTTCTGTTCTGCACCTCTCTTCCTCTTTCTGCATCCTGTTCTTCTTTCTGCACTTCTTTTGCTTCTTTCTGCACCTCTCTCGCCTCTTTCTGCACCCTTGTTGCTCTCTTTCTGCACCTCTCTTGCTTCTTTCTGTATCCCTCTTGCCTCTTTCTCCACCCCACTTCCCTCTTTCTGCATCTCTGCTGCTTCTTTCTGCACTTCTCTTGCCTCTTTCTGCACCCTGTCCCTTCTTTCTGCAACCCTTGTGCCTCTTTCTGCACCCCTATTCCCTCTTTCTGCTCCTTCTTGTCTCTTTCTGCACCTCTGTTGCTTCTTTCTGCACTTCTTTGTTTCTTTCTGCACCTCTCCTGCATCTTTCTGCACCCCTCTTCCTGCACTCCTCTTGCTTCTTTCTGCACCTCTGTTCCTTCTTTCTGCACTTCTTTTGTTTCTTTCTGCACTCTCTTGCTTCTTTCTGTATCCCTCTTGCCTCTTTCTCCACCCCACTTTGCCTCTTTCTGCACCTCTGTTGCTTCTTTCTGCACTTCTTTTGCTTCTTTCTGCACCTCTCTTGCTTCTTTCTGCACCCCTCGTGCCTCTTTCTGCACCCCTCTTCCCTCTTTCTGCACTCCTCTTGCCTCTTTCTGCACCTCTGTTGCTTCTTTCTGCACTTCTTTTGTTTCTTTCTGCACCTCTCTTGCTTCTTTCTGCACCCCTGTTCCTTCTTTCTGCACCTCTTGCTTCTTTCTGCACCCTCTTGCCTCTTTCTGCACCTCTGTTCCTCTCTTTCTGCACCTCTGTGCTTCTTTCTGCACCTCTCTTCCTTCTTTCTGCACCCTCTTCCTTCTTTCTGCACCTCTGTTGCTTCTTTCTGCACCTCCTCTTGCCTCTTTCTGCACCTCTCTTGCCTCTTTCTGCACCTCTGTTGCCTCTTTCTGCACCTCTGTTGCTTCTTTCTGCACTTCTCTTTGCTTCTTTCTGCACCTCTCTTGCTTCTTTCTGCACTTCTTGTCTCTTCTGCACCTCTCCTCTCTTTCTGCACCCCTCTTGCCTCTTTCTGCACCTCTCTTGCTTCTTTCTGCACCTCTGTTGCTTCTTTCTGCACCTCTTTTGCTTCTTTCTGCACTCCTCTTCTTTCGCCTCTTTCTTTCTGCACTCTCTTGTCTTCTTTCTGCACCCCTCTTGCCTCTTTCTGCACCTCTGTTCCTTCTTTCTGCACTTCTCTTGCTTCTTTCTGCACCTCTCTCTTGCCTTTCTCTACACTCCTCTTGCCTCTTTTCTGCATCTCTGTTGCTTCTTTCTGCACTTCTCTTGCCTCTTTCTGCACCTCTGTTCCTTCTTTCTGCAACCCTTGTGCCTCTTTCTGCACCCCTCTTCCCTCTTTCTGCTCCCTTCTTGTCTCTTTCTGCACCTCTGTTGCTTCTTTCTGCACTTCTTGTTTCTTTCTGCACCTCTCCTGCTTCTTTCTGCACCCCTTGGTTCTTTCTGCACCCCTCTGCCCGCACTCCTCTTGCTTCTTTGTGCACCTCTGTTCCTTCTTTCTGCACTTCTTTTGTTTCTTTCTGCACTCTCTTGTTTCTTTCTGTATCCCTCTTGCCTCTTTCTCACCCCTCGCACCCTCATGCCTCTTTCTGCAACTCTCTTCCCTCTTTCTGCACTCCCTCTTGCCTCTTCTGCACCTCTGTTGCTTCTTTCTGCACTTCTTTTGTTTCTTTCTGCACCTCTCTTGCTTCTTTCTGTACCCTCTTGCCTCTTTCTCCACCCTCTCTTCCTTTCTGCACCTCTGTCCATTCTTTCTGCAACCCTTGTGCCTCTTTCTGCACCCCTCTTCCTTCTTTCTGCACCTCTTGTCTTCTTTCTGCACCTCTCTCTGCTTCTTTCTGCACCTCTCTTGTCCTCTTTTCTGCACCCTCTTGCCTCTTTCTGCACCTCTGTTCCTTCTTTCTGCACTTCTTTTGTTTCTTTCTGCACCTCTTTGCTTCTTTCTGCACCCTCTTCCTCTTTCTGCATTCCTCTTGCCTCTTTCTGCACCTCTGTTCCTTCTTTCTGCACTTCTTTTGCTTCTTTCTGCACCTCTTGCTTCTTTCTGCACCCCTCTTGCTTCTTTCTGCATCCCTCGTGCCTCTTTCTGCACCCCTCTTCCTCTTTCTGCACCTCTCTTGCCTCTTTCTGCACCTCTGTTGCTTCTTTCTGCACCTCTCTTTGTTTCTTTCTGCACCCTTTGCCTCTTTCTGCACCTCTCTCCTCTTTCTGCACCTCTGTTGCTTCTTTCTGCACTTCTCTTGCTTCTTTCTGCACCTCTTTGCTTCTTTCTGCACCCTCGTGCCTCTTTCTGCACTCCCTCTTGCCTCTTTCTGCACCTCTGTTGCCTTCTTTCTGCACTTCTTTGTTTCTTTCTGCACCCCTCTTGCCTCTTTCTGCACCTCTGTTCCTTCTTTCTGCACCTCTTGTTTCTTTCTGCCATCTCTCCTTCTTTCTGCACCCCTCTTGCCTCTTTCTGCACCTCTGTCTGTTCCTTCTTTCTGCACTTCTTGTTTCTTTCTGCACCCCTTGCTCTTTCTCTACCCTCCTCCCCCTTTCTGCACCTCTGTTGCTTCTTTCTGCACTTCTCTTGCTTCTTTCTGCACCTCTGTCCTTCTTTCTGCAACCCTTGTGCCTCTTTCTGCACCCCTCTTCCTCTTTCTGCACCCTTCTTGTCTCTTTCTGCACCTCTGTTGCTTCTTTCTGCACTTCTTTGTTTCTTTCTGCACCTCTCTTGCTTCTTTCTGCATCCCTCTTGCCTCTTTCTGCACCCCTCTTCCCTCTTTCTGCACTCTCTGTTGCTTCTTTCTGCACCTCTCTTGCTTCTTTCTGCACCTCTGTTCCTTCTTTCTGCACCCCTTGTGCCTCTTTCTGCACCTCTTCCTCTCTTCTGCACCCTCTTGTCTCTTTCTCACCTCTGTCTCTTTCTGCACCTCTGTTGCTTCTTTCTGCACTTCTTGTTTCTTTCTGCACCTCTCCTGCTTCTTTCTGCACCCCTCGTGCCTCTTTCTGCACCCCTCTTGCCTCTTTCTGCACCTCTGTTGCCTTCTTTCTGCACTTCTTTTGTTTCTTTCTGCACTCTCTTGTTTCTTTCTGTATCCCTCTTGCCTCTTTCTCCACCCCACTTCCCTCTTTCTGCATCTCTGTTGCTTCTTTCTGCACTTCTCTTGCTTCTTTCTGCACCTCTCTTGCTTCTTTCTGCACCCCTCATGCCTCTTTCTGCACTCTCTCTTCCTTCTTTCTGCACTTCTGCTTCTTTCTGCACCTCTCTTGCCTCTTCTGCACCTCTGTTGCTTCTTTCTGCACTCTCTTGCTTCTTTCTGCACCTCTCTTGCTTCTTTCTGCACCCCTCTTGCTTCTTTCTGCACCTCTCTTCCCCTTCTTTCTGCTACCTCTTGCTTCTTTCTGCACTCTCTCTTTCTGTACCTCTTTCTTCTTTCTGCATCCCTCTTGCCTCTTTCTGCACCTCTGTTCCTTCTTTCTGCACTTCTCTTGTTTCTTTCTGCACCTCTCTTGCTTCTTTCTGCACCCCTCTTGCTTCTTTCTGCACCCTCTTCCGCACTCCTCTTGCCTCTTTATGCACCTCTGTTGCTTCTTTCTGCACTTCTGTTGTTTCTTTCTGCACCTCTTTTGTTTCTTTCTGCATCCTGTCTTGCTTCTTTCTGCACCTCTGTTGCCTCTTTCTGCACCTCTCTGCCTCTTTCTGCACTCCTCTTGCCTCTTTCTGCACCTCTGTTGCTTCTTTCTGCACCTCTGTTGCTTCTTTCTGCATCCCTCTTGCTTCTTTCTCCACCCCTCTTCCCTCTTTCTGCACTCCTGTTTCTTCTTTCTGCACCTCTGTTGCTTCTTTCTGCATCCTCTGTTGCTTCTTTCTGCACCTCTCTTCATTCTTTCTGCATCCTCTTGCCTCTTTCTGCACCCCTCTGCCTCTTTCTGCACCCCTCTTGCTACTTTCTGCACCCCTCTTGCCTCTTTCTGCACTTCTTTTGTTTCTTTCTGCACCTCTCTTGCTTCTTTCTGTATCCCTCTTGCCTCTTTCTGCACCCTCACTTCCTCCTTTCTGCACCTCTGTTGCTTCTTTCTGCACTTCTCTTGCTTCTTTCTGCACCTCTCTTGCTTCTTTCTGCACCCCTCGTGCCTCTTTCTGCACCCCTCTTCCCTGCACTCCTCTTGCCTCTTTCGTGCACCTCTGTTCCTTCTTTCTGCACTTCTTTTGTTTCTTTCTGCACCCCTGACTTTCTTCTACCCCTCCTCCCTCTTTCTGCACTCTCTGTTGCTTCTTTCTGTACTTCTCTTGCCTCTTTCTGCACCTCTCTTGCTTCTTTCTGCAACCCTTGTGCCTCTTTCTGCACTCCTCTTGCTCTCTTTCTGCACCTCTGTTGCTTCTTTCTGCACTTCTTTTGTTTCTTTCTGCACTCTTTTGCTTCTTTCTGCACCCCTCATGCCTCTTTCTGCACCCCTCTTCCCTCTTTTTGCACTCCTCTTGCCTCTTCCTGCACCTCTGTTCCTTCTTTCTGCACTTCTTTTGTTTCTTTCTGCACCTCTCACTTCTTTCTGTACCTCTCTTGCTTCTTTCTGCACCTCTCTTGCTTCTGTTTGCACCCTCTTCCCTCTTTCTGCATCCTCGTGTTCCTTCTTTCTGCTGTTCTTTTGTCTCTTTCTGCACCTCTCTCGCTTCTTTCTGCACCTCTGTTCCCTCTTTCTGCATCTCTTGCTTCTTTCTGCACCCTCTTCCCTCTTTCTGCACCCCTCTTGCCTCTTTCTGCACCTCTGCTGCTTCTTTCTGCACTTCTCTTGCTTCTTTCTGCACCTGTCTCGCTTCTTTCTGCAACCCTCTGTGCCTCTTTCTGCACCCCTATTCCCTCTTTCTGCACCCTTCTTGTCTCTTTCTGCACCTCTGTTGCTTCTTTCTGCACTCTCTTGTTTCTTTCTGCACCTCTCTTGCCTCTTTCTGCACCCCTCTTCCCTCTGCACTCCTCTTGCTTCTTTCTGCACCTCTGTTCCTTCTTTCTGCACTTCTTTTGTTTCTTTCTGCACCTCTCTGTTTCTTTCTGTATCCCACTTGCCTCTTTCTCCACCCCACTTTCCCCTTTCTGCATCTCTGTTGCTTCTTTATGCAATTCTCTTGCTTCTTTCTGCACCTCTCTTGCTTCTTTATGCACCCTCGTGCCTCTTTCTGCACCCCTCTTCCCTCTTTCTGCACTCCTCTTGCCTCTTTGTGCACCTCTGTTGCTTCTTTCTGCACTACTTTTGTTTTTTTCTGCATCCCTCTTGCATCTTTCTGCACCTCTGTTCCTTCTTTCTGCACCTTTTGCTTCTTTCAGCCCCCCCATTTGCCTCTTTCTGCAGCCCTCTTGCCTCTTTCTGTACCTCTGTTCCTTCTTTCTGCACTTCTTTTGTGTCTTTCTGCAGCTCTCTTGCTTCTTTCTGCACCCCTCTTGCCTCTTTCTGCACCCCTCTTCCCTCTTTTATCACCACTGTTGCCTCTTTCTGCACCTCTGTTCCTTCTTCCTGCACTTCTTTTGTTTCTTTCTGCACCCTCTTGCCTTTCTCTGCACCTCTTCTCTCCTTTCTGCATCTCTGTTGCTTCTTTCTGCACTTCTCTTGCCTCTTTCTGCACCCTCTGTTCCTTCTTTCTGCAACCCTTGTGCCTCTTTCTGTACCCTCTTCCTCTCTACTCCCTCTTGTCTCTTTCTGCACCTCTGTTGCTTCTTTCTGCACTCTTGTTTCTTTCTGCACCTCTCTTGCTTCTTTCTGCACCCCTCATGCTTCTTTCTGCACCTCTTCTCTTTCTGCACTCCTCTTGCTTCTTTCTGCACCTCTGTTCCTTCTTTCTGCACTTCTTCTGTTTCTTTCTGCACCTCTCGCTTCTTTCTGTACCCCTCTTGCCTCTTTCTGCACCTCGTCGCACTCTCTGCCTTCTTTCTGCACCTCTTCCTCTTTCTGCATCCTCTTGCCTTTCTGCACCTCTGTTCCTTCTTTCTGCACTTCTTTTGTTTCTTTCTGCACCTCTCTTGCTTCTTTCTGCACCCCTCTTGCCTCTTTCTCCACCCTCTCCCTTTCTGCACCTCTCTTGCTTCTTTCTGCACCCCTTTTGCCTCTTTCTGCACCCTCTTCCCTCTTTCTGCATCTCTGTTGCTTCTTTCTGCACTTCTCTTGCTTCTTTCTGCACTTCTGTTCCTTCTTTCTGCAACCCTTGTGCCTCTTTCTGCACCCCTCTTCCCTCTTTCTGCATCCCTCTTGCTTCTTTCTGCACCTCTGTTCCTTCTTTCTGCACTTCTTTTGTTTCTTTCTGCACCTCTCTTGCTTCTTTCTGCACCCTCTTGCTTCTTTCTGCACCCTCGTGCCTCTTTCACACCCTCTTCTTCTTTCTGCATCCTCTTGCCTTCTTTCTGCACTGCTTTTGTTTCTTTCTGCACCTCTCTTGCTTCTTTCTGTATCCCTCTTGCCTCTTTCTCCACCCCACTTCCCTCTTTCTGCATCTCTGTTGCTTCTTTCTGCACCTCTCTTGCTTCTTTCTGCACCTCTTTGCCTCTTTCTGCACCCCTCTTCCCTCTTTCTGCACTCCTCTTGCCTCTTTCTGCACCTCTGTTGCTTCTTTCTGCACTTCTCTTGTTTCTTTCTGCACCCCTCTTGCCTCTTTCTGCACCCTCTGTTCCTTCTTTCTGCACCTCTCTTGCTTCTTTCTGCACCCTCTTGCCTCTTTCTGCACCCCTCTTTGCCTCTTTCTGCACCTCTGTTGCTTCTTTCTGCACTTCTCTTGCTTCTTTCTGCACCTCTCTTGGCTTCTTTCTGCATCCCCTCTTCTGCCCTCTTTCTCGCACTCCTCTTGCCTCTTTCTGCACCTCTGTTCCTTCTTTCTGCACTTCTTTTGTTTCTTTCTGCACCCCTTGACTTTCTCTACCCCTCCTCCCCCTTTCTGCATCTCTGTTGCTTCTTTCTGTACTTCTCTTGCCTCTTTCTGCACCTCTCTGTTCCTTCTTTCTGCACCCTTGTGCCTCTTTCTGCACCTCTCTTGCCTCTTTCTGCACCTCTGTTGCTTCTTTCTGCACTTCTTTTGTTTCTTTCTGCACCTCTTGCTTCTTTCTGCACCTCTCATGCCTCTTTCTGCACCCCTCTTCCTCTTTCTGCACTCCTCTTGCCTCTTCCTGCACCTCTGTTCCTTCTTTCTACACTTCTTTTGTTTCTTTCTGTACCTCTCACTTCTTTCTGTACCCCTCTTGCTTCTTTCTGCACCCTCTGTGCTTCTGTTCTGCACCCTCTTCCCTCTTTCTGCATCCCAGTTCCTTCTTTCTGCTGTTATTTTGTTTCTTTCTGCACCCCTCTCGCCACTTTCTGCACCTCTTGTTCCCTCTTTCTGCATCTCTCTTGCTTCTTTCTGCACCCTCTTGCCTCTTTCTGCACCCCTCTTGCCTCTTTCTGCACTCTCTGTTCCTTCTTTCTGCACTTCTTTTGCTTCTTTCTGCACCCTTTGCCTTTTTCTGCACCCTCTTGCTCTTTCTGCATCTCTGTTCCTTCTTTCTGCACTTCTCTTGCTTCTTTCTGCACCTCTCTTGCTTCTTTCTGCATCCCTCGTGCCTCTTTCTGCACCCTCTTCCCTCTTTCTGCACTCCTCTTGTCTCTTTCTGCACCTCTGTTGCTTCTTTCTGCACTTCTTTGTTTCTTTCTGCACTTCTCTTGCATCTTTCTGCACCTCTGTTCCTTCTTTCTGCACTCTGCTCCTTTCTGCACCCCTCTTGCCTCTTTCTGCACCCCTCTTGCCTCTTTATGCACCTCTGTTGCTTCTTTCTGCACTTTTCTTTCTTTCTTGCTGCATCTCTCTGCTTCTTTCTGCACTCCTTGCCTCTTTCTGCACTCCTCTTCCCTCTTTCTATCACCTCTGTTGCCTCTTTCTGCACCTCTGTTCCTTCTTCCTGCACTTCTTTTGTTTCTTTCTGTACCCCCTTGCCTTTCTCCACCCCTCTCTCTCCCTTTCTGCATCTCTGTTGCTTCTTTCTGCACTTCTCTTGCCTCTTTCTGCACCTCTGTTCCTTCTTTCTGCAACCCTTGTGCCTCTTTCTGCACCCTCTTCCCTCTTTCTGCTCCCTTCTTGTCTCTTTCTGCACCTCTGTTGCTTCTTTCTGCACTTCTTGTTTCTTTCTGCACCTCTCCTGCTTCTTTCTGCACCCCTCATGGTTCTTTCTGCACCTCTCTGCTTGCCTCTGTTCTGTGCAGCTCTGTTCCTTCTTTCTGCACTTCTCTTCTGTTTCTTTCTGCACCTCTGTTGCTTCTTTCTGCATCCCTTTGCTTCTTTCTGCACCTCTTACTCTCTGCACCCCTCATGCCTCTTTCTGCACCCTCTTCCCTCTTTCTGCACTCTCTTGCCTTTCTGCACCTCTGTTGCTTCTTTCTGCACTTCTTTTGTTTCTTTCTGCACCTCTCGCTTCTTTCTGTACCTCTCTTGCCTTCTTTCTGCACCCCTGTGCTTCTGTTCTGCACCCCTCTTGCCTTCTTTCTGCATCCCTCTTTCCTCTTTCTGCACCTCTGTTGTTTCTTTCTGCACCTCTGTTCGCTTCTTTCTGCACTTCTCTTGTTCTCCTTCTGCACCTCTTGCTTCTTTCTGCACCCTCTTGCCTCTTTCTGCACCCCTCTTGCCTCTTTCTGCACTCTCTGTTGCTTCTTTCTGCACTTCTTTTGCCTCTTTCTGCACTCTCTTGCTTCTTTCTGCACCCTCTTGCCTCTTTCTGCAACCCTTGTGCCTCTTTCTGCACCTCTCTTCCTCTTTCTGCATCCCTCTTGTCTCTTTCTGCACCTCTGTTGCTTCTTTCTGCACTTCTTGTTTCTTTCTGCACCTCTCTTGCCTCTTTCTGCACCCCTCTCCTCTTTCTGCACTCCTCTTGCTTCTTTGTGCACCTCTGTTGCTTCTTTCTGCACTCTTGTGCCTCTTTCTGCACCTCCTTCCTCTTTCTGCACTCCTCTTGCTTTCTTTCTGCACCTCTTGCTTCTTTCTGCACCCTCTTGCCTCTTTCTGCACCCTCTTGCTCTCTTTCTGCACCCCTCTTGCCTCTTTCTGCACCTCTGTTGCTTCTTTCTGCACCTCTTTTGTTTCTTTCTGTACCCTCTTGCCTCTTTCTCCACCCCTTCTCCCTCTTTCTGCATCTCTGTTGCTTCTTTCTGCACTTCTCTTGCCTCTTTCTGCACCTCTGTTCCTTCTTTCTGCAACCCTTGTGCCTCTTTCTGCACCCCTCTTCCCTCTTTCTGCTCCCTCTTGTCTCTTTCTGTACCTCTGTTGCTTCTTTCTGCACTTCTTTTGTTTCTTTCTGCACCCCTTGCTTTCTCTACCCCTCCTTCCTTTCTGCACTCTGCTTGCTTCTTTCTGCACTTCTCTTGCCTCTTTCTGCACCTCTGTTGCTTCTTTCTGCACTTCTCTTGCCTCTTTCTGCACCTCTCTTGACTTCTTTCTGCACTCTCGTGCCTCTTTCTGCACCCCTCTTCCCTCTTTCTGCATCCCCCTGCCTCTTTCTGCACCTCTGTTCCTTCTTTCTCCACTTCTTTTGTTTCTTTCTGCACCTCTCTGCTTCTTTCTGCACCCCTCTTGCCTCTTTCTGCACCCCTCTGCTTCTGTTCTGCACCCCTCTTGCCTCTTTCTGCATCCTGTTCCTTCTTTCTGCTGCTTCTTTTGTTTCTTTCTGCACTCCTCTCGCCACTTTCTCCACCCTGTTCCCCTTTTGCATCTCTTGCTTCTTTCTGCACCCTCTTGCCTCTTTCTCCACCCCTCTTCCCTCTTTCTGCACCTCTGCTGCTTCTTTCTGCACTTCTCTTGCCTCTTTCTGCACCTCTGTCCCTTCTTTCTGCAACCCTTGTGCCTCTTTCTGCACCCCTCTTCCCTCTTTCTGCCCCTTCTTGTCTCTTTCTGCACCTCTGTTGCTTCTTTCTGCACTTCTTGTTTCTTTCTGCACCTCTCCTGCATCTTTCTGCACCCCTCT
Source organism: Calotriton arnoldi (assembly GCA_963921515.1). Taxonomy (NCBI): domain Eukaryota; kingdom Metazoa; phylum Chordata; class Amphibia; order Caudata; family Salamandridae; genus Calotriton; species Calotriton arnoldi. Next base: position 2,782,875 of record CAWUFW010001373.1, on the reverse strand, counting down.
TCCCGCCTCTCTTGCTTCTTTATGCACCTCTGTTCCTTCTTTCTGCACTTTTTTTTCTTTCTGCTGCTCTCTTGCTTCTTTCTGCACCCCTTGCCTCTTTCTCCACCCTCTTCCCTCTTTATGCACTCCTCTTGCCTCTTTCTGCACCTCTGTTCCTTCTTTCTGCACTTCTTTGTTTCTTTCTGCACTCCCTTGCCTTTCTCCACCCCTTCTCTCCCTTTCTGCATCTCTGTTGCTTCTTTCTGCACTTCTCTTGCCTCTTTCTGCACCTCTGTTCCTTCTTTCTGCAACCCTTGTGCCTCTTTCTGCACCCTCTTCCCTCTTTCTGCTCCCCTCTTGTCTCTTTCTGCACCTCTGTTCCTTCTTTCTGCACTTCTTTGTTTCTTTCTGCACCTCTCTTGACTTCTCTCTGCACCCCTCCTGCTCCTTTCTGCATCTCTCTTGCTTCTTTCTGCACTTCTCTTGCTTCTTTCTGCACCTCTGTTTCTTCTTTCTGCAACCCTTGTGCCTCTTTCTGCTCCCCTCTTGTCTCTTTCTGCACCTCTGTTGCTTCTTTCTGCACTTCTTTTGTTTCTTTCTGCACCTTTTGATTCTTTCTGCACCCCTCATGCCTCTTTCTGCACCCCTCTTCCCTCTTTTTGCACTCATCTTGCCTCTTCCTGCACCTCTGTTCCGTCTTTCTACACTTCTTTTGTTTCTTTCTGTACCTCTCACTTCTTTCTGTACCCCTCTTGCTTCTTTCTGCACCCCTCGTGCTTCTGTTTGCACCCCTCTTCCCTCTTTCTGCATCCCGGTTCCTTTTTTCTGCTGTTATTTTGTTTCTTTCTGCACCCTCTCGCCACTTTCTCCACCCTTGTTCCCCCTTTTGCATCTCTTGCTTCTTTCTGTATCCCTCTTGCCTCTTTCTCCACCCCACTTCCCCTTTCTGCATCTCTGCTGCTTCTTTCTGCACTTCTCTTGCCTCTTTCTGCACCTGTCCCTTCTTTCTGCAACCCTTGTGCCTCTTTCTGCACCCCTATTCCCTCTTTCTGCTCCCTTCTTGTCTCTTTCTGTACCTCTGTTGCTTCTTTCTGCACTTCTTGTTTCTTTCTGCACCTCTCCTGCGTCTTTCTGCACCCCTCTTCCCGCACTCCTCTTGCTTCTTTGTGCACCTCTGTTCCTTCTTTCTGCACTTCTTTTGTTTCTTTCTGCACCTCTCGTTTCTTTCTGTATCCCACTTGCCTTTTCTCCACCCCACTTTCCCCTTTCTGCATCTCTGTTGCTTCTTTATGCAATTCTCTTGCTTCTTTCTGCACCTCTCTTGCTTCTTTATGCACCCCTTGTGCCTCTTTCTGCACCTCTCTTCCCTCTTTCTGCACCCTCTTGCCTCTTTGTGCACCTCTGTTGCTTCTTCCTGCACTTCTTTGTTTCTTTCTGCATCTCTCTTGCATCTTTCTGCACCTCTGTTCCTTCTTTCTGTACCTCTGGCTGCTTTCTGCACCCCCTTTTGCCTCTTTCTGCAGCCCTCTTGCCTCTGTCTGCACCTCTGTTCCTTCTTTCTGCACTTTTCTTTCTTTCTGCTGCTCTCTTGCTTCTTTCTGCACCCTTGCCTCTTTCTCCACCCTCTTCCCTCTTTTTCACCCCTGTTGCCTCTTTCTGCACCTCTGTTCTTTCTTTCTGCACTTCTTTTGTTTCTTTCTGTATCCCCTTGCCTTTCTCCACCCCTCCTCTCCCTTTCTGCATCTCTGTTGCTTCTTTCTGCACTTCTCTTGCCTCTTTCTGCACCTCTGTTCCTTCTTTCTGCAACCCTTGTGCCTCTTTCTGCACCCCTGTTCCCTCTTTCTGCTCCCTTCTTGTCTCTTTCTGTACCTCTGTTGCTTCTTTCTGCACTTCTTGTTTCTTTCTGCACCTCTCCTGCTTCTTTCTGCACCCCTCATGGTTATTTCTGCACCCCTCTGCCCGCACTCCTCTGGCTTCCTAGTGCACCTCTGTTCCTTCTTTCTGCACTTCTTCTGTTTCTTTCTGCGCCTCTCGTTTCTTTCTGTATCCCTCTTGCCTCTGTCCACACCCACGTCGCACCCTCATGCCTCTTTCTGCACCAGTCTTCCCTCTTTCTGCACTCCTCTTGCCTTTCTGCACCTCTGTTGCTTCTTTCTGCACTTCTTTTGTTTCTTTCTGCACCTCTCTTGCTTCTTTCTGTACCCCTCTTGCCTCTTTCTCCACCCCTCCTCCCCCTTTCTGCACCTCTGTCCATTCTTTCTGTAATCCTTGTGCCTCTTTCTGCACCCCTCTTCCCTCTTTCTGCTCCTCTTGTCTCTTTCTGCACCTCTGTTGCTTCTTTCTGCACTTCTTTTTTTCTTTCTGTACCTATCTTGCTTCTTTCTGCACCCCTCATCCCTTTCTGCACCCCTCTTCCCTCTTTCTGCACCTCTGTTCCTTCTTTCTGCACTTCTTTTGTTTCTTTCTGCACCTTTTGCTTCTCTCTGCACCCCTCTTCCCTCTTTTTGCACTCCTCTTGCCTCATTCTGCACCTCTGTTCCTTCTTTCTGCACTTCTTTTGTTTCTCTCTGGACCTCTCGCTTCTTTCTGCACCCCTCTTGCTTCTTTCTGCATCCCTCGTGCCTCTTTCACACCCCTCTTCTCTTTCTGCATACCTCTTGCCTCTTTCTGCACTGCTTTTGTTTCTTTCTGCACCTCTCTTGTTTCTTTCTGTATCCCTCTTGCCTCTTTCTCCACCCCACTTCCCTCTTTCTGCATCTCTGTTGTTTCTTTCTGCATTTCTCTTGCTTCTTTCTGCACCTCTCTTGGTTCTTTCTGCACCCCTCTTCCCGCACTCCTCTTGCCTCTTTGTGCACCTCTGTTCCTTCTTTCTACACTTTTGTTTCTTTCTGCACCCCTCTTGCCTCTTTCTGCACCTCTGTTCCTTCTTTCTGTACTTCTTTTGTTTCTTTCTGCACCTCTCGCTTCTTTCTGCACCCCTTTTGCCTCTTTCTGCACCTCTGTCTGTTCCTTCTTTCTGCACTTTTGTTTCTTTCTGCACCCCGTTGCCTTTCTCTACCCTTCCTCCCCCTTTCTGCATCTCTGTTGCTTCTTTCTGTACTTCTCTTGCCTCTTTCTGCACCTCTGTCCCTTCTTTCTGCAACCCTTGTGCCTCTTTCTGCATCCCTCTTCCCTCTTTCTGCACCCCTCTTATCTCTTTCTGCACCTCTGTTGCTTCTTTCTGCACTTCTTTTGTTTGTTTCTGCACCTCTCTTGCTTCTTTCTGCACCCCTCTTCCCTCTTTCTGCACCCCTATTCCCTCTTTCTGCACCTCTGTTGCTTCTTTCTGCACTTTTTGTTTCTTTCTGCATGTTTTGCTTCTTTCTGCACCCCTCATGCCTCTTTCTGCACCCCTCTTCCCTCTTTTTGCACTCCTCTTGTCTCTTTCTGCACCTCTGTTCCGTCTTTCTGCACTTCTTGTTTCTTTCTGCACCTCTCGCTTCTTTCTGCACCCCTCTTGCTTCTTTCTGCACCCCTCGTGCCTCTTTCACACCCCTCTTCTCTCTTTCTGCACCCCTCTTGCCTTTTTCTGCACTTCTTTTGTTTCTTTCTGTATCCCTCTTGCCTCTTTCTCCACCCCACTTCCCCCTTTCTGCATCTCTGTTGCTTCTTTATGCACTACTCTTGCTTCTTTCTGCACCTGTCTTGGTTCTTTCTGCACCCCTCATGCCTCTTTCTGCACCCCCTTCCCTTTTTCTGCACCCCTCTTGCCTCTTTCTGCACCTCTGTTCGTTCTTTCTGCACTTCTTTTGTTTCTTTCTGCACCTCTCACTTCTTTCTTCACCCATGTTGCCTCTTTCTGCACCTCTGTTCCTTCTTTCTGCACTTCTTCTGTTTCTTTCTGCATATCTCTTGCTTCTTTCTGGACCAGTCGTGCTTCTTTCTGCACCCCTCTTCCCTCTTTCTGCACCCCCTTGCCTTTCTGCACCCCTGTTCCTTCTTTCTGCTCTGTTTCTTTCTGCACCCCTCTCAACACTTTCTCCCCTCCTGTTCCTCCTTTTTGCATCTGTTGCTTCTTTCTGAACTTCTCTTGCCTCTTTTACCACCCCTCATCCCTCTTTCTGCACCTCTGTTGCTTCCCTCTGCACTTCTCTTGCTTCTTTCTGCACCTCTGGTGCTTATTTCTGCACCCCTCGTGCCTCTTTATGCACCCCTCTTCCCTCTTTCTGCACCTCTGTTGCTTCTTTCTGCACTTCTCTTGCTTCTTTCTGCAGCTCTGTCCCTTCTTTCTGCAACCCTTTTGCCTTTCTGCACCCTTCTTCCCTCTTTCTGCACCCCTCTTGCCTCTTTATGCACCTCTGTTCCTTCTTTCTGCACTTCTTTTGTTTCTTTCTGCACCTCTCTTGTTTGATTCTGTATCCCTCTTGCCTCTTTCTCCACCCCACTTCCCCCTTTCTGCATCTCTGTTGCTTCTTTCTGCACTTCTCTTGCTTCTTACTGCACCCTCGTGCCTCTTTCTGCAGCCCTCTTCCCTCTTTCTGCACTCCTCTTGCCTCTTCGTGCACCTGTTGCTTCTTTATGCACTTCTTTTGGTTCTTTCTGCACCCCTCTTGCCTCTTTCTGCACCTCTGTTCCTTCTTTCTGCACTTCTTGTGTTTCTTTCTGCACCTCTCACTTCCTTCTTCACCCATGTTGCCTCTTTCTGCACCTCTGTTCCTTCTTTCTGCACTTCTTCTGTTTCTTTCTGCATATCTCTTGCTTCTTTCTGCACCCATCGTGCCTCTTTCTGCACCCCTCTTGCCTCTTTCTGCACCTGTTGTTTCTTTCTGCACTACTCTTGCTTCTTTCTGCACCAGTTGTGCTTCTTTCTGCACCCCTCTTCCCTCTTTCTGCACCCATCTTGCCTTTCTGCACCCCTGTTCCTTCTTTCTGCTCCTTTGTTTCTTTCTGCACCCTTTCGACACTTTCTCCACTCCTTTTCCCCCTTTTTGCATCTCTGTTGCTTCTTTCTGAACTTCTCTTGCCTCTTTTATCACCCCTCATCCCTCTTTCTGCACCTCTGTTGCTTCTTCCTGCACTTCTCTTGCTTCTTTCTGCACCTCTGTTGCTTCTTTCTGCACCCCTCGTGCCTCTTTCTGCACCCCTCTTCCCTCTTTCTGCACCTGTTGCTTCTTTTTGCACTTCTCTTGCTTCTTTCTGCACCTCTGTCCCTTCTTTCTGCAACCCTCTTCCCTCTTTCTACTCCCATCTTGCCTCTTTCTGCACCTCTGTTCCTTCTTTCTGCACTTCTGTTTCTTTCTGCAACTCTCTTGCTTCTTTCTGTATCCCTCTTGCCTTCCTCCTCCCCACTTCCCCCTTTCTGCATCTCTGTTGCATCTTTATGCACTTCTCTTGCTTTCTGCACTTCTGTTGCTTCTTTCTGCACCCCTGGTGCCTCTTTCTGCACCCCTCATGCCTCTTTCTGCACCTCTGTTGCTTCTTTCTGCACTTCTTTTGTTTCTTTCTGCACCTCTCTTGCTTCTTTCTGCACCCCTCCTCTCCCTTTCTGCATCTGTTGCTTCTTTCTGCACCTCTGTCCCTTCTTTCTGCAACCCTTGTGCCTCTTTCTGCACCCTTCTTCCCTCTTTCTGCACCCCTCTTGCCTCTTTGTGCACCTCTGTTCCTTCTTTCTGCACTTCTTTTGTTTCTTTATGCACCTCTCTTGTTTGTTTCTGTATCCCTCTTGCCTTTCTCCACCCCACTTCCCCCTTTCTGCACCTCTGTTCCTTCTTTCTGCACTTCTTTTGTTTCTCACTGCACCTCTCTTGCTTCTTACTGCACCCCTCATGCCTCTTTCTGCACCCCTCTTCCCTCTTTCTGCACTCTCTTGCCTCTTCGTGCACCTGTTGCTACTTTCTGCACTTCTTTTATTTATTTCTGCACCCCTCTTGCCTCTTTCTGCAACTTTTCCTTCTTTCTGCACATCTTTTGTTTCTTTCAGAACCTCTTGCTTCTTTCTGCACCCCTTTTGCCTCTTTCTGCACCACTCTTGCATCTTTCTGTACCTCTGTTCCTTCTTTCTGCATCCCTCTTATCTCTTTCTCCACCCCACTTCCCCCTTTCTGCATCTCTGTTGCTTCTTTATGCACTTCTCATGCTTCTTTCTGCACCTCTCTTGGTTCTTTCTGCACCGCTCGTGCCTCTTTCTGCACCCCTCTTCCCTCTTTCTGCACTCCTCTTGCTTCTTTCTGCAGCTCTCTTGCTTCTTTCTGCACCCCCTTGACTCTTTCTCCACCCCTCTTCCTTCACCCCTGTGGCCTCTTTCTATACCCCTCTTGCCTCTTTCTGCACTTCTGTTGCTTCTTTCTGCACCCATCTTCCCTCTTTCTGTACCTATTTTCCCTCTTTCTTCACCTGTTCCTTCTTTCTGCACTTCTTCTGTTTCTTTCTGCAACTCTCTTGCTTCTTTCTGTATCCCTCTTGCCTCTTTCTCCACCCCTCTTCCCACACTCCTCTTGCCTCTTTCTGCACCTGTTGCTTCTTTCAGCACTTCTTTGGTTTCTTTCCGAACTTCTCTTGCTGCTTTCTGCACCCCTCATACCTTTCTGCACCTCTCCCCTCTTTTGCACCCCTCTTGCCCCTTTATGCACCTGTTGCTTCTTTCTGCTTCTCTCTTGCTTCTTTCTGCACCACTCGTGCTTCTTTTTGCACCCCTCTTCCCTCTTTCTGCATCCCTGTTCCTTTTTTCTGCTGTTCTTTTGTTTCTTTCTGCACCCCTCTCGCCACTTTCTCCACCCTTGTTCCCCCTTTTTGCATCTCTTGCTTCTTTCTGTATCCCTCTTGCCTCTTTCTCCACCCCACTTCCCCCTTTCTGCATCTCTGTTGCTTCTTTCTGCACTTCTCTTGCCTCTTTCTGCACCTCTGTCCCTTCTTTATGCAACCATTGTGCCTCTTTCTGCACCCCTCTTCCCTCTTTCTGCTCCCTTCTTGTCTCTTTCTGCACCTCTGTTGCTTCTTTCTGCACTTCTAGTTGCTTTATGCACCTCTCCTGCTTCTTTCTGCACCCCTCTTCCCGCACTCCTCTTGCTTCTTTGTGCACCTCTGTTCCTTCTTTGTACACTTCTTTTGTTTCTTTCTGCACCTCTCGTTCCTTTCTGTATCTTTCTTGCCTTTTTCTCCACCCTACTTGCCCCTTTCTGCATCAGTTGCTTCTTTATGCACTTCTCTTGCTTCTTTCTGCACCTCTCTTGCTTCTTTATGCACCCCTCTTCCCTCTTTCTGCACTCCTCTTGCCTCTTTGTGTACTTCTTTTGTTTCTTTCTGCATCCCTCTTGCATCTTTCTGCACCTGTGTTCCTTCTTTCTGCACTTCTTTTGTTTCTTTCTTTTTCCAGCTCTTGTTTCTTTCTGTATCCCTCTTGCCTCTTTCACCACCCCACTTCCTCCTTTCTGCATCTCTGTTGCTTCTTTATGCACTTCTCTTGCTTCTTTCTGCAGCTCTCTTGCTTCTTTCTCCACCCCCTTGCCTCTGTCTCCACTCCTCTTCCCTCTTGTTTCACCCCTGTTGCCTCTTTCTGCACCTCTGTTCCTTCTTCCTGCACTTCTTTTGTTTCTTTCTGCACCTCTTCTTTCTTTCTGTATCCCGCTTGCCTCTTTCGCCACCCCACTTCCTCCTTTCTGCATCTCTGTTGCTTCTTTATGCACTTCTCTTGCTTCTTTCTGCAGCGCTCTTGCTTCTTTCTGCACCCCCTTGCCTCTTTCTCCACCCCTCTTCCCTCTTTTTTCACCCGTTGCCTTTCTTCACCTCTGTTCCTTCTTCCTGCACGTCTTTTGTTTCTTTCTGCACCTCTCTTTCTTTCTGTATCCCTCTTGCCTCTTTCTGCACCCCTCTTCCCATTTTTTGCACCCCTCTTGCCTCTTTCTGCACCTCTGTTGCTTCTTTCTGCACTACTCTAGCTTCTTTCTGTACCGCTCTTGCTTCTTTCTGCACCACTTGCGCTTCTTTCTGCACCCCTCTTCCCTCTTTCTGCACCCCTCTTGCCTCTTTCTGCACCTCTGTTCCTTCTTTCTGGTCTTCTTTTGTTTCTTTCTGCACCTCTCTTGCTCCTTTCTTCAGCCCCTTGCCTCTTTCTCCACCCCTCTTCCCTCTTTCTGCACCCTTGTTGCCTCTTTCTGCACCTGTTCCTTCTCTCTGCACAACACTAGCTTCTTTCTGTACTTCTCTCACATTGTTCTGTACTCAAATGGGAAGTGCAAGCTGTTAAGTTTAAAGGTATGTGTGCTCTTGTGACTGAGGTATATGTCTACTTGTATATATATTCTCACATGTGTTATGCATCTGAAGATGGTAGCTTAAAAAGTAGGTAGCTTCTTCTATAGGTCGTTAAATGTTCTCAGTTCTGCTCTGTCATTCAGTTGCACAGGCAGGCATGTCTTATGTATATAGGTGTTATAGAGCCCCTCAAACATACTATTGAATACCCATGTGCCCTGTATTATGTGCAGAAAGAAATACATACACCTTTTTGTACACATTTACAGAGTATGTTGTTTGAAACACAGGTATTCAAGTATTTCTATGTTTATTTGTATGTAACATGTCACTCTGTAAAAGCAGAGACACACATGCATACCTTCACAAACTTGGTCAGACTTACAACAGTGATATGTTTAGGATTGCTGTTTTATGTTTGGTAGGTAGGCCTAACATTCTGAGCAGTCGATTAATAGTGAACCTTCAAGAGAAAAGTGAGGTTTAAGACATCTTGGGTAAGTATTAGTGATTAGGCTACTTTGTATGAGTCTGTTGTAAGCTACAAACTAGGGCTCTTTCTGCACCTCTGTTTGTTCTTTCTTCACTTCTCTTTCTTCTTCCTGCACCTTTCTGGACTTCTGTTGCCTCTTTCTGCACTTCTCCTGCTTCTTTCTGCACCTTTCTTCCTCTTTCTGCACATGTCCTACCTATGTAGGCATATTTAGAAATTAGCATCTAAAAAACCTTAGAAATTCACTGAAAAAAACAGAGGTTTCAGGGATGTTATAGTTAGGAATTAGCATTTAACAAACCTTTGCAATTCACTGAAAAAACCATAGGTTTCAGGGACGTTATAGTTAGAAATTAGCATTTTAAAAACCTTAACGTAATAGTTAGTTGGACATTTCACTCGTACAAAAACCAGAGAAATTCGGCTGTTATAGTTAGTTGAGCTAACTATAACTCACGCCCCCGCAATGCACTGCTGATGACGTCCCATATTACATCACTCATGACATGGTCAGTGACATCACTGATGATATCACTGATGACATCACTGATGACATCATCCACTTAATATCTGATGCACCTCATCACACCCTAATATAACCTTTCATACACCCACTCTAAAATACAGACTACCATTCTCAAAACTATAGACACAGCAATACCAGTTAGTACATACCCACTCACTGATTCATAGGTCTACACACATCCACTCACTCACCGTTACAGTCACTCATACACGCAGTCACTCATCAATACAGCCTCTGATATATGCACTTATACACCCATACACTCACATACTGCCACTCATCCACAGAGATACTCACACACCTAGTCAGTCACCCAAAGACTCAATCACACTGCCATTTACTCACCAAAACAGTTATATACACACCACCTCACTTATTCATACAGATACTAACACATACTTACTCTCTTATACAATCACTGACACAAGCACACACTCATCCATACAGCCACTCTCACAATCACTCACTGTCACATATAGTCACGTATATACTCCAACATTCACATATACTGCCTTTCACATATGTAGTTACTCACAGATATACCACTGAGACATTCATTCACTCACCAACACAGCCATACGCACACTCACTCACCCATACAGCCCCTCGCAGATGCACTCATGAACCCATACACCCACTGAATCACCCACTCACACATCCATGGAGGGAGTCACACACCCCCCACCCATCCACACAGACAATCAGGCACCCATACAGGTAATCAGACAACCAATCATCAAGCCAAATAGACACACATGTAGCTACTCACCAACCCATGCAGCTACTTACATACCATCTGAGACTGATACAGACATTCACACAGATTAGTCATTCACCCATGCACTAAGACACATTTAATCCCTCACTTAAAGTCAGTCACGCACCCACTAAATCATCCAGACACTCATACACCCACTCATTCTTCAATACACCTTTGCGTTTCTATAATTAACATTCTTAAACTTTTAAAAATCATCCAGTCTGTGGATGATGTCATCAGTGATGTCATTTGAGATGTCATCAGTGATGTCACTGACCATGTCATGAATGATGTAATATGTGACGTCATCAGCAGTACATTGCGGGGGCGTGCATTATAGTTAGCTCAACTAACTATAACGGCCAAATTTCTCTGGTTTTGTATGAGTGAAATGTCCAACTAACTATAACGTCCCTGAAACCTGTGGTTTTTTCAAAGAATATATATATACATACACACACACATATATACACACACACATATATATATATATATACACACACACACATACACGTGTTACCATCCTTGTGGGGACTATGTGTGAATACCTGCCTTGTAGGGACTAACCTTTCCCAATGTTTTAAAAATATACCAATGGCAGAAAAATGTTAAGAAAAAATTCATGATTCATGATCCTGCTTCAAATGTACAAATATATTGTTATTTAATCACGCGCACAGAACTATCCTTGTGGGGACTTAAACATGTGCTACCATCCTTGTGGGGACCTGCTTCATAATCATCATATATGATTCAATACAGTCAAAGGGGCATGCCTAAATGTTTCTTTTATCAGTAATACCTATAAATATCATAATAATCTATTCACATTTGAATTGATGTACGTATTTATGGGAAACACAAAAGGTGGACTATGCCAGTGGTCCTTAACCTTTTGTCTATTGTGGACTACCACTGAATCACTACTGAATGCCGGGGACCCCCATCTAAGCAATTTCTATGACTTGAAACTCAAAACAATAAAAGAAAATTCAAAAACAAATTTATAAATTATGAAATATTTGATTACATTCATAAACACAAACAGGCAAAATTCAAAACTGTAATTTTAATCGGAAGGTTGGAGAGTTTCAAAATGCAGTATTTTTCTAAAAGACAAAGAAATATACTGGATGCTAGCATATTATTTTGTTGTTTGGTTCAAATGTTTCATATTTTTGTTGGTGTACCACTCAGTACCACATAATTACACGCCACATAATTACACTCTACTCAATGCAACATAAATACACTCCACATACCACTCAGTGCCACATAATTACACGCCACATAATTACACTCTACTCAATGCAACATAAATACACTCCACATAATACCACTCAGTGCCACATAATTATATGCTACATATTTACACTGCACTCAATGCAACATACACTCCAAATAATACCACTCAGTGCCACATAATTACACGGCACATAATTACACTCTACTGAATGCAACATACACTCCACATAATACCACTCAGTGTCACATAATTACACGCCACATAATCACACTTTACTCAATGCAACATAAATACACTCCACATAATACCACTCAGTGCCATGCAATAACACGCCACATAATTACACTCTACTCAATACAATATAAATACACTCCTCATAATACCACTCAGTACCACATAATTACACACCACGTAATTACACTCTACTCAATGCAACATAAATACACTCCACATAATACCACTCAGTACCACATAATCACACGTCACAATTACACTCTATTTAATGCAACATGAATACACTCCACATAATACCACTCAGTGCCACATAATTACACACCATATAATTACACTGTACTCAATGCAACATAAATATACTCCACATAATACCACTCTGTACCACATAATTACACGTCACATAATTACACTCTCTTCAATGCAACATAAATACACTCCACATAATAACACTGTGCCACATAATTACACGCCACATAATTACACTCTACTCAATGCAACATAAATACACTCCACATAGTAGCACTCAGTGTGACATAGTTACACGCCACATAATTACACTCAACTCAATGCAACTTAAATACACCCCACATACCACTCAGTACCACATAATTACAAGCCACATAATTATACTCTACTCAATGCAACATAAATACACTCCACATAATTCCACTCAGTGCCATGCAATAACACGCCACATAATTACACTCTACTCAATGCAATATAAATACACTCCACATAATACCACTCAGTACCACATAATTACACACCACGTAATTACACTCTACTCAATGCAACAGAAATAAACTCCACATAATACCACTCAGTACCACATAATCACACGTCACAATTACACTCCCTTCAATGCAACATAAATACACTCCACATAATACCACTCAGTGCCACACAATTACACACCACATAATTACACTCTATTCAATGCAACATAAATACACGCCACATAATAACACTGTGCCACATAATTACACACCACATACTTACACTCTACTCAATGCAACATAAATACACTCCACATAGTAGCACTCAGTGTGACATAGTTGCACGCCACATAATTACACTCTACTCAATGAAACTTAAATACACCCCACATACCACTCAAAACCACATAACTACAAGCCACATAATTACACTCTACTCAATGCAACATAAATACACTCCACATAATACCACTCAGAGCCACATAATTACACGCCACATAACTACACTCTACTCAGTGCAACATAAATACACTCCATATAATACCACTCTGTGCCACATAATTACACGCCACATATTTACACTCTACTCAATGCAACATAAATACACTCAACATAATACCATTCAGTACCACATAATTTCACGTCACATAATTATACTCTACTCAATGCAAGATAAATACACTACACATAATACAATTGTAACACATAATTACATGCCACATAATTACACTCTATTCAATGCAACATAAATACACTCCACAAAATACCACTCAGTGCGACATAGTTACATGCCACATAATTACACTCTACTCAATGGAACATGAATACACTCCACATACCACTCAGTACCACATAATTACATGCCACATAATTACACTCTACTCAATGCAGCATAAATACACTCCACATAATACCACTCAGTGCCACATAATTATATGCTACATAATTACACTACACTCAATGCAGCATAAATACACTCCAAATAATACCACTCAGTGCCACATAATTACACGCCACATAATCACACTCTACTCAATGCAACATAAATACAGTCCACATAATACCACTCAGTACCACATAATTACACGTCACATAATTACACTCTCCTCAATGCAACATAAATACACCCCACATACCACTCAGTACCACATAATTGCAAGCCACATAATTACACTCTACTCAATGCAACATAAATACACTCCACATAATACCACTCAGTGCCACATAATTACACGCCACATAATTACACTCTACTCAATGCAACATAAATACACTCCATATAATACCACTCAGTGCCACATAATTACACGCCACATATTTACACTCTACTCAACATAAATACTCAACATAATACCACTCAGTACCACATAATTACAAGTCACATAATTACACTCTACTCAATGCAACATAAATACACTCCACAAAATACCACTCAGTGCGACACAGTTACACGCCACATAATTACACTCTACTCAATGCAGCATGAACTCAGGGCCACCAGCGTTTCCTCAGCCCAGCGCTGCCGCAACACGGTGCCTCCCAGGTCAGTCTCACGTCCCCCCAGACAGAGGGGGGACTCCGGGCCACAGCGTTTCTTCTCTGCATTGCGCGACAGCGCTCCCCAGGCCGCGGCGGTGATCTCGCAATGCGGCACCTCTCGGCTCAGCGCCGCTCAGGATAGGCAGTGCCTCGACCCCTGCACAGCGCTACTACCCTCACCCCAGTCCCGGGCAGCGGCGGTGATGTCCAGGACACTCAGCGCTCCTTCCTCACAGTGCTATACAGCCTCAGTGCGGTAGCGGGCCCTAGGTCAGGCACCTAGGTCAGGGTTACCAGGACAGTTCAGGTCGTTGATTCAGTGCCCCATGGGCAGGCTGTCAGTCTGCTTGGTGGAGACACACTGGGGTGGTATCCCTGGTTCCCCTCCCATAGGGTAAGGTCAGCAGGCAGGTAGGGTCACTCAGCTCACTTGGGGCAGCAGCTCCTAGAATCAGTCAGCCTCAGTGGTATAGTTGCCCCCCTTTACTCAGCAGCCTCCACTCCAGCGGGGAGTTCCCAGGTCCAGTAGTGTAACAGTCCTCTAGGGTTTCCTCCCTTCCTTTTATATCGCTAAGTCAGGTGACCCAGGAAAAAGGTTGCAAGTTCTGGCGGCAACCCAGGGGGGTTGGAAGATTCTAGAAGGATCTAGGGTCTTCAGGGAGGTGTCCCCTGTCACTCTGTCCTGTCTGTGTATGGTGACAAGGGCTGGGCTGTCAGGGTTACAGTATCATCCTGTCCCAGCCCATGCCAGCTACTAGCGCACAGATAGGATGGCAGCCTCACCGCAGTAGCAGGGGCCTGTGGCAGACATGTTATGACACCCTGTTTTTAGGAGAGAGCACCTGCACCTCAGCACTGTTTCGCAGCGGTAAGGTGCCCAGAGTCCTATGTCAAACAAAAATGGCAGTCAGTTAGGAAGCAAAAAGGAAAAAAAGAGGTAGGGGAAGACCACCCTAGGGCTGACAGGTCTAACAGGAAACCTACCAAACCCACACATTTCTGAAAACTAGACACCCGGGGGAGTCCAGAGAGGTATGGCTTGCATGGGTCCCCCAACGTTTTCCTACCTAGAATCCCCTACAAACCTAAAATGTAGCTGAAAAAAAACACTTTTTTCTCAAATTTCTGTGTGGGATAGATCTGGAATCTACGTTGTTCCACAAATTTCCTCCCAGCAAGCATTCCCCCAGGTCTCCCGATAAAAATGATACCTCACTCACGTGGGTGGGTCAAGTACCCGCTACAGCCAAGGGCCCAAAACGTATTGAGTAGACATCAAAATGACCTATCACAAAACAACCTGGTTTTGCAAGGGGGGTCACCTGGGGTTTTGGCCCCGGGCTCGGCGGCCATCTTTGGAAACTACCAAACCCACACATTTCTGAAAACTAGACACCCGGGGGAGTCCAGCGAGGTATGGCTTGCATGGATCCCCCAACGTTTTCCTACCCAGAATCCCCTGCAAACCTCAAATTTAGCTGAAAAAAACAAATTTTCCACATATTTTTGGGTGGAATCACCGTGCCGGCACAAATGTCCTACCCCACAGCGTTTCCCTCAGTCTCCCGAGTAAAATGATACCTCACTTGTGTGGGTGGGGCAAGGGCCTGTGACTGGGAAGAGCCCAAAACTTAGGGATTAAGGGCATAGCACAGAGAATTCTAAGCGCTACATTTTTGTAAAAATACGTTTTTAGCCAATTCTGCATTAGTCACCCACGCAAGTGATGTATCATTTTACTCGGGACACTAAGGAGAACGCTGTGGGGTAGGACATTTGTGCCGGCACAGTGATTCCACACAAAAATATGTGGAAAATGTGTTTTTTTCAGCTAAATTTATGGTTTACAGGGGATTCTGGGTAGGGAAACGTTGGGGGATCCACGCAAGCCATACCTCATTGGACTCCCCAGGGTGTCTAGTTTTCTGAAATGTGTGGGTTTGGTATGTTTCCTTAGATGGCGGTGAGCCTGGGGCCAAAACCCCAGGTGCCCCCCCCAAAACCAGGTAGTTTTGTTATAGGTAAATTTGAAGTCTCCACAGTAAGATTTGGGCCATTTCCTGTTGCAGCCACTATGCCTACCCACACAAGTGAGGTACCATTTTTATCGGGAGACCTGGGGGAACGCTGGGTGGTAGGAAATTTGTGGATCCACGCAGATTCCAGAACTTTCTCACACAGAAATGTGAGAAAAAAGTGATTTTTTCAGCTAAATTTGAGTTTTGCAGGGAATTCTGGATAGGAAAACGTTGGGGGACCCACGCAAGCCATACCTCACTGGAATGCCCCGGCTGTCTAGTTTTCAGAAATGTGTGGGTTTGGTAGGTTTCGTTAGATGGCCGGCGAGCATGGGGCCAAAAACTCATGGGACCCCCCTTGCAAAACCAGGTTGTTTTGTGATAGGTTATTTTGATGTCGCATCAATAGGTTTTTTTGGGCCCTTGCCTGTCGCGGTTACTTGACCCACCCATGCGAGTGAGGTACCATTTTTATCGGGAGACCTGTGGGAACGCTGGGTGGTAGGAAATTTGTGGATCCACGCAGATTCCAGAACTTTCCCACACAGATATTTGAGAAAAAAGTCATTTTTTCAGCCAAAGTTGAGGTTTGCAGGGGATTCTGGGTAGGAAAATGTTGGGGGACCCACGCAAGCCATACCTCTCTGGACTCCCCCGGGTGTCTAGTTTTCAGAAATGTGTGGGTTTGGTAGGTTTCCCTAGATGGCCGCCGAGCCCGGGGCCAAAAACTCATGGGACCTCCCTTGCAAAACCAGGTTGGTTTGTGATAGGTAATTTTGATGTCGCCTCAATAGGTTTTAGGCCCTTGCCTGTCGCGGAAGACTTTGGGAAACGTGGGGTGCATTGAAATTTGTGGATCCACGCAGATTCCAAAACTTTCCACCACAGAAATGTGAGGGAAATTTGTTTTTTTTGGACAAATTATTAGGTTTGCAAGGGATTCTGGGTACCAGAACCTGGTGAGAGCCAGTCAAGTCACCCCATCCTGGATTCCCCTGGGTGTCTAGGTTTCAAAAATGTATAGGTTTGCTAGGTTTCCCTAGGTGCCCGCAGAGCTAGGGTTCAGAAACTACAGCTAGAAACTTTGCAAAAAAAGGGTCATTTTTCACTGTGAAAATGTTGTGTGTTCACGTTGTGTGTTTGCGCCGTTTCCTGTCGCGGGCACTAGGCCTACCCACACAAGTGTGGTACCATTTTTCTCGGACGACTTTGGGGAAAGCGGGGTAGGTGAAAATATGTGGATCGACGCAGATTCCAGAACTTTCCACCACAGAAATGTGAGGGAAATGTGTTTTTTTTGTTCAAATTTTTAGGTTTACAAGGGATTCTGGGTACCAGAACCTGGTGAGAGCCAGTCAAGTCACCCCATCCTGGATTCCCCTTGGTGTCTAGTTTTCAAAAATGTATAGGTTTTCTAGGTTTCCCTAGGTGCCGGCAGAGCTAGGGTTCAGAAACTACAGCTAGGCACTTTGCAAAAAAAGGGTCATTTTTCACTGTGAAAATGTTGTGTGTTCACGTTGTGTTTTGCGCCGTTTCCTGTCGCGGGCACTAGGCCTACCCACACAAGTGAGGTACCATTTTTCTCGGAAGACTTTGGGGAATGCGGGGTGGGTGTAAATTTGTGGATCCACACATATTCCAGAACTTTCCACCACAGAAATGTGAGGAAAATGTGTTTTTTTGTCAATTTTGTATGTTTGCAAGGGATTCTGGGTAACAGAACCTGGTGAAAGCCAGTCAAGTCACCCCATCCTTTATTCCCCTGGGTGTCTAGTTTTCAAAAATGTATAGGTTTGCTAGGTTTCCCTAGGTGCCGGCAGAGCTAGGGTTTAAAAACTACAGCTAGGCACTTTGCCAAAAAGGGTCATTTTTCACTGTGAAATTGTGGTGTGTCCACATTGCGTTTTGCGCCGTTTCCTGTCGCGGGCACTAGGCCTACCCACACAAGTGAGGTAACATTTTTCTTGGAATACTTTGGGGAACGCAGGGTGGGTGTAAATATGTGGATCCACGCAGATTCCAGAACTTTCCACCACAGAAATGTGAGGAAAATGTGTATTTTTTGACAATCTTTTCAGGTTTGCAAGGGTTTCTGGGTAACAGAACCTGGTGAGAGGCAGTCAAGTCACCCCATCCTGGATTCCCCTGGGTGTCTAGTTTCTAAAAATGTATAGGTTTGCTAGGTTTCCCTAGGTGCCAGCAGAGCTAGGGTTCAAAAACTACAGCTAGGCACTTTGCCAAAATAGGGTCATTTTTCACTGTGAAATTGTGGTGTGTCCACGTTGCGTTTTGCGCCGTTTCCTGTCACGGGCACTAGGCCTAACCACACAAGTGAGGTACCATTTTTTTGTAAGACTTTGGGGAACGCGGGGTGGGTGGAAATTTGTGGATCCACGCAGATTCCAGAACTTTCCACCACAGAAATGTGAGGAAAATGTGTTTTTTAAAATAATTTGTTATGTTTGCAAGGGATTCTGGGTAACAGAACCTGGTGAGAGCCAGTCAAGTCACCCCATCCTGGATTCCCCTGGGTGTCTAGTTTTCAAAAATGTATAGGTTTGATAGGTTTCCCTAGGTGCTGGCAGAGCTAGGGTTCAAAAACTACAGCTAGGCACTTTGCAAAAAAAGGGTAATTTTTCACTGTGAAATTGTGGTGTGTCCACGTTGAGTTTTGCGCCGTTTCCTGTCGCGGTCACTAGGCCTACCCACACAAGTGAGGTACCATTTTCTCGGAAGTCTTTGGGGAACGCGAGGTGGGTGGAAATTTGTGGATCCACGCAGATTCCAGAACTTTCCACCACAGAAATGTGAGGAAAATTTGGTTTTTTTTGACAATCTTTTAGGTTTGCAAGGGATTCTGGGTAACAGAACCTGGTGAGAGGCAGTCAAGTCACCCCATCCTGGATTGCCCTGGGTGTCTAGTTTTCAAAAATGTATAGGTTTGCTAGGTTTCCCTAGGTGCCGGCAGAGCTAGGGTTCAAAAACTACAGCTAGGCACTTTGTCAAAAAAGGGTCATTTTTCACTGTGAAATTGTGGTGTGTCCACGTTGTGTTTTGCGCCGTTTCCTGTCGCGGGCACTAGGCCTACCCACACAAGCAAAGTACCATTTTTCTCGGAAGACATTGGGGACCGCGGGGTGTGTAGAAATTTGAGGATCCACGCAGAATCCAGAACTTTCCACCACAGAAATGTGAGGAAAATGTGGTTTTTTTGACAATTTTTTAGGTTTGCAAGGGATTCTGGGTAATAGAACCTGGTGAGAGGCAGTCAAGTCACCCCATCCTGGATTCCCCTGGGTGTCTAGTTTTCAAAAATGTATAGGCTTACTAGGTTTCCCTAGGTGCTGGCAGAGCTAGGGTTCAAAAACTAAAGCTAGGCACTTTGCCAAAAAAGGGTCATTTTTCACTGTGAAATTGTGGTGTGTCCACATTGCGTTTTGCGCCATTTCCTGTCGCGGGCACTAGGCCTACCCACACAAGTGAGGTACCATTTTTCTCAGAAGACTTTGGGAAACGCGGGGTGGGTGTAAATTTGTGGATGCACGCAGATTCCAGAACTTTCCACCACAGAAATGTGAGGAAAATGTGGTTTTTTTGACAATTTTTTAGGTTTGCAAGGGATTCTGGGTAACAGAACCTGGTGCGAGGCAGTCAAGTCACCCCATCCTGGATTCACTGGGTGTCTAGTTTTTAAAAATGTATAGGTTTGCTAGGTTTCCCTAGGTGCCAGCAGAGCTAGGGTTCAAAAACTACAGCTAGGCACTTTGCCAAAAAAGGGTCATTTTTCACTGTGAAATTGTGGTGTGTCCACGTTGCGTTTTGTGCCGTTTCCTGTCGCGGGCACTAGGCCTACCCATACAAGTGAGGAACCATTTTTCTCGGAAGACTTTGGGGAATGCGGGCTGGGTGTAAATTTGTGGATCCACGCAGATTCCAGAACTTTCCACCACAGAAATGTGAGGAAAATGTGTTTTGTTTTACTATACTTTTAGGTTTACAAGGGATTCTGGGTAACAGAACCTGGTGAGAGGCAGTCAAGTCACCCCATCCTGGATTCCCCTGGGTGTCTAGTTTTCAAAAATGTATAGGTTTCCCTAGGTGCCGGCAGAGCTAGGGTTCAAAAACTACAGCTAGGCACTTTGCAAAAAAAGGGTAATTTTTCACTGTGAAATTGTGGTGTGTCCACGTTGAGTTTTGCACCGTTTCCTGTTGCGGGCACTAGGCCTACCCACACAAGTGAGGTACCATTTTTCTTGGACGACTTAGGGGAGCACGGGGTGGGTGGAAATTTGTGGATGTACGCAGATTCCAGAACTTTCCACCACAGAAATGTGAGGAAAATGTGGGTTTTTTGACCATTTTTTAGGTTTGCAAGGGATTCTGGGTAACAGAACCTGGAGAGAGCCAGTCAAGTCACCCCATTCTGGATTCCCCTGGGTATCTAGTTTTCAAAAATGTATAGGTTTGCTAGGTTTCCCTAGGTGCTGTCAGAGCTAGGGTTCAAAAACTACAGCTAGGCACTTTGCCAAAAAAGAGTCATTTTTCACTTTCAAATTGTGGTGTGTCCACATTGCGTTTTGCGCCGTTTCGTGTCGCGGGCACTAGGCCTACCCACACAAGTGAGGTACCATTTTTCTCGGAAGACTTTGGGGGATGCAGGGTGGGTGGAAATTTGTGGATCCACGCAGATTCCAGAACTTTCCACCACAGAAATGTGAGGAAAATGTGTTTTTTTTACAATCTTTTCAGGTTTGCAAGGGATTCTGGGTAACAGAACCTGGTGAGAGGCAGTCAAGTCACCCCATCCTGGATTCCCCGGGTGTCTAGTTTTTAAAAATGTATAGGTTTGCTAGGTTTCCTATGTGCAAACAGAGCTAGGGTTCAAAAACTACAGCTAGGCACTTTGCCAAAAAAGGGTCATTTTTCACTGTGAAATTGTGGTGTGTCCACGTTATGTTTTGCGCCGTTTCCTGTCGCGGGCACTAGGCCTACCCACACAAGTGAGGTACCATTTTTTTGTGAGACTTTGGAGAACGCGGGGTGGGTGGAAATTTGTGGATCCACGCAGATTCCAGAACTTTCGACCACAGAAATGTGAGGAAAATGTGGTTTTGTTTTACAATTTTTAGGTTTGCAAGGGATTCTGGGTAACAGAACCTGGTGAGAGCCAGTCAAGTCACCCCATCCTGGATTCCCCTGGGTGTCTAGTTTTCAAAAATGTATAGGTTTGCTAGGTTTCCCTAGGTGCCGGCAGAGCTAGGGTTCAAAACTACAGCTAGGCACTTTGCAAAAAGGGTAATTTTTCACTGTGAAATTGTGGTGTGTCCACGTTGAGTTTTGCGCCGTTTCCTGTCGCGGGCACTAGGCCTACCCACACAAGTGAGGTACCATTTTTATCGGAAGACTTTGGGGACGCGGGGTGGGTAGAAATTTGTGGATCCACGCAGATTCCAGAACTTTCCACCACAGAAATGTGAGGAAAATTTGTTTTTTTTACAATCTTTTAGGTTTGCAAGGGATTCTGGGTAACAGAACCTGGTGAGAGGCAGTCAAGTCACCCCATCCTGGATTCCCTGGGTGTCTAGTTTTCAAAAATGTATAGGTTTGCTAGGTTTCCATAGGTGCCGGCAGAGCGAGGGTTCAAAACTACAGCTAGGCACTTTGCCAAAAAAGGGTCATTTTTCATTATGAAATTGTGGTGTGTCCACATTGCGTTTTTGCGCTGTTTACTGTCGCGGGCACTAGGCCTACCCACACAAGTGAGGTACCATTTTTCTTGGACGACTTAGGGGAGCACGGGGTGGGTGGAAATTTGTGGATGTACGCAGATTCCAGAACTTTCCACCACAGAAATGTGAGGAAAATGTGGGTTTTTTGACCATTTTTTAGGTTTGCAAGGGATTCTGGGTAACAGAACCTGGAGAGAGCCAGTCAAGTCACCCCATCCTGGATTCCCCTGGGTGTCTAGTTTTCAAAAATGTATAGGTTTGCTAGGTTTCCCTAGGTGCCGGCAGAGCTAGGGTTCAAAAACTACAGCTAGGCACTTTGCAAAAAAAGGGTAATTTTTCACTGTGAAATTGTGGTGTGTCCACGTTGAGTTTTGCACCGTTTCCTGTTGCGGGCACTAGGCCTACCCACACAAGTGAGGTACCATTTTTCTTGGACGACTTAGGGGAGCACGGGGTGGGTGGAAATTTGTGGATGTACGCAGATTCCAGAACTTTCCACCTCAGAAATGTGAGGAAAATGTGGGTTTTTTGACCATTTTTTAGGTTTGCAAGGGATTCTGGGTAACAGAACCTGGAGAGAGCCAGTCAAGTCACCCCATTCTGGATTCCCTGGGTATCTAGTTTTCAAAAATGTATAGGTTTGCTAGGTTTCCCTAGGTGCTGTCAGAGCTAGGGTTCAAAAACTACAGCTAGGCACTTTGCCAAAAAAGAGTCATTTTTCACTTTCAAATTGTGGTGTGTCCACATTGCGTTTTGCGCCGTTTCGTGTCGCGGGCACTAGGCCTACCCACACAAGTGAGGTACCATTTTTCTCGGAAGACTTTGGGGGATGCAGGGTGGGTGGAAATTTGTGGATCCACGCAGATTCCAGAACTTTCCACCACAGAAATGTGAGGAAAATGTGTTTTTTTTTACAATCTTTTCAGGTTTGCAAGGGATTCTGGGTAACAGAACCTGGTGAGAGGCAGTCAAGTCACCCCATCCTGGATTCCCCTGGGTGTCTAGTTTTTAAAAATGTATAGGTTTGCTAGGTTTCCCTATGTGCAAACAGAGCTAGGGTTCAAAAACTACAGCTAGGCACTTTGCCAAAAAAGGGTCATTTTTCACTGTGAAATTGTGGTGTGTCCACGTTATGTTTTGCGCCGTTTCCTGTCGCGGGCACTAGGCCTACCCACACAAGTGAGGTACCATTTTTTTTGTGAGACTTTGGAGAACGCGGGGTGGGTGGAAATTTGTGGATCCACGCAGATTCCAGAACTTTCGACCACAGAAATGTGAGGAAAATGTGGTTTTGTTTTACAATTTTTTAGGTTTGCAAGGGATTCTGGGTAACAGAACCTGGTGAGAGCCAGTCAAGTCACCCCATCCTGGATTCCCCTGGGTGTCTAGTTTTCAAAAATGTATAGGTTTGCTAGGTTTCCCTAGGTGCCGGCAGAGCTAGGGTTCAAAACTACAGCTAGGCACTTTGCAAAAAAAGGGTAATTTTTCACTGTGAAATTGTGGTGTGTCCACGTTGAGTTTTGCGCCGTTTCCTGTGGCGGGCACTAGGCCTACCCACACAAGTGAGGTACCATTTTTATCGGAAGACTTTGGGGAATGCGGGGTGGGTAGAAATTTGTGGATCCACGCAGATTCCAGAACTTTCCACCACAGAAATGTGAGGAAAATTTGTTTGTTTTTTTACAATCTTTTAGGTTTGCAAGGGATTCTGGGTAACAGAACCTGGTGAGAGGCAGTCAAGTCACCCCATCCTGGATTCCCCTGGGTGTCTAGTTTTCAAAAATGTATAGGTTTGCTAGGTTTCCATAGGTGCCGGCAGAGCGAGGGTTCAAAAACTACAGCTAGGCACTTTGCCAAAAAAAGGGTCATTTTTCATTATGAAATTGTGGTGTGTCCACATTGCGTTTTGCGCCGTTTACTGTCGCGGGCACTAGGCCTACCCACACAAGTGAGGTACCATTTTTCTTGGACGACTTAGGGGAGCACGGGGTGGGTGGAAATTTGTGGATGTACGCAGATTCCAGAACTTTCCACCACAGAAATGTGAGGAAAAAGTGGGTTTTTTGACCATTTTTTAGGTTTGCAAGGGATTCTGGGTAACAGAACCTGGAGAGAGCCAGTCAAGTCACCCCATTCTGGATTCCCCTGGGTATCTAGTTTTCAAAAATGTATAGGTTTGCTAGGTTTCCCTAGGTGCTGGCAGAGCTAGGGTTCAAAAACTACAGCTAGGCACTTTGCCAAAAAAGAGTCATTTTTCACTTTCAAATTGTGGTGTGTCCACATTGCGTTTTGCGCCGTTTCGTGTCGCGGGCACTAGGTCTACCCACACAAGTGAGGTACCATTTTTCTCGGAAGACTTTGGGGAATGCAGGGTGGGTGGAAATTTGTGGATCCACGCAGATTCCAGAACTTTCCACCACAGAAATGTGAGGAAAATGTGTTTTTTTTGACAATCTTTTCAGGTTTGCAAGGGATTCTGGGTAACAGAACCTGGTGAGAGGCAGTCAAGTCACCCCATCCTGGATTCCCCTGGGTGTCTAGTTTTTAAAAATGTATAGGTTTGCTAGGTTTCCCTATGTGCAAGCAGAGCTAGGGTTCAAAAACTACAGCTAGGCACTTTGCCAAAAAAGGGTCATTTTTCACTGTGAAATTGTGGTGTGTCCACGTTATGTTTTGCGCCGTTTCCTGTTTGCGGGCACTAGGCCTACCCACACAAGTGAGGTACCATTTTTTTTGTGAGACTTTGGAGAACGCGGGGTGGGTGGAAATTTGTGGATCCACGCAGATTCCAGAACTTTCGACCACAGAAATGTGAGGAAAATGTGGTTTTGTTTTACAATTTTTTAGGTTTGCAAGGGATTCTGGGTAACAGAACCTGGTGAGAGCCAGTCAAGTCACCCCATCCTGGATTCCCCTGGGTGTCTAGTTTTAAAAATGTATAGGTTTGCTAGGTTTCCCTAGGTGCCGGCAGAGCTAGGGTTCAAAACTACAGCTAGGCACTTTGCAAAAAAAGGGTAATTTTTCACTGTGAAATTGTGGTGTGTCCACGTTGAGTTTTGCGCCGTTTCCTGTCGCGGGCACTAGGCCTACCCACACAAGTGAGGTACCATTTTTATCGGAAGACTTTGGGGAACGCGGGGTGGGTAGAAATTTGTGGATCCACGCAGAATCCAGAACTTTCCACCACAGAAATGTGAGGAAAATTTGGTTTTTTTTGACAATCTTTTAGGTTTGCAAGGGATTCTCGTTAACAGAACCTGGTGAGAGGCAGTCAAGTCACCCCATCCTGGATTCCCCTGGGTGTCTAGTTTTCAAAAATGTATAGGTTTGCTAGGTTTCCATAGGTGCCGGCAGAGCGAGGGTTCAAAAACTACAGCTAGGCACTTTGCCAAAAAAGAGTCATTTTTCACTTTCAAATTGTGGTGTGTCCACATTGCGTTTTGCGCCGTTTCGTGTCGCGGGCACTAGGCCTACCCACACAAGTGAGGTACCATTTTTCTCGGAAGACTTTGGGGGATGCAGGGTGGGTGGAAATTTGTGGATCCACGCAGATTCCAGAACTTTCCACCACAGAAATGTGAGGAAAATGTGGTTTTTTTTACAATCTTTTCAGGTTTGCAAGGGATTCTGGGTAACAGAACCTGGTGAGAGGCAGTCAAGTCACCCCATCCTGGATTCCCCTGGGTGTCTAGTTTTCAAAAATGTATAGGTTTGCTAGGTTTCCATAGGTGCCGGCAGAGCGAGGGTTCAAAAACTACAGCTAGGCACTTTGCCAAAAAAGGGTCATTTTTCACTGTGAAATTGTGGTGTGTCCACGTTATGTTTTGCGCCGTTTCCTGTCGCGGGCACTAGGCCTACCCACACAAGTGAGGTACCATTTTTTTTGTGAGACTTTGGAGAACGCGGGGTGGGTGGAAATTTGTGGATCCACGCAGATTCCAGAACTTTCGACCACAGAAATGTGAGGAAAATGTGGTTTTGTTTTACAATTTTTTAGGTTTGCAAGGGATTCTGGGTAACAGAACCTGGTGAGAGCCAGTCAAGTCACCCCATCCTGGATTCCCCTGGGTGTCTAGTTTTCAAAAATGTATAGGTTTGCTAGGTTTCCTAGGTGCCGGCAGAGCTAGGGTTCAAAACTACAGCTAGGCACTTTGCAAAAAAAGGGTAATTTTTCACTGTGAAATTGTGGTGTGTCCACGTTGAGTTTTGCGCCGTTTCCTGTCGCGGGCACTAGGCCTACCCACACAAGTGAGGTACCATTTTTATCGGAAGACTTTGGGGAACGCGGGGTGGGTAGAAATTTGTGGATCCACGCAGATTCCAGAACTTTCCACCACAGAAATGTGAGGAAAATTTGTTTGTTTTTTTTTTTACAATCTTTTAGGTTTGCAAGGGATTCTGGGTAACAGAACCTGGTGAGAGGCAGTCAAGTCACCCCATCCTGGATTCCCCTGGGTGTCTAGTTTTCAAAAATGTATAGGTTTGCTAGGTTTCCATAGGTGCCGGCAGAGCGAGGGTTCAAAAACTACAGCTAGGCACTTTGCCAAAAAAAGGGTCATTTTTCATTATGAAATTGTGGTGTGTCCACATTGCGTTTTGCGCCGTTTACTGTCGCGGGCACTAGGCCTACCCACACAAGTGAGGTACCATTTTTCTTGGACGACTTAGGGAGCACGGGGTGGGTGGAAATTTGTGGATGTACGCAGATTCCAGAACTTTCCACCACAGAAATGTGAGGAAAATGTGGGTTTTTGACCATTTTTAGGTTTGCAAGGGATTCTGGGTAACAGAACCTGGAGAGAGCCAGTCAAGTCACCCCATTCTGGATTCCCCTGGGTATCTAGGTTTCAAAAATGTATAGGTTTGCTAGGTTTCCCTAGGTGCTGGCAGAGCTAGGGTTCAAAAACTACAGCTAGGCACTTTGCCAAAAAAGAGTCATTTTTCACTTTCAAATTGTGGTGTGTCCACATTGCGTTTTGCGCCGTTTCGTGTCGCGGGCACTAGGTCTACCCACACAAGTGAGGTACCATTTTTCTCGGAAGACTTTGGGGAATGCAGGGTGGGTGGAAATTTGTGGATCCACGCAGATTCCAGAACTTTCCACCACAGAAATGTGAGGAAAATGTGTTTTTTTACAATCTTTTCAGGTTTGCAAGGGATTCTGGGTAACAGAACCTGGTGAGAGGCAGTCAAGTCACCCCATCCTGGATTCCCCTGGGTGTCTAGTTTTTAAAAATGTATAGGTTTGCTAGGTTTCCCTATGTGCAAGCAGAGCTAGGGTTCAAAAACTACAGCTAGGCACTTTGCCAAAAAGGGTCATTTTTCACTGTGAAATTGTGGTGTGTCCACGTTATGTTTTGCGCCGTTTCCTGTCGCGGGCACTAGGCCTACCCACACAAGTGAGGTACCATTTTTTTTGTGAGACTTTGGAGAACGCGGGGTGGGTGGAAATTTGTGGATCCACGCAGATTCCAGAACTTTCGACCACAGAAATGTGAGGAAAATGTGGTTTTGTTTTACAATTTTTAGGTTTGCAAGGGATTCTGGGTAACAGAACCTGGTGAGAGCCAGTCAAGTCACCCCATCCTGGATTCCCCTGGGTGTCTAGTTTTAAAAATGTATAGGTTTGCTAGGTTTCCCTAGGTGCCGGCAGAGCTAGGGTTCAAAACTACAGCTAGGCACTTTGCAAAAAAGGGTAATTTTTCACTGTGAAATTGTGGTGTGTCCACGTTGAGTTTTGCGCCGTTTCCTGTCGCGGGCACTAGGCCTACCCACACAAGTGAGGTACCATTTTTATCTGAAGACTTTGGGGAACGCGGGGTGGGTAGAAATTTGTGGATCCACGCAGAATCCAGAACTTTCCACCACAGAAATGTGAGGAAAATTTGGTTTTTTTTGACAATCTTTTAGGTTTGCAAGGGATTCTCGTTAACAGAACCTGGTGAGAGGCAGTCAAGTCACCCCATCCTGGATTCCCCTGGGTGTCTAGTTTTCAAAAATGTATAGGTTTGCTAGGTTTCCATAGGTGCCGGCAGAGCGAGGGTTCAAAAACGACAGCTAGGCACTTTGCCAAAAAAAGGGTCATTTTTCATTATGAAATTGTGGTGTGTCCACATTGCGTTTTGCGCCGTTTACTGTCGCGGGCACTAGGCCTACCCATACAAGTGAGGAACCATTTTTCTCGGAAGACTTTGGGGAATGCGGGCTGGGTGTAAATTTGTGGATCCACGCAGATTCCAGAACTTTCCACCACAGAAATGTGAGGAAAATGTGGTTTTTTTACTATACTTTTAGGTTTGCAAGGGATTCTGGGTAACAGAACCTGGTGAGAGGCAGTCAAGTCACCCCCTCCTGGATTCCCCTGGGTGTCTAGTTTTCAAAAATGTATAGGTTTGCTAGGTTTCCCTAGGTGCCGGCAGAGCTAGGGTTCAAAAACTACAGCTAGGCACTTTGCAAAAAAAGGGTAATTTTTCACTGTGAAATTGTGGTGTGTCCACGTTGAGTTTTGCGTCGTTTCCTGTTGCGGGCACTAGGCCTACCCACACAAGTGAGGTACCATTTTTCTTGGACGACTTAGGGGAATGCAGGGTGGGTGGAAATTTGTGGATGCACGCAGATTCCAGAACTTTCCACCACAGAAATGTGAGGAAAATGTGGGTTTTTTGACAATCTTTTCAGGTTTGCAAGGGATTCTGGGTAACAGAACCTGGTGAGAGGCAGTCAAGTCACCCCATCCTGGATTCCCCTCGGTGTCTAGTTTTTAAAAATGTATAGGTTTGCTAGGTTTCCCTAGGTGCCAGCAGAGCTAGGGTTCAAAAACTACAGCTAGGCACTTTGCCAAAAAAGGGTAAATTTTCACTGTGAAATTGTGGTGTGTCCACGTTGCGTTTTGCGCCGTTTCCTGTCGCGGGCACTAGGCCTACCCACACAAGTGAGGTACCATTTTTCTCGGAAGACTTTGGGGAACGCGGGGTGGGTAGAAATTTGTGGATCCACGCAGATTCTAGAACTTTCCACCACAGAAATGTGAGGAAAATGTGTTTTTTTTTACAATACTTTTAGGTTTGCAAGGGATTCTGGGTAATAGAACCTGGTGAGAGGCAGTCAAGTCACACCATCCTGGATTCCCCTGGGTGTCTAGTTTTCAAAATTCGATAGGTTTGCTAGGTTTCCCTAGGTGCCGGCAGAGCTAGGGTTCAAAAACTACAGCTAGGCACTTTGCAAAAAAAGGGTAATTTTTCACTGTGAAATGCAGATTTTCCACAGTTTTAATGGGTAGAAAATCTTGATTTTAATAAAGGCACGGAGGCTAATATTATGCACAATACCTTTATTGCGCTCAAAATACAGCAGCAACAAACTAGAATTTCGAACACTTAGAACACTTCTAGAATCTTTAACATGTATAACCCTTTCGAACGTGCAGCCATCTTCCTCTTTAGGTGCTGCGAAAAAGCCAAAAAAGTCCCAGCTTAAAAACACATCCATCACTTCGACTTCAGGCGTCTCTTATTCCTCCTGTAACAGCTTCATCTTTACGACCCTCCATCTTCATCCTGCATACAAAACACAAACGATTAATAAACAGGGCGGGTTCAGTGGAGGGATAATATTAGCCTCCGTGCCTTTATTAAAATCAAGATTTTCTACCCATTAAAACTGTGGAAAATCTGCATTTTACAGCAAGGCCCGGAGGCCAACATTATGCATGTTCAAAGTTCATCTAAAACTCTTTCCAACACATTCTCTACCGGTTTAAAATAAAACCTCTTAAACGTTGATTCATTTGACCAATCTGCCGCTCTCATAATCCCATTTAAGCTAACACCTCTCATCACTGCTTTGCTAGCTACAGCCCCTCTAACAGAGTGTGCACCAAAAACACTCACATCCACTCCAGCCCTAGACATAACCTCTCTCACCCACCTTGCTAACGTGGGTGTTGACACTGCTTTATATGGCTTCCTATATGAAATCAAAAGTTGACTACAGTCAACCTGCCTCAGACCCACTGTCCTTTTCTCGTATTCCTTAAGACAACCTACCACACACAAATTATCATGTCCCTCTAAAAGTGGGTAAAAAATTGACCTTGACATAGTCTTAGTCCTTTTCCTGATTTCAAAAACACACCCTCTGGTTGATAATACCTAGAATCCACGTCCAAAGCCCTAATGTCTGAAACTCTTCTGAAAGAGACCAAACAGAGCAGCATGGTCAATTTCCATGATAGGAATTTAAGCTCCAACGCAGTATTAACACCCCAACTATTCAACTCCTTCAATACCACTGAAACATCCCAGAGCACACTATACTTTGCTTTTGGAGGCACAGCCACTCTAACACTCTTAACCAATCTTTTAACCAACACGTGCTGCCCCACCGGCAAACCACCCTCCAAGATATGCCCTGCTGAAATTGCAGATCTGCTAATGTTAACAGTATTATATGCCAAGCCACTCTTAAACAGCTCCGATAAATAATTTACTACCTCCACTACAGGTGCTGATACGGAATCCAAACTCCTCTCAACACACCAACCAGACCATCTTCTCCATGCTGATCTATATACCTTTGAGGTTCCCTTAGACCATGACTCTGCGATAAGGTCCTCAGCCTCCTTTGATAGTCCATGCACCTGCCATATTCTCCTGAAATCAGCCAAGCCACCAACCTTAACTGGCCTGACACGACCAGATCGTGTACATTCCCCTCTGGATCCTGAATAATCTCCCTGAAGTCTGGCAACAACACTGGATCCTGCATTGCCATACTCATCATATCCGGAAACCATACCTGTGCTCTCCAGAATGGCGTTACCATGACCAATTCTGCCTTCTCCTTTTACTTTCATCAATGCCCTCTGAATCAACGCGAAGGGAGGAAATGCATAATTTCTCCCTTCGCTCCAATCTTGCAGGAATGCATCTATCCCTAACGCCTCTGGATCCGGTCTCCAACTGTAAAACTTCTTCATCTGACAATTCAGTCTGTCCGCAAAAAGATCCACTCGCAGCGGACCCCATCTCTGATGTAACTTCGTAAACACTTCCTTGTTCAACTTCCAATTGCTTACATCCCTGAGATACCTTGAATACCAATCCGCTTCTACGTTGTATTGCCCCGGAATATACTGCGCCTGAACCATAATCTCCTTTTCCAAACAAAACTTCCAAAACTCCTTCGCCAGATTCGCTAATCCCCTTGATCTCGGGCCCCCAACTTGTTCACATATCTCACTGCTGACAAGTTGTCCATCTTCAACAGCACACAACACTTCACCTGATCCTTTAGAAAGCTCTTTATTGCAAACGACCCCGCAAGCAATTCCAGGCAGTTTATATGCATCTCTCTCTCCTTCTCTGACCATTGTCCCCTGTTGACACCATCCCACATCGTGCACCCCATCCGTGCCGACTCGCATCCGACTCTATCTCTACTTCCGGCATCTCTCCAAAAATCGCCCTGCCATTCCAGGCTTCCAAACTCATCAACCACCAATTCAACTCCTCTCTTGATTCCTGATCCAGAACCACCTTCTGTGAGTACTTTGCCCCTCTTCTCAAATGATAACCCTTCAACCTCTGCAATGCTCTGTAGTGAAGAGGAGCTGGAAAAGATCGCTTGTATCGATGCAGATAGCAGACCCAGTAACCTCGCTAACTGCCTCAAAGTAATCCATTCCGCCTTCTTTATTCTCTTCACCTCCTTCCTGATTTTTCTCACCTTCTCCATAGGCAACTTCAACACACATTCCAACGTCAATATCTGAAAACCTAAAAATTGCATCACCTGCTGAGGCTCCACACACGACTTCTCTTTGTTGACCACGAAACCTAGATCCTCCAGGACTCTTACTGCAAACACCGTTTGTTCCTCTGCTAACTGCTTCTCCTCCGCCAAAATCAACACGTCGTCCAGATAAACAATCAAACGAATTCCTCTTGATCTCATCCAAGCTACCACCGGTCTCATTACTTTTGTAAAACACCATGGGGCTGAACTCAAACCAAAGGGAGACTCCTGAACCTCCAAAACCTTCCCTCCATCTGAACTGAAGGTAATCTCTTTGTTCTTTGCACATTGGAATAGTCAAATAGGCATCCTTTAAATCCAACCTTGTCAACCAATCCCCTTTCCTCAACAAATCCCTCAACATGTGGATGCCCTCCATCTTGAAGTGATTGTAAGAGACCCAATCGTTCAACTCTCTCAGATTGATTTCCGGACGCATACCTTTCCCTTTTTTCTTCACTAAAAAAATATTGCTTATGAAACCTTCTCTCACTTTCCTTGTCGGTTCTATTGCCCCCTTCTTTTCCAACTCTTCTATCTCTTTTGTCACCATATCCTCCATTTCCTCTGAGAACCTCAGAATATTCGGAGTCCTCTCCTGCACTGGCGTCTGAATGAAATCTATTTTGTAACCAGACACCGTTTCCAACACCCATGGATCCTGAGTAATTTCTTTCCATCTCGAAACAAAATGGGCTAGTCTGCCGCCCAACTTTATTTGGATAGAAAAAGGGTCTTGCAAACAGCTTACCTGAGGATGCCCTTGGTCGCCTCTCTGAACGCATGCCTCTCGCTCTACTTCTCTGCCTTTGAGGGAAGAAACTTCCCTGACCCCATCTTGATCCGTTGTTATTCGCACCATATCCTCCACCATAAGGTCTGTTTCCTCTTCCAAAGTTCCCTCTAGAAATACCTTGTCCACGGCCGGGAACCGACCCCGCATTCGCCCGGCCATGCCAAAAACTCTCCTCATGTCCTTTTGCGCCTTCTCTAGAGAACTAAATGTCCCCACATATCTGGACATTTCCTTAACGAAATCGTCCCCAAATAGTAAGCCATCGCTTCGCTCCCCTGGCTCCTTGTTAGCAAGATCTGCCAATTTTGGGTCAATCTTAAACAGAATACTCTTTCTTCGCTCTACACAAAGCGCAGTATTACTATTTCCCAATAGGCATATAGCCCTTTGCACCCATTGACGCATTTCAGCCACGTCTATACCTGTATTGCTTGAATGTGCTTCCTCACACATATCAAATATTTTCAGTCAAAGGACCTAATATGTCCAGGAGTCTGTCCTGACACCCCTTCAATCCTTTCTCCAAGCCTCTCCTTGGATCCTTGCCATTCTTAATTATGAATGCCATCATTCTCTGATCCAATTCTGGCGTATATGCCACTTTACTATCCAGACTTGGTCTTGGACACTCACTCCTCATCCTAGTCCTTACCTCCTTCGGTATTTCCCTTCTAATCCAATACCTTACGTATTGGGCAACGTGCTCTACAGGGCTCCATTGTGGAGAAAGTGGATGTTGAATCAATAATGGATCGAACATCTCCTCACCCTGAGGATCAATGATGTCCTTTTCCTCTTTAATAATCTCCCTCTCTCTCACCTTCCGCCTTTTCATAGGCACCTCCTCCTCGTCCGACTCATCTATACTTGAGCTACATGTTAGCTCTACGTCCCCACTCGAGGAACTTGAATCACAAGCCACCGCTGTGTGTTTCACCTTATGCGCCTTTATAGCGCTCTCTTTCGCCTTTATAGCGCTCACTTTCGCCTTTATTGCGGTTCCCTTTTGATCCTTATGCTTGCTCTTTACATCCACATATTTCCTCTTTTGAGTTTTTTTCCTTCCCTGTCCTGACCCTCCTGCGACCACTTCCATCTCTTCTGTGGTCCAAAAACTCTCTTCATCGCCAGCTCTATGCTTCTTTTGCATAGTTTTTTCCATACTACTCTCTATTTTCCTATCCAGAGATGCACTCATCTCCACAAACATCTTTTCCATGTAACTTTTCATTTTCTCCTCTAAGCCAGCCTCTACGTTCTCCATAATTACTACTTTCAAAATATTTCCTCCCGCTCTTGCTACCAAAAACACCCTTAAACCAAAACTCTTAATCCTCTCTTACTTCCTAGCTCCTTAACTAACAAGCAACACTTTCTATCTTCCTTTCCTCACTTCACCGATACTCGACCTCTCTTTCTTCCGAATAAACCGCAGTCTGACTGAAACTGACCCGCGTTCAGTCAGACTCCGATTCTACCCAAAGTATGTCTTCCTGATTTCCCCTTCTCTTCAATAACGCTATCCCAATGTTCCAAAATGGCCGCCGCACGTTTACGTGCCTACGGACCCCAGTTGAGGACAAACACCTTCGGGTTAGCGCGTTCGCACTGCGCGTGCATTCTTTCTCCGACCTGATTCCAGCTCGTGACAGATCTCCGCAGTACTGGCCCACGCGCACTTCCAACCGTCGCAGTCAACGGTAAGCCTTTTCTTTTCACCGCTTACGATATCAATACGCTACAACCAAGTAAACGCTACTCCTGTCTCTTGAAGCCATTACGATCCCTTGATTTCTTTTAAATAGAAAAAACCCCTTTCAAACTTTTTTAAACACCTTCACACACTTCAATTTCAACACATCTCGTTCTTAACGGCATTATCCCTCTTCCCCAAAAACCTCCCTTTCAACAATTCCCATCTTATACTCCATTCTCTTTCAATTATTATATTAAAAATCTATTAACCCTTCATTAATTAAAAACGCGACTTATCTGTATCTTGAGCAGCAACAAAAGAGGAAGATGGCTGCACGTTCGAAAGGGTTATACATGTTAAAGATTCTAGAAGTGTTCTAAGTGTTCGAAATTCTAGTTTGTTGCTGCTGTATTTTGAGCGCAATAAAGGTATTGTGCATAATGTTGGCCTCCGGGCCTTGCTGTAAAATTGTGGTGTGTCCACGTTGAGTTTTGCGCCGTTTCCTGTCGCGGGCACTAGGCCTACCCACACAAGTGAGGTACCATTTTTCTCGGACTACTTTGGGGAACACGGGGTGGGTGGAAATTTGTGGATCCACGCAGATTCCAGAACTTTCCACCACAGAAATGTGAGGAAAATGTGATTTTTTGACCATTTTTTAGGTTTGCAAGGGATTCTGGGTAACAGAACCTGGTGAGAGCCAGTCAAGTCACCCCATCCTGGATTCCCCTGGGTGTCTAGTTTTCAATAATGTATAGGTTTGCTAGGTTTCCCTAGGTGCCGGCAGAGCTAGGGTTCAAAAACTACAGCTAGGCACTTTGCAAAAAAGGGTAATTTTTCATTGTGAAAATGTGGTGTGTTCACGTTGCGTTTTGAGCCATTTCCTGTCGTGGGCACTATGCCTACCCACACAAGTGAGGTACCATTTTTATAGGGAGACTTAGGTTAATTCAGATTTGTAAAGCAGCTGTTATTACCTATTGA
Source organism: Calotriton arnoldi (assembly GCA_963921515.1). Lineage (NCBI taxonomy): Eukaryota > Metazoa > Chordata > Amphibia > Caudata > Salamandridae > Calotriton > Calotriton arnoldi. Next base: position 2,748,135 of record CAWUFW010001373.1, on the reverse strand, counting down.
CTTTCGATGCATTTCAGCCTTCCAAATGAAAGACAATGTGTAAAAAAGAAGTCATTTTGAAAAATGACCGATAATTCTCATGCTAGTATGAGTATTCCCAATTTCGGAAATGTGCAAATATCTACTGTTTCTAAACTCTATATTTTGTTCCCATTTCAGAAATACATAGGTGTTTTTCATACCGATTTTTCCATGTATACATTTTCCCAGAATAATTGCTATATACCCGGTACATAATAAAAAACCATTGCAAGTCGCTGTTCAGTTTGTGGCTCTGGGTTCGTCGGATTCTTGGTGAACCTACAAGTCCTATATATCCCCACAACCAGTAAGGTCCAGCGGATGTAACGGTATATTGCGTTCAAAGAGCTGTCATAATTAGAAGAAGTTACAGGTGAAAACGTTGACACAAATAGCTGTTTTTTTCAACTAATTTTCAATTTGTCCTATATTTAACTGTTAGTTTCTACAAAGAAACCTTGAAGAATCTACACAAATGACCCCTTTCTGAATTCAGAATTGTGTCTACTTTTCTAAAATGTATAGCATTCCAGGATCCATTATTGCATTCATACCCATTTCTACCATTAACTGGAAGGAGGTTGAAAGCACAAAAAATAGCAAAAAATAGACTATGTCCCAGAAAAATGCCAAAACTGTGTAAAAAAACTTTGGTTTTCTGACAAAAGTCTGTCATTCCCTAAAATCTAGGAAAAGTGTGATTTCAGCCCCACAAACCCTTTTTTGATACCATTTGCAGGGAAAAAACCAGACGCTTTCATTTGCAGCACTTTTTTCCCATTTTTCCCAAAAAACCCACAATTTAGCTGTATTTTGGCTAATTTCTGGGTCCCCTCCAGGGGAATCCACAAACCCTGGGTACCTTTAGAATCCCCATGATGTTGGAAGGAAAGGACGCAAATTTGGCGTGGATACCTTATGTGGTCAAAAGGTTACAGGGGCCTAAGCGGGAACTACCCCAAATAGCCAAAAAAAAGGCTTAGCACGGGGGGGGGGAAAGGCCTAGCAGCGAAGGGGTTAATAGACCAGAAACACCACAGACTGTGAAACATGATAATGGTAATACGGCCGAACTAGCCAGAACCACAAGAGAGTTGACTGAAAAGATAAGAGAACTGACGAAGAATATGGAAGCTGTGACTGTGCCAGTAACTATAGGGCCAGTAATCCCAGTATTTGAAAATCAAAAGATAGACGAACATTCCTTAGTAATTCCATTAAATTCTAGTATGCAAAAAGTAAGAGAAGGGACAATTCCAGAAAATAGAGAGACAAAAGATTCTGTTGGTCCATTTAGGTCAAGTCCACCTGTAAATTTGACAATTAATGAGAGTCCGATAAATAAGATTCCTGTAGGAGCCGAGTCAGCAACTGAAACCCCGGAGAGAAGTGTAAACAGGGTAGAATTAACAAAAACCCCTGTGGGTCCGACTGCAGAGGAATTAAATGATTGGGTGAGGAGCTTGCAGAAAAAGGATGCTGAACCACAACCTTTGGATGTGGTCAGATTAAAGATAGATATGGAGGAATTGATTCTAGGGACTATTGGTACAGATCGATTGAAGTCCTATCAAGATGATGAATTAATGTTTATGTGTAAAAGCATTACTTGGAGAGCTAGGAACTTGCATGAAAAATTGGAAGAAACAGCGAACGAACTAGGAGTAGATTTTGGAAAAATTAGAGGATTGCAGAAACCGTACAGGGTAGATTTTAGTGAAAAGGACATAGAAAATCTGAATCATTCAGGACTACTAACACAGATAAAAGAACTAATTGTTTTACTGAGAAAATGGGGAGATGTAGACAAGTGGAGAAGTAGGTGGATAAGGAGAAAAGAGGGAACAACTGATAAAGCATCATTGGCCTTTCCAGTAAAAGAAAAAGAACCAACGGTAGTAGAATGTCCAATGAGAGAAATTCCAGGAGGAGGTTATGTACACGTCCCATGGTCCAGAGAAGATATATTGTCATTTACAAATGATTTTCCAAGATTGAGAGAAAAGCCTGTAGAATGGTATAGACAGGTAGAAAGGTTTGTAAAGGTTTCAAAAGTATTGTGGGAAGATCTGGATGGATTGTTTGAGATTGTTGTTCCTGCGGATTTATGGACAGAGTGTAAAATTACAATTGACTGGCCGAAGGAAGAATATCCTATAGATGCAAAAACAGGAGCCCCAAGTTCCGAAGTAATGAGAAAATATGAACAGGCAATTACATTCCTGAAAAATAAGATTCCATCAAAAGAAACGGACTGAGTAAAGATTGATAGAACAACTCAGGAGAATAAAGAATCTGTACATGCTTATTATGAAAGGTTGCTATTGGCTTTTAAACAGTATAGTGGATACGAGAATTTGAGTGAAAAAGACATAAGTCATTTTGTGTATCGATTTGTGTATGGTTTGAGACCTGAGATAAGTGAAATGATTAAGCAGCATATGTTATGTTGGCAGACTAGCACTGTAGATGAGGTACTACGGTATGCAAAATATTGCAGTGATGATATTGAGTCCAGACAGCGTAAACTCAAGGAAAAGGCAATGTGGGCACAAGTAAAGGTTGCAGAAAAGCAAGAAGCTCAGATGAATAATCAGTCTAGTGACGCAGGACAGACCAAGTTCAAACCGAATATTGGTAAGGGAAAAGGTCAGATGAGTATAGAAGAAGCTAAAAAGAAATGGCCATGTCATAATTGCGGAAAATTAGGGCACTGGAGAAACGAGTGTAAATTACCTCCGAGAGTTAATACCGAGAATCAACCATTAAATCCACAGGTGCAGAATGAGGTGAGTTACCAACAGCCGCAACAGCCGCAGGTAGTTACTCAACAGTGTCAGGTGCCGCAACCACCTCTTCCAAAGAGTGTAAATCCTCAAAGATACAGTACAGAGGAAGGATTCTACGGAGGAGAGCAGGTAACAAAATTGCCGCGCGCAGCTGCTGTTTCACAATATTGGTTACGGCAAGATGGAGATGAATCGGATGAAAGCTTATGACGGTGCCATGGGGAGGAAGAGGAGTGCGTGCTTGGCGCAACTCTAGAGGTAGATCAGTCAGGTCCATTTGTGGATGGAAAAGTGAATGGTGTAAATGTTACTTTCCTTGTGGACACTGGCGCTACCCGTTCTACTGTTAGGTCAGTGGAAATTCCCAATCTTCCTCTCTCAGGAGAATACATCCAAGTTGTAGGTGTTTCAAACAGGCAAATTAAAACCCCTCTTACAAAACCAGTAGAGGTGGAAATTGGTCCATTCAAAGATATGCTTCGCTTTGTGGTGTGTGATTGTAGTCCTGTAAATTTATTAGGACGCGATCTGCTTTGCAAAATGAATTGTACCATCTACTGTACTCCAGATGGTATTGCTTTCCAGACACCAGATGATGATGTTCTGTATAAAATGACAATGGCAGAACTAGAACCAGGAATGTATGATATGTTTCCTGTGTTCTATGCAGAGAAAATCTCTACTGAATTGAAAGGAACAGTTAGGTCTGATGTATGGGATTTAACAGGTGAAGATATTGGACTAATGAGAGAAGTTGATCCTATAAAAATTACTGTAAAAGAAGGAACGAATTACCCAAACACCCCACAGTACAAACTGACGCCAGAAATTATTGAAGGAATAACACCTGTAATTAATAAAATGATTGAACAAGGAATTTTGAGAGAAATAATGAGCAGCCCGTGTAATTCTCCTATAATGGGATTGAAAAAGCCAAATGGAACTTATAGAATAGTACAGGATTTGAGAAAAGTAAACAAAATTGTTATTCCTTGCTGCCCAATTGTGCCAAACCCTGCTGTAATACTGTATCAAATCCCTCATGATGCAGAATGGTACACAGTTATTGATTTGTGCCATGCATTTTTCTCTATTCCATTGCACCCTGACAGCCAGCCATTATTTGAGTTTCGGTTTGGAGAACGTATTTTGGCATGGTGTCGAATTCCTCAAGGGTATACTGAAAGTCCTTCTATTTTTAATCAAATTTTGAAGAAATCCTTAGAAAATTTGAAAATGCCTGAAAAATCTGTGATGGTCCAATATATCGATGACCTATTGGTGGCATCAAAGACCAGAGAAGCATGTGCTACGGACACAATTGCTTTACTGAATCATTTGGCAGAAGGAGGACACAAGGTGTCCCCATCAAAACTGCAATTCTGTCAACAGGAAGTACAGTACTTAGGTCATAAGATTGAGAAAGGGATAAGAAAAGTGACAACAGAAAGAATAAGGATTATTAAAGGAATGAGAGCTCCAATGACACAAAGAGAGGTGAGAATGTTCCTTGGAATGGTTGGTTATTGCCGACAGTGGATAAGTGGATTTTCATTGATTGCAAAACCTTTACAGCGATTGACAAAGAGTGATGTCAAAGATCCGATTGCGCTGGATGAGGAAGAAATGAAGGCTTTCGAGGAACTGAGAACAAGTTTGTGTGAAGCACCAGCATTGGGAATGCCTGATTATGAGAAAGAATTTGAGCTGTATTGTAGTGAGAGAGACGGATGTGCACTTTCAGTATTAGTGCAGAGGCATGGAAGAATAAAACGACCAATAGTTTATTTTTCAGCTGTTTTAGATCCAGTAGCAAAAGAGTTGCCTGGATGTCTGAAAGCTGTAGCTGCTACTTGTGTGAGTCTGGAACAGAGTGAAGGCATTGTGATGGGATATCCTTTGAGAGTATATGTCCCACATTCAGTTGAAATCCTTCTGACCAGAACAAAAACACAATTCATGACACATAGTCGGCTGACTAGGTATGAAAAGGTGATCTTGGGTGCAGACAATGTAACCATTGTAAGATGCACGAGTGTGAATCCTTCCACCTTACTGCCAGATGCAATAAATGCAGAAGTCAAAGATGAGGTTGATCATAACTGTTTGGATGTGCTTGAATTTTGCACAAAGCCCCGCCCTGATATCAGAGATGAACCTTTAAAAGAGTCAGATTATGTGATGTTTGTGGACGGATCGTGCCTGAGGACAAATGAAGGAGTTTTAAGTGCTGCGTATGCTGTATGTACGGTGGCAACCATAATGGAAGCATCCTGTTTGAGAGGAATACGTTCAGCCCAAGTTGCTGAGCTGATTGCTCTGATTCGAGCGTGCAAACTGGGAAGGAATTTCCGAATTACTGTGATCACGGATAGCCAGTATGGCTTCGGAGTGGTCCATGATTTCGGACAGATCTGGTCCCAGAGGGGATTCCTGACTTCCTCGGGGTCTCCTATTAGGAATGGTGAGTTTGTGAAGAAGTTGCTTGAGGCGATACAGCTGCCTAAACAGATTGCGGTGGTAAAATGCACTGCTCACAAAAATGGAACTGATTACATTGCAGTAGGTAACAATTTTGCTGATGAATTAGCTCAATATTGTGCCAGAAATATGACCTCAATGAATCGGAGAAGGGAAAAAGAAAATGTTTCATGTCCCTTGCTGTTTACTAACCCAGTTGAAACATGGGAAGAGGTGAAACAATTGCAGGAAGAGGCAAGTGATGAGGAAAAAGACGTTTGGATAAAATCAGGTTGCAGACGGAGAGAGGAAGATGAAGTCTGGGTTTACAGGGATGAAAGACCAGTTATGCCTGATAGCATGATCTCTAACATGGCACGGATGTACCATGGACAGGCACACATAGGTAGAGATGCCATGATCTGACTTTTCAAACAGACCTGGTACAACCCAAAGTTTAGGGCTATAGCTGAAAGCCTTTGCCAAAGATGCCTTATATGCCAACAGATAAATCCTGGAAGGAAGACAGTAGTGAGTTTGGGAGCAATAGGACGTGAAGGAGGTCCTTTTACTAGAATGCAATTAGATTTTATTGAAATGCCCCCGAGTAACAGATTGAGGTATGTCCTGGTGGTCGTCTGTTTGTTTCTCGTTGGGTGGAAGCCTATCCGACAAGAAGGAATGATGGAGTTACTGTAGCTAAGCTCCTACTGAGAGAATTCATTCCTAGATATGGCTTTCCAGTAACGATAGAAACAGATAGAGGAACGCATTTCCAGAATGAAATTATCCAACTAATATGTGAAGCACTAGACATTCAACAAAAGCTGCATTGTGCCTACAGACCAGAGGCTTCTGGAGTGGTAGAGCAAGTAAATGGCACAATAAAGAATAGGTTAGGGAAAATGTGTCAAGCCACAGGACTCAAATGGCCAGATGCCTTACCATTGGTGCTGATGAGCATAAGAAGCATACCTGACAGAAAAACAGGTCTGAGTCCTCATGAGATAATAATGGGACGAGCAATGAGACAAGCATACGTACCTGTCAACAAACTGCTGACTATAACTGATGATCTCATACTGGACTATTGCAAAGGATTGGCTGATGTGCTGCATTCTGTGTTTCATCAGGTTGGGCCGAATGCGACCACTCTTGAGAGAAAACCAGCTCATGATCTGAGTCCAGGAGACTGGGTCCGCATAAAAGTTCACAGAAGAAGAAATTGCTTGGTTCCACGCTGGGACAAGCCACGTCAAGTGATTCTGGTGACAACAACTGCAGTAAAGTGTGCAGGTGTGAAAAATTGGATTCATGCCAGCCATACTATCAGAGTTCCAGATCCTGAAGCTCGACCTGTAAGTCGACATCTGGAAATATCAGGTACCAGTTCGGCATCTGAAGCAGAAACTGAAACGATCAGTTCCAGATCCTGAAGCTCGCCCTGTAAGTCAACATCTGGAAATATCAGTTACCAGTTCGGCATCTGAAGAAGAAACTGAAACAATCAGAGTTCCAGATCCTGAAGATCGACCTGTAAGTCAACATCTGGAAATATCAGATACCAGTTCGGCATCTGAAGCAGACAAACCTGAATCCAGTGAAAGACAAACAGAAACATCTGCAAAACAAAGAACTGATATTGAAACAGGAGAAACTGAACCAATAGACAGTGATGGTGAACAGCCAAGTACAAGCTTTGGGGAAATTCCTCCAGAAATTATAGAAATACCTCAAGAAGATTCGAATTCAGACAAAGAGACTGAGATCATAAAGTTCAAAGTTAAAGAAAGTGAAGTGAGATCTGAGACCGAATCTGAAGAAAGTGAAGAAGAAATAAGGCAAAGAATAGGACCAAGAAAGAGAACTTGGAGAGTGGAACGAGGAGAAAAAGAAAGTGAACTGAAAAGGCCAAGAAAAGGAGACAATTGGCCCAACGAAATTAAAAGACTGAGATATAAGCTAATAAATTTGAACAAAGACAATGCAGAACAAGTAAATGAAATAACAAGTCAGAAAAGACAAAAAAAAACAAGTGAAAGACAGTTGAAGAGACCCAAAAGAGTGAAAAGACCTAACATGAAATACAAGTCACCTGAATGGGTATACATAGCACTGCCTGACATTAAAGAAGTGGATAGCAGTTACGAAAACCCAGACAAAGACTGTGAACAAGTGGGTGAGAGTGAACTGCGCCCTTCCTGAAGAGGAGAAAAGGAAACCGGACTAGACACACGAACTGATAAAGTCAAAGAAAATTTCTGAAAGACCGAAAGGTGCGCCAAAAGCAGTTGGCTCCAGTCAACACTTAAAGAAAGGGTAAAACGGCAAAAAGTCATTCTGAGGTGTGGAAACACATTTTCTGTACATATATTTAGATAATATTTCAACATGGTAGAGACTGAGAATAGAAGATATAGATGTGAGTTTTTCCGTAGATGGTGTAAGATGTGTTTCTATTGTAGAGGTTTATTAATGCTTATTTGGTTCATTTTAGCAATAATAATTCCACTTAGATTAGTTGTAGAAAATACATCTGCAATCATGAATGACACGAATAGTGACAAGAAATCTAACATAAAGAACACTGCAACACTGATAGATAGTACTGAATTTCATAGGGATAAGTCAATAACCGATTTCTCCAAGAATGTCTTCACAAAACGTTTGTATGAATATGTAGAAAGAATGGATGTTAGAGATTGTTATGTATGTATGCAGTTACCTGCGTCTGTAACAGAAGGTGTGACATATCATCACCTTCCTTTGACGTATGGAATAACCTGTAGTGTTTTAGCTAGCTTATTTTACAAAATAGGTAAATTAGAGTATTACTACACTGACACAGATGCTGTTTTTGCTAAAGTTCCCGTAGTCCCTGAACTAAATAAGGTGAAATTTGCAAAGATTTTTGGAGAATTTTTCTTAGAAACGAAGGAATTAACATTAGAATATGCATTTAGACATAATCTTACTTGTAGGTTAAGAAAGGAAGAAAAGGTTTTCTTAGACATGGTAGAAGACAGAAGGGTTAAGTTTCAAAGAAAGGCAACAGGAGAAAAGACAAAAACCCCACCTTGGGCGTTTGAAGAGGGAAGTTATGACAAAGGCGAAACGAATGCAGCTATGGTTTTAGATTGGCCCCAACAGGGAAAATTGTGCATTAGTAGAGATAACACTATGTATGATAACTATTTCGTGGGTTATAGTGAGTGCCGAGATACATACAAAATTTTAGGGGGATGGGGATTCAAAGGAGGAAAAGATCCAGTATTCCCAGGAATCTATTATATTTGCGGAAACCGAGCCTATTATAGGTTGCCGGACCCTTTGTACGGATCATGTTATCTAGGCCTGGTCTTTCCAAAGATTTTTCACTTGGAAAGAGGAACGAAAGGAATTCACGAGATAGGTAAACCATTAACCCGTAGGAGAAGGGAAAGCTTCTCAGAGATAATAGGTGACATTTTTGGAGCATTGATACGAGCAGTGGGTATATCTTTGAATGCATACAAGATTCGGAAACTGTCTACAGTAGTAGATCATTTATCAACGAATACGGCTGGAGGGTTCTTGATGGTAAATACCGAGATGATTGCCATGAGAGCTATGGTAATGCAAAATCGACTTGCCCTTGACATTCTTTTGGCAAAAGAGGGTGGAGTCTGTGGAATGCTGAAGGTACAACATTGTTGCACTTACATTCCAGACAAAAGTCAGAATATACAGAAGTATATAAAGAACATTACTGATTTACATAAAGAAATTGCCCCACTGGAGGTTGAAGGTGCTTGGGAGAAACTTGGTAAGGGTTTTTCCTCAATAAGGAAATGGTTCACCGAAATAGGTAGTTCTCTAATTGGGAAAATACTAATTCCAGTGACCTTGGTAGTAATGATAATAATGATATTGAGATTAGCATATGTGTGTGTTAAAAGGAGAAAAAGACAAAATAAAGCAAAAAGAGAAAATGAGAAAAATAAGGAAAGAGAACGGGAGATGGGAGAGATCGAATTGGAAGAGTTTAAAGAGAACATGTACAAAAGGTCTAAAAGACAAGATGAAAAGAACACAATTGTCTAAAATAACAAATGCAAGTGGACAAGAAACATTTTTTCCTGATAAATTTTGTAGGGATAGGTTTTAGTGGTGATGTTAAAAATCACCAAAGGGGGGAATTGATGGAGCAGGGGAAACAAAATATTTTTGTACCCCTTGGAAGTTAATGACCCCATAACGATTAATGATACTAACCGTTTGAAACGCATGAACTAATCAACAAATGCACCTTTTATTAAACATTACACGTGGGCAACTTGCTGGCATTGCAAAATTTAATTTATTTACAAATGTGAAGCAAAATAACATAAATATTGTGATTTGAGTAGTAAATAGAGTAAATTGCATGATTTGTGTTGCGTAAGTAAATTGCACCGTGGCAAAGAATGCAGATGGTAAGTAAAATGGCTTCAAATGTCGCTTCTGCTAGGTAATACCTAACACGGGTCTTTAGAATGGCGGGTGGTAAACAGAAAGGCTTATTTTCCATGTTTTAATTTCTGTTGTGTTTGTTCTTATATTAGTTTCGTTCGGGCCTGCTAGGCCGTGCTTCGAAAATGGCCGCTGGAAAGGACGAGATCGCGTGCGCTGAATAAAATGGCCCCCGCGCATGAGCAGAGTGAATGCTCCAGTCATGTATATGCGGCCTGTGCCCGGAGTGAGAGGTGTCAAGGCCAGTCTGACCTGCAACGAGGATCGGGCCAAGAGTTCAGCATATATGCATGGGAACGGATGAGAGAATCGGGCGACAGAGGATGAACTAATATGTGACCATCGGAGTTTGTTACAAAATACATTAACAAATTGAACTACCTTTGGACATTGTTGATCACGAGAATTAATGTATGCGTTATTGTCCCCAAACCAGTTCGAACAAGGAAGGCGATGAGGTGACCATCACCACCCCTCCAATGAACCAATTAGCGTGATTTCTGCCCCTAAAGATTGCAACTTTAAGTGTAGCGAGTCAGAGAATAGGGTATAAGAGAGTCTGCTCTTACGTTGCGCATGATCAGTTCGCTTCTTCTATCCTGATGCTGCGAGAGACTCTGTCATTTTGGACTTCGAACTTTGACTGGGGAAGGAACAAGACTGTTGCGGGAGTTGCCCGGGAGGAGATTGCGTCCGAGGAGGTTAGCGGGACAGTCAGTCAGTTTTGGGAGTCCCATCCTGTGACCTGCGGTTCATCTTTCTTTCCTGGTGAACCATTCTTGTCATCGCCCTATGGCCAAGGGTAATGAGTATTTTCCGTCTCTATTCTTAATCTTTTACTTAAATGCTTACTGATATAATAAATGTATTTGCCTAAAATGAACTTTACTTATTTGCTTAAAGAATTTAGATAAAATTATATGCTAACTCTAAATGAGTCTGTGGTTCTTTTAAAATAAAATTGTGATTAATAAATGTTAAAGGTTTTAATTGTGATTGAGCTGGACTTAATCGCCATCAACTGATTCTACTAGTTGGTCCATTGACCGAATAGCGGAATACCTTGATGTTTAGAACCGACAGGATCTGAAGTTAATGTATATAATGTGTAGGTTATAATTCTGTCACTTTAATAAGGTATCCCGTTTGTCCAGCAACTCATTTTTCCTTAGCGTTTGATCCAGAAAATTGAATGAATGTATGTATGCGGTGTTATGGGCCCCACCGACATAAGTTTCAAGTGATGAAGGTTGTGTAGGTGTTTTTCTGGATTAGTGTCATAAGGAAAATTTATATTAGCCGCGCTGGATCACAGCGGGGCCTTGCCTGAATTTTTCCTGGTGTCCTGAGGTTTAGCAGCCAAACTTCTCACTCTTCCGGCTTCGGGTATGCCAATGCGCGGTGTAATGGAGGTTGCACATGCGCAGTAAGAGACTGTTGACTCCCCGCATGCACAATCTTTCAGTTTCAGATTTTCCATCAGAGAACGCCATGCTGCTGGGTATTTAAGGCCGGCCCTGATTGGAGGTAATCTTTCTTGCATGTAATTCTCAATTTTTAGATGGTTATTCTGTTTTCTTCAAGAGTTCCTGCACAAGATTAGAATGGGCAAACATTCTCCCAAAAGAGACACATCTCTCCTTCCAGATCCCATCATCCTCTTTCTTGGATGGGGACTCTTCGCCCTCTCCTAAGAAATCCAAGATGGGTGGAGAGGAGGATGAGGAAAAGAAGATTCGGTAAATAGTTTTGGATACTTTGAAAGCCTTTCAAAGATGACTCAAGAAGTCATCAGGAAACTTCTCACAACATCTGATATATCTTTGGGTATACAAGGGAAATACATCTCCAAGGAAATCATGCAGGAGATCCTCATCCATGCTAGGATGAATATGGGTTTCCCCCTGTTGAGAAGCTGTCCTCCTTGCAAGATTCAGTGTTGCCTCAGTTTCGGAGAGCTCTAAATGTGGGACTGCAATTTCATCACTCTATTATAGCGGTCATTAAAAATGAATGTAGAGATCCCAGTAAGAGATGGAGACTATTCTACCAGACAATGTTAAGGTGGATTCTGCTGTTGCTGGTTTGGTCAGTAGATTATCTATGGTGGAGGAGAATATTCTGAAAGAACCTGTAGATAAGAAAGTGGATTTTTCATTAAAGAAAGTCTTTACAGGTACCCATACTGCGTTGAGGGCTGAAGAATATGAAGCCTATATGATGTAATCTTTGCTCACAGAATTTAAATCACTGTCTAGCCCATCCAAGAGGAAAAAGACTGATTTCATTTGATAGAATCTTTAGAGCATCATATATCTCCTTTGATGTGGATAGAGCCTCTTCTCTAGACAGTGGGGCTTCAATTTCGGCGACATGTAATTTATATATAAAAGACTGGGACACTGACTCAGCTATCCACCGAAAATACCCTGAAAATTATTTTTGAGGTTCCCTGATTGTTCAGAGCACAGTTGGAAGACAAACTCCAATGTCTGTCTAAAGAGAGGAAAGATTCTTCATCATTTCAGAAAGAGGTGCCAAAATCCTCTAAATCTTCTAGATGGAAATCTTTTAGGCAACCATTGAGGAGGCAGACCTATGACCAATCATCCAGATTTCAGGGAAAATCCACTTCTTCATTTCAATCTTTTATCAAATCGGATTCAGGTGGCAAACACAAGAATTCCTGACTATGCCAAGATCCTCCTTCAATTACAGGTCGGTGGATGGATAAAGAGGTTTTCCTCCGAATGGAAAGCAATCACGTCCGACAAGTGGGTCCTCAAAGTTGTCAAATCGGGTTACCAGATAGAGTTTCTAGCTCCTCCGGAAACTTCAGGAACCATTTGAACACCTCTTCCCAGAGATCCCTTCATAAGTCAAACCTTAAGGGAGGGGATTGCCTCTCTATTAAAGAAAAGAGCAATTTGTCCTGTTCCAACAAAGGGAAGGTACAGGGGTTTACTCAAAAGTCTTCCAGGTCAAGAAATCCTCTGGGGGCTATTGTTTGATGATAGCCTTGAAGAACCGCAAACAGTATATTCTGGACATCAAATTAAAGATGAAGACACTTCATAGGCTCTCCCCTTTGATCCTATTGCAGAGTTTCATAATTACACTAGACCTTATGGATGCCTAGCTGACATCCCTATGGCAAAGAAGGATTGGAGCTTCCTGAGATTTGCGGTAGGGAGACGACATTGGCAATTCATGGTACTCCCTTTTAGAAGAAAGCCAGCCCCCAGAGGTTTCACAAAGATTATGGCTCCAGTAGTGGCTCATCTTCATTTATAGGAGATATCAGTTTATCCGTATCATGATAATTGGTTGCTTCATGTTTCTTCCTTCCGGGAGACCTTGAGGATCTTGGAACCTACAAGTAGAGTGATGAACAAGTTAGATCCTCTCAACTTGTTGAAATGCCAGCTAGTACTATAGAGGGAGATCAAGTTCACGAGAGCCATTTTCAGGGCAGATCTAGGGAGACATTTTCTTCCCCAAGACAGGATAATTTGACTGCTCAAATCTCTTCTCCATAGTTCAGAGGTTCCGTCAAGGTCATGCATTGAGATTCAGAGACACTTGGTGGCTTGTGTCTTCACAGTTTCTTGGGCATGCCTTCATTTTTGTCCCTTCCTGTGGCACCTACACAAATTCTATTCGCCAAAGATTCACTCCTTGACTGGTTGGCTCCTCTTTTCAGTCAGATCAAGCAAGAGGTAGAATGATAGCTGCAAACAGACAATATTTGCAAGGGCATGCAGATGCAGCCTCAGCAGCCTCTTGTAATAACTACAGATGCCAGAAAAATTGGTTGGGAACTTGCAGAAATTTACAAAGCTCTCGTAAAGTTCAGGCATCTCATTCTGCAAAAAATGCCCTAGTAAGATTGAACAACACTGTCTCCATTGCCTACATAAATAGCCAAGGAAGCACCAGATCCCAAAATCAGGTGGTGACATAAATTGGACTCTGGGTGGAAAACAATTCACTGAGTTTGTCAGTGACACATATCACTGAATAGACAACCCTCAGGCAGATCTTCTAAGCAGGTCTTTCCCTTTGTCAATTAACCTATCATTATCTCGCAAGAACTTCAAACAAATGTGCAGAAGGTTTGGGACTCGTTTATGGATATCTTTGCATCAAGGAACAACACAATGGTCTGAGGTTTTGCTCAAGGATTCAGGAGAAATGAGCATGGGGAATGAACACTTTGCTGGTGAATTGGCTCCAGAGACTGCTCTATGCTTTCCCTTCTCTTCCGCTATTAACAAGGACATTAGCAAAGATCCAGCAGGAGAAGGCAGAAGTAATCCTAATAGTCCACTATTGGCCAAGACACTCTTGGTTCCTACCTCTGAAGAGACTGACAACTTGCCCCCTTGGTTTCTTTCCCCAACTCCATCTCTCATCAGGACTCCTTCCCTTCCGCCTCTATATCTGGTTTGCTCAGTTTGGAGGTTGAAAGGTTGAGCTTAATGAGTAAGAGTCTCCCTTCTAGCTTGGTCAAAACTATTCAGAATTAAAGAAGACCTTCAACCTTAAAGATCTGGTCTCGTCATTGGGAGACATTTCACAAATGGTGTTCTCTGCATGATCTTTGGCTCCTTCTTTTCCATTTTCTGCAGTCTTGCAATTTTTGATAAAGAGGTTTCATCTTAATCTCTCTCTTTCTTCACTCAAATCTCACTGGTTTGCTATTAAAGTCTTTTGAGAATTTTCTGAGGCCCAAAGATAAATTGATACTCTAATTAACAGAGTCTTTGAAAGCTTTTCTATAACAAGACCTGTCTTGAAACTATCTTCTACTTCTTGGGACCTGCCTACAGGTCTTAAATCTTTATAAAACACACAAGATGATGGACGGAATGCTGCACATTGGCAAACATTCACCCCCAGTCACAGATCTGGGTTTAATCCATCGTTATTTTGCTTCACCACGCCACCCCAGTTCAGACATAGCCATATGCAAATCAGTCTTGACCCTGTGCCTCATGGGAACAGTCCAGACCAAACTGCCAAGCCATGTCTTTCCTGGACCGGAATCAAGCATCCTAGGGACCGGTTTCAGGCTATCAGCCTTCATCAGCCAGGATAGCTTGACTCCAGTGGCGTAGTGAGCACGGGACCCACATCTGGGCATACCCTTCCCACTTAGGGCAAAATGCAAAACACACAAGATGATGGACGGAATGCTGCACATTGGCAAACATTCACCCCCAGTCACAGATCTGGGTTTAATCCATCGTTATTTTGCTTCACCACGCCACCCCAGTTCAGACATAGCCATATGCAAATCAGTCTTGACCCTGTGCCTCATGGGAACAGTCCAGACCGAACTGCCAAGCCATGTCTTTCCTGGACCAGAATCAAGAATCCTAGGACCGGTTTCAGGCTATCAGCCTTCATCAGCCAGGATAGCTTGACTCCAGTGGCGTAGAGAGCACGGGACCCACGTCTGGGCATACCCTTCCCACTTAGGGCAAAATGCAAAACACACAAGATGATGGACGGAATGCTGCACATTGGCAAACATTCACCCCCAGTCACAGATCTGGGTTTAATCCTTCGTTATTTTGCTTCACCACGCCACCCCAGTTCAGACATAGCCATATGCAAATCAGTCTTGACCCTGTGCCTCATGGGAACAGTCCAGACCGAACTGCCAAGCCATGTCTTTCCTGGACCGGAATCAAGCATCCTAGGACCGGTTTCAGGCTATCAGCCTTCATCAGCCAGGATAGCTTGACTCCATGGCGTAGTGAGCACGGGACCCACGTCTGGGCATACCCTTCCCACTTAGGGCAAAATGCAAAACACACAAGATGATGGACGGAATGCTGCACATTGGCAAACATTCACCCCCAGTCACAGATCTGGGTTTAATCCATCGTTATTTTGCTTCACCACGCCACCCCAGGTCAGACATAGCCATATGCAAATCAGTCTTGACCCTGTGCCTCATGGGAACAGTCCACACCGAACTGCCAAGCCATGTCTTTCCTGGACCGGAATCAAGCATCCTAGGACCGGTTTCAGGCTATCAGCCTTCATCAGCCAGGATAGCTTGACTCCAGTGGCATAGTGAGCACGGGACCCACGTCTGGGCATACCCTTCCCACTTAGGGCAAAATGCAAAACACACAAGATGATGGACGGAATGCTGCACATTGGCAAACATTCACCCCCAGTCACAGATCTGGGTTTAATCCATCGTTATTTTACTTCACCACGCCACCCCAGTTCAGACATAGTCATATGCAAATCAGTCTTGACCCTGTGCCTCATGGGAACAGTCCAGACCGAACTGCCAAGCCATGTCTTTCCTGGACCGGAATCAAGCATCCTAGGACCGGTTTCAGGCTATCAGCCTTCATCAGCCAGGATAGCTTGACTCCAGTGGCCAATGTGCAGCATTCCGTCCATCATCTTGTGTGTTTTGCATTTCGCCCTAAGTGGGAAGGGTATGCCCAGACGTGGGTCCCGTGCTCACTACGCCACTGGAGTCAAGCTATCCTGGCTGATGAAGGCTGATAGCCTGAAACCGGTCCTAGGATGCTTGATTCCGGTCCAGGGAAGACATGGCTTGGCAGTTCGGTCTGGACTGTTCCCATGAGGCACAGGGTCAAGACTGATTTGCATATGGCTATGTCTGAACTGGGGTGGCGTGGTGAAGCAAAATAACAATGGATTAAACCCAGATCTGTGACTGGGGGTGAATGTTTGCCAATGTGCAGCATTCCGTCCATCATCTTGTGTGTTTTGCTTAAATCTTTACAACCACATTTTTAAACCTACAGAGGATGTGGACCTGAAATTGTTTTCTTATAAGGTTGTTTTCCTAGTGGGTCTCACCTCAGCATGAACAATTGGGCACTATCGGCTTTACTCTGCTGTCCTCGTGTTTTTTGATGATGGTGTAATCGTAAGACCAGATCCCTCTTTTCTTCCCAAAGTCAATTCTTCCTTTCACAACTCACAAGAGGTGCTCCTTCCTTCTTTTTTCCCTTCTCCTTCTTTGGAGGAGAAGCAGTCTCTTCCCACTTTGGATGTTAAAAGATCTCTTTTCATTATTTTTTCAAACAATCTGTTTATTGAGTTTTTTGTTGAAGTACAGCTGTATACATGTTACATATATAGCATGTGCAAAAGTTCCCTGAAGACATTTCAGTCCAGGTGCGAAACATATGCTTACAATAAGTGTGCTTACACATCCACTCGTCTGTCTATATAATGTTCTTCTGTACCAAGGTTATCAATAATATTGTCCAGTTTGCAACAGTCTTTGCAGCAGCTGTGGCCAGTTATTAGGTAAATATGCAACAGATTTAAACATGTATGACAAGAACTTCTGAGCATTGTAATATGGTTGCGTGTCCCCTCATTTTATGGGGTGTCCATAATTTGCTGCCCCCCTTGGGTTTACACAATTTTACAGCGACAATGTAGGTGTTGTGTGCAGAATTGCATATATCACACACTGCTGTCAGGCTTTCCCAATTGTCATGGTTCTGAGTGAGATGGAATGCAAATTGTGTACATTAGAGGGGGTATGCGCTGTTAATGCCTTATTTTGATTTGCAAGTGGGGCTGCGTGCGCATTAGTATAATTGCTGCAGCCGAGCCAACCCCGCCAGTGTCCCATCATGCTACCCCTCCAGGCCCATGACTCCAATGAAGAAACACCAGCTTACAGGCAGGGTGGGGAGGGTTAGTCCCGTAGGTCTACTGCAACCCTGGAGTGTGCACTGGCTGTGATCTCTCCCCTGGTATGAGACCTCCAGGAAAGGTGGTGGCCATGCCCTCCATGCCATCCTCCAATGACCCGCGTAATTTCTGAAGCATGACTTCCCATTGTGCCGCTATGGGGACTTTACGGAACCCTCGGATATTCTCTATTCGCAGCACTGTAGCTTCTGCTCTAGCCCATACTAAAAGTGATTGACTCCATGCTAATACTGTCGGCGGATCCGGTCTTTTCCACCTCTTGGTTATCAAATGTTTTGCAGTTAGCATGCCCAGATCCATGAAGCGGAAGGTTGCTCTCAGCTTTTTGCCTCTAGAATAGAGATGTAGTATACATTCCTCCCAAGTATGCTCCAGATGGCGATCTGTTGACACCTCCAGAATGTCACAAATGTGATGGCAATAAGTATGTAGTGAACTGCAGGCCCACAGCATATGCAATAAGTCAGCACCTATGCGATTGCACCTGGGGCACACCCCATCTGTCCGCCCATAGATCTTGTTGATTTTCCCCTGGGTAAGATAGACCCTCTGGATGATATAGTGTTGTATAAATCCAAAGCGTGAGTTACGTGGAATATATGTAGTGCTGAGCAGCACTTCGGACCATTCCTTGTCGGTTAATGGTCTCCCTCTATCTGTTTCCCATTTCTGCCTGACGGGTGTCATTGGTGTCGCTGTGTGGAGTCGGAGTGATCCCGCAAACCATCTGGTGTGTTGTCTGCCCCTGCCCAGTACATGGAGGTATTGCACCGCGAGGTGCATGGGCTGTGTTGTGCTCATGTCCCCCAGTTGTCCCTGAATGCTGCCAGCATTGAGTAATATTGTAAGAACTGGCCAGGTGGCACTCCGTGTGTCTCCGCCAACTCCGCAAATGGGATGAGTAATCCATCCTGATAAAAATCAACCAGTGTTTGCACTCCTGCAGTAAGCCAAACTGCCAGTTCCACAGTAGTGTTTGAGCCGTCCCTACGAGGTGTGCCCTGTAGCGGGAGGGCCGGTGCATATGGGGCTATCACATGCGTGATACATAGACTTCTGCGATATACTCTGTGCGCAACCTGAAGCATCAGTTGCCCCGGCGGTCGGCCCCTAGCACACGGGTGAAACATGTGGAGTATGTTCCCCATAGACCAGGAAGGGTCCACCGCGGCAGTGTCAGATAGTTGCAGCTCGCCAGCCACTTCGCCAACCACTGCAGCTGTGATGCCAGGTAATACTGTTCCATGTTAGGAACCGCAAGGCCGCCCCCACTAACCGGGAGATAAAGCTTCGCAAGTGCCACCCGGCACCGGACGCCATTCCATATAAAATCCCTCAGCACAGATTCTAGTAACTGGAAATGGGACGGGGCCACATATACGGGTAGGTTTGTCAAATGGTACAACATTCTAGGGAGCATCATCATTT
This sequence comes from Calotriton arnoldi, assembly GCA_963921515.1. NCBI lineage: Eukaryota > Metazoa > Chordata > Amphibia > Caudata > Salamandridae > Calotriton > Calotriton arnoldi. Next base: position 2,729,215 of record CAWUFW010001373.1, on the reverse strand, counting down.
TCACTAATGCAATGCGACCCACAACCGACAATGGAAGTCTGCGCAAGAAAGCTAGCTGCGAACGCAATGGCGTGATTGCTCTGCCCAAATTGCCCTTCAGCAGATCTTCCTGCATATGATAAATGCGGATCCCAAGATATCTAAATGTGTCGGGCCGCCAGGGTATACGCACTCCATTGCAGCTGAGCGCAGGATCAGGATGTTCTTGGCTAAAGGGATGCAAGCAGTACTTACTCCAGTTGACCTTCAGTCCTGAGAGGTCAGCAAAAGTTGCCAGTGTGTGTGTAAGTGTGGATTGGAGCGTGCGCACATCTTTAAGATATAGCAGAATGTCATCTGCATACAAGGATACTGCATGCATGCCATCACCTAAGGGGATGCCCCAGTCCGCACCCTGCTCTCTGAGCCCTGCAGCGAGAGGTTCCACCGCCAAGGCAAATAACAGTGGAGACAGGGAACATCCCTGTCGGGTGCCACGACTGATGGGTATGGGTTCGGAGATGTACGCGCATGTCTTCACTCTCGCCGTTGGCTGTGTGTAAAGCAGCTGCACCAATCGAAGGAATTGCCCCGTGACACCTAGCTTAACAAGCACTGCGAATAGGTAGTCTCATTCCAGGGAGTCAAACGCCTTCTCCAGGTCTAGCACCAGGCAGCCCGAGTGCGGCCGGTTTCGGGGAGAATACGCGGCCTCCCTGAAATAGCGGCGAAGGTTCAATGATGTATTGCGGGCTGGGACAAAGCAGTTCTGATCAGTATCTACTAGTAGTGGGACCAGAGGGGCCAGCCTGTCCGCAAGCACCTTAGCCAATACCTTGTAGTCGGTATTTAGCAATGCTAGCGGACGGTATGACCCGGGTTCAGCCGGATCCTTGTCTGGCTTGGGGAGGGACACAAGTAATGCTTCCCGCATGGAGGGGGAGGGCGCCTGCACTGAGCGCACTATTGTATACTTGCTGTAGATGTGGTGTCACTATGGCCAGATAAGCTTTGTAATAGTCCAAAGGGAGGCCGTATGTGCCCGGGGGTTTCCCCGTATCCATTGCCCTTATCGCTGCTCCTATCTCCATAGGGATGATTGGTTCGTCTAGTTCTAATATTTGCGCCTGATCCAGTGTTGGTAGTGCTATCTGGGAGAGCATGGAGGTGAATCACATGTCGCTAAATGCGTTTCTAGATGCGTAAAGGGACTGTGTAGTGGCGTGTTAGCGCTGGATGTATTTCTATTGGTGTGTATAGCAGCCGACCTTCCCCAGTGCGAAGGGCCATTATAGGTTGTGATGTTTGATCTTGCCGGATAAGCCATGCTAATAGCCGTCCTGCCCTGTCTGATTGTGCATGTGTTTGAGCTGAGTGAGTAGCATAATTAACATGACGCAAACGCTCCATCTGCTCTGCCAACTCTCCTCGTTTTTCTTCTAGTGACAGAAAGATCTCTTTTCATTTATTTGAACAGGTCACAAGCTTTCAGGAAAACAGATCAGCTGTTTGTGACTTTTGGACAAGCAGGACAAGGGAGGGAAGCAAGTAAAACTACTCTAAATAGATGGTTGAAAGTTACTATTCTGCAGGCTCATCCTTGATCTTCTGAAAGTGATTATATTCACAGAAGATTCACCAGAGGAATGTCTGCCTCTTGGGCTTAGTTTCAGGGTGTTTTTATACAGGAGATTTGTAGAGCAGCTACCTGGTCTTTAGACTCTACATTTATCAAGCATTAATGAGTTAGTAATGAGATTGACTGTAAGAAGAATTTTGGTGGAGGGGTTTTGAGATTAGTTTTTGGGTAAACTGGTTTATTTCTTGATGTGGGGTGTGTTCAAATTATAAGTATGCATTAAAGTTCTTCATTACTCTTAGTCCTACTTGTCCTCGTCATAGTCATTACATACCCTCCTACCTTCCCTCTGAGCCTTTAACTTTGCTTGGATATAACAGAAGGGATCTTGGTAAGCTACTCCTTATATAGCACAAGAGAGAGAGGGTAAGGCTTACTTAGAATTCTCCTGTTCATTTTCTGTCCAAGAGGTGGCGTTACCTCATAGTGTAATGACTGTGATGAGGATGAGTAGGACTAAGAGTAATGAAGATTACTTGTAAGTAATCAGGGCTTTTGTAAAAGGCCTCAGAAAGCCTGAGCTTATAACAAGGCTTCTCCTGCATTCAGCTTGCACATGAACTATAACACAGTCCAGATGCCATTGTTTGATTGGTGAATCAAGGGACTCCTTTTGGGCTGCGGGCCAGCCTCAGAATAAAATATGCCTGAAACCCACAGAATCATGAAAGCATTGTCTTATGTTCTATTGTACAGAGGAAACCTGGTAAGGATTTAAGGCCATATGTACAAAATATAGGGATTGCAATTTCCTAATTGTGATACTTACCAAATCATAATTAGGAAATCACAATTCTTGATGTAAGAAAACGTACATCTTTCAAATAGCGATTCCTAGTGAGTTACAAATTGACCTACCGCAATCCTTTAAAAAGAAAATGCAGCCCATTTTCCATAAAGGAAAACAGGATGTATTTCAAAAAATAAAATAAAATGTTTGTGCTTCATTTTTTAAGAGCAGGCAGTGGTCCGTGTGAGCACTGCCTGCTCCTAAAAAATATTAATTTTAACATTCACAAAGAGGAAGGGGTCCCATTTGTGAATGGTTGCCTCCCCCTTTGAGGTGTCAGTAAAAAATGAATGTTTTGCACCGTTATTCAGTTGCAAAACATTCGTAGACACCACTGTGATTCTGTATTTCAAAGGGACGCCTTCAAATCGGGCCATTTCCGACCACAAAAATGCTTTGTACATACGGGCCTTAGAGACATAGAACAGTGCCGTTGAAATGTATGCCTCCGAACAGTCGTGGCTGGCATGACTCGTGAGTGGGGGGGCGGGGGGTCGCGCGCAGGGGAGGGGTGTATTTTAAATTTTAAAAAAAAGTTTCACTTACCTTCGCCGGCCTGTCTGGTCCCGCGTCGTATCTGCTTCTCTCTCTGCTCCTCGCAGGAAGCAGGCAGCCTCCCTCCCCTAAGCCTATCACAACGCTGCAAAGGCAGCGTTGGGATTGGTTGGGACCCCGACCACACAGGCGTCTATGGGGAGGCCATTTTCTGCATGTAGGCTGCATGCAGCCTACATGCAGAAAAGGGAGAGTGCGTATGACTGGTTTGGTCGGCCTTGGGGCCGACCAAACAGTCAGTGCCCTCAGAGTGGGCAAGTCACTCCTCCCCTGCCGTCGAGCAGGAACGCCACCCCCCCGCCCCAACCAAACCCTTCTGCTTTCTCGCAGTGTGAGAAGCAGAAACATAAAATGGTATTTATAATACCATTTTATGTTTCTGCTTCTCACACTGCGAGAGCAGTGAGGCGACGCTCCTCCCCCCACATGGAGGAGCCGCCCCTGCGTCCGAATGAGGAAGAATAGGAATACTACTTTTTGAGGCTCAGTTATATACATCCAAGAGAATTCAGCAGTGTTAGTCACCGTGCATGCTATCAGAGTATCATAAAGGAGATAAGGCAGAAGAGGAGAAAAATGATAAATAAACCTGTCTGCATTGTATTAACCAGGCACTTAATTTCTCTCTGTAAAAATACAAACGTAAGTGAACAGCTTTGGTTTTTTAAACCGAATTATACCTTATGGAAGTCTACGTACTTTTGCACATTTATTATTGTACTTCGAGCTCTCAAACAATAAAAGCTATATAGACGTACAAGGTAAATTTCTAAAGTTGGGCAAAAAATAATAACGTTGCCATCATTTTCAGGATAAAACAATCCTTAACCCCTTTTTCTCAGCTGTTGTTCCCTATCAGAATGCAACTTCCTTGTCCTTGACTTAAAATGTCAATTTGTGATATATACAGAGGTGATGCTCAAAACATGATGAGGCCAATTCTAATGCCCATCACATCACCATATGCACATTTATATTGCTCTAATTCATATAATCATAAATAAAGCTCAATTCAAACTGTGCAGGACAGATACCCCCATTTTAGGTCGAGCTTCTCACACAGTGAAGCTGTCTTGCTGTTAAAGGCATATTGTGGGCTTACCAAGAACACACAGGTGCTTGTAGCTCACCCATTGCTTACCATTGTTTGGCTTTCCTGTCACTTTCATATGCCTGCATCTTATTCCAGCTTGACAATCTTTTGTTTGTCCCTCCCATGGAACATAGACCTGGAGAAGCGTAATTTTGATCCATCCTGAGATACTGTAGGAGTGCATCATAACCATGAGTAGTCAGCACTCCAATTGTTTTTTGTGATTAACGTTATTAAAAGAAGATGGAGTATCGTATATGTAAAGTACTTCACGTATAACAGATTCGATGTTTGTTTAAGAAATGTGACTAATGAAGATGTTAGATGTACCTATTACTTAATACTATAAAATCTACATACATGACGTGAATTATTGTGAGACTAATGAAATGAAATATATGTGCAAACTCATATTTAGGAGATTCATGTGTAATACAACATTATGTTTCTTTAGAGTGTATTTTATTAATATTTCTTAGTAGTCTTTTGCATTGTTCATGTGTTAAGAAATGTACTTTGTTATACATTTATAATTGTGCATGTATTTGTGAAGGAAGTGGCCCGATTAGGGTCACCCGGGTCACTAATGACCACCTCTCAGCCTTCCATACCAAATGAAGAGTCAGTCAGACAGTACAGAATACAAACCAATAACTGTTTATTAATATACACTCAGAGTGGAGCCTGGTCTGCCCAGTCTCTAGGAGTGCTGCAGAGGGAACTAAAATCGTCAAGCATAAAGATAAATTATGTACATTTCGTAACTGGGCAAGAACACGCCCACAGTGGAATTTTCCAGGCAGGTGCAGCTAAACAGTGAAATACAAAAAACGGTTTCAGCGCTTCTATCGTTCACAAAGTATCTCAATTCGAAGGTCGTTCCATCCTGCCCCGCCACTAGACAAGTGGGAGAGGGCCTCTATATAGTGAGAAAGGTATGCGCTAATCGGAACAGTGTATTCATTACTGGAACAGAACAGAAATGAAGAAAACGAAACTCTAAAGGGAGCATTTCTCGGAATTTGAACAAGATCAGTTTCGAACAACATAAAATGGCGCCTGTAAAGAAAATGGCGCAGCGAATGCTAACTTACATAGGGCAATGCGCAAACATGAGCATTTCTATTCTAACAGACCCTCCTTTTAGCATGAGCTAAAACATTTTCTAACAGTAACAGAGAAACAGAAAACCATAAACAGTAATACAAATTCACAACAATAAATCCTTATGAGCACTCCATTTTATCAACATCAGGAAAGGAGACTGTAAGGAGGGAAGAATTCTAAAAAATGCCCTTGTCTATATTCATGAGATCCTCAATGTCTTTTTGTAGCATAATTGCGTCATTGGTATCATGAATCGATATTTTCCTTTTAGGGGTGAGAATAGTGGTGCAATAGGAGCAACAGAAGGGAAGGCACTGAATAAGGGCACAGCAATGCACCAATATCACAATCAGGTAAATCACTTTTTCAAGAATGCAGCCCCAGCTACCAAAAAGAGACCAACTCCAATTTCCACTTTCCATTCCCTTGACATTCTCGAGGATGTCTAAGATGTGTTTAGTAATATTCTTTTCCATATTCTTGATCCCGACTACACACTGATCTCCCACTACCTCGCATACACCACCACTCTTGGCTAAAATAAAATCAACTGCATATCTGGTCTGTTCTGAATATATTCGCATACTCTCCAACTGAATGGTGATGTCGCGTAAAGCTGCCACAGTAGTATTAGATAAAATTTGTAACTTGCACCCAAAATATTCTCTAACTTTCTCACCCCGAGCCATAGAGGTACCACCCAATGTGAAAATGGATGAGAGGATGTATCCAAAAGTGATCCCATTACTATAATTATTGACCTTGATATCGGTCACTCCCTCGCAGAATTCCTTTGTTAAAGTCTGTTTAACCCAGCGTACATTAGGCTTAGCATATTTACAGGGCACACCTAAGGGCAACACCATCCCAAGAGCTACATGGTCTGTACCATTATGGACGTTGGAATATGTACCGTTAGACGAGGAGTAAAAGCCCGGGTGTGCATAAATCGGTCCTTCATAATCTACTGTGGCATATCTAGTGTTCATTCCAAAAGTACTCGGATCTTTGTCATTCACTAAAGGGATCATATTCTTGTACAGCACTATTCCAGAACAGTTAATATACAAAGAAGTATCTGTGCTATTCACGATAGGTCAGCAAGCAGGATAATAACCAGCCTCCCGGATGACTATCAATTCTTTGTAATGCCGGCCCACCAAAGTAACATTCTGTTCTTCCATATAAAAATTGTCACAATATGTATTGTTATCACAACCTGGATAACCCATTCCCAATGGCTTTCTATAATATAAACAAGGTCCTGGATAGCCAAAACCAAAAACTCCCTTCACTTCTGTAAATTGCGGTGGACGAGTATTTGTATAGTTTACAAGTGAAAATGGATATGCAGTCCATAAACTAGTGACAGATTCAGTGGGGGAACAAGCTGTCCCCTCTCCGAAGAATCTCCGGTGTGTGTCTAGAAATACATTACTCTGGACTGTTCTTTTATTTCTTTTCGGGGGAATAACCTTACCCTTACTGCATAGAGGCAGGGTTTGATCATTTTCCAAAATCCATGACACTCCGCACAATATTATTATCAGCAAAACCAACAGAACAACACATATTGTTTTCCTTTTTCGCGTCCACACCATATCATGCTGGGCAACAAGAACCATTGGCTGCTCTTCCTCAGCAACCTGTCTACCAAAGGGATGCATAACATATAATAAAGGGGGCCAAAATGCAAAAAAAAGATATACAAGTTCCCAGTGTGCGTCAGAGCCTCACTGGTACAGGCTGCTATTGTCCATCAATAACTTGGCGCTCTTGAGTACCGGCGGTGGAGCTTGCTCTGTCCTTAGCTCTTTAATGTATTCCACGTCGATCCAGATGGTATACCTTCAAGGTATACTTCGGTCTTCCCTAACTAATATCCGATCAACTAAGATAAAGTAAACAGAAAATTCTCCACTAGTTTCTGTTAATTCAGTTGGTACTGTAACTCAGTACTAGCTACTTTACGCAGTCCATCTTTTTTCTCCTTAGACTCAGTATCCCTCAGCCGAGGGCGCAAATTGTACCTGGTAGCCCCAGGCACCGTGTGATCAGTGAACAAAGGCTCTTGAGGCTCTTGGATAGCTTGTATTTCCGGGGGAACAGCCTCATTCAAAGCATCCTCATTCTCCTTGTCCGTTTGCGTCCAGGTCAACTGGGCGTCGCTGAAAGAAACAAACCTGGGCACCTGTTCCCATACCGTATCCCCTATGCCGTCTTTGACCCACTGATCATATGATAGCAGCAAAGGAATCCTCCGACAATGGGCAGCATGTACCCAGTTCTTTCAACCAGCAACCTTTACAGCTGTCCGTGTCACCAACAAAACCTGCTCCGGACCTTTCCAGCGTGGCTTCAAACTTTTCTTCCTCTGAAAATTACGAAGCAATACATAATCACCAGGCTGGATGTCGTGGCCGGGTCACTCTGGTGTGGAAGGTGGGGATTCCCGCACCTGTTGGTGAATAGAATGCAAACTTTCTGTTAACGGGCCAAGGTAATCAAGCACACAGGGTACTCAATATCGGAGTACTTACGAGGACGAGGGACGCCCGAGACATTTGCCGGGCGCCCGAACACAACCTCGTAAGGAGACAATCCTGTCCTAGAATGAGCTGTTGATCTTGTTGACAAAAGAGTTAATGGTAAAGCATCTGACCACTTTAACCCTGTTTTCTCCAGAATTTTTGCCAGTTTCAGTTTGAGAGTACCATTGTACTTCTCAACCAAACCCGCTGACTGTGGATGATTCACAAACAAAAAAGGCTCGGGTCCTAAACCTCCTGGACTGGACCACTATATATGCAAGAAAAAAGAGTGTGTCCAGAAGGACTGATTAACACACTTTGAAAAATACCCCAGACCATCAATTCAGGAGTTCTTATTGCTTTATTTTGCCTATTTCAAATTTTTTTTTTATATTAGCAAAGCAATTGAATATTTTTCATGTTTTAGAAAGGAGACCTCTCATTTCATAGAACACCACTTTTACAAAAACACATTTGTACACAACATTATATTTCAATCAAAAACACAAATTATATACAAACAAATATGACAAATAACACAGACTTGGACATTCATGTGAAATAACATTTGAACAGTGACAATACAACACCAGTCCTAATTTTAACATACGGCACCAAGCGGACATTAAATTCTACACTGCATTTGTTTGTCCTGCCTTGGCCAAGAAACCGGGGGTAATGTTTTCTACACAATGTTGCCTACACACGAGGAAAGAAAACATTTTTTAACTACATTCCTCAAGGCACAATTTGAATACCATCCCCCGCGCTCAGAAAAGCCAACGCGTTTCGAATCCACACAATTCACGGATTCTCCTCAGGACTTGGACAAGGTTGATATCTTAGAAGCGGCGCGGTGTGCGTCCGCCCTGTGTATGGTAGAGAAGTTGAAAAAGCCTCTTCAGACTGCCTGACGATGGGATGTGAAATAAAATCTTGACTCGATTGGTCGCATTAATCACAAGCACTTCAAACGGTTGTACCGACGTCTTAACAAAGTTCAGTAATGCACGCCTCGCTGTCCAAAGAGTACAACTAACTCCATGGGGATATTCCAGCCACGCCAGTTCCGATTCCCGGCTTCTTTTGGCTTCATCTAAGTTAAATTATTCTTGAGTCATTCTCCACACACCCGATGTCTGTTCTGTTCTGGTTCAGCGAACCCCTGAATTGATGGTCTGGGGTATTTTTCAAAGTGTGTTAATCAGTCCTTCTGGACACACTCTTTTTTCTTGCATAGACTGTGGATGATTAGCAGCATGAAATTTCTGTTTTACATGCAGACCTTCACAAATCAGTTTAATCACTTTCCCATTAAAATGACTTCCGTTGTCACTCCAGATAATTCGGGCAACCCAAAACGAGAAAAGAACTCTTTAAGGAGTACCTTCGCAGTCATAATGGCTGTGTTATCTTTAGTGGGGTAAGCCTCAACCCATTTACTGAATGCACATACAACCACCAAAACGTACTTAAGATTATTGCATCTCTCTAATTCTATATAATCCATTTGAAGGACTTCAAAAGGAAAATTGGGTGGTGCGAAATTACCAGGTGGTGTCGGGGTACCTGTCCCTGGATTATGCATCATGCAGACCATGCAGTACTTTACTAAATGTGCAGCTGTCTTGGAAATATTGTCATTCTGCAACACAGGGGCTAACAATTTACAAATGCCTTTTGCACTAATATGAGCTGGACCATGTGCTATAGTAACCACAGGAAGAACATATGCATCTAGCAACATCCATATTTGTTTCCCTGATTTATCAATCCAACATCCTTCCTCATTCAACTGCGCTGTACTCTCCTGCCATTCCACTAATTCTTCTATCGTGGCTTTACTTTGTATCTCCTTTACACTCTCAAGGGTATTCTCAAACATAACAACTTCTGGAACCCACCTAGCTGGACCTGCTACAAACATGCATTTCATCTTTGTTTGGGCCGTTTCCTTAGCTGTCTGGTCTGCAAAAGCATTTCCTCTACCCACATCATCAGTAACCTTCCTGTGGGCACTACATTTAATTATGGCCAAAATCTTGGGGAGCGTTAAAGCGGACAAAAGCATCAATATGAGATGCCCATGCTAAATCTTGGTGCCATGAGAAGTAAGGAACCCTCTCTCAGCCCAGAGACACCCAAAATTATGCGCGACCCCGAATGCATACTGGCTGTCAGTATAGATGTTGACAACCAGTCCTTCGCTCAATTCACAAGCTCGAATAAGAGCAGTGAGCTCAGCAGCTTGAGCCGACTGATAAGGGACCCATGATGTCTCTACCACCGTGCGCAACATAGTGATAGCATAAGCTGTAGTGGTGGTGCCATCTGGTAATTTAAAACAAGAGCCATCGACATATAGTTCTCCTTGGGGGTCAGATAAGGGAACATCAGTCAGGTCTACCAGTCCCTTCGTCTCTTCTTCCGTCCAGAAGATACAATCATGTTTATCAACTGCATCATTCTCAGAAGGGAGGGGTAGTAACGTGGCTGGGTTCACAGTGGCACATCTTTTAATCGTAATATGCTTACCAAACAATGTCAATTCATAACAAGTAAGACGTGCACTGGTGAGGTGCTGTGTCTTTGTCTTATTCAAAAGTGTATCCACAGCATGGGGTACTATAACTGTGAGGTCAGTATCAAGTACTAGTCCAGCAGATTGTCTGATTGAAGTGGCCACAGCCGCGACCGCTCTCAGACAACTCGGAAGGGCGCTTGCGACTGGATCAAGCACAGCAGAGAAATAAGCACAAGACCTTGCTTATCCCCAAACTTTTGTGCTAGGAGAGAGAGTGCGCAACCAGCCATCTCGTGGACATAGAGCACAAACGGTTTATTATAGTTAGGTGTGCTAAGCACTGGAACCGAACAAAGCGCAGTTTTCAATTGCTCAAAAGACTACTGGCATTCAGGCATCCAAGGCAAAGGCTCATGCACTGCTTTCGTTGTTAATGCAAGCAAAGGTTTAATTAGTAACGAATAATTAGGTATCCACTGGTAACAGTAGGAAGTTATACCTATAAAAGCGCGCACATCTTTTTGAGTTTGTGGAATGGGCATTTTTAACAATGGTACTAATGCACTCTGGGGTCAACCTCCTACCCTCCTTCAACAGTAGGTGACCTAAATAGGTGACCTCCTGTCGACAATACTGAAATTTAGAAAGAGAAACCTTATGTCCATGATGGGCCAAATGCAACAACAATTTGACTGTACTATCTTTGCAACCTTGTTCCGTATCAGAAGCTATAAGTAGATCATCCACATACTGCACCAATACATTACCTGAGGGAAGCGATAAGGAATCCACCTGACCTTTTAATGCTTGACTATAAATACTAGGACTCTCTGTATAGCCCTGAGGAGCGAGACAAAATCTAAAGCTCCTACCAGCCAGTGTGAACCCAAACAAATACCTACTGTCTGGATGGATAGGAATACTAAAGAAAGCATTTTTCAAATCAATAACAGAAAAGAATTTAGCAGTAGAAGGAATCATCGTCAAAAGCGTGGTGATATCAGGAACCACCGGGAACTGCGGAACTACTATTTTATTAACCTTGCGCAAATCAGTCACAAAACGGTAAACATTATCATTGTCTCCAGAGGAGCCTGAGGGTGTCCTTTTAAGAATTGGAAGAATAGGACTATTACAAATATTGGCAGACGTTTCTTCAACTACTCCCTTTTGTATCAAATCCTGAATAATCTGAAGAAGATCCCGTTCTCCCGCCTGAGGTATTTTATACTGAGGATTGCGAGGCAAAACAGCATGATCCTTAACCTGCATAGAAACTGGTGGTATATGCAACAACCCTACATCCGTGTCACCTGTTGCCCATAGAGTGGGTGGGACTTCAGCAAATTCATCTGGGAGGGGTGCATCCTGAGACAAACACTGTTTAGTACTCACATCCGGACCCATAGTAATATAGACACCTGCAGGAGAGCAATAGATAGTAGCATGCAACTTCTTCAACAAATCCAAACCCATCAAATTTTCACCACAATTGGATGTCAACAAAAATTAAGATTCCACAGTGAAAGGACCAATAGTCAATGCAAGGGGGCTTGAAATGGGGCTTACAACCGGTACACCTGAAAAACCTACCGAAACATTATTGTGGCCAGACAGCGCCGCCCCAGGGACCATATGTCGAGAAACAGAACTTTTCATCGCACCTGTGTCCACCAAAAATTCCTTAGTCGAGCCTTGCAAATCCGCTGTGACATAAGGACCACGCTGATCTAGAGGTATCTGAACTGGTCCCTCACCCTGTCCCTGGCTGTCCTAGCTATAAGACAAACCTGTCACCTCATCCATATCATAATCGTCATGATAATACTGTCCATCACGAGGGTCATCAAAGTAATTATTATCAGAGCGACCCTGTGAAACCGTAGCTTTCTGAGCTCTATCAGTCCCACGACCTCTCCCACCAGAACCTCGCCCTCTAGGAGACGCAATTTTCTGTAAAAGCACAGGACACTGACTACGCCAATGACCTTCCTCTTTACAATACGCACACTGATTTGGCCCTAAAGGTGTCGTTGAAGGCTGCCTGCTAGTACGTAGAAGCAGTCTGGAAGGACCACCTCGTCCCCTATTATTGCCCCAAAATGCTTGCTGCAACAACACCTTCGTCTTTAGATCTTTATGTTTCTTATCAGTCTTATCTTTCTCCTCCTGATCGCGATGTTCATAATATTGGGCCATATTCAAAATAACAGAGGGGGAAGACATAGACCAAGTACTTTCAGATGCCTGCAAATGAGTCATTATCTAAGGAAGAAGATTAGTAACAAACCTGTCCACAAACAAACGGACTCCCCCTCAGTGGACATATCCTGCCTACTATAATCCAAAAATGTATCTTCAAACCGAGTAAAGAAGTCGGACACACTGTTGCAGGGATTCTGCACATGCACAGAACTATGCGCAGGAAAACAGGACCTCAGTGAATAGGGGTGTACCAACCTACCACATCAGTACCCAAAATCCCAAACTGACTAGCTATAGTGTCTCATTCGTTCTCCTCCAAATATCACGAAGCTACAAATGATTAGACAACCCAGAACACAACACTCCCGACTCTCTCAGGAATCGCGGGAGCAAGACGTGCTCTTTTGCTCACTCACTCGTACTTGTCCACAATGAGAATAGGCAGAGTCACTGAAATAGTTCAAAATGTTTATTTTAACTATTGTGCTCTACAATACAGTATACGTGCCACTGCTAGCAGCAAAATGCAAAAACTCAGCACAGTTAGCATTGATACAATTCCATAGAATACAAAGGGAGAAGTAATTTTATAAAGACTGTGGAAATAAGGGCCTATAGGCCTGACCACCCTCCCCTTGGCTAAAAAAAGTTTATTTTATAAAAAGGACGATCTCTGGGCTTTGACAGCAGACCCCATACCTTAAAGCCTGGATGTAAGGTTTACATCATAGGAACAGCAGAGCTCTTCTCCATGGAACGGCTTTCTCCAAAAGTGTTAAAACAACATGCAACAACGTAATATCAAAGCACGAGTCTTCAGTACTGCAGCTGTGTAGCATGTTATGTCTAGGTGCTAGGGACTGACCAGAGCAGAATAACAAGGGTCATTGATTATCGACCTTGCACATCGTGTTCAGACTAAACTCCAGGAAAGGCAGAGAAGGCAAAAAGCAACCCGTTCTCATGTGAAAGGCACAAACAAAGTCTTGCAGAACAAAGTCATGTAGTAGCGTGCGCAAAAGCAGCATCATGGCAGCGAAGCTCATGCTAACTTAGCAATGTCGATAATGTGCCTAAGAACCATATAACACCCTCCCCCTGGTAAGGTCATAGGACATAGACAAAGGACCAAAACAGAGTTCACTAGTCAAGCAGAGTTCAAAGGGTTTGAAAAAAAAACAAATTGGAAATAAATCGAAATTGTCCCCAAAAAAAATATATATATATATTTTTTCAAAGTTGTCAATAGGGCTTATTGAAGGGGAGCTGCCTCCGGGATAACAAAGTTATTATGAAGGAGGTGGTAAGTCCATCAAGGTGTGTGAACCGAGGAATGCAATTCCCTCCAAAAGATCATCCCTATCGTTGGTAAAAAAGAGGGATGCCATCCAATTAAGTAAGTCGAAGGAACAAACGTGCTCCTCGTAATCAGACGCCTCTAAAAGCATGAGTGGGCAACTTGCGTGATATTTGATGGAACTGCGTTGCAGGATGGTCTGCGCAGCCGCACAGACATCCCATTCAGCCAAAACTCCAAGTGCAGCCGCACGTGCCATACGGCCATCCCCAGAATAAGCCTGGTCATGGGCCTCTAAGGGACCCATCAACTGGTTAAAATCCGGGATTGGACATGACGTATTGGAGAGGCATATATCCAGTGCCCAATAGAAGGGGCATCGTTGACAGTAAAAGACTGGTTGCACGCAAGTGAAATAGGCAAAGCGAAAATTCAATCCATAACTGACGCCAGGAGTGGGTAATGGCAAGCATCCAAAAACCTGTTGCATGCGATCACGGTACAGCTGCAACTGGCCTGGTCTGTGCAGTACCACAAGATGAGCAGCCATTGCGCAACAGGAGCAGGAGAAGCAGGATTCCAGCGCCTAACGTCAAAATTAAGGGGAACCCTCCGAAGACGCTGGAAAAAATAGAATGAATAAAACCCGGTATTACTCCAAATATAGTCTGAAAAGAAGTCACAAGGCCAGATCCCACACATTTAAAAAAATGCGCAAGGCCTGTGGTGTCAGACTCATTAAATATTTGGTGTATTAGTTCCCCAAAATGCAGTGGGAGGTTGGTGTTCAGAAGGGACTGTATCTCACTAGAAGTCCTAGCCACCTGTAACTCAAAGGTCTCGCGGGCTGAAGTGAGAGCCACCTCTTGTTGGAATAACAGCGCTTTGAGCCTGCTCAACTTGTTGAAATCTGTTTTCAAAGTTGGAATGGAAGGCCAAATTGAGCTATCTAGACTCCCATGCGGGGGCGGAAAAAGCACATTGCTGCAACAAGTTACGCGCTGGGAAACCGTTACTAAATACGGGACTCCTGCCCGTAAACCACAGCAGTCTTGGTTGTTCAAAATAAGATAACTGCCATTTGTTAAGCAATGAAAAAGCGGGAATTATTGATGGCACTGGAGTACCTTTTAAAAAACAGGCCAGATTAGGCACAGAAACGTTACAAGAGCCGTGCAATTTAACGTGTTTGCAAACAAGGGAATGTCCTACTGTGGAATCGCAGTCTTCCCCTGTTAGGAAAACTTCCTTACCCTCCATCTGACATCTGTAAGTGAAAGGCAGGGACCACAATTCATGTAGAAATGCACTACCCAGTGGTTCAAAACGGCCAATCGGAAAATGTTGCATGCATGATGTAAATTGAAAAAGCGAAAAATGGATAGAGATAACACCATGAATTAACCAAACAGCCGAGTCTGTTTCCGCTACAGAAAACGGCAAGGGCTCCAATTGTTCAATATGCAAAAGTGTATATGTAGCATCTTTCATGGACATAAATTGTTGTTTATCAGTTAGATTAAAT
Source organism: Calotriton arnoldi (assembly GCA_963921515.1). Lineage (NCBI taxonomy): Eukaryota > Metazoa > Chordata > Amphibia > Caudata > Salamandridae > Calotriton > Calotriton arnoldi. The sequence continues at coordinate 2,713,970 of CAWUFW010001373.1, read as the reverse complement.
GGCAAAAACAAAGCAGTGGCATTCAAATAATCCCAAGGTACTTTTCCCATTTTAAGAGTCTGCAATGTCCAAGCAAATTGCATAACAGATCATGACTGATTTTGACCATGATATAACACAGAAACATCACTTTGAACAATATCAATAACAGATGAAACAATATTATCCAACGTATAAATGCGTGAGGAAAGTGTGTATATGCTATTGTCTACTACGGCAAGGACTTTTTCTAAATTGGCCTGATCAATTTGGCGCAGACGAAATGCAGCTTCCATCTGCGAAAGTTTCCAAATTTCATTGTAAGCGGCATACATGAATCTTTTTGCTCTCGGAGCCCTGGGTCCCAAGAGAAAATCAGCCAAATTAATGTCATGCGACAGCAGAGAAAGATGTTGCTTCACTGATGTCAGCGTAGAATGTTCCAACCATTGTTGGCATAACTTACCCACTGAATATGTAGTGACCGAATGTGTAACGGTATACCGAGGATCAGGTCTAGTCTGAATGAAACCTGGTGAAACATTATAAAAACGCATTTGACATGCATTTGTATTAGTTTGCCACACCAACCACCCAGAAGAATGAACTTCAGAGACATTGAAAGTGACATTTCGAAGCAAAGCTTGCAGTGACTCAATGGTATAATTTGTGTGTGTACGCCAATCATCATATTCTGCTAAAGACGGAATGGATGGCGTATTTAAATTTTTGACAGTTGCCAGGCCAAAACAAGTTGTTTGGTACACTGTATCATTTCAAAACAAAATTTGAGCTGTGATCAGACAGGCACGATGTAAAGCTTCAGTTCCCTGAACCTGCCAAGGCTTCGTGCCCCAGATTGATTTTAAATCAACAGTATCTTTCCAATGATCATAACCCTGCGTAGCCAATTTATTTCTAAACAAGTTGGCGTAAATCAATTTTGTGTGGGTCAACATAAATTTGGATTGTGTAGATGACCGAAGTTTAAAGTAATAGGATTCCGGATTAGATATGTCATAATCTGTAAAATAAGTGAACTTATCCCAAAAAGTTTTAGAACTCCCTCTACGGGAGTAGGACAATGTTCCCATTGTGTATAATTAAAAACAGGTCTTAACGTGTTTGTTTTGTGTAAAAAATGATGCCCATAATGCTGATAACAAAACAAATCCCCATAATTGGCCGAATTTAAATACAAATCTTCAGCATCAAACGCAGCATAATATTTTAAATCTGAAAACAGTGCATGTACTGCTTGCACATCCCAATCATCCGAATGTATGTCCCGTGTTACCACATCTCCTAGAGAGACGCGAAACACGTATGGTACTGCGAAGCACCTCGGTCGGGCCGTGGACTTCGTAGGCTACTTTGTCCCAAACTATGCCATCTGGAATCGGGAATGCCGAAATGTTAACATGAGACTGATCACGTTTCATGATATGGGACGATGTGTGAGGGGCCAGAACTCCATCGACCAAGTTTACAGCAGAGCGTTCTGGCAAGTAATGACCAGTGATGAGCAAAAAGAACACTGTCACAAAACCAATTGACATGAAGAGAAAAATCAGGACAAGCAGCAACCAAATGTAGGTCCAAGGAGGGACCAGGTAAGTCTTTTTGAACCAAGAGAAAAAAAGACTTAATTTAGTCGGTGTGTCTGCCAAACTCGATGTCGAGGAAGACGAGCCGAAAGAAAGGCTGGCATGATCTCCATAGTAGCCACTCGTAGGTTGATTTATCAGAGGTGGAAGTGTCGGGTCCGCCTGATGTTCTCCAGGACTGTTCGGCACCTCACTTACGGACTCATCTGGATGATATATATACTCGACATCCATGGTAGAAGATAGAGGTCGGACGGGTGAAAGATCAATGATAGTGTCCATCAATTTGTTAGCCCTACGAGGAGCAGTAGAAGATGATGAAGTCAGTGGATCCAATGAAATTGCGTTGCACGAAACTGCAGGTGTGACACTATTCAGAATCGGCCACATGGTGTAACTTGACATTGTCCACTGAAATATATCTGTTGTCTTTGCGACCAGGTAATGGAGGTAAAATAACTGTACGAGTACCCTTCAGTCGAAGCACTAGAACTGGTGCATGATAAGAGGGACCAAATTATTTTTTGTTCTCCAGTTTTTCTCGTACCACATCTCCGATTTTAGGAAGCCAACCGGCAACGGGAATCAGCAGTGCTGCATCAGTGGAAGAGGGTAAATGTTCAGTTGCATAGCTGTCACGTGTCTTTTGTAGATCCTGTAACACAGTAGGATGATTATCTACATCAAAGGTTGCGGCAGCCGCCACAACGTCTAGACCATCAAGGTCTGGCACAAACATTTTAATACCAAAGAACATTTCGTATGGGGTCTGCCCACCCAGAGATCATCTAGGGAGGTTATTAAGTGCACGTTGAACCCCATACAAGTGGGCCAGCCAGTTCCTGCCAGTACCTAAGACTCTAGCTGTCAAGGATTGCTTTAAGTCACGGTTAATTTGCTCCACAATTGAATTGCCCTCAGGCCTGTACGGAGACGAAAACTGCACCAGCACCCCCATTGACTTCATCGCATCCTTGTACGCCTTAGAGGCGAACGCTGGACCTTGGTCAGAATGAAAGGTGCCACAGGCAAACATCCCTACAAAGACACGCAAATCCCTGATGACATTTCGAACGTCAGCACTATGTTGTGGCCAAACCCAAAGGAATCTAGTGCACGAATTAACTACAACAAATACATATTTATACGCAGTATCAGAAGAAAGAGGACCGCAATGATCAAGATAGATGCAGCCAAAAGGTTGATTAGAAATACACAGCTGTGTTTGCGGTGGGTGGGTGACCGTGGATGGCTTGATTTGCTGACAAATGTCACAAGAAAGTACATAATTACGGGTCTGTTTATATAAACCACGCCACCAGTAACGTTGCTGTAAAATAGAGACTGTCGCCGACACACCGGCATGTGCAGATGCTATGCCTTCGTGTGCGGCTTTGATCAGAGCTTGTCTGCCGTCCAAGTTGGGAATCATCCGATCCCCAACGGAAGGAATCAAGGCATAAGGAACTTGTTCATGAGTTATATGATAAGAGTATTTCGAAGGGAAACCCTGAGGATAAGCAGTTCCCTCCCTCGTTGCAGCTACCGCTGCCAAAATCTCATTATCTATTTTAGTCATGGATCTTGTAACTGCTGCTACGGAACACGTGGATACTGCAGACTTGGCCGATTCATCAGCCAAAGAATTACCAAGAGCATGTGCTCCCACACGCTGATGGCCAAGAGTATGTATAACATGTATGAGGGGCAGACGTTGTTTAAGATCTGCCACTCGAACCCAAAGCATTTTATGCTTAATTGCGCTGCCTTTGGAATCACGATAGTCATTCCGAGACCAAAAGAACAAGTTGTCATTAAAAGACTGGACACAGTAATAAGAATCGCACGCAATAAGAGTATTCACTTTTGGATCAGCAAACTCGAGAACAAGTACAAGAGCACGCAGCTCTGCCAATTGCGCCGTACAGTCTCCAAGTGCCTGAGTGTGCACAATGGAAGGCTTAAACTCTCCATTAACAATTGAGCCAGCAACAATTGCGCAAGCGGCTGAATAAGCATGTTTGGAACCCGTGGCCGGTTGAGCCGAGCCATTGGTGTAAATGATGCATTTGTACTCATGTAAAGGAAGCAGAGATAAGGGTGGAGGATGAACGTGTCCATACTGTAAAAACTCCTGTGCCTGTAAGGAAGGATCAAAGATAAACGTGACATCAGCCGATGTCAAAGAAGTAGCCCATTGTATCCAACGGGGATGTAGTGCCTTCGAGTTAGGTACACCTGCCTTAGTCACGGCTTCCAAAGCAGGGAAGGGCGTGACCATAAGAATGGTTTGCCTTGCGCCAGTGAGCGTTCTTTTAGAATCGCCATCTGTACTGCCGTTAAGATTTTTTCAACAGTTGAAAAGCGCATTTCAGCAGCAGTGTATAAATGTGATTTGTATGCAATAGGTATAGTGTCTCCCTCATTGAACGTCAAGTAAGTGAAACCCACTGTCCCAGAAACTATACGTATTACCAGGTTCGTGGTGTTGTCACGCGTCAATAAGTAGCTAGTTGCAAGCAAGTCAGTTTGCAAAGAATTCAGAATAGAAGTATGTTCCGGAAGTCAGCTGGCAGAAGAAAAAGTCGGTTGTATCAATGCATAGAGTGGTTTGATACGCTGGGTGTAATCGGGAATGTATGTCCTCCCGAAATTTAAAAATCCCAGCAAAGACTGAAGTTTCTTCAGTGTAGAAGGTGGTTGCAATTGTGCACATTTCTCCAAGAAGTGAGGGGCCAAGCCCTTTCCTTCATTATTGAGCTCATAGCCCAAAAAGAGTACCGCCAAATGGGCGATGTGCGATTTTGCAAAATTGAATTTATATCCATAGTCGGCAAAGGACAAAATAATCCTGTCGACTCGTACAAGATGCGGCATAAGCTCATCGCCCGTCAGATAAATGTCATCTACGTACGAGAACGCATCAGGGTCTATGTTGTTCAACAAAGACACTATCCGTGCCGCAAATGCCCCGGGGCTATTCTTATACCCCATAGGCAATCGTGTAAATTTTTTCGGATTCCCGATGGCAGTGAATGCTGTCAAATCACGGCTCTCAGGAGCGAGATTGTGACTATAGAAACCATTATAAATATCAAGTGTAGTTTTGTATTTCTTACGAACAAGATTGTTCACCAGTGCAGAGCTGTGAGTGTTCTGCACCGCAAATGTGCGACAATGACTGTTCAAATTACGGTAATCCAATACAATCCGATATGAACCATCAGGTTTTGATATCGTAAAGAGAGGATTATTCATCGGTGATGTACATGATTCAATCACTCCTTGATACTCCAACTGTGTTAGAATATCACAAACGGAAGCTTTTGCTTCACGTCTGATTGGATATTGCGGTTGTGGCTGAGGCATAGAGCATAAAGGTATTTCATGAGCCGGTGAATCAACATCCCAACCCACCTGATTACGATACACTGCCGAGGCTAGGGCCAGAGCCCACTCAGCTGCGAAGGCCTGTGCATGCTCCTCAGGGACATGACCCGAAAAACTCGGAAGTATCACGTCTTCCCCTCTGGAAGCGGCCAACACAAAGGGTGGAGGCCAATCTGCCTCCGCTAACAAAATGTCATACGAGGAGGTTAGATTCTCCCAGAAAACTGCCTTGATTGGACGAGGTATATCACCTTCAATTTGGAAAATTATTTCATAAAGCCTATCCAGGTGGGCAACCCGTGTGTCTACAGTCTCTACTGTAATAAAGGTATCAGTTGCTGTCGCCTCCAGACAGGGACGCAGAGCCTCCCGCACTATGGTAACCTCTGCTGGGTTGTCGAGCAGAGTCACTGCCCATGTCTAATCCAGGAGTCGCGTTCTCACCGTCTGAGGCATACCTCGCTGTTAGAGCAGCAACTTTTTTCTTCTGAAACGGGGGTCGAAAACGAGGTAAATCCTCTTGTTTTCCTTTGACTTCAAACTGTCGAGGCTGATCTCGTCCCTGTGGCGCAGGATGACTTTTGCCACGATCCTGGCGTTCCCCTCCTCCGACTTGAGAGCCAGATGTGTCCTGTGAAGAACGAGGAGAATGCTGATCAGGGACTTGAAATCTATCAGGAGACTTAATTTTTCCGCGATCGCGCAAGTCATAAGTACGCTCAGAAGACTCAGGTGTCGGTGAACCTGCACGCGAACCTTGCTTCTGCTGTTGCTGCCCCTGTTTTTTATTTTTCCAGTTCTTTTTAGGAAAGACCGGACGCCCATCTTTATCTGTCTGGGCTTTTTGTTGTGTTTGCGTTTGAGTAAAAGGCTTAACTCCCAGACTATTGCGGCCTATGGTCTTTTAAGCCTTTGCAATAATCTTTGGTAATTCGCGCGGCTTGTCCACATCAGGGTCAGCCTCCAAGCGGTTTGCCACTTGAAAGCTTACTGCATCTCCCTTGACATTGGCAAGGATCATATCAGCAACCACGTCGAACACCCCCACCAATCTCATCCCCAGCTCCACAGCCGCTTCGGCTCCGTGTTCATCTTGAACACGCTTAATCACTGAGGGGAACACGGTCATGGAGGGAGTGCCGAAACACTTTGAATATACCGCTGCAAACACCTTGCCCCAGGTGTTACAATCAGCCAACTCGGGAAGTAAGTCTTTAGGCAAACTAATAGTCAATATCCTGTGTTTCTCCACAGGAGAGGTATTTGGAAAAACAGCCTCTAGTTGTCCAAATTTTTCAGCAAGCCAATAAGGTAATTCATCCTTATTCTGCGGACGCTTGCCCATTACTGAATTAACCATAACGGGACTGATAGTCACAACACCAGTCCCCGCAGGTTGCGCAGCAACGCCAGGTGGTCCCACCTGGAACTTGCGCGTGACATACTGTACAACAGCCCTATGTACGCGTATCAAAGACGTATGTAATAAGCGAAGGTCTGCAACTGCAACAGTTAAATAACGTGGGTGTGGGGTATACCCAGCCAAAACGGGCCAAGTGGCCCCATCTATCAATAAAGGGCCTAAGCGGACCGGAGTCACTGGGTGAGGAAGGGTGCCATTAAACCAAATTTGGTGTTGTCAAGCTGTAAGCGGAACCTCAAGAGTCCTATAAGGCTGATAAGCGTGAGGAAGGGCCGTGGCAGTGTATTCGTGAAACAAATCATCTGCTCCATCCACCGCCGGAAAGGTGACCCAAGAATAAAACACCTCAAAGTGGTAAGCAGGATTTGCTTCCACTACAAAGATAAGCTCGACACCTGCATCAGGCACTCCATATGGAGCCAAATATGCCTTGAGTGCGGCGCGGCTATGAGCCGGAATAGCAATTGCCATCACGATAAATAAAGTATAACAACCTAAAGCGTGGCAGCGCAATAACGGGTAAGAGAAAAAACCTTTTAAAACTTCAAGCTTGAAAGAACCTATAAAAACATCAATATAGGAGGTTACACCGTCACAGCTGTCTCCGGAAACAGAAGTGAGGGGATTGTGGACAAGCACAAGCACTACTCAAGCGTCTCGCAGATAAGTACCAGACCAAACGTTGGCGGCGCCATGTTGCAGGGATTCTGCACATACACAGAACTATGCGCAGGAAAACAGGACCTCAGTGAATAGGGGTGTACCAACCTACCACATCAGTACCCAAAATCCCAAACCAACTAGCTATAGTGTCTCATTCCTTCTCCTCCAAATATCACGAAGCTACAAATGGTTAGACAACCCAGAACACAACACTCCCGACTCTCTCAGGAATCGCGGGTGCAAGACGTACTCTTTTGCTCACTCACTCGTATTGTCCACAATGAGAATAGGCAGAGTCACTGAAATAGTTCAAAATGTTTATTTTAACTATTGTGCTCTAAAATACAGTATACGTGCCACTACTAGCAGCAAAATGCATAAACTCAGCACAGTTAGCATTGTTACAATTCCATAGAATACAAAGGGAGAAGTAATTTTATAAAGACTGTGGAAATAAGGGCCTATAGGCCTGACCACCCTCCCCTTGGCTAAAAGAAGTTTATTTTATAAAAAGGATGATCTCTGGGCTTTGACAGCAGACCCCATACCTTAAAGCCTGGATGTAAGGTTTACATCATAGGAACAGCAGAGCTCTTCTCCATGGAACGGCTTTCTCCAAGTGTGTTAAAACAACATGCAACAACGTAATATCAAAGCACGAGTCTTCAGTACTGCAGCTGTGTAGCATGTTATGTCTAGGTGCTAGGGACTGACCAGAACAGAATAACAACGGGCATTGTTTATCGACCTTTCACATCGTGTTCAGACTAAACTCCAGGAAAGGCAGAGAACGCGAAAAGCAACCTGTTCTCATGTGAAAGGCACAAACAAAGTCTTGCAAAAACAAAGTCATGTAGTAGCGTGCGCAAAAGCAGCATCATGGCAGCGAAGCTCATGCTAACTTAGCAATGTCGATAATGTGCCTAAGAACCATATAACAACACTCTCATACTTCTGTCGACAAGCTGTCAATCTATCCCAACTTACCATCTTAGGGCAAATAAGAGTATGCATATAAGTAATAATACGACCAGGCAAAGCAAGTATCTCTGCACGGGGCTTATCTCCTGGCTTCCGTTCCTGGTCCCATCCTTTAATCACATCCCATGTACCACTCAATTCTGCAACATGATCTTGTGTGTGCACCTGCCGCCAAATATCAACCGGAACAAGAAGGCCAAAAAACATTTCAATATCCGCAAGAGTCATTACAGTAGAAGAAGCAGCCTCTGTTAATTCCTTATAATAAGCTGTGGGAATTTTCCTTGTGTCGGGCAGGGTAGCCTTAAGGGCCAAAACCTCACTCCTTTCCCACGGAGTATAGACCCATTGTTCCTGAAAACGAGCGGCTACGGCTGCTCTACTGACATTACCGCGCTGATCTGTTAACTCTAGAATTTCTGGATGATATATTGGATGAACCTCACGCATAGGGAATTGAGTGATTTTAGTGGGACTCTTTTCAAACAACCGAACTCTATAGGAAACTATGGTATTAATATTTGCGAGCACCTGTCCTGGGGCTAAATCAGCAATATAAACACGATCTTTAATATCAAATAACACTTGTGGAGCCTCAATTTTAATATGTGTGCGCCAGAAATTGATCAATGCAGCAGACATATGCTGGAGAACATGCTGCTGTAGAAAAGGCTCAAACTCACACACAGCCTGCCAAATGTCTTCAGTGCCATAAACCGGATTACTAGCCCACTTCATAGCCTGCCTGGCCAGCACCTCCTTCTCATCTTCCCCTACTTCAGAGCGCACTAACGGACCCATTAGTTCCCTGAATTTCGTCCAATCCCTATCTTCAAACCCAATTACTGGCATCTCAGCAGTCAAGAGTGTCGGAGAATGAAAAACCATAGAAGGAGAAGCAACAGAGGTAACAGGCACAATCGTTGTTAACGCGTGCACCAGAGGAGAAAGAACAGAAGATACAAGAGTCCAAACGGTAGATGTTCTAGAGGTCACAGTGGTCAAAGATGGCGAGGACAAAGAAGGGGCTGGAGGTGCCGTAGCCAAAGCCGTCAAAACAACAGCCGTAGATACAGGAACAGCCGAAGCAGACGTACCAGGCTGCTGTGATTGTAAGGGAACTGTGGGATATATCCTCTGTGGGGCATAAGGAGGCGGAGGCCGAGTGTCTAACAATTCCTCCCCAAAAGTATCATTTTCCTCTTTGGCCAAATAAGATTTATCAATGTGTAGCCGAAATCTTCTATCTTCACATTTAACTCCTTCCTCCTGTTTTTCTCTATCATATGCTACAGCTTTCTGCGTTAATGTTTGCATTTTCCTCTTCCGTGCATCCCTTTCCATCTTTAACCGACTCTGTCTAGCCTCCTTCTGCCAAGTTCGAAGAGAATCAAACATTGACTGCCTACTTCGTCTCGTAAACAACTGTTCCTGTAAAAACCCGATCTTTTTTTCATCAAAAGTGCCCGTCAACGGCCACTGCAACTCGGCATTGTCCCTCGTATATTTGTGCCATAATGTACTAAACATAATAGGGCCAAGGCCATGTTTCACATACATATCAAAATTAGGGCTGCCTTCAGGAGGCGCCGCTGAACTTCTTCCAATCGAGCATCTGCAGAACAACAACGACAACACAAATTCCAAACTTTACTGAAGCCAGGCATTTTTAAAAGGAAAACAAGTTCGCGAAATTTTTATTTATTTTTTTACCTGGCAAAGTAGTTGCAAGTACTTTTTATCAAAACAGTGCTCACACCGTACCAAACTCAAACCACAATGGTACCATATCCACAAAGAACCAAAACAAACTCACCTGATATCAGCAGTACAAATGAACCAGTTCTCCACTGCCGACTCTTTAGACCAAACGGTCAGATCCAAGGGTTTCGCCATTCAGGACTCCAGTCGGGATGACCACTGGGCGAGGCACCGTCCGGCAGGACAGAAGGGGCTACTACGAGCAAATAAAAACTCTTCCTGCAGGGATCCCTGAGCCGTCAGTCCGACACGACGATGTCCTCAGCCTCCCCTCCCGTCTGCGGAAAGGGGATGGAGCAATCACCCGAAGGAGTCCCTGTTCGGGTGCCAACTGAAGGAAGTGGCCCGATTAGGGTCACCCGGGTCACTAATGACCACCTCTCAGCCTTCCATACCAAATGAAGTCGGTCAGACAGTAGAGAATACAAACCAATAACTGTTTATTAATATACACTCAGAGCGGAGCCCGGTCTGCCCAGTCGCTAGGAGTGCTGCAGAGGGGACTAAAATCGACAAGCATAAAGATACATTATGTACATTTCGTAACTGGGCTAGAACACGCCCACAGTGGAATTTTCCAGGCAGGTGCGGCTAAACAGTGAAATACAAAAAACGGTTTCAGCGCTTCTATCGTTCACAAAGTATCTCAATTCCAAGGTTCCATCCGGGCCCGCCACTAGACAAGTGGGAGAGGGCCTCTATCTAGTGAGAAAGGTATGCGCTAATAGGAACAGTGTATTCATTACTGGAACAGAACAGAAATGAAGAAAACGAAACTCTAAGGGGAGCATTTCTCGGACTTTGAACAAGATCAGTCTCAAACCACATAAAATGGCGCCTGTAAAGAAAATGGCGCAGCGAATGCTAACTTACATAGGGCAATGCGCAAACATGAGCATTTCTATTCTAACATTTGCTATCCAGAGGAATGCTAAGTTAGCTTTATTTTTGAGGCCTCACATATAATTTCAGTGCAAGTACATGATGCAGAATAACATTTGATTTGTGCTTAACCTTCAATGTGGAATGTTTTCATTACATTTTTGTTTCCATTGCAGGTGTGGACAAAGCCTCATTAGTTAGCATAGAAGAGTTTTGTTTTCATTAGAGAGCAAGGTATGGAAAGATGAAGTTTGGCAAGGAGAAATGCGGTAATGAGCTGGGAGATGAGTTCTCATGGCGGAGGAAAAGACTAGCCAAGGACAAATGAAGTTGGAACTTATTGATGTGGGAAAGGTGGTACAAGAATCCAATTTGAACTGGAGTCATGGAAAAATACTGGAGAAGATCACCTGTGATTGTCTACCTTGAATGCAACTGATATTATGCACAGTAACTTAGTGAGGGAAAGTAGACATCATAGGACTTCATGGGGAGCAGACCTGTGCTTTTACTCTGTGTGGCTTTATGATACGTGACCCATGATTAGAGTGCTTCTACTGAAGACTCTGGCAGCTGACAACTTTCTATTCTAGTCCTGAGAATTCTAATGCTTCTTAGAGTAGCTGGTCCTGTTAAGGTAGAGTAGGGTAAGTTAGGGCTAATGCTTACTATTGAAAACCAACTAATGCAATTTAAATTCTCAATTCTTTTTCCTTATTACTTACATTGTTATAATCGAACTGGTAGTATTCATTCTTCTGTATAGGGTGAATCACTTCAGGAGATTTGGATACTTTTTATTTGTTTTGTTTTTCTATACCATCATGCTAAGATTGGTATGCGTGAATCTATTTTTGAATTTATAATTAAATCCTACTAAACTCCTATTCTGTTGTGGACTGGATTATTGTGTGGCCAGAGTTTGGTTCCACTGTATTGAAATTTTAAATTGTGATTGTGTTCTCCCTCTTACCTCTCATGCAGCCAATAAAGATTGTCGAGTTGAGGGGAAATGTTTAAATGGGCCCAAGCTCTTTCAGATCCCTTATCATCTCATTTGATTAGCTGGCATCTTTACTTCCACTGCTTGCTTTTCAAGCACTACTTTTGTCTTTTTGGTTAAGCACTCCACAAAATTGCATGTGTTTTCTTACACAACATTTTCTTTCATGTATTTCTACCCCCCTGAACTTCATGTTGCTCTGTCATCTGTGTGCATCTCCCCATTTCCCCCATGTTCCACTTGCTCTTGTGTTCTCCCCATGGGCTTCTCAACCATGTATTTCTCCTTTACCCGCTCCAGGCTGCCCTATCAGACATTGCTAATCCCCCCCACCTCATCCTTTATGTTGCTTCTGTCCTTCCCGACCTCCTTGTTGCTTCTCCCCACTCACACCCTCCTTCTCTGACCCCTGCTGCTTTTCCTCTCCATCCCTACCCTCTGTGTTGTTTTAGTCCCCTCTACTCTCCACCTACACTCTCCTTCTCTGTTGCATGTTGACTCTCCTCCTCGCAATGCTTTCTCCCACCCGTAGCCTCTTACTACTCCCCATCCCCGCTTCAAAAAAACACCTAGGTGCATTTTTCTTTTTATTTGTCGATCTATCTTGGATTGGCAAATTAAATGAAAAACAAAATAGCTGCATCATTTTGTAGGGATGTGTTTACTTGATGCGTCTACAAAATGTTACTGCCGTCTAGATCATAGGCTTTTTAGCCATTGTTAGACCTGGCATCCTTGGTGTGGTGTTCCCCTAACTTTATGCCTTCAGATCTCCTGTTTTTGCTGACTTTGTTTTTGCTGCCCCTACGACTCTGCGCACTTTATCACTGCTAATCAGTTCTAAAGTGCTTGTGCTCCTTCCCCTAAAACATGGTAACAACGGCTTATACCCAACCGGCATCTTTAATTTACTTGTAAGTCCCTAGTAAAGGGGCTCTACCTGTGCCCAGGGCCTGTAAATTAAATCCTACTTTTGGGCCTGAAGCACTGATTGTGCCACCCACTTGAGCATTCTAAACATGCACCAGGCCTGCCATTGCACAGCCTGTGTGTGTAGTTTCGAACTGCCATTTCGACCTAGCAAACTTTTGCCAGGCCCGAACTTTCCTTTTTAATACAGAGTGCAGTGTGCAATGCATTTAAAAAGTGGAACATGCACTTTTAAGTTTTACATGACCTGGCTACTGCAAGGCCTATCTCTCCCAAAGGAAAACATTGGAATTACCTTATTATATTTTATAAGTGTAATTTCCACATGGGAACAGGTAGCCAGTTCATGTTTGGTGTCTCTGGAATCACAATTAAAATCCTCTTATGGTGAGGTCAGATTTTAAATTGTAATTCTGGAAATGCCACTGTTAGAAATTTTGCATGTTCCTGCCTTAGCTATTTAGTGCATGTAGCCTGTACCTGGGTCACATGACTGGGTGTTGCTGACAGTTGAGCTTTGTGTATTCCTACTAGACAGCCACACACAATAGGGAGCTTAGGTGTGCCTGGGTGGGCTATCACTGGCAGGATAGGAGAGAGGAGCTGGGCACAGCCCTACTTACACTTCAATAGGTTGTTGTTATATCCTCCTCTTAACCTTAGATGGTACATTCCGTTTCCCCCCTCTCCTTTCTCCCTCCTTGGTATCCCCCACCTGGAGCTCACCTTAGAATGTTGGCGTACTGAGTATTGAGGAGAGTGGATGGCCAATAAAGCGGTACTTGAAAGACTCTGGTTCCTGTCATCTTTTACTTCCAACACTGGCGACGATTACTGCGAAGGGGGCAGTTTTGGCCATCTCCCCTCTGTGTACTCTCTCCATCTACGTCCGCGCTGGGACAAGCTCAGGGAAGAAGAATATTCCCGTTGTCAGTCTGGACGTGGTGTGTTCCAGCATCCTGCTTGCTACTATACAGTAAGACGCCCACTGGATTACTAGTACAGCACGAGAAACACAGCGGTATCCGCATCCCTACTACATTGAACATTCAATTACTTGACTCTACTGTGAGCTTTGATGTGGTGCACTTTCTGGTAGAACCGGATTGCGGAGTGGGCACGAAGGTAAAAAGGAATTTACCTGAGAATTCACATCATCCATCCTTAGTGGAATTGTGCCGATCTACTTGAGGCTTCATCGATCCTCTGTGGGACCATTCCGTGCCCAGGGTCCTCTACCGGAATCTGCTCTTCGGGCCTAAGGTCAGTCTCAAGGCCAGAGGCGGTGTCGTGAGGCTGATCCGGCACTGCCATTGAACTCCAACCCCTGACAGCTCGCTCCGCTGTGGTTCCTTTATGTGCGGCTGATTGACGGTGGTCATCGTTCTCCACAGAAACACTTCCACAGATCCAGAGGTATGTGAACGAAGGTGGTAGTTGACGCCCGGGACGTTGAGGTAGGCAAAGTTTTGCACGACAAAAGGATCTCCAAGCGTCTAGTGTACTCTTTTGGAGTACTTGCCTCTCCTCAAGTTCCTGTCAGGCGCGGTGCGCTACCTCGGCCCTCTGAAGCTTGGGTGTGCGTTCTAGTTCCGCGCCGAGTAGCGTCCCTCGGTTTCCTGGCAGCCGCGCATGACGCCGTGTTGTCGGCGCTCCACAGGTTCAGCGCAGGCTTTTCGGGTTGCAGGAGCCGACATTTTTGAAGCAACCCCCCTTGCTCAATACCCCGGATCAGAAAGGTGTTGCGTGGTGCAAGGTACCTTATCTTCTCAATGTGTGCACGGCGACTTATTTCCTCATCCCTGCCTTCTGTCCAGTTGACTATTTTCCCTGTACGGTATCCGGTTCTCATGAATGTCTATGTACTGGCTCGAGGTGTAAGGTACTGTTACCTCTTTGTGTTCCCGTTGACATTTATTTCTTCCTCCTTGATTTCCTGGCCCTTCACCATTTTACTTGGAGAGGAATCCGACCCTTCGGATGGCAAAGTTCTAACTACCCGGATCATTAGCGTTCAAGGTGACTTTCCCCTCACCCCTAAGATTTCCAGACCACGATGTCATAAGCTTTGGGCTACCTCTTGGTGTACATTTTTGGGTCCCCACCTCCATCCATCTGAAATTCCAATTTTTGAGGGTGTCCTTTTTCAGGCAATTACCTTCCCCTCACGCCTTGCCTTCATAATAGTAACCTTTATTTTTATTTTAGTTTTTTTTTGCCACCATGATGGCGGCGGCAGGCATGAGCCAACCTCCCTCCTTTTTGAATGAAATAGGTGAGCCTGAAATATGTTGGAAGGAGTGGGTGAAGTTGTTCGAGTCTTATCTCATAGCCATTGGGGGGAGCGCATCCTTCTTCACAATTTAGGTGTACATGGACGGAAAATTTATGAGACATTGCCAGAACCAGAAGGGGAAGTGGGAGAAGGGGAGGGAGTGGATGTATTTGTACGTACCATGGGCAAGTTAGAGACACATTATGGCGATAAAGTGAACGTAGTTTTGGAACGTCATAAGTTTTTCAGTAGAGTTCAAAGCAAACACGAATCAGTCTCAAACTACATTGCAGCATTGTGGGGTCTCACGCAGTTGTGCAAATTTGGCAATCTCACCGATTCTCTCATAAGGGATCAACTGGTGCGTTGCACCAATAATGTACGTATCCAGGAAAAACTCTTAGCTAAGAACCCTGGCTTAAGAGAAGCGGTAGAGATTGCAAAATCAGTAGAGCACACAGCCAAGTGTATAAAAGAAATGAAACCCAACACCGAGGTTGTTGCTAGCATTCAGGAGGGAGAGGAGAAGAGTGAAGTGTACAAAGTAAAAAGTAAAGGAAGCACGAGCAGTAAACTGTCCAACAGAGAAAGGAATTTTAAGTGTTACAGGTGCGGCAGCAGTAATCACTTTGCAAATTACTTCCAGTGCCCAGTCAGAACGGTTACCTGTAAGAAATGTAATAGGAGGGGGCATTTTGCCAGGGTATGCAGAGAAGGTGACCCCCACCCCAAAGACAGTGAGAGGGAGGTTGAAAGGGTCCTGAACAAGGAAGTAAAGTGTGTAATGCCCAGCGGGGAAAATATGTGTTACAGCTTAAAGATTACTCAGGTTCTGTGAATGCCATTTATCCTAAATGTGATGTGTTACTTAACAACAAAACTATCACCATGTTTGCAGACTCGTGTTCCCCATTCACGCTTTTAAACAGGAATGATTTTGAGAACCTTGAGGGCCAAACAAAGAGCTCCTTGCAGAAACCAGATATTTCTCCCACAGGGTACAGCAGGGAACCGATACCCCTCATGGGAATGAGGGAGATGCACATACAGTTCAGGGGCAGGAAAGCCTTTGGCAAGGTATACATTGTAGAATCTGGGTCCAACCTGCTGGGATGGCAGCACCAAAAAGAACTGGGCATCATCCTGGACCCAAACAGTACGGAGCAAGTCCTACTTATGGAAGAGGCCCAAGGGGGTGACACCATTTGTGAGGAATTTCCGAAATTGTTTCAGGAGAAACTGGGCTGTTTACATGACTTCCAACATAGAATCAAACTAAAGTCCAGCGCCAAGCCTGTTGTTCACAAGTTACGCCCTGTACCACAACAAATGAGGGAACCACTGGAGAAAGAACTGTGTAAATTGTGTGACATGGGAATCATTCAACCCGTAGATTGTTCCGAATGGTTGGCCCCAGTTGTGATCGCGGCGAAGGCCAATGGCGAAGGTATTCGGCTGTGTGTGGACCTACGCAGCCTCAACGAAAGCATTTGGGTGGAGAGACACCCCCTGCCAAACATCAACGAGATGCTCAGCACCATGGGCCAGGCCAAGTACTTCAGCGTAATCGACTTGTCAATGGCTTACCACCAGGTGGACCTCCACCCGGAATCCAGACCACTCACCGCCTTTATAACTCCCCAAGGGGCGTTCATGTTCAGGAGGATGCCGTTTGGATTAGCGTCGGCTGCGGCGGTTTTCCAGAAGATAATGCAGCAAATCCTGAAGGGAGTGGACTGAACGATGTGTTTCCAGGACGATATCTTGGTGTATGGCCGCGATGTGGAGGAACACAACTACTCCATTAAACTGGTCTTCCAGAAACTCATGGATGCTGGGTTGACAGTACGGAGGAACAAATGCAAAATAAGGGTGTCGTCTGTCGATTATTTGGGACATTCCATCTCCAAAGAAGGATTCAGACCTAAAAATAGCCTGCTTAGCGATGTAAAGGATGCCCCATATCCGAAGAGTAAAGACGAACTTAAATCCTTCCTAGGGCTCATGGAATATATGTCCAAATACATTAATAATTTTGCATCCAAATGTGAACCTATGCGGGATCTTCTAAAAAAAAATAAGGACTTCACATGGAATGAAGAGCATAAGTGTGTGGTGGATGCCCTCAAAGAAGAGATCGTGAACTCACCAGCTTTAGGGACATTCAACCCCAGGAAAAAGACCATTCTCACCACGGATGCTTCAAACAAAGGTCTGGGAGCCACCCTAGTACAAAAGGACGGTAAGGAAGAAAAGATCATTGCCTTCGCATCCAGGTGCCTAACGAGTGCAGAGCGTAATTACTCTGTAATTGAAAAGGAGGCCCTGGCGTGCTTCTGGGCGGTGAGGCATTTCAAATTCTTCTTGTGGGGGTTGAATTTCACCATCCGGACGGATCACAAGCCCCTCTCCTTCATCTTCACTGTGAAAGGGCTAGAAAACTGTACTCCGCGCATAAGCAGATGGATATTGGGACTCGAGCATTTCAACTTAAAAGTAGAGTACGTACCTGGAAAAGACAATAAAATTGCTGACTTCCTGTTAGAAACGGGGTAGCGTGGTGTGGAGCGGGTAGGCTAAACTCCGGAGGATTGTGTAAAGCATCTGCGCAGCACACACTCACAGGCGACACACTGGACACACTACAAAAGATACTCCACACCAGGTTGTGTAAAACTAGTCTTGTATTAGGAAAACACATTAGAGTTATAATCACAGGCACATATAACACGGTGCCAACTAGCACCAGGTCACTATTTACAGGGGAATTATTTACAGGGCAGGGCCAATCGGGCCGCTGCCAGAACCATCATGAGTACACAGAATAAATGAAAGTCCATTAGCAATAAAGGTGTGACGGCCAGTAATCCTGGCAAAATCCTGAACTTAGAAACATTCTGTTAGCATGAGAGCAGTAGACCTAACATGTGGGCATAACATCAGCATAGGTACATTAGGTATGAAATAAACGATGCCCACCTCAGGGAAAAGCATTAGGCCTAACCATGTTAGCATTGGGCATCAACATAAGGCATCCCCACAATAGTCATAGGCCCTGAAAACGTACTCCGGCATAGACCTGGAAAGTCCTAGGAAGCATTAGGTCCGGCAAAGAAATGCAATATGCATAATCACAGTAGTATCTTATGGGCCTAAACAGCACCGTAGGCATAACATTAGGCGTAAGAACATCTTTGGCATGAGTCCCGTCTGTGGTAGGCATCCACCTGTGGGCATAACCTCATTAGCACGTAGGCATCATCATGCGCAAGTGGAAAAGCATTATGCGTAACATCAGCAATATAAGCCTTAGGGGAGAAAGCATTATCAGCATAAAGGCAACATCATTAGAGTGAAGGCCTAACCTTAGGCCTGGGAGCGTTAAGCATAAAACATGAGCAACACATTAGGCATACCTCCAATAGGCATGAATCACCTTCTGCATTAGGGGAAAAGCATGGGCATGCGGCCTCTCAGGGACATGAAAACAGTAGGCATGAAACAGTAGGCATGAAAACCCTTAGGCTCTGAAACACCTTATGCATTTCATCAGCATGCGCCACAAGGGACCTAAACACATGAGGTTTCTCATCTGGCATAAAAGCATTACACCAACATAAGTACATGGCCCACCAACGTTGTAGCTGCCCGCTGTCAGACGGGGCAGCTGTAAAATCAGCACAGGCACCGGGGGCGGGCACCGGCAATGTGCCCCGACACACCCCCCCAACCACGGGAAGATTGAGCCCCAAAACGGTGCAGCGGCCCGCACCTGCGGCGCCGCTGTGCAGTCACCAGAACACTGGCCGGTTGGAGCCCCCTCTTGGGCTCTAGACTCCAATAATGCCCCCCCGTTACAGCTGCCCACTACCAGGCAGGGCAGCTGTGACTTCACCCGCACACGGGCACTTCGGGTGCCGCCTGGGCCCCAATTCCGCTCTCCTACCGGCTCCCCACTCACCGGCAGTCCAGGGTCTCTCCTGTGGGGCAGCCGATTCCTCTGGGCGGGGGAAGGCACCAGCGACTTCCCCACTCGCCGGGACTCTTCTCCTTCGGCCTCCGGGCAGCAGCCTCAGCACACAGGGCTCCCCTCGGCTCCTGGGAGCCCCGACCACGGCAGCACCTCTCCTGGCTTCACCTGGGGCCCGGGACTTGAATGGGGAGCTCGCGAGGCTCCGGACGGCTTCCCCCAGGCAGGGGGGAGGCGGACACTGAGCCCGCGAGGCTCCGACTCAGCAGGCCCCGCCCACAGGGAGGCGCGGGGGCCTGTCTTCCGCCCACTTCTCTTGGGCGCTCCTCTCTCTGTGAACCCGGGCTGCGGCGGTGATCCTGGGCAGTTTAGAAGTGCTGGGCAGTTTAGAAGTGCGGGGTGGGCTCCCGCCTTCCAATAAAGACAATTGCGGGGTGGGCACCCGCCGCGAAACAGCACTACTCAGCGGGGTAGGCTCCCGCTGTATTTTCTTAAACAGCAAAAGGGCGGCAATACATTGGGTGGGCTCCCGCTGTTTCTAATACGCAGGCAAAGCGCCGCAGTAACGCGGGGTGGGCACCCGCTGTTCAAACATGCCAAAATACGGCCATAACGCGGGGTGGGCTCCCGCTCTTCTGCAGGCGGCCCCAGGGGGGTATCCCACACACCATACGTCAGCTGCAGGATCCACGCTCCTCCTCTCTCTGGGGATGGAGATATAGCGCTATGACAGCACCGCGTTGCAGGCGTCAGCTCCTCCTCTGGCAATCAGGAAAGTAGTGCCTCCCAGGCGCTAGGGAGCTGGCGAGGATCCAGAGTCCCACACAAGGAAGTAGTGCCCACACTCCTCACCTCCCTGGAATACAGGCAGTCAAAGTATAGCGCTCACGAGGCGCTAGGGCAGCAGAGCAGGCAGGCAAGGCTGGGCAAGATCAGCAGACAGTGGGCACTCATCAGTACAGGACAGCAGCTCCTAGAAGCAGTCATCTCCCATAAAGTGGCACTCCTCCTGACATAGCAGTCTTCACTCCAGCAAAGGCTCTCACTGGCCCTGTGGACAGCCGAGGGGTACGGATGGGCTCAGGGGCCAGCACACAGGCCCTTGCGGCGGTACCTCCTGGCAGAGTGTCCCCTCTCAATCAAGTCCACGTTCAGTCTGTCACATGGAGGCCCAGCCCCCCTATATATACCCCCCTCACCCCACCTACCAGAAAGGGCTAGAACCTTCTAGAAGGCTCTCTGGTAATCCGGTCCCAACTGGTTTTGGGGGAGGTGTAGAGCACCCTGTCTGCCAGACTGCCCGCCAAGAGCTGGGGGGCTGGGAGACAGACAACTAGACCGGCAACCCACCTCAGACAGGCAGGCACAAAGCACACCAGAATGGCGACATTTTAAAAGTGACATTTTCCTTCATGGTGAAGATAAACCTCTGCACACCATTGCGCAGCATGTATTATCTCTAGTTCAACCTCCAAACATACATATTTATTGTGTCTCATTTCAAACCACCAATTCTATATTAGGAAAAAAACCTAGGGGGAAGGCAAAAAGTTTCGGGATGACCCTGCAAGCAGGGCCAAGTCCAACACTTCCTATCAAGAACGCCGTTGCAGACAGAAGAGCAAGAAGAAATGCTAGACAGTCCCATCATGATAGTGGACGACCCCGCCATCACTGAACAGGAATGGGAGAAGTGTATGGAGGAAGACAAGGAATTGTGCATGCTCAAGGTCATCATGAGAGAAGGGTGACCCAACAAGAGGAATGACCTCGAAGAAGGAATCAGAGAATTCTGGGAAATCAGAAACGAGTTATGCGTCATTGGGAACAGAGTGTACCGCCAAAACAGAGTAGTACCTCCTACAGGCCTCAGGAAGAGAACAGTAGATTTGGCGTATGAGGGGCATCTGGGACGTAACATCACTAAAAGTAGAGTCCGGGCGAATTTCTGGTTCCATAAAATGGACACCATGGCAGAGCAACTGGTCAAGGACTGTGTAACTTGTGCCAAGAGTGATAAGTCTAAATCCCTACGGAAAGCCCCTCTATCTCCCGTCAAGATACCAACCAAACCATGGAGCAAACTAGCCATGGATATCATAGGGCCCATGGACAACTTAGGCACCCAAAAGAGATTCATGATAGTCTTAATTGACTACACCTCACATTGGATCACCCAGAAGTTCGTGCATCGTATCAACACGAACACAGTCCTAGAGTTCCTCGAGGACGTGTTTTCCATGGATGGCATACCCTCAACGTTGGTAACGGATAACGGTGTACAATTCACCTCGCAGGAAATGAAGGATTTCTTAGACAACATGAACATAAAACACGAACCCACCGCACTTTATTGCCCAAAAGCTAACGACCTAGTTGAGAGGGCAAATAGGCTAATCAAAGAGCACATCCAATTGCCCATTATCAATGGTCACGATGTGGAAGCATCCCTACGTAAGTGTCTATGGGCGTATCACACCTCGCCTAACAAAGTGACGGGGGTTTCCCCTTTCGTCTCCCTCCGCAGGAGAGAGCCTTGTACCAAGCTCAACCTCAGTTGGCTGGAAGGAGGCAGGGCAAGTAATCCTAATCCCGAAGAGATTACCAGGAAGATCGACCTGCACCAAGCCAAATATAAGCAATGGTATGACCAGAAGAATGGAGTTAAAATCCCCAACTGGGAAGTGGGCGATGTGGTGCAAGTCAAAAGAAGTACTAAAGACTGGCATAGCCAAAGTAAATTCTATCCTCCTTGCCGGGTTGCTAAGGCTCTCAACAACGTTGTTCTCCTTGATAATGGGCAATGGTGGAGCTGTGACAAAATTGTAAGATCACAAATGTGATGTGTTCTCTCTCCATTAAATGCTATGTATATATCTGAATTTTCATAAGTCATGCCCGCCTAGACTTGTTGCATGGCTAAATGTGTTTTCTTCATTCAATGCCTTTTTGTGTTACCTTTGGTTTCCCCCTTCTTCTGGTTGTATAGGAAGGGAGGTGTGTTATATCCTCCTCTTAACCTTAGATGGTACATTCCGTTTCCCCCCTCTCCTTTCTCCCTCCTTGGTATCCCCCACCTGGAGCTCACCTTAGAATGTTGGCGTACTGAGTATTGAGGAGAGTGGATGGCCAATAAAGCGGCACTTGAAAGACTCTGGTTCCTGTCATCTTTTACTTCCAACAGTTGTGTCATGCCTCCACACAAAGGGCTTCATACCCCCTGTAGTTAGTCTGGAACCAGGATAAACACAATCCTCAGCACACGTCTTTTAAGTAATATGCAATTATCCAATTTGTTTTAGTCAAGCATAAATGATACAGAGAAATTTTCGAGCTTGGTTTCTTTTCTTTATTCTCTTTGTTCTTGCATCAGCCAACATGTGTTTCGTCGCACAAAGGAATTTTGTCCCGCGACTTTCTCAAGGCTTACAAGAGTCCAAAATGTTCCTTTCTCAGTGGTGATAATTCCATCCCACTGGAAAATTCAAATCTATGTTCCGATGTCCACGTCGCATTTAACCGTGGATCTTCGTCATGAGCCAAACCTCGCACTCGAGAACACGGCGCTGATGTGGGGACCTACACGTCCTTCTTAAGGTTTGGCTCATGACGAAGATCCACGGTTAAAAGCGACGTGGACATCGGAACATAGATTTTAATTTTCCAGTGGGATGGAATTATCACCACTGATAAAGGAACATTTTGGACTCTTGTAAGCCTTGAGAAAGTCGCGGGACAAAATTCCTTTGTGCGACGAAACACGTGTTGGCTGATGCAAGAACAAAGAGAATAAAGAAAAGAAACCAAGCTCGAAAATGTCTCTGTATCATTTATGCTTGACTAAAACAAATTGGATAATTGCATATTACTTAAAGACGTGTGCTGAGGATTGTGTTTATGTTTATGTTGGTTTCGACCACGTGTTTGGGGAGACTGGTGGTTCTTCTCACCTTTCAGCACCGTCCATATAAATTTCTCAGAAATCTAAATAGAGTGTAAGTGCTACTCATTCTTGGAGCGCCATTTTACCTATAACCATACCACTGCACCGTCGTGAATTAGTCTGGAACCAGGGCAGGGAAGACAAGATGCCTGGGGACTTCAAAGAGAAACCTCTAGATGCTTATTCTCCACTTCAAAGGCACAACTGGGTATAAATACTGGACCTCAGACACCAACTCTTCAGTACACTTCTGGACCTGTGGATACTCTGTCAGGAAGAAGGACTGCTGTGCTGCTATAAGGACTGACACTCTGCTGGGCTGCTTCTCTAAAGGAAATGTTGCCCTACTGTGCTGACCTGCTGCCCTCTTGCTTGGGGAAGAAGAACTGGGCCTACAACATCAGCTTGAACCCAGGACCCCAGAGTGACTCAAAGGACTAGTCTGCTGGCCTCCTGATCTGAGCTTTAGGGCTAAAAATGGATCCCCAAATGGATCCTGGACCAGCTGCAGTGAGTTCCGAACCCCCAAGTGGTACAGCTCAGGTCCTGGACCCTTTGTGTGGCTCATGGGTGCTGAAATCAATCTTTTGGGCTCTTCGAGACCGCGGATTGGCCCGTTCGCACCAAGACAGTAGCACTTGCACCAAAAAGCAGCGCAAGCCGCGGCTAGCCCGTCTCTTTGCCCTGCAGTATTGATCGCCCACGGGGGACTGCCATTGTGAAGCTCCAGCCCGCCTGTCCGCCATGCCTGGCCTGCTCTTCGTGCCATGCCGACACCCTCCTGGGACGTTGTCCTTGCTTCTCGTGGCCCTCTCTAACACAAACAGGAATCCTGGCACAAAACTTGAGAAGGTAAAATTTCAGCGGGACTGTCCTCTAGCGCGGTCGGCCTGAACTTTTGACTTTGACCTGGTCCAATGCGACCAGATAGCCGAGGTTGGTGCTTTGTGCATTTAGGCACTGTTTTTAACTTTATTCTTTAAGAATTCATAACTACAGTTCTACTGATTGGATTTTTGTTATTTTGGTCTTGCTTTATTTATTAAATTCAGCACTATTTTTCTAACCTGATGTGCGATCTTTTTGTGTGGTGTTTTCACTGTTTTACTGTTTGAAGTATTGCACAAATACTTTACACATTGCCTCTAAGTTAATCCTGACTACTCTGTGACAAACCAGGGGGTTGAGCAGTGGGTGATTTGGGGTTTGCTTGTGCCTTACCCTGACAAGGATTGTGGTTGCTGCTTGACCAGGGCTAACACCTCAGTCAACCAGTAACCCAATTTCTCACAGCCATGCGGCACAGCATTTGGGATGGTGTACAGCATGGCTAAAAAACATTGACAAATCAAATAGGTCTCAAAGGCAACAAGTATTGGCTTTGCCACTGCTTGTTGTTTATGGTGTTGGGCTGGAGGAGGGGTAGACAGAATGTCTCCACACAAAGCACCACCCTCTCCAAGACCCTGACCCTTCCTCTCACACCGACAAAAGTCTTTAGAGGCTGGCAGGTCTGTAATTTTGTTTTGCCAAATTAAATAAAATGAATCTTAAAATAAATCATGCATTTAAACATTAACAGAATATGTTGAAATATATAAGTACCTTTGCTTTCAAGTACACAGCAATGTCTCTCTCAGAGTCTGTGGAATGTGTCTCCTGGATGTAACGCTTACGGATGCGTCACAAAGACACCATGGCATTAGGCTTGTTGTGATGTCACCAGCTGCCTGCACACACTGAAGCGTCCCAAGGAGCTGACGTCATGGGTGACATCATAATCACTGCACTGTTTGAAACACACAGAAGCAGCTGCTAGTTCTTGGCTTGTCTTGAGCAGAGTTGTTCAGCAGAGGTGACTTTTGTGTCTCTGGTGACTGGTTACTTCTGTTTGAGGTACGTTTTCTGGACCCTTGCCTTTTCTTTGCTATGAGTTTTCAGTGGAAGGATGAACTCCCATATTGTAAGTCTTTATTTTGATTTCCCCTTCATTCCATCACTTCCAGGTGTAAATCGCTGGAAAGCAAATAACGAACACAGAAGGAGGAGAGAAGCGAAGGAAAGAGTGGGGTGTCCCCGATGGGGGACCCACATCTGAGTACAGAGGAGGAGCAGGAGAGCCAGAGCCTGTGAGTCGAGGGTTCACTAGAAGGTGATGGGGGCTGGGGTGGGGGGACGTTGTTGAAAAGCCAGATGTACATTGTGCAGAGCACATCTGCAAAACAGGGAGACATGAATGTGTATTTAATTTACACAGAATTATCACACCCAATTATAACTTGTAATGTGTTCAGGGGTGTGGCTGCCTATGGCGCAGCCGGTGCAGTGACACCAGGGCCTGAGGCCTTATGGCCCGAATGAACCATGTTTATTGTTGTATTTTACCAGCCGTGCAAACCATTTGCCTTGCTTGTACCCGGATCCATATCACACTTGCTATGCCAGTGAATATGTTTGTGTTTTTAATTTGAAAACGTGAGGGAAGTGTTTCCACATTTCCTATAAATGAGGAAGGCCGCTGATAAACGAGCTCCCCTTGCCTGCATTGTTCGTAGGCAGTCAAGGGAAAAGCAGTTCCGTATTTTTAAACTTTATGAAAACTAGTGTAACCCAGAACAAGACTGCACCCTGGGCTCAGGAGTGCTTGTGCTCCACACTAGAGGAGATTCACTCACTGGTACCAACGTTTGTCCAAGTTAGACATATACAGTGCCTGAGAAGATTCCACCATGGCCAGACTGTCCAGACAGGCAAGCAGACAAACCCCGAGAGGTTGGAGCCCCTGGAGCAGTGCTCAATTTGTAAAAAGATAAGTGCCAGGGCTCTCGTCAGGAGGCCACTGCAGCTTGCACCACACATTGCCCCAGGCATGCTGTCAATGATAGTAGCAATACAACTACTAACCATCACACTCCTACAAGTGTGACAATTCTGACTATTTCGGGCCCCCAAAGCTATAAGAATGGCGTTGGCGCGTGCTATAGCCATTTTGAATGTACATTTATTTAATAATTAACTGTTGTTGTGGTCATCTCTAACTTAACCAGACAGTGCCACCTTGTGGCAGACTGTCACAAAACATTGGTGTTGACAATTAAGTGCCAGTGATGACAATTAAGTGCTGGTGCCCACAATTAAGTGCTGGTGCCAAGCACCGGAAACCACCAGCTCAAATTAAGCACTGCCCTGGAGACAGGTGTTGATCCTTGGAGGCCAGTTTCGATCCCCAGGAGTCCTGACGCAAGTTACATGGTCCCACAGCAACTTGCAGTTGCTTCCCGTTTGATTTTTTGAAGCTGTTTTTAGGGCACATGCACACGTCTGCACATACTCACCAATAACTGCTTCCTTGGTGCCAGTCTGTGTAAGGAAATGCCTCTTTGTGCATGTTCACCCCCACATTTTTGGAATGATGCTGCTAGTTTATCAACTCTGAGAGTGCTCTGATGCCTGCTAACCAGACCCCCAGTGCCAGTGTTCAAACCCCTTGCAAAGTGTATGTCGAATTGGCTGCCCCCAATTGCCACAGACTGACTTACTTAGAAGTCCCTAGTATATCGTACCCAGGGCATGTAAGGCAGAGTGTCCACCCAGGGCTGCAGCACTGATTGTGCCACCAGGGCCGGACTGGGAACCGAAACCGGCCCTGGCAAACAGCCCGGCCGGCCCCCCTGCGGGGGCTGAGGGGGTCCGGCCGAGCTGTTTGCAAGGGCCGGTTTCGGCCGATTTTGTTGCAGGGGGCTGATATTGCCGACCCCCGGTAACAAAAATGGCCCCCCTGGGACCCAAAACCAGCCCCCACGGTAGCGGCCCACCGGGAAAACGCCCGGTGCCCGCTACGGCCAGTCCGGCCCTGTGTGCCACCCTGTGTGTGACAAAGTACAAAATGGCTCCCAACCTGCCACTGCAGTGGTAACACTGCTAGTTCAGCTTTACCATTCAAACCAATGGCAGAGCCCCCTTTCCCATAACAATATACGCAAGACTCTTCTAAGGAAGGCCTATCGAGCCCTAAGGCAGGCAGCTGTATATTATTAAGTAGGACATGTATTTTTATATATGTCTTAACAACAACACTTCTAAATTGTTGGTTTGCTGTGGGAGAGTTAGTAGCTCCATTGTCTAACACAGGGTTACAAGCTGACCCATCCGTCTGGCTAACTTCTAAATGGGACTACGACACTGGTTACTGTAGGGTATCAAATCAGTCCTGGCATTAAACCAGACTTGATGACCAAGTAGAATTTAATGTCACTATTAAAGAAATGCAACTTTGAGAAAGTTGACACTTTCTGATCTCATTTGTCCAGCGGCCTCACACAGTCAATGGCCACCAGACAGCATTTTGCCCACCTGGCGAGCAGTGTGAATGACTCCCAGGCTTAGGAACAAGAGCAGCCTGCTACAGGGCAAGGTGCCACCTCCCTTTTGCAGGAACCCATTCCGGGTGTTAAGCCAAAAGGTGAGCTTCACTGTTTGCTTTTGGTGGGCAAACAGTGATAACACTACTGAGGGGCTACCCTTTTTTCAAGTAGACAGCCTTGTGACGGGGACAAAGGGGAAAGACCAGTGCCCAAACCGGTTTTCCTGTGGGTGTGTAGCTCACAGGTAGCCACAATTCTAGAGTGAGCTGCCAAACTCCTAACATCAGAGGAAGTGATCAGACATCTTAACAATTGGCAGAATAGTCCACTCCGGGATTGCTAGATGCCACACATAGAAAGTCGGCAGAGGGAAGGGATCTGGTAGCCCATTCGCAAAGTGATCGTATCATCCCCCCAGGTCACTTTCATGGGGATAAATATGGCACCCCTGGCACCCTGAACCTCAGGTCACATCGGAACTGGAGCAAGGACCGAAGAAGGACTGCCCTGCTGACCCCCAGACTTGGCAAAGACAGGCTGCACCCATCTGCTGGGCTGCACCTGCCGCACCTTGGGCTGGAAAAGAAGAGGGGACTGTGCCTGTGATTCCTCATTGGGAAAAAGTCATACCCCAGCCCCAGACCAAAGACGTGACTCCAAGGATCAGTCGGCTGGCCCCCTAGAACCAGCACCAGGGACAACAAAGCTGCAGGAGCACCACACGGCAAGTCAATAACCACTTCAGAAGAATCGCCACTGACTGTTGCTCGGTGCACCAAGACACCGATCCTCGACGACCAAATGTTGCACCCGAGTTAGCCAGACCTATGAATGTCGTCTGAGTCGAGATTGGTCACCCAAGAGGGACACCAGCCTTCACCACAGGATATCGCTGGAACCACTTTGAGGGACACCGACCTCTGTGGCCCTACCTGACCCATGGACCAGGGAATAACTGCAAAGGCACCCCTGTCGACCGCACAGCACCCAGGACATCCTTGAGCATCTTCCACCTCCTGCATCCTCAGCATCAGGACCACTCCATTGAACTCTATGGCTGTCGTGTTGTAAACTGGAAAATATTTTGGTGGCCAAGTAACTGTCCAAATACTCCTCATTTGCCCTCTAGACCTTCTTCCTGTCAGGTTTGGTCACCCAAGTTGACCAAAAAAAAAAAAAAAAAAAAGAGTAATTGAGAGATCGCCATATATATTTACAACGCCCTCATTCAAGATCCCTGTCCTCTGATAATCCATTTTAGCTTACGTTTTTGCATTCTTTTGGTCTTTTAAAGGTTGGAAGCAATATTATACAGAAAAAGTGACTGCATGACATGTCTTTAGGCCATGGGTACTCACATTTTTCCAGGGGCCACAAAGTTTGGTCTGTGATGGGACTAAGGGCTGCATTGATGTCCGCCAGGTGGCAGTCAATTTGGTGGGTTTGGTGTTATGTGAAGCAAAGCATACACATCAAGTGTCTGAACTGCACAATGTGAAAACCAAAACTTGGGATTAATTCTGGCTTTTCCACATTACCAAACTGTGTGATCCTAGGCAATTTTTTATTTCACTTTCCCTCCTTTTCCTTCATTATCACATGCAAGAAGACCTTCAAAATACAAGACTTCAGGATGTGTGCTGTACAAAACCTTCTCCTGTGTTTGATTTAATAAACTAAAATGTTGTTCATGTATTATAGAAACCCAGGCCACCCAAGGAGCGCACATAACAACTGACCTGCCTCTTACTTCACTGTTGTCATTGTTCTCAGGGTGGGGGGACGAATCAATGTTTCTAAATTCATGTTTGAAAATTATCACTGTAAAAAAAATACTTCTTAATGCATTGCTATATTATGATGTACTAAGGTGAAACGGTTCTGCATCTTAATAAAATACTTTTTTGAATTTTGAGTCAAGTTTGTCATACTTTTACACCTTTGCTGCAAGATGTCTTTAAAAATTAAGGTGTTTGTAAAGTTAAGCTGTGAAAGACACCCTAGTTACTTCCTTTCTTTTTCTTCAAATAACCTGTAAATAAATGCTTGCCTGTTTATTTACCATATTTTAAATGTTAGTGCTGAGTCGAGTAAACAACAACCCAGTGCTGTGCCTCTGTTGAGAGGGGTGGGGGGGAGGTGGCATTCTTTGAGTGTCACTGGATTAGGCCCATTTCCAAGGCTGAAGGATGGATGAGAAAAATTCCTCTCAACGGTACCACTGTGTTCCTGTTCTTGATAGGGAGACTGTCTCTGCACAGGCACATGCATGATTAGATGTCATGTAGAAATAGCGCTACAAGGTATTGTGGTAATCTCTTATGTACTGGAATGCTTCATTAAATCCCTTCCACAACAGCAACTAAAACTTAGCAAATGTAATTGAAAAATTGCTTTTTTAACAGGCACCGTTTGGTTTTACTTTTACAGAATTATCCTGTAGAAAATCCTACTCTGCAATGCGTTACTCCATTGGCGCAAATGGGGGCTGCATTTATACATTTTGCCTGGGTTGCTTTAATTTTCCATTCCGACCCTGGCTTCCACCAGACTCACAGTCACTGTAGACCCCAAGAGGGCAGGACGTCTCTCAGACCGAACTAAGATTTATTCCCACCACAATAAAGCATGCACACTTGCAGCAATATAATTGTACGTACTTAACTGAGGAATGTTGAAAAAGACTTTTTTCCGATCTAAAGAGCCTTTATCATATATTTTCTGCCTAATTTACGTCTTTTGCTGGCTCGGCTTGGCTCGTGCTTTGGGTCTGGTGGCCAAGACTGGCCCTGACTCGGCTCTCTCCAAGGCCTTGCATGGACCCACCAGAAATGTAGTAACTCCTGTGCCCTTGTGCAGGAGGATGTCAGGAGGTGCAAGAGGTGACATGGTTAGGGGGACAGGGGTGAACGAGGACAATGGGGTGGAGAGCTGGGGTTAACTGGGACAGCGAGGGAAGGGGCAAAATGAGACACAGGTCTGACAGGAGAGGGGCTGGAGGTGAGACTCCTCTGCAGGGAAAGGGAGACCAGAGGTGACGACTGAGGGAGGCCAGAGAAGAACTGCAACAGCACGGGTAGGCCGGGGGTGCGGGGTGAGCGGGGGCAGTGGGTGGAGGGTGGCATGCGGTGACATAGTACATCTGAGGAAGGAGGGCCAGAGGTGACACAGGAGAGAAAGGAGGAGGGGGTCGGAGGTGAGATAGGGCAGCGGGGGAGGGGAGCAGAGTTGAGAAGCGGGGCTTGAGGTGAGAAAGGCAGTTGGGGGGGGTTCAGAGGTGAGAAGGGTCTACAGGGTAGTGGCCGGAGGAGACACAGGGCTATGAGGAGAGGGGGCAGAGGTGAGATAAGGATATCTGGGTGGGGGTCAGAGGTGAGAGGAGACAGCTGGGGAGGGGGGTCGGAGGTGCGATGGGACAGTGGGAAGAGAGGGACAAGAGTGCAGAAAGGGCGCCATGAGCCGGAGACAGCACAGGACAGAGAGAAGAGTGCCAGAGCAGTGAGGGGGCAGTTACAGGTGAGACCGCAGGGAGGTGTTGTGTTGGCCAGAGGTGAGAAACGGGAGTAAAGAGCGGGGCTAGAGAAGAGATGGAATAGTGTGGTGATGAGGACCAGACATGACATGGGATAGCGAGGGGCGGAGGCTGGTGATGAGACTGGGCTACTGGGAGATGGACCAGAGGAGGCAAAGGGTTAGAATCGGAGGATGCAGAGGTGAGATGAGGCTGCAGCAGTCGCGGCCGGCATGGCTCGCGGGTGGGGTGGTGGGGGGACACGCGGGTGGGTTGTGGGGTGGGGGGGGGTTAGTTTAATAATAAAAAAAAAAAAAAATTAAACTTACCTTTCTGCTGGCCGGGTCCCGCGTCTTCTCAGCTCCTGCTCTCCTGCCACCGACAGGAACAGGAAGCAGGCAGCCAGGCTCCCTCCCTTAAGCACATCACAACGCTGCAAGCAGCGTTGTGATTGGTCGGGACGGCATCCAGCCAGGCGCTTATGGGGAGGCCATGTTCTCGATGTAGGCTGCATTGCAGCCTTCATGGTGAAGGGCAGAGTGCGCATGACTGGTTTGGGTGGCCCCAGAGGGCCGAACAAACAGTCTTTGCGCACTCAGGGCAGTAGTGGGCACACCACTCCTCCCCTGCTCGCATAGCAGCCCCGCCAACCCGCTGCCCGCAACCAAACATAAAAGGGTAATAACTGAAAGTTACTACCATTTTATGTTTCTGCTTCTCGCACTGCGAGAAAGCAGTGGGGCGACGCTCCTCCGCCCTAGTGGAGGAGCCGCCCCTGGGCTGCAGGAGGGAAGATGGCTAAAGGGGAGATAACAACGGGGGCCGGAAGAGAGGGGCAGAGGTAAGAGACCTCAACAGGGGAGGAACAAACATTGAGAAGGGGCAGAGGAGTGAGGAGGGTACAGGAAGAGGCACAGGGTACATGGAGGAGAGACCTAGAGGTGAAAGAGAGCTACTTTGGGCCAGAGCTGAGATGGGACAGCAGGGCAGGGGGCAGGAGGTGACACTGGCCAAGTGGTTAGTGCTGCCGGAGGAGACATGGGACAGTGGGGGTCCAGAAGAGACGGTTCAGCAGGAGAAGGGAGCAAGTGATGAGACAATGCTAAGGGGTAGGGGGCAGGAGTGACACAGGCCTACAGGGAAAGGGAACCAGTGGTGTGATCGAGCTACAGGGGGCTACATAGGTAGGGACTGGAGGTGAGATGGACAGTGTGTGTAAGGGAGTCAGGGATAACATGGGACAGTGGCTAAAGATGGCCCAATGTACACAGGAGGCAGAGGGGAAGGGGGGCAGAGGGTGACAGGCTGCAGGTAGAGGGTACCAGAGCTGAGATGATGTTATTGGGGTGTCCAGTGAAGGCATAAAAAGTGGGGGGGCTGGGGGGCAGAGGTCAGATGAGGGCAGGTTATGGGGACGGAAACAGGTGAGAAGGGAAAGACCTGTGAAGTGGAAAACTGTAGGCAAGGCAGCGGGGAGAAGGAAGTCAGAAGAGAGACTGAGCTTCAGATGGAGGGGAGCCAAAGATGACAGGACAGTGGAGTGATAAGGGCAGAGGTGACAAAGGACAGCAGTTGAAGGAGGCCATAGGTGAGATTGGACAGCTGGTGGAGGCAAACCACAGGAGACAGGAGGCTGTAGGGGACATGAGGTGAGACAGGGCAGCGAGGAGGGTATCAGAGGCTAAACAGGACTGCAGAGAAGGGGGCCAGGCCATCAGGTGAGACAGGGCGGTGGGCGTGATGGGCTTCACGAAAGATGAACTTATGTTCAAGGGCAGCGGAGAAGACACAGGCTATGCGGAAGGGTGACAGAGGTGAGATGGGGCTATTGACAGAGAGGACCAGAGGCAACATGGAGGGAGGGGGGATTGGAAAGATGGGACAGTGAGGTGAAGGGGGGCTTAGATGGATTGTAACAGCAGCGGAATCAAGGGATTAGAGGCGTTAAGGGACTTCAGGTGGGATGTGGCAGGAGGTGAGGCGGGATGGGGGATTGGACAGAGGGATGAGGGAGCCAAAGGAGACCGAGAGCAGGAGGGGGTGTGGGGTCAGAGGTGGGATGAGACAGTGGTGGAAGGCAGACGTAGGTTAGTCAGGAGACAGTGGGCAGCTTGCCATGGACAGGGCTGAGGAGAGGGTGTCTTTCTGTGACATGGGGCAACTGGGGGAGGAGGGCCAGAGAAGACAATGTGCTGTAGGGCGAGAGGAAGAGGTGAGAAAGGGCAACAGGGACGGTGGGGCAGAGCAGTTACAGGGGAGGCTGGTCAGAGATGAGACAGGACAGCAAAGGAAGGTAGACAGAAGTGACACAGGACATAGTGGTGATGGGGGCCAGAAATGAAATGGGACAGTTGGGCGAGGTGGACAGAGGTGTGGTGGGACATTGTAGAGAGGGGGAACAGAGGTGAGCTGGGGAAGCAGGTGGAGGGGGGCATAGATGAGACAAGACAGTGGGCTAAGAGGAATCAAAAGTGACACTCTACAGTGGGGAGTTTTGCAATACGTGAGGCATGTCTACAGGAGGTAGGAAAAGAAAGAGGAGACACAGGTTTAGAGTGAGTCATTGGTGTGATTTTGCTTCATGGAGAACGGGGCCTGAGCTGACTGGAGAAATTGGAGGAGATGGGTGCCAGAAGTGAGAAAGTGCAGCAGGAGAGGGGCCAAGGGAACACAGGACATTAGGGATGGAAGAGGCGAGATGTGGCTATGCGGTAGGGAGATACAGGGTTAGTGAGTCAGGAGGTCATAAGATGGAGGGAGTTACAGGTGAAGGGGGGCACAAGTGACATGGTGGTATGGGGGCTGTTGGGACGGGAATGTCCCCATCATGGTGTAAATCTGGTATCCTGACTTATTTTGGACCTAGGATCACACCAATCCAAGTGTTTTCAGTAGGCCTAGGCCTGTCCCTGGCTATGAAATGTGGCGTTGTGGCCTCTTTGCTGGCAGTGGACTACTGCTCCTGGTGTCTGTATAATGCATAGAGCAGCGGTGGCAACATACCAAAGTTAAGAGAAATCATTACTATGACAAGGCTTTTGTATCTGTCTTATATAGGTTGATGACTAAAGGTCCATCTGTGTAAAGTTCCTTTTCTATGCATATTCCCAGGCTCTTGCACTGACATCCTGTGTGCATATGTGTGTGTATCAAGCATGTGTATGTGTGTAGAAAAAGTAGCACATGCATGGTGTGAGAGTGACCAAGAGTGAGACCAGGACATAAACTCTGGCCTCTCCTAGCACTAAATGTAAGGTAAGGGATATACTTTCAGGTAGTTGAAATATATCACTTGCATTCCAGTATCTGAAGGGAGTAAACCCACACATGCAAGTGAGAGGACTGGAGAACGGGCTGCCTTTAAAAATTTCACGTCTTCGCAAGCGCCACCATTTTGTGGATGTAAGGGTGAGGGGAGGGACTGCAAACTCTATTGTGAAAGGTGAGGAAGTCTATAGGTGAGGCCTACCGTTATGTCTGTCCATGATTATTCGGGCTGATGACATCCAGCTGCAGGAACCTCACACCTCTTTTTGACTCTGTCGTGAATGCTCCATTGTGGAGATAGCCCCAGTGCTACCTGCTATTAGAAGCATCACTCTACTCAAAGACTGCATCTGGAGAACATCCTGAAGAGGACACTTGAAAGGAGAACCACCCTAAACCAGTTCTACAGTTTGCGACAGTGTATCCACAACCCCTATCTAGCAGTTATGTATACAAGTGGGGCTTAGTTTGCCCCACTTTGTTCCATTTACAAATCCTTTATGGCCAAGGAAGAGAGTGCTCTGCAGTGTACTCAAAGAACTGCTCTGCAAAAATCAGTGGGGTGTCTGCCTCTCAGTCAGTCTCACAGAGGTGGGAGGACATCACATGAAATCCAGAGTACCAGAGAACTGCCCAGAGCCTGCTTGCCTACTGAGTGTGAAGGATCCTGCCCGGTTCTGCAGGAGAAGAGACTGTTGTCTAGGAGGAGCAAGATCCAGCACATCCCTGGTGGCTGTGGGATGTCCAGGAGGATGCAGACTACTGAAGAGCAATCACAGGAGGACCCAGGTGCCTGTGCCACCAACCCCCCTGCCTCCTTCCAGGTCTCTCATCTTGTTTCCTGGCATAAAATGTTGCACTGTGCTCATCGTTGACCCAGTCGACACTGCAACAATGTGATTGTCGTAAGCCCAAACAAGGGCTGCCACTGCGTGATTCCCTTAGGCCCGAATGAAGGCTGCAACTGCCTTCTGTCAACTAGGTCTGCCACCTCCAAGACTGTTGCCACTTGACTCGCGGGCTATACCTCTATTGGCACAGCCACATCACCGCCTCTAGGGCGACCACCACAGTCAGCCACCACAGACCTGCATCTGGTTAGGGCTTGGACCTGAGGCCCTTAAATGGGGTCTGACAGGAGTCAAATGTGGGACTGGACAGCTGTGAGATGGAGCCAAGAGGTGACAGAGGACAATAGGGGAATGGCAGAGAAGGCACGGAGAAGCAGCAGGGAAGAGGTCAGACAGAGCTGCAGGGGATGGAGCCTAGAAGTGAGATAGGACTACTAGGGATGGGGACAAGAGGAGACACAGCATGAAATGAGGAGAGGGCTACAGGTGAGACAGAACTACAGGAGAAAGATGGTGCCAAAGTGGTACAAGACATTGGGGCTGATAGGGCCATACATGAGAGCAGGGGAGTGAAGGAAGGTGGGTTATTAGTAGGTGAAAGTATGCAACTTCAGCTAATAATACCACAATCACTACTAAGGTCCAGTCAAATCTCAATAACTTAATCCTTGCTCAACCCTTGGTAGTTTTGCAATGAGCAGTCAGGCTTAATTTAGGAACCAGGTAAGTGTAAAACATTTACTATCACCAAACAGTAAATAAGTAAAGGACACAATACAATAAAAATCCAACATCAGTTTATAAAAATAGGGAATATTTTTATCTTTACAAT
The DNA here is from genome assembly GCA_963921515.1 of Calotriton arnoldi. Lineage (NCBI taxonomy): Eukaryota > Metazoa > Chordata > Amphibia > Caudata > Salamandridae > Calotriton > Calotriton arnoldi. The sequence goes on along the minus strand of CAWUFW010001373.1, from coordinate 2,678,338 downwards.
GACACTAAAACGACAAAAATCCAATGTAGGGAACCAGAGATATGAATTTTTAAGAATAAACTAGTATAGTGCCTAAAAGCATTAAGTACCAACCAATGCTATCTGGTCGCTGTGGACTAAAAGTTCAAGTCGACTACGATGGAGTGCGGGTCAGATACAGTCCCAAATTAGTCCAGCTGAAGTTTTACCTTTTCAAGTTTTGTGCCAACGGTCCTGTTCGCGGGGGAGTAGTTCGTGGGAGCAAGGAGAGCAACACTGGAGATGGATGGCGGGGCTCAAAGAGCTGGCCGGTCATTGTGGATGGGTGGGCTGGAGCCTCACAGTGCTGATCCATGCCAATGGAAGAAGATACTTGCTGGGCGAAGAGCCAAAACTTCCGGCAGCTCAAGACGATTTTCGGTGCAAGCGGTGTGGTTCCAGTGCAAACTGGCCCATTCATGGTCGCAAAGAGCCCAAAAGCTTAAATTTAAGAGTAAGGGAAGCACTGCAAGGGCCCACAACATGAGAGGTGTCTCTTAAGGGTCAGGAACTCATTGCAGACGGGTCCAAGAGCTGTAGTCCTGTTGGTTTTTGGTTCCTTTGAGGAGATCAGTGTCCTCTAGCGCTGGCCAAGGGTTAAGAAGCTCTGAATTGTCACTTTGGGGGTTAGTACTCAATCTCCCACAATGCACTAGTGCAGTCCAGGAAAACCCAGTTGTAACTTGTCAGTTGGAGTGGTCATTTCTTTGGCAGTTGCAGGTGACTGTTTGCAGCACTTTTCTACCTGTTGTTGCTCAGGGAGTCCACTCATTTTCCTTGGGTCAGGCGCAGTTCTGCTTATGGGGAACCATGAGAGTGCAGCAGGTGTAGTCCTTCTGACTGCAAGCCTTATGTGGTGCAGTAGAAGAATCAAGCAGGGGAGTCCTTCTCTTGTTGTTCCAGGCAGTGTGCTGAGGAGATCCTGCAGCTCTGCCATATTTATCCTCCATTCTGGGCTGGCAGAGGGGTGGACACCCCAACCAATGGGGTAAAGTTACCTCCCTATGCTATGACCACTTTCTGCAAAGTGTGTCATATTTCTGACCCAGAATGCACTGTTCTCCAAAAATCAAAATGGATAAATTCTCTCCTTGGAGCATGAGTCTAGCTTACCAAACCCATAGGTCTGGCCCTTCCAGTCCCTCACCTAATTTAATTAGGGGGGCTCCAATCTGGAGGGATATCAGGGAAGGGGGGGTTGGCCTGGGCCCTGTGGCATCTGTTCTGCTGCCTTTGAAGTCCAGTATATCTCCCCAGCCTCTTTCATGTCCCTGGCTTCTCCAGGAAGCACATCTCCTCCCACCAAATGTCTGTATTGTTTCAGCCCCATGCCTCTACACACCTAATCAGGGAGTAGCTTGGCTCAGCCTGTCAAAGGCTGTCCAATCAGAAGATGCTGCTACCGGGCTGTTTTAGGTAAATGCAGGATAGTAAGTTCTAAAACGATTTTCCTGTAATAGTTATAATAAATCCGACCTTGGCAAGTTGTTGGATGTATTGTAACTATTAATTTGATACTTTGAATTAAGTTGCTAGTTAACTTCAGTCAAAAGTTAGACTTTATTAAAGTTTAATAAAGCCTTCTTATGTTAGCCTATGGGGCTAGCACCACTACAAAGGAGAAAAATTACTTTTGCTGTTTTCCCTAACAGGGCATATAAAACATATTTTATATTGTCCCTGCTTTTTATATGTAATAAAAAGGTAGTTTTGGACTTTGAAATTACTTTTAATTCCAAAGTTGAAATTGGACATAGTTTTATTTTAAAACCAGCCTGCAAGGCAGGTCTGGCTTTAAAATGACACCAGACACCACAGCAGTGCGAACGTAAGTGCATTATGTCCACTGGGGTCCCTAAACCTATATGTCCTACCATATACTAGGGAATTACAGTAGGTTGTCTTGGTCAATTAGAATTATAGCAATTACCATATACATTTTAAAGGCAGAGCACTGGCCCTGTGCCTGGTTAGTAGAGCCCAGTGCACTTTCAGAGTCAGTAACCACCATTATTAGTCAAAAAATGGGGGTGATCAGGGCAAGAAGGATGACTTTCCTACAGGGAGGGTTGAAAGAGCTGAAATGGGGCAGTGGTGAGTGGGCAGCAAGAGGGGCCTGGGACAGTGAGGGATGAGAGGTGAGACAGGGCAGCTGGTGGGAGCACAGTTAGAGGTGAGATAGGGCTCCAGAAGAGAGGCACCAAAAGGATACAAAGAGCTATGGGGTTGTGGACACAGAGGTGTGCTTTGGATAGGTGGCCCCGGGGAGGGGAGAGTTGAGATGGGACACTGAGGAGAGAGGGACAGAGTTGAATTATGAACGTAGGGGATGGGGACCAGAGTTGTAACAGGACAGCAGGGAGGGGGAGGAGGGGGTAAGTTGTGAGGTGTAGTCGCAAGGGGGGAAGTACCAGAGATGAGAAGGTGCATCTTGTGGAAGTAGACTACAGGAGACAGGGGACAAAAAGTGAATGGGGCCCAAGATGAGAAACGTTAGCAGGGTGAGAGGGGTCAAAGATGAGACTGGATCATGGGCATGTAGGTCATAGGGAACTTAGTTTTATGAGGAGAGAGTATAAAGGATAATACAGAACTGTGGGGTGAGAGGGAACAGTGGGGCGGAATGGGCCAGAAATAAGATGGGACAGTGCAGAGTGTGGGCAAGAAGGGAGACAGGGCCCTGGAGGAGAGACGGCAGAGACAAGTCAGCTCCAATCAAGGACCAGAGAGGACATGGGACAGCAGAGGGTTGGCGTCCAGTGGTGATCAGGACTTCAGAGGACCAGAGGTGATCTAGTGTAGTGGGCAGGGGTGAGCTAGAGGAAAGAAATAGCTACTGGCGGGAGGGGAGCCACAGGAGACAGCAAAGGTGAGGCAAAACATCAGAAGGTGGACGTTAGAGGGGAAGTGAAGCACACACAGCAGGGAAAGGGGCAACAGTTGACACATGGCAGGGGTAGAGGGGCAAGAGGTAAGGAAGGGTAGCAAGGAGTAGGTTTTCAGGAGTTAGAAAGAGTATGTGTGGGGGTGGCCATAGGATAGAGGGAACTGATGTGGACGGGCCAGATGTGTGACCAGGCAGTAGAGAGAGATGTGCCAGACATGGGACGTACAGTCAGGGGGAGAGAATCAAAAGTGAGACTACAGTCGGGTGGCCAAAGGAGGCGCTAGACGATGGCGGAGATAGGCAGCAAGTGAGATTGAGTTACAGGGCCTGGGGGCTAGAGATGAGATGAGATAGGGGGTAAGCAGGGTGAAGGATGAAAAGGCACAGCATTGAAAAAGTAGGCTAGATGTGAGACAGGGAATTGGTGTGAGAGAGGGGCAAAACTGAGACAGGACAGTGGGGTAATAGGGGCCAAAAGTGGAATAGGACATCGGGGGAGTGAAGCTGGGGGAGGGCAGAGGTGACATAGGATGAGGAGATCGAGGTATGAGTTGAGATCGGGCTACATGGGGAGGGAGACCAGAGGAAAAAGAGAGTGAGGAGTTCAGAGCTGAGAAGGGGTCTGCGGAGATGAATGCCAGAGGTGAGACAGGTAGGGGTCCCAAGGTGAGACAGAACAGTACAGGAAATTGGTCAAGGTAAGCGAGACAGGGAAGTGGGAGGAGGGTCCAGAAGTAACAGGGGATGGAGGGAAGTGGCAGAGGTGAGAGGGGATGGTACAGGAGGGGGCAAGAGAGGAGACAAGGCATGAAGGGATATGGGGGCCAGAAGTGAGACAAGGAGGGTGTCAGAGGAAACACAGCATAGCAGAAGGAGGGAAGCCAGTGGTGATGCAGCAAAGGGAGACGCCACAGCTCAGAAAGGGCATTGGGGGGAGGTGGCCAGAGCTGAGTTGGGACAGTTGGGGGATGGGGTGGGAGAGGTGAGATTGGACAGCTGGTGAAGGGACCCATATGTGAGAAGAGGCAGCAGTGGCAGGGGGCTAGAAGATAGTTTGTAAAGAAGGTGGGTGGGCCATAGGAAACATGGGTGGAGTGGGTAGGAGGACGAGAGGCAGACATGGCAGTGGATGGAGGGCGTCCACTGGACACAGAGGGCAGTAGGGGAATAGGGGAGAGAGTGTGACAGGGTAGTAATGGTGAAGGGGTATCTGAGGCAACACAGGGCTGAAGGGGAGGAGGGACAGGAGGTCAGATGGTGCCCATGGGGTTGGGGCAAGAGGAGAGAGGGGCAAGCGGTGGAAGGTGGGCAAAGAGGCTTGGCTGGGCGGTGTGGGCAGTGGGTTGAGGGGGGGCAAACTTGAGTTGAGACACTGAAGCGAAAGGGCAGAAGTGGAACAGGGCTAGGGAGACCAGTGGTGAGATGGGGCACTGAGGAGGAGTGGGCTAGAGGTGAAATGACCTTTTGAAAGAGGGGTCGAACTGTGCCATGAGGAGAAAGGAATATTGGTGAGACAGAACTGTGGGGCAAGAGGTGATATGGGACTGTGGAGGAGTGGGCCAGTGGAGAGACAGGGTACTTGTGTGCCAGTTTAAGATTGGGTAACAGGTGCAAGGGAACCAGAGATGATACAGTGTGTCAAGATGAACCATAGGTCACAAGGGACAGCAGGGGAGCAGTGCAAGTGGTGAGACTTGTCTACAGGAGGGATTGTGAAGAAAGGAAAAACAGGATTAGAGGAGAGATGAGATGCAGCTACGGAGGGGGGGAATAGGATCTGAGTTGACATGGGAAATAGGTAGAGAGCAGTGCCAAAGATGAAAGACGGCATCAAGTGTGGAGGGTTGGGTAACATAGGACAATAGGGGAGGTGACGTGGAGGAGGAGCAAACGTGAAACACAGGAAGAGGGCTAAAGGTGAGACAGAGGGAGAGAGAGCCCAGTAGTGAGAGAGAACTACAGGGGCATGGGGCAAGAGGTGGCACAGGACACTAAGGGGATGGCAGCAAAAACAGACACAGAAGAGCTGTGAGCAAGAGATGAAACAGAGTTGCAGGGGTTGAGGACTAGAAGTGAGAATGAGCTACCAGGAAGGGACCTCAGAATAAACAGTGAAAAAGTGGGAGAGGGCCATAGGTGAAATGGAGATAGGGTGAGAAATTCATACTTGTATACTCAGATGTACCGCACTGACTACCTAACTGGCAATCGATTTTAGAAACCAAGATGGCTGCGGGGAAGGAGCTCTAACACCGGAGCTCCTGGGCACGGGGATGACCGATGCTGTGTAAATCCCTGCTGCCCCCCCACCCCCAGTGAACGAGGACTCACCGGACTCTTCCCGCAACGGGCAAGCCTGAATCTCGCTCAGCGGACATCAAAAAGCGAAGTAACGAGGATCTGCGTCCCGACACCTCCAGGACTGCAAAGGGTGCCTGGAAGGTGAACGACGTTCTGCAGACCTCGCTCGATTCGAGGACACACCGTGCTGGACCGCGCGAAACCCACTGGCACAGGGCCTTGGACCTTGTGCTCAAGTTGCACCGGCACTGGAAGATCGTCAGGGCAGTTCGCAGGCTGTGGACGAGCGCCGCACCGGAGCGCCGCCATTGCCTGATTCCAAGATGGCCGCAAAATAGGAAATGGCGAGCAAATTACTCAAGTGACCGAGCAACTCCCAAAAAGAACTTGCGCCACTATTTCTCGCTCATCCTGACCCGCCGGTTGCAGCCATCGAGCGATGAGGGCCCCGAAACACAATGACCAAACCACGAGCTTCGGATGTGCCTGACCCCATGATGGCCGCTCCCGACTTGGAATTCGGCTTAATGCTCATACGGCACAGATGTCCCTCCAGCACTGCAAAATAAGCATCTACGCGGCCGCAACACCCCTATTCCGACCCGCCGGTCTCAACACTGAATCGTTAAGGGCCCTGTAGCAAGGTGACTACCGCCTCCCCAAGCCTTGTACCCACTGGCCTGACCTCAAGATGGCCGCAATCAACTAACTGGGCTCTGAAGCGGCAAGGTGATCCCTCTTTAAACTGTTAAAGAAGGGTTTAAGGTGCCGCAGCACTCGCATCCCGACCCGCCGGCCACAGCCAAGAAGGGATGAGGGCCCTGTAACGGAGGGAATATAGCTTCCCCAGCCTTTGTACCATAAGGCCTGACTCAAGATGGCCGAAATCAACTAATCCCTCGTAACACAGCACCAGGGATTCCCTTTGGACACAGGAAACCCAACTAGCAAAGACTCAGGACTAAATTAATCAATAAGTTAGTCCACGAGAGAACCTTTATACCACGCGCACTATTACACACCGCCTACCTAAGCTGCTTGACATCATGGCCTGACCCCAAGATGGCCGACAAGTGCTAACCCGAGGACAACTACACAAGGGATCCGCCCTGGACCCACGAGAGTCCTCCCAATGTCGGGACCCTGGTCCTAAGCTTGATCAGAACGAGATTCGGAAGCTCAACAAAGCTAATCCTGAGATAGTGACGTGCCCCGGATTGGAACCTCCAGTGCCTAACCATAAGATGGCTGCCATAGGATTTGAGCCCTCAGAGTGACTATACAACTTAGGTAAGACATCACTTTTCCATAAGAGAGGCGAACGTGCAGCTGCTGTTCTCTCATCCCGACCCTCTGACCGCAGCCAGGCAATGATGTGGGCCCCGACAACATAGCGATTACAGCCCCTAACCTCCATTCTACTTCACCGGCCATCCAGACCCGCTGCTCACCTATTGGGAACCAACCCCCAGTCCAATAAATTCAATATGCCGTTGGTCATGCCTAACCACCACATCCTCACCACTTCGAACTACCTAAAACCGCACGGCCCGAACTCCCACTCGATCATTTTCCCCCCCAACCTCTCACCCAAAGCGCAAAAAAAACTTAAACACAAACTGATTAGGCAGCACCCAGACTCATTATTCGCGGACATATATCACTGCTCCTCCAAAGGCCAGATTAAAATGGATTTCATCTTTCACACTGAAAGACCTGATGAGTGGACGTCCATCATTAGATCACAACTTCACATTTCCAAAACGACGAATACACCCCTCAGCTGCAAACTAACGATTTCTTTCCCCAACCGCTCGAGGCGGAGGGGGAATACTTCTGTGACCATATACCCCAACGGCACAGTCCTAATCCAAGCTAACAACGACAACCTTGAGGCTTTTGATGCACTCTTCCCCTCACTTCGGTCTACCTCCTCTCACACCCCCTGCCCTGCCCTACCCACCACCGCTCCTTGGACAGTCGGTCCCTCCAGCAGAGCACCCTAACCTCTCACGCTCACCCCAAGAACAACACTAGCCTCCCGGCACATGACACCACCCTCTCAGCTGCCACCAAGAACGTGGCTCCTCCCACCGATCGTCTCCTTGACCACCCCCGCCTACTTCCCTCCCCAATCGTCTATGATCAACCGCAACACTCAGTCCAAGACCCCCAGCTACTTTCCTATACCCACACTCATAAGAACGCGGCAACCACAACACAACCCTCCTCCCGCTGTGCCCTCGGCCCCACTCAATGACCACACGGACAACACACTATCTACCAGACGTCAAGGCAGCAGCGTCAGGACCCCCCTCTAGGGAGGACCCTTTTCAGAACCCCCTACCCCCTCCCTTGAAGAGACGAGCCAACGTCTCACCCTGCTGGAAAACCAGCTAGCAATTGTTATCAAGGGATTCAACGAAATCCTTACCAACCTCGCCTCGCTCCGTAAACCACACCCAAATCCCCACTTCACCCCCACTGTCAACAACCCTACTCACCATGGGCACCCCTCGACTCCCCTCCACAGAGAGACCTCAACCCCCCCGCAAATAAAAATCGGTACCTAGACCGTACCAACAGAACTAGAATAGCTATGTCCCCGAGGGAAGCAGCAGATCTGGCCGCCTCTTACGACATCCCTTCCACCGCCACCTCTCTATCCAAAATCCAGGTGATCACCGGATTCAGAAGGGACCCCTCCCCTCCTAATCACCCTAGACCCCTGCCTCGCTTACCAACATCCCCAGGGCCCCCCTTAAGAAGAACCCCAATAAAGAGGCACCCACCACTAACTGCATGCTCATTAACTGCAGATCAGCCACTAAACATGCAACTGAACTAGCAGAATCCATCCTCACCCATGACATAGACATAGCCTTCATCACAGAGACGTGGCTAAACGATTGCTCGACGCCCATCATGGACACTCTCGTGCCACCAGGCTTTGTAATCATCAACAAAGATCGAAATGACCAAAAAGGCAGAGGTATAGCAATCATCCATAAAGTCAATATATCTGTGACTGAAATCGACACCTTTAACTATAACTCCTGTGAATGCCTTTCCGCCAACATCAATACAAGCGACAACAAGTCATTCCAGTGCCATCTTCTATACCATCCCCCAGGAAACACCACCATATTCACCGAACATCTGTCCGACATGATTGCTCATTGCTCACTCTGAGACGCCAACAACCTAATTCTGGGAGACCTGAACCTACACTGGAACGAAAACAACAACACGGTAATCCAGAACCTAAATGAGCTGCTGCTCAGCAACAACCTCACCCAGCAATGTTCAGAAGCTACCCACGACAAAGGAGCGATCCTTGATGCCATCATCTCCCAAAGGGACACTATCACAATCGATCAGATCCTACCTGTCGACTGGTCTGACCACCACCTTATCCTATTCCACTTCACTCAACCAATCAAACTTCAACCCCCCACCCAAGACCCCCCCCAAATGGACGAGAAATCTTAGACAAATCTCCATGGACGACTTTGAAAAAAGGGTATGCTCACTCCTGCCTACCTCCACGGATGATCCTCTACAACGGAACTCACCACTCACTACAACTCTACTATGACTTCCATCCTCGATCAAGTAGCCCCCTGAAACTAAAAAAAAAACAGGAACATTCCGTCCAGATCATGGTTCAACTCTGACATCAACGCGGAAAGAAGACAACTAAGAGCCGCAGAATCACTATGGAGGAACAACCCCTCCAAAATTCTCCACGAGCAACTCAAAGAAACCTGAAGGAAATACAAAAAACACATTAACAACGAAAAAACCACCTTCTTCTGCTCCACCCTGGACACGTGAAAAATAGACCCAAAGAACTATTCAACATCATCAGACAACAAACATCCAAGCCCTCAGCTGCCCTTGGCCAGGCCTCCAAAGACCTATGCAACAACTTCGCCAACTTCTTTCAAGACAAAATCTCCAAGATTGAGCTCTCACTTGACATCAACTCTAATCCCTCATGCCTTAACCCACCCCCAGAAACCGAAGCCAACACACGCAAACACCCCACGAAATCCTGGAAATCCTTCAACCCCATAGCCGAAAACGAGATTCTCAAACTGATCGCCACCTCCAAACCCGCAGCTCACGCACTTGACCCCTTACCACCCAACTGACTAAAAAGCTGCAACTCTCCATAGCTCCATTCTGGTGCAAGATCATAAACAGCTCCTTGAGTACCAGCGTCATTCCCGACTGCCTCAAAGTCGGCCAAGTCACACCTCTCCTGAAAAAACCCGGCCTTGACACCAACGATTTGAACAACTTCAGACCCGTTTCCAACCTCCACCTCCTTGCTAAAATCCTTGAAAAATGCGTTCTTTTACAACTAACTCAGCACATTGACAACTTCAACCTTCTAGATCCCCACCAATCGGGATTCAGAAAAGGCTACAGCACCGAGACCGCGATCCTAAACATTGTGGATGACATGCACAAATCTCTAGATACCGACAAATGCTGCCTACTCATCCTCCTGGACTTATCAGCAGCCTTTGACACGGTAGATCACAATCTACTCATCAAGGCTCTGCAAGACAGAGTAGGTGCTGACGAGGTGGTCCTACAATGGTTCTCCTCCTTCTTACAAAACCGCTCCCAAAAAATAAAAATAAAAACCTTCACATCCGACTCACACCCCGTCAACAGAGGTGTCCCACAAGGATCAGTGCTCTCCCCTCAACTGTTCAACATTTATATGGAACCCCTCACCTCCATACTTAAAAAAGCCAACATCACCTTCCACCTCTAGGCAGACAACACCCAGATCTATCTGGAAACCTCCTCCTTTGAAGATATTCAGAGACTAAACAACACTCTCAAAGAAGTCCAACATTGGCTATCCATAAACCACCTCAAACTCAACCAAGACAAAACCGAAATCCTCCTCATCTCCAACAAAGAAGATAATCCCCAAACCATGGAATGGCTCAATGCAATCGATGCTCTCAACGGTAATCTCACCCCGGCCAACTCCATAAAATCATTAGGAATCACCCTAGACCCTAAACTAGACATGGACAGACACATCAAGAACTCCGCGAAGAGTGCCTTCCTCAATCTGAAGCTTCTCAACAAAATAAAACCCTTCATCCCACCCAAAGACCTCAAACAAGCCACCCAATCTCTGGTGATATCCAGACTCGATTATGGAAATGCTATCCTCACTGGTACAGCGAAATCCCACCTAGCCCCCCTCAAAACTACTCTAAACGCAGCAGCCAGAATGGTCACCGGAGTCAGGAAATTTGAGCACATTGCACCTGCACTCAAAGAACTAAAATGGCTCCCAGTAGAGATGCATGCCAGCTTCAGAACTGCCTGTCTCACGCACAAAGCCCTCCACACAGGGAAACCGGAATATCTGGCTTCCAAACTCAAAAAGGCTGGCCAGACAAGGAACCTCAGGAGCTCCAACTCCCTACTGCTCATCCCTATGAAAACACGCAAACAAAAAACCGCTGCACGATCCTTCGCTGGAAACGCACCCAAAATCTGGAACTCCATCCCAGCACACATTAGGACTATCCCGTCCTTTGTAAAATTAAAAAAACTCCTAAAAGACCTCTTCCTCAACCGCGCCTTCCCGAACAGCTAACCCTCGCTGTAGGGACCTTGCCGACTTTATGCAGCACCATGCCACTTTGTCACCATTATCTACCTCCTCCAAGTACCCTTACGCCCCTCCCTGATCCCCCCTCCCTGTAAATGGTTTCTGCTCTAGACAGGGTGCGAGGCTCCCAGGACTGCCATGCCTCATTTGTCGCACCACACGCCGGGACTTTATGAACCAATATGTATACCTATGCCTTATTTTGGGACTCCTGCATTATAATCAGTTGTAAAGCGCTCCGATACCCTCGGGTCTGGCCAGCGCTATATAAAACTCCTTAAATAAAATAAAAATAAATAAATCACAGATAAAGAGGCACACCAGAAGGACCTTAAGGCAAAAATTAAAATGAATGAATACTGTGAGGATTTTGGTGTAATATATGGTATGGTCATGCGACCTTGCAGTGTAATACACTCACAAAACTGTCTTGGGTCAAGTCAGGCTTATTTGTAAAAACCTTTAGCTCAACCCCCGGTAGCTGTGGCTTAGAGCAGCAAGGCTTAAACAAAGGAACTAGTGTAAAGCATTTAGAAACACCAAACAATGAAATAAAGTCACACAACATGAAAGAAATGCAACACCAATTTATAAAAATGTATTATATTTTTATGAATTTTTAGACAGCAAGATGAGCAAAATCCACCAGAGGGTTCCGGAAATATAGATTTTAAAGTAAAACGTAAATCTCAGCTTTTTGGTCTAAAGCGCAAAAAGTATTGGTAACTGTAAAGTTTGTAAACTTTTGAGAAGTTTGAAAAAGTTGTTTTCAACTGCTTCGGCCCAAGTGGGGCTACCAAATCTGGCAGGGGGAAGGTCAGGAGAGCCACTAATGAGTATTTGGACATTTGCTTTGTCACCAAAGCAGTCTTAAGTCCATTTGCACACTTTACATCAAAACCTCCATAGACTTTAATGGAGTGGAAGCAGGATGCTGAGGATGCTCTGCTGTCAACAGAGGTGTCTTTGCGGTAATTCCCTGGTCCATGGATAAGGTGGGGCAACTTTAGCCACAGAGGTCGAGGTCCCTCGAAGTCCTCTTTGAGCCATAAAAAGGCAGCTGCTACTGTACTACCGCTATCCATACACAGCGGGTCCAGGGGTATCCTTTGTTGGAGGCTTGTGTCCCTTGGGCAGTGGCCAATCCAGACTAAGATGACACTCCAGAGTCCAGCAGACTCGGTGCAACTTTTGGCTGTTGAGGATCGTTCTCTTGCGGTGCCCAGCAGCAGCTGGTGACGATTCCAGGAATGTGGCTACGAACTTGCAGATGGACCTGGTGCTGCTTTGATGGCCCTGGTGCTGCTTCCAGGGGGTCAGCTGACTGACCCTTGAAGTCACTTCTTTGGTCTGGGGCACAGGAGCATCTTTTTCTCGAGCCAGGAGCCCAAGGTGCGGTAGGTGCAGTCCAGCAGACGGTGCAGCCTTTCTTGCCAGATGCAAGGGTCATCAGGGCAGCCGTTCTTTCTCCAGTTTTGGCTTGATCTGAGGTTCAGGGTGCCAAGGATGCTGTTAGATTTGGGGGTCTCTAGTTGGCAGAGGTAGGTACCTTTGTCCAAATAGGGACCCTTGAGTCTAGTCAGGGAAAGTAGGTACACTCCTGAAATAACCCCTGCTCACCCTCTTGGTAGCTTGGCACGAGCAGACAGGCTTAGTTCAGAGGCAGTGTGTAAAGCATTTGTGAACACATACAGTAATCAAGTGACAACACTACAAATGGACACCACGCAGGTTATATATTTATAAAAATAGGTATACTTTATATAGATTTATCACAAGACCATAAACGACAAAAATAATCCACAATACTGTTAAGAATGCTTAGTTCTGATCAAAAAGGCTTAATTCAAGGTTCTGTGCGAGTCGGTAGCCTCCTCCGGCTACGGCGGTGTCGAGAACAAACAGAGTCTAACAAATCCAGCTGACCGCGTCGAGACGGGCCAACACAGCGTAGACAGACTCGGTCACAGTACCTTTTACTTGAAGCGGCAGGCACGGGCGTGCGAGCCGGATGGCTGTTCGTCGCGGTCGCGATGCAAAAATGGAAGCGTTGCAAGACGCGTTGTCCCTCGATGCGGTGCAGGCAGCGGCTCGTTGACGTCGTCGAGATGGAGTCGGTGAGACCAGGGCCGTGCGTTGCAGGGCGAGACGGTGCTTCGATGCGGTGCTGGCAGCTTGCGGTGCGGCGACGGAGCTGGATTCAGACGCTGGCGTCGATCAGTCCGGACAGCGGTGCGAGTCGGGCGGTGCGTCGCAAAGCGTGCGAGCGGTGCCCAACTCCGGTGCGGTCACAGGACTCGAACTCAGCAGCAGTGACCGTGTCGGTCGGACCAGTTCGATTCGGCGTAGCGAAGCGTTGCAGGACGCGTTGTCCCTCGATGCGGTGCAGGCAGCGGCTCGTTGACGGAGTCGGTGAGACCAGGGCCGTGCGTTGCAGGGCGAGACGGTGCTTCGATGCAGTGCTTACAGGACACCGAGTCGGTCGTGAGAGTCGGTCACAGCTCCCTACCTCTGTAGCCACTGAAACAGAGTTTCCAGCAGCAATTCACAAAGGGGGTGAAGTCCAATGGTCCTGGGACTTCGGTCAGGGGGCAAGCTCTCTTCCAAGCCCTTGGAGATCCTTCACAAGTTGATGAAAGTCACAGCAAAGCAAAAGTTCCTTTCTCCTTTCTTTGGCAGTCAGGCAAACCACTGCAGGCCAATCCCCAAGCAGCACTTCAGGCTTAGGGATAGTCTCTCCTCAGTTTCTTCTTGGTTCCGCTCCTCAGCAAAGGTTTCTTCTTGTTCCCAAAAGTGATCTAATTTTCCTGGGGTCTGGGTGCCCCTCTTATACCCTGATTCTCTTTGTTCTCTGGAGGCAGAGAGGCCTCTGCCTAGTCCAAAACCAGTTCTGGTCAGTCCTGGAGCACTTTGTTTTTCTGACTCCTTCTTTCCTTTCAGAATGTGGGGCAGAGTGCTCAGCCGCCCAGCATGAGGTGGAGCCAGCATTGTGGAAGGCAGGCACAGCCCTATTCAGACCCAGGTGCAACTCCTCCCTCCACTCTGGATGCAGATCTTTCTATTCAGCCCTGTGCTGACTCACCCTGTCTCCTGTAGCCACCCCCAGCCCCTGTCACTCAATCTCCAGACAAGGAATACACAACCTAGCAGAGGCAGGCTTGGATAGTTAGGCAAGAAAATACCCACTTTCTAAAAGTGGTATTTTCAAACACAGAATGTTAAAACCAACTTCACTAAAAGATGTATTTTATCATCCTGAGTTCAGGCATACTAAATTCGTTTTTCTACCATGTTCCCATGGTCAGTTCTGACTATAAGGTGTAATAGTCAGTCTGCCCATTCTGGCCTATGGGGAGCAGGTAGCCTTGCAATAGTGAAAAACGAAAATGGCTGTAATTCACTATTAGGACATGCCACACACACCAGGGCATGTCCTACCTTATACTTACAATGCACCCTGCCCTAGGGCCTACTTTAGGGGTGACCAACATGCAGTAAAGGGAAGGTTTAGGGACTGGTAAGTGGGTGTACTCACCAAGTCGACATGGCAGCCCTAGGCTGCACACAGGCTCTGCGATGGCAGGCCTGAGACACATTTTACAAGCCGCTTCTGTGGGTGGCACAACCAGTGCTGCAAGCCCACCAGCGGCATTGGATTTACAAGCCCTGGGCACACTGAGTGCACTGTACTAGGGACTGACAAGTAAACCAATCATCCAATCATGGAGTCACTAATACATACATCAATTTACGATAGGGAGCACTTGCACTTTGGCACTGATTAGCAGCGGCAAAGTGCCCATGAGCATCTAGTCCAGCAAAAACATATCGGCAACAGTGGAGGCATTACGAAAAAATGGAAGGGAGACCCACGCCAAGGATGCCAGGTCTAACATGTGTCCCCTCCAGCTGAAATGTGGGGAGAACTATCCTACCCCTAGGGAGTTCTCATCGCTAAGGCGGAAAAATCTGGACAGACCATCAGCATTGGCGTGTTCTGTACCAGGGCGGTGTTCCACCCTAAAGTCCATCCCCTGTAGGGAAATGGACCACCTCAACAGCTTTGGATTCTCACCCCTCATCTGCATCAACCATCTGAGGGGCCTGTGGTCTGTCTGAACCCGGAAGTGAGTCCCAAACAGGTATGGTCTCAGCTTCTTCAGTGCCCAGACCACAGCAAATGCTTCACGCTCAATAGCACTCCATCTCTATTCCCGGGGAAGTAACCTCCTACTGAGGAAGGCTACAGGTTGGTCTAGGCCCTCCTCATTGATCTGTGATAGAACAGCCCCTCCACCATGCTCTGAAGCGTCGGTTTGAACAATGAACTCATTGGAGAAGTTGGGTGCCTGGAGCACAGGCGCCGTGCACATGGCAGTCTTCAAGGTGTCAAAAGCTTTTTGACAGGCGTCAGTCCAAATCACTTTCCTGGGCTGCTTCTTGGAAGTCAGCTCTGTCAAGGGGGCAACAATGCTGCCATACCCCTTGACGAATCTCCGGTAATACCCGGTGAGTCCTAGGAAGGCTCTCACCTCTGTCTGGGTCTTGGGGGCTCCCAAGCCAGAATGGTATCAATTTTCGGTTGGAGGGGCACCACCTGGCCGCTCCCAACCTGGTGTCCCAAGTACACCACAGAACCCTGCCCAATCTGGCACTTACTCGCCTTGATTGTGAGGCCTGCCCTCCGCAGCGCCATCAACACTTCCCAGAGGTGGCGCAGATGTTCTTCCCAACTGGCACTGAACACTGCGATGTCATCCAGGTAGGCGGCACTGACATCCTCCAGTCCAACCAACACCTGGTTGACCAACCTCTGAAAGGTGGCAGGGGCATTCTTCATCCCAAAGGGCATCACCCGGAACTGGTAGTGCCCATCTGGTGTGGAGAATGCTGACCTCTCTTTGCCCCATCAGTCAAGGCGATCTGCCAGTACCCAGACGTTAAGTCAAATGTGCTGAGGTACTGCGCAGCCCCTAACCGATCTATGAGCTCATCAGCTCTGGGGATGGGGTGGGCGTCAGTCCTGGTGATGGAATTGAGTCCCCTGTAGTCCACACAGAACCGGAGTTCTGGTGTGGCACCAGGCGCGGCAGCCTTTGGAACCAAGACCACTGGGCTGGCCCAAGGGCTGTTAGAGGACTCAATGACCCCTAGCGCAAACATCTTGGAGACCTCCTCCTTGATGCAGGCTCTGACCCTGTCAGTCACCCTGTAAGCCTTGTGCTTCACAGGAAGACTGTCCCCAGTGTCCACATCATGGACGCACCAATGAGTGACACTGGGAACCAGGGAGAACAGGTCAGGGAACTGTCCCAACAGTTGGCGACGGTCACCCTGCTGCTCAGGTGTCAGGGAGGTAGAGAGGTTTACTCCCTCCACTGATCCATCTTGCTCTCCGGCTGACAGGAGGTCAGGAAGAGGCTCGGTCTCCTCCTCCATTCCATCATCTGTAGCTAAGAGCATGCCCACTTGGGACCTCTCCAAGTGGGGCTTCAGGCGGTTCACCTGCAGGACCCGCAAGGGGTTCCTGGGAGACTGCAAGTCCACCAAATAGGTAACTGGACTCTTGCGCTCCACCACCGAAAAAGGGCCGGTCCACCTGTCCTGGAGCGCACAGGGCTCCACAGGGGCCATGACCCACACTTTCTGACCAGGCTGAAGCTCTACCAGAGTGGCATTCTGGTCGTACCACCGCTTCATCTCTTCCTGGCTGGCTTCCAGATTTGCCTCAGCAAGTTCTCTGAAACGCCTAGTCTGGTTCCTGAAGGCCAGCATGTAACTGTATACATCCTGGGGAGGTTTCCTGGGAGATTGCTCCCAGCCTTCCTTGACCAAACTCAGAGGTCCTCTCACCGGGTGTCCATAGAGGAGCTCAAAGGGACTGAACCCTAGAGACTTCTGTGGCACCTCCCGGTATGCAAACAACAGGCATGGTAAGAGGACGTCCCATTTACGCCTCGTGGGTTCTTCCAGACCCATAATCATGCCCTTGAGGGTCCGGTTGAATCTCTCAACCAGCCCATTTCCTTGAGGGTGGTAAGGAGTGGTGAACTTGTAAGTTACACCGCACTCCTGCCACAGGGACTTCATGTACTTGGACACGAAGTTGGTACCTCTGTCAGACACCACCTCTTGAGGGAATCCCACACGTGAGAAAATTCCCATCAGTGCCCGTCCCACCACGGGGGCCGTCACTGTCCTCAGAGGGATGGCTTCAGGGTACCGGGTGGCATGGTCCACCAAGACCAGGATAAACCTGTTGCCCATGGCTGTCTTGGGGTCCAGTGGCCCCACAATGTCAATACCCACCTGTTCAAAGGGGGTGCTGACCACAGGGAATGGCTGGAGAGGAGCCTTGTGCTTCCTCCCACTCTTTCCACTTGCCTGTCAAGTCTGGCATGTCCTGCAGTGAGTGGCGGCACTCCTGCGCATCTGGGGCCAATAGAAATGGGTAACAAGCCTGTCAAAGGTCTTGTCCTGCCCCAGATGTCCTGCTAACGGTACATCATGAGCCAACCCCAGTAGGAAGGCTCTGAAGCGCTGGGGTACCACCAGCACACGGGCTGACCCAGGCTCAGCAACCTTAGGCTCTGAATACAGGAGACCATTCTCCCAGTAAATCCAATGTGATCCAGACTGATCACCTGCTGCCTGGTCTGTGGCCTGTTGCCTCAGACCCACGAGAGAAGGGCATGTGTTCTGCTCCTTGCAGAACTCTTCCCTGGAGGGTCCTCCTTCTTGCTGCCAATGGGTCAGCTCAGGTAGGTCCCCCAGTTCAGCTACCTGTTCCCCTGTAGGCTCCAGGGCATCCCTCTCAGGGTCTGCCTCCTCCTGGACCGTGGGAACTTCGGGGGCCGGTTTCCCGCGCCCCCTGCCTCCTCTCTCTCCGGCAGGCACCTGGGCCTCCCTCTCAGGCTCCAGGTCCTCTTGAACACCTTTAGCTGCCATTGACCGGGTGGTCACACATGCCCAATCAGGCAAGCCCAACATTTCTAAATGCGCACTCCGCTCCACCTTAGCCCAAGGTGAGCTCTCCAAATCGTTCCCTAACAAACAGTCAACAGGCATGGCTGGCCTCACAGCTACTTGAAGAGTACCCGAGACCCCCCCCCCACTCAAAGGGAACCTGAGCCACTTGGCAGTGACTCTCTGTGTTGTCAGCGGCAACAACTGGATAGAATGCATCAGGGATAACCTGCTCCTTAGACACCAGGTGACACTTGACAGCTGTCACACTGGCTCCTGTGTCTCTCAGAGCCTCCACCCTATGGCCATTGATGGTCACCCACTGCCTGTATTTCTTAGTGTTCTCAGGCAGCGGGCTTCCTAGGGACCATCTCAGAGTCTCCTAATGAGACAAGGGAAAACACTGTGGGATCCCCCCCACCTTGGGCACCCAACTCCTCCCCCAGGGCTACACTAGCCAACTGCTGGGGGACTGCACTGGTGGGTGCTGGTTTTCCATGCAAAGGGCAACGAGGATCGTTTGCCTTGTGGCCAGGGGCGCCACACTTGTAACATACCAGTGGTCCTTGGTGAACAGGGGGGCCTGTCAGTGCCACTGGCTTCTTCTCAGGGGAGGCTGGGAACCTTTCCCTTGGGGTCTACTTTGGGGCCCTTTATGGAACTCCTTCTGTTTACCCTTGTCCCCCCACTCTTCTGCTGGGGACCCTGCCCACCCTTGGCGGAGTCTCCCACGTGACCCTTGTGGACCCGGGTACTCACCCAGCGGTCCGCCTCCTCAGCAAGCTGCCTAGGGTTAGTCAGCTTACTATCAATCAGGTGCTGGCGTAGCTCAGGAAAACAATTACCGGACAAGTGCTCCCAGGCAATCAAATCAAAGAGCGCCTGAAAATCAGTCGCTTTGCTACCCTTTACCCAACCATCCAAGGCTCTGCAAAAGAAGGTCACATATTCAACCCAGGTACTGCTTTCAATCTTACTACAGTTCCTGAACCTTTGCCTATAAAGCTCAGGGGTCAAACCATACCTAGTCATTAAGGCATCCTTCGTGTGGCTGTACGAATTATAGACTTCAGAGGGCAAATCCAACAAGGTATCCCGCCCTTCACTGAGGAACCGTCCCCACAACCCCGCTCCCCAATCCTTCTCAGGGACCCGGTGGGAAGACATGGCTACCTCATAGGCTTTGAACCACTGCCCAATGTCATCATTTTTAAAAAACTCCTTCACCACATCTTTGGGAATATACACCCTAGCTTCAACAGGCACAGGCGGTACACTGCCACCAGAGGGAGTAATCTCTAAGCTCTTGGCCTTCAATTCCAACTCCCTCAAAACTTTCTCATGTTCAAACTGCATTTTCTTTTCCTCTAGGGCTAATTTCCTAGTTTGCATTTCGAATTCTAACTGCCCATTCAGCTTGAGCTTGGTCAGCTCCATTTCGTGCATCCTACTCTCTTTCCTGTCCTCCAACTCCTCTGGAGACAGTCCTCTGGCAGAAACACTGCTACCTACTGGGGAAGGTAGTCTTCTAGCCCCTAGACCCAATAGCCCCTCCAGCTGCCCTTCTACATTCTCAGCCCCCTCCACAGGGGCACTCCTTGATTCGACCCAGGCCCTCAGCGCCTTTTGGAGGTCCTCCTTCCTGGAGAGCCCGGTCATGGACACTTTAAACTTTTTGCAGAATTGCCTGAGCTGCTTAAGGGTGTAGCATTCTAGCCTCTCTTCTTCCCAATCACACTCAACAGAGGCTACTGATGCTGGTTTCTCCATAGTGACTGAACTTGGCATTTGCAAAAATAGGAAATCCCAGAAAAAATGCTATAAAAGTATGTGGTTGCGTTTTGGTCTGCACTCACTAAGTAGTGTTCACCAATCACTGTACATGAGTCACAAATGCAAGTCCAGAATCCTCACCGCTGACCACCAATGTTAGATTTGGGGGTCTCTAGTTGGCAGAGGTAGGTACCTTTGTCCAAATAGGGACCCTTGAGTCTAGTCAGGGAAAGTAGGTACACTCCTGAAATAACCCCTGCTCACCCTCTTGGTAGCTTGGCACGAGCAGACAGGCTTAGTTCAGAGGCAGTGTGTAAAGCATTTGTGAACACATACAGTAATCAAGTGACAACACTACAAATGGACACCACACAGGTTATATATTTATAAAAATAGGTATACTTTATATAGATTTATCACAAGACCATAAACGACAAAAATAATCCACAATACTGTTAAGAATGCTTAGTTCTGATCAAAAAGGCTTAATTCAAGGTTCTGTGCGAGTCGATAGCCTCCTCCGGCTACGGCGGTGTCGAGAACAAACAGAGTCTAACAAATCCAGCTGACCGCGTCGAGACGGGCCAACACAGCGTAGACAGACTCGGTCACAGTACCTTTTACTTGAAGCGGCAGGCACGGGCGTGCGAGCCGGATGGCTGTTCGTCGCGGTCGCGATGCAAAAATGGAAGCGTTGCAGGACGCGTTGTCCCTCGATGCGGTGCAGGCAGCGGCTCGTTGACGTCGTCGAGACGGAGTCGGTGAGACCAGGGCCGTGCGTTGCAGGGCGAGACGGTGCTTCGATGCGGTGCTGGCAGGTTGCGGTGCGGCGACGGAGCCGGATTCAGGAGCTGGCGTCGATCAGTCCGGACAGCGGTGCGAGTCGAGCGGTGCGTCGCAAAGCGTGCGAGCGGTGCCCAACTCCGGTGCGGTCACAGGACTCGAACTCAGCAGCAGTGACCGTGTCGGTCGGACCAGTTCGATTCGGCGTAGCGAAGCGTTGCAGGACGCGTTGTCCCTCGATGCGGTGCAGGCAGCGGCTCGTTGACGGAGTCGGTGAGACCAGGGCTGTGCGTTGCAGGGCGAGACGGTGCTTCGATGCGGTGCTTACAGGACACCGAGTCGGTCGTGAGAGTCGGTCACAGCTCCCTACCTCTGTAGCCACTGAAACAGAGTTTCCAGCAGCAATTCACAAAGGGGGTGAAGTCCAATGGTCCTGGGACTTCGGTCAGGGGGCAAGCTCTCTTCCAAGCCCTTGGAGATCCTTCACAAGTTGATGAAAGTCACAGCAAAGCAAAAGTTCCTTTCTCCTTTCTTTGGCAGTCAGGCAAACCACTGCAGGCCAATCCCCCAAGCAGCACTTCAGGCTTAGGGATAGTCTCTCCTCAGTTTCTTCTTGGTTCCGCTCCTCAGCAAAGGTTTCTTCTTGTTCCCAAAAGTGATCTAATTTTCCTGGGGTCTGGGTGCCCCTCTTATACCCTGATTCTCTTTGTTCTCTGGAGGCAGAGAGGCCTCTGCCTAGTCCAAAACCAGTTCTGGTCAGTCCTGGAGCACTTTGTTTTTCTGACTCCTTCTTTCCTTTCAGAATGTGGGGCAGAGTGCTCAGCCGCCCAGCAGGAGGTGGAGCCAGCATTGTGGAAGGCAGGCACAGCCCTATTCAGACCCAGGTGCAACTCCTCCCTCCACTCTGGATGCAGATCTTTCTATTCAGCCCTGTGCTGACTCACCCTGTCTCCTGTAGCCACCCCCAGCCCCTGTCACTCAATCTCCAGACAAGGAATACACAACCTAGCAGAGGCAGGCTTGGATAGTTAGGCAAGAAAATACCCACTTTCTAAAAGTGGTATTTTCAAACACAGAATGTTAAAACCAACTTCACTAAAAGATGTATTTTATCATCCTGAGTTCAGGCATACTAAATTCGTTTTTCTACCATGTTCCCTGGGTCAGTTCTGACTATAAGGTGTAATAGTCAGTCTGCCCATTCTGGCCTATGGGGAGCAGGTAGCCTTGCAATAGTGAAAAACGAAAATGGCTGTAATTCACTATTAGGACATGCCACACACACCAGGGCATGTCCTACCTTATACTAACAATGCACCCTGCCCTAGGGCCTACTATAGGGGTGACCAACATGCAGTAAAGGGAAGGTTTAGGGACTGGTAAGTGGGTGTACTCACCAAGTCGACATGGCAGCCCTAGGCTGCACACAGGCTCTGCGATGGCAGGCCTGAGACACATTTTACAAGCCGCTTCTGTGGGTGGCACAACCAGTGCTGCAAGCCCACCAGCGGCATTTGATTTACAAGCCCTGGGCACACTGAGTGCACTGTACTAGGGACTGACAAGTAAACCAATCATCCAATCATGGAGTCACTAATACATACATCAATTTACGATAGGGAGCACTTGCACTTTGGCACTGATTAGCAGCGGCAAAGTGCCCATGAGCATCTAGTCCAGCAAAAACATATCGGCAACAGTGGAGGCATTACGAAAAAATGGAAGGGAGACCCACGCCAAGGATGCCAGGTCTAACAGATGCCATGTCAGGGGAGCCATATTTATGCCCAGAGAGTGCCCTGTGGGGTTGATGCCATCACTAACCAAAGGGCTACCAGGATTCCTCCTGCCCCGTGACAATTTCCAGCTACGTGTGGCATCTAGCAATCCCAGGGTGCCCTATTCTGCCCACTCCCAAGATGTCTGAACCCTTCCTTAGATGTTAGGAACTTGGTATCCCACCCTAGATGTGTGGTTACCAGTGGACTACATGCTCATGGGAAAATCTGTTTTCGCACTGGTTTTCCCTCTTCTGTTCCTACCGCCGGGCTGTCTACCTGAACAAAGAGGCAACTCTTTAGGAGAGTGATCACCATTTGCCCACCAAATGTGGCTTCGCCTTTTGGGGCAACACCCTGAGTGACTTCCTGCAAGGGGGAGGTAACACCTCCCTCTGTAGCAGACTACCTTTGTTCCAAAGCCTGGTAGTTGTTCACACTACTCCCCAGGAGAACAGAAGGCTGTCTGGTGCCCAGCGACTGTGTGAGGCCACTGGACAAACTGGACTACAGAGTGCAACTTTCTAAAAGTTGCTTTCCCCAAAAAATTACATTAAATTCACATAAGCATCAAGTCGTATTTAATGCCACAATTAATTTGATACCTTGAAATACCCATTTTTAGTAGTCCCATTCAGATGTTAGCCAAGCTGAGTGGACAGCTGATAACTCTGTGTTAGCCTATGGGCTACTAACTGTTCCACAGCAAAAACGACAATTTGGACATTTTGCTGTTAGGACATATAAAAAATATATGTCCTACTTAATAGTGCATAGTTCCCTGCCTCAGGGCTCCATAGGCCTTCCTCACATACATTGTTAAGGGAAGTGTGGGCTTTGCCATTTGTTTAAATGGCATTGTCAAACTAGCCGTTTAAAACTGCTCTACCAGGCTGCAGTGGCATGCTGGGAGCCATTTTGTACTTAGTCAGACATAGGGTGGCACAAGCAGTGCTGCAGCCCTGGGGGAACACTCTGTCTTACATGCCTGGGTACCCTTGGTACCATATACTATGGCCTGATAAGTAAGTCAGCTTATTCCAGTTGGGGGTAGCCAATGCAACATACACTTTGTAAGAGGTTCGAACACTGTCACTGAGGTCTGGTTAGCAAGCCTCAGAGTTTGAAAACCAGTGCATCAGCTCAAAACTGTGGGGGTGATCATGCAAAAAGGGGCATTTCCTTACAAATATGCTGATGCGAAGAATTATGCTCCCCCACTGGACTTCAGTGTTGGTGTGGTGACTGGGTGTTTTAAAAAAAAAAAAAAAATTATATTGTTCAAAATAGGCAAAGTAGTAGTCTTTAAGATTAGGGAGCGCCAACCCTCTGTCCTCCCGTGGTTCATATAAAGTGCTTAGTGCAATACTGGCTGATTTTCTATGCCAGATAAATGAAGAGAACAGAGACTCTACAGATTTAAAAAAAGCAGCGGACAAAACACACGGAATGGCCGAAAACAAGAAAATGAATAGTGGAAGAACTGACATTTTAATAAGGGGTACCCTCCCAAGAATGGAAAGCAGAAGAGAATTCCATCTGGAAAATAGATCCTGAACCTTTAAAAGAAGCAGAGCAAAATTAAGGGCATACAGATCCTCAATCTTGGAAGAGAACCTTATGCCTATGTAACGCTTCGGATGTAAATTAATACATGGGACCAAGTCCGTGTGTAAAACCTCGGAATTGCAGCCACACAATATTATTTCTGTCTTTTTCTTGTTCATTTTATACCCTCCCAACTTATCACACTGAGCAAAAGTTCAAAAATCTTTTCTTGGGTCTCCCTTCCACTATCCAAAATTAGCATAATATCATTGGCGTATAGATTAATCTTATCCATCTGCGTAAGGGGAGGATGGATACTCATGTTTCCTTGAATCACTCTGGCTAATGGCTCAATAAAGAAGGCAAACAAAATAGGAGATAACGGGCACCCCTGCCTTGTGCCACGCAACACCTTTATTTGTCTCACTTCTACTGAGTTGATGATAATACCGGCTCCAGCTTTACAGTACATTTTGTATATGAGCCCCGTGATCCGGGCAGAATACCAAATCTGGTCAGAATATTAAATAAAGTTTCCCAGACCACAAGGTCAAAAGCTTTTTCCACATCTAGCAGAAACACCAAAGCTTGTATATCATTAACTGCGAAATAGTCCAGGACTTCAGCCAGATAATGCGAATTTGTCCCCAGCTGCCGGCCTGCTATAAAACCTTTCTGGTCTGTATGGATCAATCCAGAAGCTATTGAGTTAAATCTCTTGGCAAGCCGTTTAGCAATGATCTTATAATCCGTATTTACTAATGAAATAGGGTGATAAGAGCTTGGATCCTCAGCATCCTTACCTTTCTTCAAGAAGCTTACAACATACCCTTTAAAAAACATTACATTGGCGAGTGATAAAAAATAATGAGCCAGAGCATCTGAAAAAAGTTAAAAACATTCCCCCGGAAAGCCATCCGGGCCCCAAGCTTTACCATTCGTAAGATTCTTTAAAACCTGTATCGACTCCTCTTTGGAGAACGATCGAGACATGTCTGCCATCTGATCTGTAGTTAATGTTGGAATATTACAGTCTGTCAAGAATCTGTCCAGGGAAAGCAAATCAATCGTCTGTGCTTGTGCATATATCTGTCTATAATGCTCCAACATAATTTCTTCGACTTTCTCTGGTTCCCTACTCGTAATTCCCATAGTTGGGCATTTCACAGCATTTATCCTGTTCTCAGCAGCTTGTCATGCCTGCCAGGCTAAAAGTTTCCCCTTGAAGTTGCTTTCCTCATAAACTTTTTGTGAATGGGCCTGACTCAGCGTAGCACATTTTCCATAGTATGCTTCGCTCATTGCCCGCCTAGCAATGTCGAATGCCCTTTTATTGACCCTTGATGAATTCTTCAAAAACCTGTCGTAACTCTGCTGCACCCTGTGGTGACTGGGTGTTGTTAACAAGAACAAGCCATGGAGTTTAACCCAGAACCAATGCAAATCGTGACCCGAAGTGCTCAATGGTAATGACGAAGGGCCAAAATATAACCAGAAACATCTCTCACTTTAAAACAAATCAGGAAATGATCTCTCAAACCATGTCTAAATTCAAATTTGATGATGCAGAAGACAACAATGACATCCATCTCATCCTAGAGGACAGCACAAATCCACTGGGCTATTGGGGAGAGCCCTCAAAAAGCCCACAAGACTCATTGTAGAAATGTGATCCACTAAAATGCAGAAATCTCATATTCCAGTGAGAGGGGAGGTGTAATGGACAGTGGCATTGGTGGTCAGTGCTCCAGCTGACCTGAGGACACCACAGTCAGTGACAGAAAACACTCAGGGGTCAAGAGTGACTGTGGGGTGAGGCAAGCGAGGGAGGACAAAGTGGCGAGAGAGGGAGTACAATAAGAAGTGGGTATGAAATGCACTGAGCGGTATACTGAATATCTAATATAGTGAGATCCACATACCTGCTCAGTCTGGTGTCTCTTTCATGGTTCTGCGATATCACAGGTGGGGCCATGGGAAGACTGCATAGATGAGATGGTGTGGTACAATATACAAAAGGTCACAGTAGCGACAATTCAAAAGTAGAAAAGAAATAGTGGCATTCAAAGCACCAAATTAGCAAATCTGCAATGCATGCAGTTTATTTTCAAAACTTCAATAACTTGTTAAGGGCAACGCAATTTAGCAATACATGAAAGACAAACTTCCATTTGCAGCATTGGTGCTCTGGTGCGGGAAGGGGAGTAGGAGTGTACTGGATCAAAGTGAATGAGTGAGGGTAATGGATAAGGGAAAGGTAATGTGACATATATACATTATATTTACATAGTGAAACCTGTCCAGCCTATAACAGGCCAAATACTAGAGTATATGGACATAGCCCTGCAGAGACACTGATAGTAAATTACAGTCATCAGAGCTTGTCTTGAAGTAGATAATAGTCAACGTTTCGACCCCTTTAAATGTTCAAGGTAGTTCAATCCTTAGTGTGGGGTCTTCATCAGGACAGAGTGAGAGAGCACCTGCAGGTAATTAAATACTCCGTATTAACAGTGTGTCCTAATGGCGTGAAGTGAATGCTCTTATAAAAATCATAATCATTACCCAATCTAGCAACAGCACGAAGAATCAGGCTGTGAAGTCAAGGTAAGTCGGCTCCGTGAAGCTCCTATGTCAGAGAAGGCGGACATTAGAATGTGTGATGACTAGGCATAATGAAACACCAGAAAAACTGGTCTGGAGAAGTGCAAACTTACTTAATGCGGGATGCAGCACGATCTTAAGTACCCGTGCGGTCATCCGTGGAATAATAGTGGGTCAACAGATTCCACAAAATCACAGGGCAATCCTCTTACTTAATACGGGATACGGCACGGTCATCCGTGACTAGATAGTAGGTCAACAAATCCCACAATATCTCAGGGCAATCCTTATGTTCAAAACTGCATAGAAGAGAACATAGGTATTAATACAAACGGAAGTCTAGGAGATCCCTCTAACAAAAAAGTGGTCTCACACGTTAGCCCAATACAAATCCGGAAGGTAGACTACGTATGTCTTAAATCTACCCCTGAAGTGGTGAATTACCAAAGCGTTCAGCAGAGTAAGCCGTGTTACTGTAATTGAAAAGAGTACAAGTGACACCCCCGTGAGGCCGCTCAGCGCGATAACAATGCCGACAAAACGTGACCCGATTATAAGCCGTGAGGGTGTGCAATGCCTCTAAGCAGACAGTGGTGGGGATCTTAGGCAGCTACGGTGGTTAGGGCACATACCTCAACCTGACGTCTTGAATCCCGAAGTCTGAGTGGGACCGGGCCAAAAGGAGGAACTACATAAAAGACGCGAGCGGTAACGTGCACGTAAGGTGCAGCCGCTCATTGCTAGCATGTTAGAAGCCGTCAGCCGTGCCGGTGGTAGTTCAAAACACAATGACGTGTAGAGAGAGAGAGTCTCACATTAACATTTGTGTCAATACGGAGTATTCAAACGGTGTATCTCTCATGGAAACATGAAAGCATTATTTACATATTGCGAGTGGCAGTGGCGAGATAAACACCCTCTGCTGGTGGTAGATGAGATGGTGTAGCAGAGGCGAGTGGTAAAGAGGTGATATATAACAGTAAAAAGAGGTGGAGAAAGGTTTGAAGGGACTGCAGGGCTGAGGAGGGCTAGAGTTGAGACAGAGCAGTCGGTAAACCAGGATCAAGAATGATCAAGGACCGTGGGTCAAGAGGGACCAAAGGCGACAAGGGACAATGGGGGGGGGCAACTGGTGAGGCAGGGCAGGTGATGGGAGATGGGCTAGAGGTTAGGCAGGGTGTGTAGGGCCGGAGTGTGAAAGGAGACTCAAACCTGGGTGTGCTGGCAAGGCGAGACAAAAGGCTATGGGGGTGGGCAACAAAAGTAAGACAGGCAGGAGGGACCAGAGATGAAAGGGGACTTAAGTGAGATGGGATAGTGGGAGAAGCTGGAAAGAAGGGAGATGGGCAGCAGAGGAGAGGGCAGTCTTTGATGATTTAAGCCAGCCGCATTCCAGAGGTGAGGCAGGGCAATGGTGAGAAGGGGCCTGGATGTGGGTGTAAAATACTAGGGCAAAGAAAGCCAGAGAAAGCACAGCACAATAGGGGTTCAGAAGTCAGATGGGGCTATCAGGGTAAGGTGTGAAATGTGACACAACAGGAGGGGTTCAAGAGGTGGGGAGATGGGGACACAGGTGACAGAACAGAAGCGGGAAGTGTCTAGAGGTGAGAGAGCAGCAGAAGGAGGGGGATCAGAAGCTATAGAGCCCAGTGATGAGAGACAGACAGAGGTGAGAATGAGACATTGCTAATATAGGAGTGGAGCCAGGGGGAGGTGGGCTAAAGGTGACAAGGGATGAAGGGACCAAAAGTTAGACTGGACAAAAGTGGCATGGTGCCAGAGGTAAGATGGGGCCCTGGGTGGATCAACGCCTGAGGTGACATGGGGCAGTGAGCAGAGGGGCCAGAGGTGACACCAACAGTGGATGGAGTGGTTCAGAGTTAAAAAGAGGCTTCAAGTGGAGCTGAAGCTCAGGCATTAAGGGGCGGAGGGCACAATTGGGCTAGGCATGAGATTGGACAGCAAGGCGAGGGTGAAAAGAGGTGATTTGGGAAGATGGAGGAGGAGTTAAGAGGGGAGATGACGCAGAGTGTGAGTGGTGGGGTAGAGATGAGTCAGGGCAACAGTTGGAGGGATTCCAAATGATAGTTGGAACAATGGACGGTGGTGACCAGAAGTGAAATAAGACAGAGTTAGTGGTAGGCCAGAGAGGAGAAGGGTTTATAGAGGGAATGGCACCAGAGGAAACACAGGACAGTAGAGGGAAGGTAGCCAGTGGTGACCCAGTGCAGCGAGGGCCAGTCGTGAGACATGCCAGTAAGGTAATGGGGATCTGGAGGTTAGACAGGACTATGGGGGGGAAAGGAAGTCAGAAGCAAAGAGGGGCTACAGGTGGAGTGGGACCAGGGGTGACACTCTAGGGAGCTAGAGGTTAGTTGGGACTGTGGAGGAGAGGAAACATTAGTGATATAGGTTACTGGGGGAGGGGTGCAGAGTTGAGGCAGACCAGGAGATACATTGAGTTAGAGGGGGAAGGTGAAGCAATTTGAGATGGGACACTGGTGGAGGGAAAATAGATTTGAGACTGGACACCAGTGAGAGAAGAGCAAGAGGTGAGACGAGGCAGCAGGAGGTGGAAGCAAGAGATAAGATGGACCAATAGGGAAGGGGGTGAAGATATGTTACAAAGCTACAGTGGAAGTGGGTCCAGAGCACATACAGGGCTACAGGCACCAGAGTTGAAATAAGACAGCGAGGTGTACAATCAGAGGTAACACTGGACAGTAGGGAGCCAAAGGTGAGACAGAGCAGTGGACAGGAGTGTTCTAGAGATAAGATAGGTTGACGGGGAAGGGACCATGCAAGACACAGGGCTTCATGTGGAGCAACCAGAGTGAGAGGAGCTGAAAGGGTGAAGGGGCAAGAAGTGCAAAAGGATAGAAGAGGTACGGAGCAAAGGTAAGGCAGGACAGTGCAGTAGTCAGGGGAATGATCCAAGATGTAAAATGGGGCAGCAGGAAGAGCCTAGAATTGAGACAATGCAGCAAGGGCTGAGGGGGGCCCAGACATGAAATAGAGGTGTGAGTGAAGTAGAGGCCAGCGTTAAGATGGGATAGCAGGGGCAACGGGTCCAGAGGTGACACAGGACAGCATGCAAGAGCGTCTGTTTTGTGACAGGGCAGTGTAGGGAGGAGTTAGAGGTGACCAGGACATCTAAACTAGACAGAGAATAGATACGTCTATGTGAAAGGGCTCCAGGAGACACAGTGTAATAGGGAGTGAGAAAAGGAGACTGGTGCCATAGGGAAAGAGGTGAGAAGGAGTTGAGGGTGGTCAAAAGTGAGAAGGGATGGTGGTGGGAAGGGGCCTGATGTGAGAAGGGTCAGAAGGAGGAGGTCTGAGATGAGATGGTTCAGCCAGAGGTGAGATGGGACATCAGGGAAGGGGGTCAGAGGTGTGATGCAACAGTGGAGCAATGGATGGTAGAAGTGTCACAGCCCAACACAGAGGAATGCCAATAATTGATGGGACAGTGGGTAGAAGTGGCCTTTAGGAGCCAGGAGCCATGCTGAAAGGGGCTTCAGAGGGACGGCAGAGCAGCATGGAGGAGACATGAGACATGGGATAAGGATTTTGGGAAAGGGGGCCAGAGATAACACTGTGCTATGGGAAATGGCCTTGAGGCCAGAAGGCACTACTAGGGGAGTGGGTACAGAGGTTAAACAGGGCTATTGAAGTGGGGTTGGCTGACAAGTGGGGAACCAGATGTGAGATGGACAGTTGTGGGGCAGACCTACCAACTTTAAAAAAAAATGTAACTGTGTGGGGCATTGTAGGGAGCAGGCCTTGTGCTGAGAATTACAGAAGAGGCACTTCTACTCCCTCCCCCATTAGCTAGAAAACCATTCTGTGCAGTGGTTTTCATCTTGTCTTCCCTGCCACCATGTGATATCCGCTGCCCTCTTGGTAACCATGTGAAGGGAGCTGATATTGTGTGACACACTGTGGCACCATGTGAGTTGGCAGGTCTGAAGAAGTGTTCAAGGGAGTGGCACCAAAAGTAAGATAAAAGAGAAGAGGAGAGGAGTCTAGAGATGACATGCACAGTGAGGTACCTAATGTGGGACTGAACAGCAAGGGTGAGAGGACAAGACGTGGCAGGGTTCTGCAAGTATATCAGAGCAGAAATGAAATGGGACCGCAGGCTGAAGGTGGTGAGAGGTGACCAAGGACAGCAAGGGCAATGGGGCCAGAGCTGAGACAGGGATACTTGTGTAGGCAGCCTTAGGTGACAAGCAGGAGAGAAGGGTCAGAGGTATGATGGGAGAGTGGGGAGAGGAGTTGAAAGAGAAATGTTGCAACAGTGGGTGGGGGGTGGCGGAGATGACAGGGTAGTGGTGGGAGGGTGACCAGAAGCAAGATCGTACATCTTGGGAGTATACCAGAGATGATATGGAAGAGAGGGGCAAGAGGTCGCGGAAGTGACACAGGACAGCAGGGGAGGGAAGCCAGAGGTGAGGCCAGGCAGTAGAATGAAGGGATTTATGATAACAGTTTGGGAGGTGGGTTGGAGATGAGACAGATATGGGAGAGAGGGGCAGAGTTATATGGGTTGGGGGCAAGAAGAGAGACATGGCTTCAGGAGGGATGGGGCTAAGAGGGAAATTGGACAGTGGGGAGACAGACAGTGGAAGTAGGGAGGCAATAGGTGAGATAGGGCAGCTGGGAGAGAAGGGACAAAGGTGAGATAGAGCAGCAGGGGCAAGAGGTCATAAAGGGCTTTTGGGCGGAGGAGCTCAGCTTTGAGACAGAGGTACAGAGGGCATGAGGTGGCACAAAACACTGTGGAGAAAGAGGTAATTGGGATGGGGCGAGGGAGGTCAGATGTGAAATGTGTCAATGACTTCAGCTGATGTGGGATGGCAAGATCAGAGGTGAGATGTGACGGTGAGTGGAGTTGGGCCACTGGTGTCAGGGCAAGAGATCAGATAGGTCGATAGGGTGAAAGCAGCCAGCATTCCAAAAGAAGAGCAGGAGTGACATACAACAGCATGAGGAGAGCGAAAAGAGGCACCAGGTGTGAGTGAGTTCAGAGGTGAGGTGTCGCAGTGGCTGGAGGTCAGATGGGACAGCAAGATGAAGGAGTCCAGCAATGAGACCTGGCAGTGGAGAAAGTTTGGCTAGTGGAGAGCTGGGGCAGCAGGCAGAGGGATCAATGGTGAGATTATTCCATGAAGGTGCTAGAGAGAGGCTACATGGGGCTATGGGGCAGTGGAGCCAGAGATTAGACTGTGCATGGCCAGATTTGAGAGGTAGGAGCTAGGATAGAGTTGAGATTGGGCAGTACGGAGAGGGCGGTACGGGGAGTGTTGGGGTAGCAGGAGTGATGAGGACCAGAGGTGAGAGGGGAGTTGACTGAGGGTGCTAGATGTTAGATAGAGCACCAAGGAATCACCCAGAGACAACAGGGGCAGGTGGGGCAGGGCAGCTATAAAGTAAGATAGGGCTTCAGAAAAAGGAGGACAATGGTGACTCAGGGCTAAGGGGGCAGAGTAGAGAGTGGAAGGAGGAGGTAGAGATGATGTGCCACTACTGGGGAGCGCAAAGGTGGCATGAAAGAGCCGGCCTAGAGGTGAGACAGGGCAGCATGGACAAGATAGCCAGAGGTGAGATGGGCTGTGGGTAGAGTTGGACAGAGGTGAGACAGGACCGCTCCAGGAGCCTCAAGTCCTCTTCTTCACACTCGAGGTTCTCGGGGCGCTCAGGGAATAGGCATAAGAAGAAGAAGAAATCCAAACAGACTTTGACTTCACCTCATATGTCGTCCTTCGACGTGACAGGTAAGGTGCATCAACGCTCTAGGCACGGTTCCGTGGAATCGTTGCCAGATTCGACTCCATGCCTCCCCACATTGCCAGGAGCTGGAGCGACCCCCACTCAGATAGAAGACTTTTACAAGGCCATACACTACATATTTGAGTGGACCGACCCCTCCGGTGCGCCTTCATGCCTCGCGGGGTTGGAAGAGGCCCCACCAGGCTCCACGCCAACGGCTTTGTCCCCGGAGCTGGTGGAGTCTCATAGATCTGATTCCGGATACGGGTCAGCGCCATTTGTGCCATCGCGACTTTCCCCAATGTCGGCCCCAAAGCCGGTGCATCTGAAGCCTCCGGTGCCCACCAGTGGCGCCAACCCCATTCTGATACCCAACGATTCGGAGTTGACTCCTGTGCCGATGGAGCCCAGAGGTTCTACGTCGTTGCCTGTTCATTTTGAAGAAGTTTCAGACATGGGTGAGGATTTGGAGGGGTCTCTGTATCCTTTGAAACACCAGTTGGCCCTCTGTGAACAATTGGAGTGGTATGAGGACCTTTGGGAAGCCAGTGGACTCGGCACATCTCCAGATATTGGCATGCTCTCTCCATCTAGTGTGGCTACGGAGGAGGGGGCATCTTACTCCATGGTGGTGAGGAGGGCTGCAGAGGTCCTTGACCTGGAGCTATCCTCGGTGCAGGTCAAGACTAATCTCTTGGCCAAAGTGCTTCAGCCTGGGGCTTCCTTGTCTGAACCCCTTTTGCCCTTTAATGAAGCACTAACAGATATCCTTCTAGGCACGTGGTTCAAACCTAGCACAGGGGCTCCTGTAAATAGGACAATAGCATGCAGCTATCGCCCTGCACAGGGCAATCCAAGTTTCCTCAGCCAACACCCCACCCCTGAGAGCTTGGTGCTTCAGGCTTCAACGTCCCATTGCATGTTCCCTTTCACTCCTCCAGATAGGGAATCGAAGAGGCTGGATGCACTTGGGAAGAAGATGTTTTCTTTCAATAGCCTGGCATTGCGGTTGGTGAACATCACATGTCTATTGGGCCGTTTCTAGCACACATTTTGGGAAACGGTTGAGCAAGTGCTACCACAGGTCCCAGAGGAGGCCCGGGCTGTGCTCTCACAGGCTGTGAGAGATGGTAGGGATGCAGCAAAGTTCAGCATTAGGTGTGGCTTAGATATAACTGACTCGCTGGGTAGAGCGGTTTTGTCGATGGTGGACTTATGGCGCCACACCTGGCTGAGAACATCTGGCTTCTCGGGTGATGTCCTAGCTAACCTCTTGGACATGCCCTTTGATGGGACTTGTCTTTTTGGTGAGAAAGCGGACTCGGCTTTGGAGCACTTAAAAAAATCTTGTAATACGGCCAGATCCTTGGGCCTCCCGGCTATACCCTGTGGCCAGTTGAGCTTTCGCCCCTTTCATGGCAATGGACGGGGTTATCAACCGCGTCAGCCATATCCCAGCCACTGTCCTGCACAGACTCCCCAAGTAGTGTGTGGATGCAGTTCATTCTGACCTCGTGGGAATGATAGCCAGAAGACGTCTGCCACCTAGCCCTTGACAGCTGCAGCCTCCAAGCATTCCTAGTTTGGTTCTGCAAGGCCATGCCATTCCAGCTAGAGGGAGAATTCAACACCATCTCCTCCGCTGGTGTCCATAACATCAGACAAATGGGTCTTTCAGATCATTCAGGATGGATATTCTCTTCCCTATTTTCTTTTCCTCCTCCTTTACCGCCAATTTAAGAATGGCTCACAGAGGATTGTCTAGATTTTCCTTAAAAAGGAAGTTGCAGCTCTCCTGGCCAAGAGAGCTATAGAAAAGGTTCCAATTTCAGAAGTAGGCTGTGGTTGTTACTCACGCTACTTTCTGATACCGAAAAAGAACAAAGGCCAACGGCCCATTCAGGACCTTCGGACTGTCAATCTCTTCCTCAAAAAGGAGGAATTCAAAATGCTCACGTTGGCTCAGGTCTAGTCTGCCCTAGACCAAGGAGACTGTTTGGTAGCGTTGGACTTGCAGGATGCGTATTTCCACATCCCCATCCTGTCTGCCCACAGGCATTACCTGCGGTTCAAGGTAGGCCACGAGCACCTTTCAATTCACCATGCTACCATTTGGCCTTACCAGCACCCCTTGGGGGTTCACCAAGGTGATACCGGTGGTTGCAGCTCATCTGCACAAGTTAGGGGTGTCAGTCTTCTCATACCTCGACAACTGGCTGTTGAAGGCGTCCTCGCCCCAGGCTGTCGTCTCCAACCTCCAGACTACAGTGGACCTTCTGCATTCGCTGTATTTCACTATAAACGTGCCAAAGTCACACCTGGCTCCTTCTCAGATGCTCCATTTCTTTGGAGCTGTTCTGGACACAGAGCAGTTTTGGGCTTATCCTCCCGAGCAGGACATTCAGGTTATGATACTGATGTGTCAGCCTCTATCCTGGATTTTGGTGAGAATGACTCTGAGACTGCTGGGACTCATGGATTCCTGCATCCTGTTGGTAAATCACCCCAGATGGCATATGCAGGTTCTGCAGTGGGACCCAAATCTCCAGTGGGTGTAGCATCAGGGGAATCTCTTTGATGTGGTCCAGATCACAGAGGGAACTGCAAAAAACCTGCAGTGGTGGTTGAAGAACCACGACTGGGGCAGAGGCAGACCCCTCTCCCTTCCCCAATCAGATCTCACAGTAGTGACAGATGCGTCATTCCTGGGATGAGGTGGACATTTGGGAGAGTTGGAGATCAGGGGACACTGGTCTCCCGCTGAGTTGGGGCTCCACATCAATTTGTTGGAGCTTCGGGCGATCCGGCTAGCATTGAAAGCATTTCTTCCCTCTGTCAAAGGGAAGTTACTGCAGGTGTTCACAGACAACACCACCGCCATGTGGTACTGCAACACGCAGGGTGGGGTGCGATTATGGACCCTTTGTCAAGAGGCCCTGCATCTCTGGACATGGTTGGAACAGCAAGGCATAACCCTGGTGGTTCAACACCTGGCAGGTTCTCTAAATGACAGAGCAGACCAACTCAGCTGTCGATGCCTAGCAGATCACGAATGCCGTCTCCAGTTGGAGGTGGTGTAAGGTCTCTCTCAGCAGTGGTGAGAGCCTTAGTCAGATCTGTTCACCTCCAAAGAGTACGAGCAATGTCAACAGTTTTATGCACTGGAGTTCTCAAGGCGGCTATCGCTTCGTGACGCTTTTCATCGCAAGTGAAGCTCAGGCCTCGTGTACGTCTTTCTTCCCATACCACTTCTGCCCAGAGTTCTCAAGAACGACTGAGCCCAAATCATTCTTGTGGCTCCAGACTCGGCACGGAGAGTATGGTATCTAGAGTTTCTTCGAATTAGCATCAAGGGGTGACAGTTACTAGCTTTCGACCTTCCTCCTGAAGTATGTTATATTATTTTGTCATTCAGGCGGCCCTCCACTAAGACCGTATACACTTGCCGTTGGAAAAAATATATATATATTGTAAAGGTCTATTGACACTCTTTCTGCTTCTCTATCTGATATTCTTCTTTTTATTTTATTCTTACCCTTGCCCAGCAGGGCACTGCTTTGGGTACTCTCAAGGGTTAGCTTTCTGCTCTGTCTGCTTTCTTGCGGCTCCTGGACCAACCCTCTTTGTTCAAATCCCGTATTGTAAATAGGTTGTTGAATGCGCTTGTTAAGTTGTTTCCACGTATGCCCTTTATTATGCCTCAGTGGGACCTCAATTTGGTTCTCACATATCTCATGTGCGCTCTCTTTGAGCCTTTTACACAATTGTCCCGTCCAGCTGCTTACCATCAAGACAGCCTTTCTAGCATTGATAACACCTGCCCGGAGGGTGAGTGAATTGCAGGTGTTGTCATCCAAACCTCCCTATCTGATGACATGCTTGGATAAGGTGGTCCTTTGCAACAGAGCCTTATTCCTTCCAAAGGTGGTGACCCCATTCCATCTGGGTTAATTGGTCACGCTGCCCACCTTTTTTACTATACTGCATCCCGCTAAGGAAGAGGAGCGTCTCCACCATCTGGACCCAAAAAGAGCTTTGTCGTTCTACCTTGATCACAGTTCCGGGTGGACGACCAACTCTTTGTTGGTTACATGGAAGCTAAAAAAGGTTGGGCAGTGCAGAAATGAACCACTTCCCCCTGGGTCGTTATCTGCATTAAAATCTGCTACACTCTGACTAAGAAACAATGGGGAAACAACAATGATGCAGCGGAATAAATAAAAAAAAGAGAAATTATTTCTGGAGGGAGAAATTAATTAATCCCTCTCAAGGACTTAAATTAATGTCCAATTACTTATTTTACTAAAGAAACCCACTCTCAGGAGTAGTCCAAAACAACACTCTGACTAAGAAGCAGGCCCCTGAGGGCTCATGAGCTTGTTCCACTAGGGGGAAGGCTGCGACCATGGCAATGGCTTGTGGGGCTCCACTTCTGGATATTTGCCAGTCAGCAACATGGGCATCTCTGCACACGTTTACCAGGCACTACTGCCTGGACAGGTCCATAGGGACAGGCATTTTGCCAGTTCGGTCCTGCAGGACTTTTTAGTCTAGCAAATCTGTCCACAGCCCACTGCCAGGATGACATGACTTGGTAAGGAATCTGCAGCTAGAAGTCTCTATCAGATGTACAAATTACTTACCTTCTGTAATGCATTATCTGGTAGAGACAATATCTAGCTGCAGATTCCTTAGAGACCCACTCATGCCTCCCTGCTCTGCGGACACATTTTATACGGCTAGGGTTGCTCGCTTTTCAGGGCCCTAGTTGTGACACACACAAGTCAGTTCACTTCATGGCTCTGCGCTTCTGGTGTGGAAAAAGTGAAAGGGAACTGACGTCCACATGCCTGGGTGGCGCCTATATAGGTGACCGCAATCTCACAACTGACGACAACGATGCCGGCGACGTCACACGGAGTCAAACTGAGCCACCCGACGGTGCGCAGGGGTACTGCTCATGCAAACGTTTCCGGATCCAGTCTGGCACCTGGGAAATTCACAGGTAAGGAATCTGCAGCTAGATATTGTCTCTACCAGATAATGCGTTGCCGAAGGTAAGTAACTTGTTCATCCCAACTGCTGCCTTTCTGGACAATTCACTCCATACCTGTGACTTGATCTGACACATATTCCTTTCTGCATTCATACTTCTTTATTGCCTCTGACATTATTACCCATGACTATGTATTTAAAAACCACATCTGATTTCTTAATATCCATTCCGTTATTTTTATCTGGCCTTATGATTGGGGCCCACACCGAAGCCTAACATCCTGCCAAAGGCCTTCGTCCTTTCACAAAAGAGATATCTTTTACGCTGTTGCAGGTGAATCTTTCTCCAGCTGAAACACACCTATATCTCCCATCATGGCTGCTGCTGGCCCCTCTAATCCTCAGACCACAACCATTATTTGTTCTCACTCACCTCATGTCACCCGTGCCCCAACTCCATCATTGCTTCTCCCTTCACTTATTCCTCTTCATCCTCATAATCAAATAAAGTCTCCTCAACCTCCTTGCACACCACTTTCCTCTGACCCATACCACAGGTTCCAGGCCAGGGCCGCTCTTGGGCTATTGAAATTTGCCACCTGGCTTCTGCCTTCTGTCACTTCACTGCCACTGCACTCGACAGGGGCTCCTTGCACACCGATAAACTTTGCACAGTCCAGCCCCGACATCGCACCAGTTTGTTCCTGCTCCTCCAATCTTTGACTAGAGAACACAGGTCAGTCTGCCCGCCTACAGTCCTGCACCTCCGCTCACACTAGCCGCTGCTCATAATGTCTCCGAGCAGGGCTTCTCGGCCTGTAAAGTATGGCCCTGGATCATTGCCTTATAGCACACCCTACCCTCAGCTGGTCCCACTACCACATCAGCCTTTTAAAGTTTAGACTTTGGCGGTGAACAGTCAAAACCGCCACCACATCGCCAGCCACAGATCTCCATGGGAGTGCGCTTGCGTCAGCACCCATGTCTGCTCAAGCATTCGTGGTCCCAGCACGTCTTCCCACCTAGCATGCCTAATCTCTAGCAACACTTCCATCACCAGTTTGCTCTGGCCACTATCCATGCTGCATAACCTACTTTCTCATTGAAAACCCATATGCTGGGTCCACAAACTAGCTTATCCTTCCCTAGGAACTGATGTATTAAAGTTACGCACAAAGGAGACTCTGACACTTTGACCTCCGCCTATTAATCTTGCTATCCCTGCCCCTCCTGACACCTACCCAATAAAATCCCTAGCAGTCCTTGAATTGTACTCCTCACCCGAAAGCCAGGGGAGGCAGACCTACAATGTCACCAGTCTCCAAGTCCCTATTAGAATAAGGGGGCCAGAGCTGAAGTAGGGGAGGGCAGCCAAAGGTGAGAAATCGGACGGAGGGGAGGAGGGGCAGAAGTGAAATGGGACAGTAAGAGGTAAAGGTGTCAAAAGGTAGGATGGAACTAGAGGGCGGGCAGAGAACAGCAGACAAAAAGGGGCCAAAGGTAAAATGAGATAGGTTGGGGGAGTGGCATAGAGGGGAGAATCTGTAGCATAGGTGAGTGTCATAGAGGTGTGATGGAACAGTGGACAGAGGTGGGCAGAGGTGAGAAGGGACTGTAGGGCATAGTGGGGCCAAAAGTGAGATGGAGCAGTGGATGGATAGACAGGGATCAAAGGTGAGATAGAGCAGTGGGTCAAGGGGAACCAGTGGTGACACTGATCAGTGGGGTCAAGAGGTAAGACAGGGCAGATGGTGGGAGAGGGGCTGGAGTTGAGACAGGGCTACTAGGGACATCCAGAGGGCAAAATGAGATGCAGGACTAGTGGGGGAGAGGGGCCAGAAGTAAGACGATGTAAAGGAACCCTGAGAGTACGTAGGCTAGTGAGGTCAGGGGAGAGACAGGGCAGTGGGTGAAGGGTGGATAGGATGGAAAAGGTGGCCTGAGTTGGCATACGACTGCAAGGGAAGGAACCAGAAGTGAGACAAAACAGCAGGGGGGCAAAGAGCTGAGATGGGGCATCAGATGGAGAAAAGCTACAAAAGACATGGGACAGTGTGAAGAGGGTCTCAAGGTGAGACAGGGCAGTAAGATGAGAGGGG
Source organism: Calotriton arnoldi (assembly GCA_963921515.1). Taxonomy (NCBI): domain Eukaryota; kingdom Metazoa; phylum Chordata; class Amphibia; order Caudata; family Salamandridae; genus Calotriton; species Calotriton arnoldi. The sequence continues at coordinate 2,639,158 of CAWUFW010001373.1, read as the reverse complement.
TTAGAGGTTTTAAGGGTATTTGGGTGTGCTGGTCAGACCAGACCACGCTATGGGGAGGACAACAGAAGTGAGACAGGGCTATGGGGCAAGGGCATCCGATATTGATAGAGGACAGAGGGATAGAGGACAGAAGTTAGATGGGATAATGAGAGAAGCTGGCAAGAAGGGAGACAGGCAGTGAGGGAGAGGACAGTCATTGGTGAGGACAGCAGAGTTCCAGAGGTGAGACAGGGCAGCGGTGGGAGAGGTCCTGGATGTGAGTGTAAAATACAAGGGGAGGAGACACAGCACTATGGGTGTAGGTGGCCCCGAGATGAGATCGGACTACTGGGGCAGGGGTGCAAGAGATGACTCAAGGGAAGGGGTTACAGAGATATGATGTGTCATGAAGAGGTGAGGGCCACAGGTAAAATTGGACAGTGATGGTATAGGAACACAGAACAGAATTTGGAAGCTTCTAAAGGCGTGAGGGCAGCATGGGAAATGGGAGCAGAGGAGAAACTGCTCTGTGAGCCAGGAGGCCAGAGGTGAGAGGTGTATAATGTACAAGTTATACCAGAGGTGACATGGTGGAGGTGGCTAAATATGGCATGGGACAGTTTGTAGGTGCCAGAAGTTAAATGGAACAGAGGTGGCACAGGGCCACAGGTGTAACGGGCTGTGGGTGGACCTGTGCCTTAGGTGACATGAGACCGTGAGTGGAGGAACCAGAGTTGACACAGACAGCAGCGGAGTGGGCCCGAGTTGAGAGGAGGCTTCGGGTGGAAGTAGAACACAGGCATCCAGAGGCACAGGGAACAATAAGGCTAGACATGAGACGGTACAGTAGGAGGAGAGTGAACAGAAGGGAGATGCGAAATTAGGGAGGGTGTAAGAGGGAAGATTGGGTACAGTGTGAGTGGTGGGGCAATGGTATTCAGGGCAGAGGGATGCAAATGATAGATAGGATAGTGGGCAGTAGACACCAGAAGTGAAATAGGACTGTGTTGGCAGTAGCCAGAGATGAGAAAGGTTTACAGAGAAAGGGGGACCAGAGGAGACACATGAAAGTTGCAGGACACACGTCCCAGGTGAGCCAGGACAGTGGGCAGACTTGAGACATGAGAACAAGAGAATGGGAGGCAGCAATGAGGCAAGTCTTCCATGGAAGGGGAGCCAGAGGTAAAATGGGGCTTCTAGAGGAGGGGTACCGTAGGTGACACACGAGAGGGAACCAGAGGTTAGACAGAAGAGCATGGGAAAGGGAACTGTAGAAAAATGGGTCACTGAGAGGGGCACAGAGTTGAGACACAGCTCTGAGACTTTCAGAGTTGAGATAAAGCTCTGAGAGAGAGAGGGGGGTAGGGGAAGCATAGAGTTAGAGGGGGATGGTAGAGACATGTCATATATAATAATGGGGGCAGGAAACAGATTTGAGACATGACACCAGAGAGAGAGGGTCCAGAGGTGAAATGGGGCAGTGGTAGGTGGAAGAAAGAGGTACGGTGGAACGATGGGAGAGAGGGAGGAGTTGTATACTGGGCTGCAGTGATACAGGGTCTGGAGGAGAAACAGGGCTACAGACAGCAGGGGTGAGATAAGACAAAGAGGTGCAGAATCAGATGTGGCACTGGACTGTACGGGGGCAAAGATGAGACAGTTCAGCCGACAAGAGGGGGTCTAGAGATGAGATGTGGTGATGGGGGAAAGGGACCGGGGAGACACAGGGCTAAAGGAAGAGGGGCCAGAGTGAGAAGGAGCTACAAGGGTAAAAGGTTGATGAGTGAATCAGGACAGCAGGGGAGGGGCAGATGCCATAAAGGAGTGGGGTAGGGCCCAAGATGTGAACTGGGGGGGAGGCAATAAGTAAGACAGTGAAGGGAGAGGGGGCAGGCGTGAAATGGAGCTGTGAGTTAATCAGGGTCCAGAGATGGCAGGGGAACAGGTTCAGAAGTGACACAGGGCACAATGGGAGCAGAGTTGCGACAAGGCAGAGTAGAGAGGGGGCTATAGGTGGCCAGGACAGCAGGAGGGTCTGACCAGATAAGTTCAATGTGGAAGGGAGACCTGAGAAGACACAGTATAAGGAAGGGGCCAAAGGTGAGACAAGGTTACTGGAAGAGTGGGATAAGAGGTGAAAGGGGTTGTGAGAGGCCAAAGGTAAGACAGCACAGTGGGGAGAGGTGGTCAGATTTAATAAGGGACAGCAGGAGGAGGGATCATAGGCGAGATGGAGAAGCAGTATCCAAGAAGAGGTCAGAGAGCTCAGTGGAACCAGAGGTGGGATCAGCACGTATAGGGGAGCAGAGATGAAATGGGACATCTGGGAGATGAACGGGGTAGTTAAATTAGTCCTGCTTGGCTGGTGATGTGATTTATAGGTGGGACTCTAATTTGGCACTCCCATAATTGTCCAGTGACTGGATCGGTCTTCAGAATGAACCATTGCTGGTGACATTTTAGGCAAAACGTGATTTTAAAGCTCACAACCTAACGTGATTTTCCTGAAACTTGGCAAACTCTGGGGGTGTGGAGCTACTCCCTTGTGAAGCCTTGGTGACTCTGCCAAGTGGCTGGAGCCCTGGAATGCAAGACTGGGCCTGCCAGGTGAAAGTCGTGGCTTCTTCCGCCTCTCAAAGTTGATTACTGGAACTGTTCAGCCGGAGGAGCCACACTCTCCTCCCTGGTCCAACACCACTCTGCCCTGGGCAGGACAAGTGGCTCATTCTGGTGGCTGTAGCCCAAGGGTGGGGTGCTAGGCCATCCAATGCAAGAAGCCATGGATTCACCCACCTGTTACTACTTGATTCCAGGCACCTGTTTGCCCTGGAAGGACCCCAGACTCCTCTCCAGTCTGAAGCTGCTCGACCTGGGCACGCAACCTTGCTCTGCCCAGTGGCTGGAATGCCAGCCTGTGGGGACTGCACCTTACAGTAAAAAAGCCATGGCATCTCTGGCCTTTCTCTGTTTGATTCTTTGAGCCCTCAGTATGGAGATTCCTTTCTGGTCTGAAGCCTCCCTGCCCTGGGAAGGGAAGGTAACTCTTTGAGCATGAGCGCTGGCTTCATCCCATCTCTTGCTGGCAACTCTTAGAGCAGGATGGCCTGGAGGATTCCCAGACACCTCCCCGGTGAGATGCCACCCTGCCGTGCATAGATTGCGCACTCTCCCCCGAGTGGCTGCTGCTAGCCCAGCCATTTAGCCCTTGATGCCAAAGGGTGATATCCGCCATTCCTGGGACTCTGCTGTGGTTAGCCAAGGTGGTTTAAGCCATGCTGCCTTACACCCTCTGGACATAGTAAAGTAGCACTTTTTATCAACTATTAAGCACCTACAAAGTCAGGACTTATGGAATCCAGGGGGAGCAACAATCTGCAGATAGTCACGCTGGCTACTCTTCCAGTCATTTGGTCTCCCAGCCACTGACCAGATGGCCCAGGTTGGCTACCGATCAGATGACCCGGTCCAACCACTGACCAGATGGTCCATGCTGGCCACCAAAGAGAGTGCCTAGCCACATGGGAGCAACCTACCAGAGTGGCCATGCACATTGGGGTCAACGATCAGAATTATCCTCCCCACGAGGCTTGCTTCCTGGCTCCTCTGCTGGTGCCTGCTTGGGCTATATGGTCATCCCTCTCACTTGCAAGGTGGAGTTCTCCCAACCCTGGCCTGTGCCCAGTAGTTCAGGGTCGTGGGAGGCCCACACACCCCACCTCCTGTGGGGGAAGCCCTCCACTTTGAGCCCCATGCCCCATCTCTCCCACCAGCATCAGCGGAGGGACACCGGCATGCAGGCATCCTCCAAAAGAGGCAAAAGCTCAACCTAGTTTGGATGCCATGCCTCTACTGAGGTCAAAGTCAGATGCCAAAGCATGGGGAGCCAGGCAGACCTCTTGGGCACAGGGGCTCCTTTCACAGGTGTGGCTGGTGGCACACCCTTTCCTGGATCTGAGGCAATGGACTGAGGCTGGCCAGAGCAGAGACATGCACCCAAGGCCAGTTGTGGTGTCCTCAGCACTCATGGCAGGGTTCCATGTCATCCACTGTCACCAAGTTCTAGAACTTGGTGAGGGTTGGCTGGTACCGTTTGAACGTGATGTGTCAGTTATCCTTATCTTTCTGCTGGATGGGGTCTCAGTAACTTGTACTGCACAATAAAGACTCTCTCTCCTAAACCTACTGCCTCAAGATATCTTCTTTGGAGAGACCGACCTCTACATTTTGGCGACGACTTACCTACGTGTCTCCTGAGACCCCAACAGCCAACATTTGCTTAAAAAAAAGAATCGGCTACCAGCTGGTATAAAAAGGATTTAAACTACCTGCCTCCAACCTCTCTTCACCTCGCAGAGCTGTGGTGGTTCCTGTCCGATCCCGCCTTCCGCTAGACCCTGACGGCGTAAAAGAAGGTTTCGCCGATGCGCTGAAGGTTTGGAAGATGGTGTGAGTTCCCCACTTCGAGGAAGGTTCGTTGAGTGCCTCCTCTTCACCGCTGGTTCCGTGGGTCCTCTGCCTCCAGGTATGTCCGCAGCGCAAATCATTTTAACGCATTAAAGCGTTTCACTCTTCTCGCCGCGTCTTGCCTGTCTTCGACGTCACTGCCTGACCCCTTGGGCCTACCCCTTCAGCCTCAACGTCATCACTCACAAGGCGGCGCGTACGCCCAACTGGTGGGAGTCATTGTGACGTCAAGGGAATCAAGAGGCATACTTGCGCAAGAGCGTCCATCTGTGGTTGCTTGGCAACGGCTCGATTCTGCCTAACGCTGACACGCACAGCTCTTTGTTTACACTTACAGCGTGTCAGTGCTCACATGTGGGACATCTCACAACGCTGACACGCACAGCTAAAAGCAACGCTCTTTAGGCGCCAACACAGCTTTGGTGCTCACACTCTCAAGACTCCTTTGGTGCTCACGCTGTGAAGATTCTCTGTGCACTTTGCATGCACACCACGCTGACACACACAGCTCAAGTTTCTTTGCTGCTCACGCTGTGAAGTTTCTCTGTGCACCTTGTTTGCACACAACGCTGACACACACAGCTTCTGAATAAATTTTCGTGTGTCAAGTTGTTAAGTAACACTACTATACTTAAATTTGCACTCAGATTACCACATCTCCGACCAGGTTGTCTGCAGTTCTGTCTACACCAACACAGATTTTGGTGGTGTAACAGTGTGTCCACGATCTTCATCTTCTTTATACAACGCTGACACACACAGCTTTTTGGTGGTGTAACAGTGTGTTCGCAATTCACATCTAAAATTCCACAACGCTGACACACACCGTTCACTATTCTTCTTAGCGTGGTGCCTCCCTTACCTAAACGCATTACCTGGCATCATGCAAAATGTGGCTGCTCCTCCGTTTTTTCTCTCCTCTCCTGGCCCACCTCCCATTCCTTGGAAAAAGTGGAAAAAGGTTTTTTCTCACTATGCTCGAGTATGTGGCACCTCATTAAGCACAGAAAGGAAAAGTTCTCTTCTCATGCACTGTCTAGGTGCTGAGGGCCAAGAGGTATTCGAACACCTTCCTGACCTTCTTCACTCAATGAATTTGAAATATGTTTACAAAAATTAGATTTGCATTACCTGCCTAAGATTAGCACTGTGCTCGAGCGCTACCATTTTGGTAGAAGAATGCAGAGACCGGTGGAATCTGTGGAGGAGTATGTTTCTATCCTACGCAAGTTAGCATCCACGTGCAACTTTGGTCAAACTTTAGACGAACGTCTTAGAGACCAGTTTATGTTGGGATGTGTCCTAGAAAAGACTAGAGACGCTCTATGGCAGAAGGACAATCCCTCTCTTCAAGAGGTAATTACCACTGCTAAGACCCATGAACATTCCAAAGCTTGCGTTGAGGTCATGAGAAAGGAGAATCCCATTGAAGAAAAAAACCAACCTGAGGTTAAGGCGGTCGTTGACCGATGGACAAAGTCGAAAAGTGTGTCCAAAGCTGTTCCACTCCGCAAACCCATCATTCAAAAGGGGTTCCAAGGGAAATGTTATAGGTGTGGTGACTCAGGTCATATGGCTGATTTTAGAGGTTGTCCAGGGTGGAAGGTTATTTGCAAGAAATGTGGGAAAAAGGGGCATGTTTCGAAATGTTGTAGATCAGACCTTAACCAAAAATCTGTGAAAGAGATTGACCTCTATGATGATGAGGAAGAGGAGGTTGTAATTTGTCAGGTGTTGGATGATAGATCAGACGGTCCCTATGAAGAAGTTTTAATCAATGGATCTTCTGTCAAAATGTTATTTGACTCTGGGGCAAAGATAACTTTAATACCAAAGGTGTTTTATGACAATAATTTACGAAGTCATGTGTCCCTCTTGAAACCTGATGTCAAACCGAAGGGTTATGGAGGGGTTCCCATTGAATTGAGTGGCTATTTTTGTGGCACGATCAATTTTAAGGGAAGAGAGGTATCGGGCAAGATATATGTTTCTGTAAGGGGGGACTCACTCATTAGTTGGTTTCACCAAAAAGAGTTGCACGTGTTTCTCGACCCCAACGAAGACCCACAGGTTCGCCTGAAAGAATTACCACTCGTCAGGGTGGTTAATGAACCTGTTCATGACCTCTTAAAAGATTTTAGTGGAGTCTTTGATAAAGAGCTTGGGTGTTTAAAAAACTATTTGCATTGTATAAAGTTGAAGCACGATTCCATTCCCAAAGTTGCAAAAGTCAGGAATGTACCCCTATTGGTAAGGAATAGCATGAAGTCAGAGTTAGAGAAACTTAAAGAAAGAGGGATCATCCAAGAGGTCGAAGCCACAGAATGGGTTTCTCCGGTTGTGATGGCACGTAAGGCCAACGGAGAGGCCCGGCTCTGTGTTGACTTAAGAGAGCTAAACAGAGCTGTGATTGTCGACCACTACCCACTACCAAATATTGCTGAGATGTTGTGTTCTCTGGATGGTGCGAAGCATTTCTCCTCCTTAGACTTGACCTCGGCTTACCACCAGGTCAAGCTGCATCCATCATCCCAAGATCTGACTGCATTTGTGACACCCTTCGGTACCTTTAGATTCCTGAGGATGCCCTTCGGCTTAATTTCTGCTGCATCTGTCTTCCAGAGAGTGATGGAGGGTATCCTTGGGGGCCTAAAGGGTGTGAAGGTCTATCAAGACGATGTGCTGATTTTCGCTTCCAATGAACAAGAACCTGACACAAGAGTTAGGGAAGTGTTACGAAAACTTCAAGATGCTGGGCTAACCCTTCGTGCTGATAAGTGTAAATTTAATGTAAAAGAGATTGAGTACCTTGGGCATTTCATTTCAGCAGAAGGTATCAAACCGAAGGCTGGGCTGGTAAACTCTATACTTAATTTGCGCTCGCCTTCGACTAAAGAAGAACTCATTAAATTCCTGGGTATGGCTGAGTTTTACCATAAATTCGTCCCAAATTTTGCTGGTAGAACCTTGGGACTAAGATCGTTGCTAAAAAGGGGTGCGAGTTTGAGTGGTCAGAGGTTTGCGAAAAGGAATTCACAGACATTAAACAAATGCTCTACAATGCACCCTCTCTGAAGAGCTATGACCCTTCCAAGCCTTCATATCTCATGACGGATGCCAGCTCCACTGGGGTAGGGGCGGTTTTGTTACAGAAAATTGATGGAATTGAGAAAACGATCTTGTTTATCTCCAGACCTCTAAGAGGCGCCGAATGTAATTACTCTGTCATAGAGAAGGAAGCACTGGGGGTGTTCTGGGCAGTACGCAAACTGCGGAAATTTTTGTGGGGTAAGAAATTTGTGATTTTGTCTGACCACAAACCACTCAAGGAAGTCTTTTCGAAAAAAGGGATCGATTTTGTTAGTCACAGGATACGCAAGTGGTGGTAGCCCTTCAAGAATTTGAGTTTGATCTGACATATCTCCCTGGGGCCAACAATGTGTTGGCAGACTGCCTCTCTAGGCTGGGCACCGAGCACGATGAAACGTGTGCTGATGCTGAGTGGTTTGGTGGCGAAGAATTTGAAGAGGAAGTAAATGTGTGCCTAATAAGTGAAGGTATCATTAGGGAAGATGAGTGGAAGAATGAACTTGTGGGAGATAAGACTTTACAAAACGTAATTGCCATGGTCAAAGGAGCGTGGTGTGAGAAGAAGGATTGTGAAGATTCTCTCAAGGGTTTCTGGAATGTCAAGGACGATTTGTCGGTAGTTGATGGGTTACTGTTGCGCGGCAGTAAGCTAGTTCCACCCCTAACCTTGAGGAAAAAATAATCAAGAGTGCTCACGCCTCTCACATGGGCATCGCCAAAACTAAAGAGAGGGTTAGGGGAGTGTACTGGTGGCCCGGTATGGATGTCTGTGTTGAAAGACTTGTTCGTGGTTGTGTGGAATGTGTGAATTGTGACAAGTCATTGAAATGCAGGACCCAACCCATGGTGATTAGGGATCAAGCCTCTTCTCCGTGGTCGGATATTTGTATAGATATCTTGGGACCAGTGCGATTAAACTCACAGGATCGTTATGTAATAGTCTGTCTGGACATGTTTTCACGATGGCCAGAGATCAAGATTGTCAATTCCGTTGAATCTTCTGTTGTGGTGAATTTTTTAGATGAAGTTTTTGAGCGGGAGGGCTTCCCTCTCACCATCTTGTCAGATAACGGTGTCCAATTTACGTCTCACTTGATGGAGGAATTTCTAACCTCAAGGGGAATCTTTCACAAGAAATCCTCCTTATATCATCCACAAAGCAATGGGGTTGCAGAAAGGTTCGTAAAGGTTCTTAAAGAAACGTTGCAACAAGCAAGATCTTGTGGTGACAGCTGGGAATCTGCCTTAAAAAAGAAGGTAAGGGAGTATCGTTTCACCCCTCATTCTTCGACAGGAATTTCTCCCTTTCGTCTCTTTAAAGGGAGAGTAGCCAATATTGAGACTAGTCCACAGTGGATCTCATCCAAGAGGGTGTTGGTTGACGAGAATGTGGACAGCACAGATGGTTGGGAAGAGAGGGAGAGAAAGAAGATGAATGAGAGGAAGGTTCATTATGATGAAAGGAAGGCTGTGAAGAGCACCGTGGTCAAAGTTGGTGACTGGATCAAGGTTAGACTAGCTAGGAAAGGTTCAAGCACATCTAAGTTCAGTCAACCCATACGTGTGATTAAGCTCTTTAAGAATGCCATACAGACAAGTGATCACAGAATTTGGAATTTGAACAGGGTGGCGAAGTGTTCGTCGTCTTCCTATGCCCAACCCACAGGTTGTTCCCCTCCGCTCTTACCTAGTCAAGAAGCTCAAGTGTCAGGAGAATCTCGAAGCGGTGATAGACCGGTACGTTCAAAGCGTGCTCCACTTCATTTACGTGACTTTGTTGCTTGAGATATGAAGTTGTATTGCATTTTTCTACGCTTCCCCATGCAAAGTTATGTTTCCTCCTCCCTGTTCCCTCAACATTTCCTCACCCAGAAGCATTCTCCGTCCATGTTATTGTTCTGTTTGCATATGGAGGGGGAGGTGATGTGGTGTCCTCAGCACTCATGGCAGGGTTCCATATCATCCACTGTCACCAAGTTCTAGAACTTGGTGAGGGTTGGCTGGTACCGTTTGAACGTGATGTGTCAGTTATCCTTATCTTTCTGCTGGATGGGGTCTCAGTAACTTGTACTGCACAATAAAGACTCTCTCTCCTAAACCTACTGCCTCAAGATATCTTCTTTGGAGAGACCGACCTCTACATTTGTGCATGCGGCAGCCATGGGACACCGCAGACAGCTATGCAAGGCACTCAGCTAGATGGCCAGCTAGGGTTTTGAACTGAGCAGGTGCATCAGTGGCATAGTTCCACACCAGGGCAAGGGGCGAGTTCAGCAACAAATGTTTGGGGAAGACCTTGGGGAACGAAGGGCTACAAGGTGTGGGGCTACAAGGTGTGTTTGAAGTGTCACTGATCAATGTATCCTGCAATTCACACTAATAATCACATGTAGCTGCATTTTTCATTGACGCACGAGCTGAGTGACACACTGCAAAAGTCACAAGCAACTTTTGTGATGTCCTACCTGCAGGTACAGGAGAGATGGGAGGATGGGAACATTGCCCATCTGATGCCTGCACAGCAAGAAAGCATGGAGACCTGTCATGCTTCCCCTCTGGGAGTCTACCTCATCAAACGAAAAAGTTTCCAGGCACTCTGCCTGGGAGGCCATCCGCCTGAGCCAGGCAGGCTAGCAGCTCTGATGTCAGCAGAGGTAGGCAGTTTCACCACTGTCCTGTCTGGACATGCAGGCTGAGCCACACAAGTCTTTTAACCCTAACCCTGCTACACTGGACCGGCTACCAGGTACCTGATATTAAGGGAACGTTGTCCCACCTGCACGTCAACACTCCACCATTCAACGCAGCTGGAGGAAGCCAGTACTAGATTCCTGCGTGTCAAGAGTCTCAGCCAAGGCGGCAGCCCTAACTCATTTCACAGGGCTTTACTCTCCGTGCCAGTGGGGATGTGCTGATGGAGAAGAGTCAGGTTATCCCCCTTCATTAGAACAACTCATTCAACTGCAACTGTGGTAGGTGCACAGAATGTTTAGCAGCCAGGGCATGCTCTCCTCCCATCCCTAGTGACAACTGCATATGACCACTGGGATTCACACGTGGTGCATCTCTGAGCAGCAGCGCCATCTCCATCGTCAAGAGTCAGGGGTTCACCTATTGCCCTGCTCCTTCCCACCCTAGGCTGCAATGCTGCCTAGAGTGGACCACTTCTTGGTCGCTCTAAGCCAAAATGGGCGGGGATGGGCACAGGCCCAGGTAGCAAGGTTTCTTTCTCTTGGGCCCAACCCAGGGACACACTGCAATTTAGTTCCTAAGGCTTGTATTGGGTGAATGTGGGTTCCCGATAGGGAGGGCTTTCTTTACCCGGCCCTCAAACATATCATTTGGGTCCTCCTTGGTGGGTAGAGGAGCACGCCCACATCTCGGCCTCACCCTGGCAGCCAGCTAGCAAAGCACCAAAGGGAGGTTCTAGACCCTGTACTTGGGTTCTGTCTGGGAGGTGGCTGATGTCCAGGCTAGCGCTCTCAATACTCGGGCCAATCCACCGTTAATTATTCTTCCACAGGTTCACCTACGGAAACCTTGTTACAACTTTTACTTCCTTTAGATAATCCAGTTTGATCATCTTCTTGCAGATCTACCAGGGTCATTTCCAATACCAGCTGGGCTGATCTGAGGACCTCACTAAACCATTGGTAGTAATGATGGGCAATGTGTACAAAGGACAGGCACTTCTTCATTGGGGAGAAGATGTGGCCTTACGACTAGAGTGGTCAACCTCGAAGCTGGGGAACCGGGTTCGAGTCTCGGCAGGGACGTTCAACAACCTTATGATTTTAGGCAAATCACTTAATTTCCCTGTGCCCAACAATAAAATGAATGTGTCGATCTCTAACACAATTGGTGCTCATGTAAAGCGCTCTGATACCTTCGGGTTAAGTTTGCGCTATATAAAACTTATGAACTGCACTTAGTGAGAATCCCTCATTCATGGGAAATAATTGCAATCCCAATCCCTATCACTAACGAGGTTCTGTAGGTTACCCATGCCTGTGTTTTAAGGGTACACATGCTGACCCGTTCAATGCAGCACACATGCAGCCACAGACTTCTAAGGGCATCACAAACATGTTATTGCTTGATAGTGTGTGGCTGAACGTCACTTGTCCATCTAAAAAGTAGAGCGCTGACCACTGGGGGTCACGTAACTAGTTAACGTGGAGGAGTGTCACTCGTGATTGGAATTAACCAGACAAATACTTCCACCAAATAAGAACAGCCATGCACAACCACCCACAAAATTGAGAAAGAGCCATCAAACGGTCAATCCTTTATGTATCCATGCCTAGTGAGGTTCCCTGTGTTGATTCAAATTAAGCCTCAAGCTCCACTCCTGTTGCTGCCCTATTGTCAATTCCTTCAAATTTCAGCTTTGCAACCATACCCCCTTGTAACCCATAGACTTTGGTTTCCTGGAAGCTGCTTGGCAGGTCATGGGATAAATAATGTCGGATCACTAGTAAGCATTGTTTATGTTCGGAACTGAAACGGTATCTGATTATCTTCGAACCTTAAACTTTTATTTTTAATTAATTAAAACATTCTTGGCAAATGCTGTTGCTTTGGTTTGCAGCACCCCATTCCAAGAATTATTCTTCTACTGGCACAATATAAATGCCCCTGTCTACCCCTCTAAATAGTGGCCCGGGTTCAGAAAACCAACAAAGAAGAGCCGGAGTGCTATTCCATTATTGCTAACTGAAGTGTTTGGGTGACCGGCCTGCATTGAACATTAATCTTTTCAAAATAAATGCTTCATATGCCAAGACACGGGTGCTGAGAGGCAGGGTCTGGGACAGGCAGTAGCCCTCCTTGCAGCAGATCACCAGCTCTATCCTAGGATCGAACTACACGTTTTTTAACTGCAGCAACTTTAATATATGCTGTTGGTGCCTAAATTACTACGGCTGCTGGCATCAGACTTGCCATTTAATGGATTCTCATTAAAGGGTTTAAAGTGTACCCATTTTAAAGCATCTTAAAAATGTCCTCTATTGTTATTTTTCATCACTGCCTCCTTGAGTCAAGAGTGGGTAATTTGCATGCCTGCTGCATTCCTTGGACGTGGTAGCCATTTCCCAGACACTAGACCTGCAGGCCTAGTAAAATGTTTGTGATTTTTCATGGTCTCATACAGTTTTATCAGTAACATTGCACGTCTGGGCACATTTCGTGGCCATTTCAATAGAAAATGTGCTGTCTGTAAATGACAATGCGCTACAAACTGCTGCTTTAGTCACATTAAGAAATTGCTTGCCTCATGTCCATTAAAGGTAGTTGGGGCGCAAACATTTGTTCTAAAAAGTGGGACTGGTTCTAAAAAGTTTTGTAATCACTAATCTAGAGTCATCAAAGCACTGGGAGAGCCTAGATTGGTCTTAGTCTGATAAATGCATTAATTGGAGGAAGTGAGTTCTCATTAGCATGTATTAGCTGTGGAATTACTGCAGTTATCCAAGTACGAGTTGGAGCAATCAAAGGAACCATATGTGATTTAATGAGCCATCCTCAGTTTCACTGAACCAACTATGTACACTTATACATGCATAGCTTAATCTTTGAGACAAGCATATGCTACTGGCAGGAGCAACCAGGTAGCCACCTCTGCCAGAAGAGTAGCCGCATACCCATACCAGACCATCCTTCATATCTCTCGGGAGCCTGCATGGATAGGGAGACCATTCTACCTGCAGCTGCTATGTGGATAGGACAAACCCACATAAACCAGCGTCCCTACCTGTACAGTGATGATGGAATGGAGATGCAGGACTAAAGTGAAGCTTCAGTGAGGCACAGGGGTTCTGGCCTCATCACCAGCCTGAGCCAGCGGGGACACCCCAGAAAACAACCATTACAAGCTGTTGCAGAAATGCATTGGGTTGAGAAAGGGCAATGGTGTGGCACACTTAGCTTTAGCCACCAGGCCGCATCTAGGTCTGCTATCTAACCCCCATCCACTCTGGTGATATCACTAGGGGGCAAGCTGTGGGGTAGCTTAGTCTTCGTTCTGCAGGGTGGGAAGAGGACAACTTGAGAGATTGGTTTCCCCGAAAATGCACATTCTCGAGCTGGATAGTCCCAGGAAGTGTTGAAGCTCTTTGCTTTACACAGCAGCTGAGGCTGGCCAAGCAGTCCATACCTAAATGGACCAAATATGCCCTATCAATGATAGTACAGTGCTCGCTAAACCATACCCCAGAAGGCTGCTATTTCAGATCCCTGCTTGCTCGTCATAAAAGCTGCCTCCAGGCCAGGCTTCTCAAAGGGTGGTGGTGGATGGACACGGACTTGTTGGCCAGGGCCATGGCAGTGCCCACAGAGAACAAATGGATGACCAACAGGTCCTGAGCATCTGGTCCCTTCATATCTGGGGGAAGGCCACTGGCCTTCCTTGTAATGTCTACACACAGGGTGACAGAGGGAGGATGTTCAAATAAATGTATCCACCTCCTGGAGCCCTGGCTGAGCCTGAAGTTTCAAATGAGCCCTCATCAGGAGTTCCAGGCATCCCCGAGCAGGCTGCACTTGCTGGGATGTTTATCTTCAGAAACCCTTCCTTTTCTATGGGTAGGTTGGCCTGCCCTGAGGCACCAAGCACCAAAGCAAGGACACCCTTCCCTGGGCCTGCAGAATCCCATCCTATGCACTCTGTGGCAATGCAGGCAGGCACATGGCCCTAGGTCCCTAATGTCCACCGGAGCTCTGACCTGGGGCCCTGGCAGAGTTTTTCACTCTACAGAGAGCAGAGACTGGCCATTTGGTTGCTTTCATAGGGCTCCCAGAAACATTGCACTTCTGAAGAGAGCAGCCAGATGGACAAAAGGTCAACAAAACCCTTGCTCTACTAATGCAGACGAAGTCCACCGGCCACTCATGTAATCTTTTCACACCCAGTGACAGAGAGGGGCATTCAAGTGAATTTATCTGCCTTCCTGGAGCCCTAACTGGACTTGAAGTCTGGGGCAGCCAAGCCTTCTGGCCGCACTAATTCACTTATTGGGCGTACCATCAGATGGCCGGGCCCAGAACAGAATGGCTATCTGATCTCATCATGCCTTCTGGAAAGCTTTTCTGCTTACGTGAATGGGGCTCAGAGAGATTCCGCAGGCCAGGACTCAGACCCTGGGCCCAACCTGAGGCCCAGCCAGGAAGGGGTGACCCCACCCAAGAGCTCCTAAGAGCTTTCCACGCAGGTAAAGCAGGGAAGCCCACCACAGGCCTGTGGAATCCAGTTCTGGCCACTCTGATAATCTGTGGCCTGTTGCATTGAACCCTTTTCCTGGGGGACTGTTTCAGGGTCCACCAGAGCTCTAATTAGGGGCTCGGTCAGGGCTTTTCATCTGGCGAAGCTGGAGAGCCTTTCCTGGGCCTGAGGAATCCTGTCCTGGGCTCCCTGAGGCAAGGAGGCAGGGCTCATATACCCTGGGTGCCAGGGCACCTTGCCCAAAGCTAGCCAGAGCTCTGACCCAGCACCCAGTCAGAGCTTCTTAACCCAGCGAAGCAGGAGAGCCCTCCTTGGGGCAGCAGAAGCCTGCACTGGGTGCCCTAACTTGGGGCCCGACGAAGCTCTGACTCGGTGCCTGGTGAGAACTTCTTAACAGAGTGAATCACTTTAGCTCCCCATAGTCTATGAAAGCCCTTCCAGGCCACTCTGAGACATAGTAGCATGATGCATGGACCTTGGGTCCTGAAAGACCTCACCCGGGGCATGTTGGAGCTCTGACCTGGGGCCCGCTCAGAGTTTCTAAAGCATGTGACGCAGCAGAGCCCTGCCCCTGCCCTGTGGAACCCCATCACAGACAGTTTGTGGCACAGCAGGCTGAAGAATGGAGCCCAGAGCCAGGGGCTTGCTCCACCAGGCCAGCCAGAGCTCAGACCCAGGGCTAGGCAGAGTGTCTTCCTCTTGCAGGCCTGTGGAAGCCTGTCCTGGGGACTCTGAGATATGGTGAGCTGGTGCACTGACACTAGGTCATAACTTCTTAACCCAGCAAGGCAGAGGAGCCATCCTAGGGCTTACCAGAGCCCGTTCTGTGCACTCTAAGACATGAACACAGAGCACCTGGGACCTTGTCAGAACATCTTAAGCTGGTAAAGTAGGGGAGCCCTTCCCGGGCCTTTGGAATCCCATCCCAGGCACTTTGTGACATGGTAGGATATAGAATGGAACCGAGGGCTGACGACTTGCATTTCCGGGCCAGCCGGAGTTCTGACCTGGGGCACGGTCACAGATTCTTATCTTGGTAAAGCAGGAAGTCCTCCCCCGGCCTGTGGAAGGCCGCCCTGGGCACTCTAAGATACAGTGGGTCGGTGGGTGGAACCCAGGTCCCGGGAGCCCTAATGTCAGGCCAGCCAGAGCTCTGACTGGAGGCCTGACCTGCCCAGAAAAGCAGTGAAGCTTTCCCCAGGACTGACCCAGGTCCCACTCTGGGCTTTTAACCCCAGAGATGACCAAAAATCTATGTGCTCATCTAAGAGTTGTCAATATAGTGTGGGAATGTGATGTGCAACACTTTTAAAAGTCTGGAAAAGGTTTTTGTGTAGTACAAACTGACTACTTCAGTGTGTCTTAATAAGTAACTATCAGGATTTATGGTCAACGGGGGTATCTTTGATGTACATAGTGTTAATTGATCCCTCCCCAGCTAGTCCTTAACTCTATCAAACCCCCTATTGTAATTTGTTTAACCCCAGTGCAGTAGGGGATCCCCCTAGGACTGCGGAAGTCAGTCCCCAGCACTTTGTGAATTGGCAGCCTTTGGTCAGAGGCTCGAACCCCCAGGCCAGCCGGTGCTCTGAACTGGTCCCTGTCAAAGTTTCTTAAGCTTGCAAAGCAAGGGAGCTCTGAAGGGTATGAGGGACCCCGTTTGCTGAAGCAAGAGAGCCCTTCCCAGGCCTGAAGGACCTTCTCCCGCTCACTTTGCAATGTGGAACTCAGACCTGGGATCTGATCACGACTTCCGAGCCAGGCAAAGCAAGGGAGCTGGGTCTGCAGAAGCCTACCATGGGCATTCTGAGACACAGTGGGCTGTTGCATGGACCCCAAGTTCTGGATGGCCTCATGCCAAGCCAGCCTGAGCTATGACTTGGGACCTGGTGAGACCTTCTTAAGCTGGCAAAGAAGGATAACCTTCCCTGGGCCTGCATTAGCCCATCCAAGGCACTTTAAAACATGACACTCTAGAGGACAGACGCCAGGTCCCAGGTGCCCTCACCAGGGCCTTACCAGGTCTCTGATCTGGTCTGTGGCAGTGTTTTTAACCCAGCAAAGCAGGGGGAACCTTCCCTGGATCCGCGGGGCCCGTCCCAGTCACTTTGCGAATCTGCGGGCTGCTAAATGGAGCCAATGTTCAGAGGCTTGCATCTCTGTCCAGCTGTTCTGAACTGGAGCCCAATCAGAGCTTCTTAAGTTGGCAATGCATGGGAGCTCTCCAGGCTCTGAACTTCCCCATGCTGAGGAGCATTGCAAGACGTTTGCCTGGAGAATGGAGCCCCGTGCCTTGGGAGTTCAGTCAGTCAGAGCTTCTTATCCCAGTAATGCAGGGGAGCCATCTTCAGACCTGTGGGATACCGTTCTGGGCGCTTTGCAATACAGAGGGCTGGAGAATGGAGGACAGAAATGAGGGCCTGCACCCCCAGACCAGATGGAGCTCTGACTTGGCGTCCAATCAGAACTTCTTAAGCTGGCAAAGCAGAGGAACCTTCCCTGGGCCTGTAGGACCCAAGAACTGGTCAAAGCATTCTTATCTGGGGAGAGCAGGGAGCCCTTCCTGGGACTGTGGAAGAAAGTCCTAGACACTTTGGGATGTGGTGGGCCGGATGCCAGGCCCTAGGAGCCCTCGTTTTAGGTCCACCAGAGCTGTGACCTGGGTACTGGTCAGTGCCTTTTACTCTGCTGAAGACTGGGTACCAAACCCAGACTTGCAGAAACCCATTCTGGGTACTCTCATAACAGCGGACCAGTGCACTGACCCCAGTTCCTCATGGCCTGTGCCACACTGGGCTACTGGGCCACCTGGCAGTACTTCCAGGGCTTTTCCTCCCAGCGAAGGCTGGGAGCCCTCCTCAGGCCTGTGGAAGCCCATCCTAGGCACTTTAAGACACAGGTGACCAATGCATAGACTCCCACGGCCCTTACGTTGAGCCAGCGGGAGCTGTGAACCTTGGGCTAGTCAGAGTTCCTTAACCCAGCAAACCAGGGAAGTGCTCTTGGGTCCTGCTGGGCCTCATACAGGAGATGTATGACAAGGTGAGGATAAAATGTTGCCTATTGGCGGGGGCTTGCACTCCTGGCCCCTGCGCATCCTGGGCACTCTGAGACATGGTGGGCCAGTGCATGGAATCTCATCTGTGTCCCACCAGAGCTCTGAACCAGGACCCAGTCAGGTCTTTTCAGCCCAGTGAAGAAGGGGAGTCTTCCCTGGGCACTCTATGACACAATGGTCCAATACAGTGACGCCTAGGTGGTTCCCACTGGAAGCCTGGTCTAGGGTTCCTACAGGCCCCAGCCTGTAGGAACCGGGCCTCCCAGTGAAAGCCATGGCTTCCACCACCTCTCATTGGAGATTACTAGAACTGACCAGCCCAAAGGAGCCCCAGACTCCTCCACGGTCTGATGCCATCCTGCACCGAGCAGGATAGGTTGCTGCTGCCTCATGGCTGAAGCCCAGGCCTTCGGGGACTAAGCCTCCAGACGACAACCATACCTTCACCTATTTCCCACAGGGGATTACTGCAACTGGTGAGCCCAGCGGAGCATGGTCCTGGTGTAGAGTTATGCTGCTGGTGGGTCTGGCCTCCCCGAGGAGGGCAGGTGCCTGGACTCCCCACCCTCAGGTCTGACACCACCCTGCCCCAGGTGTGGATGGTAGCCCTACCCTCTGGCTGGAACCTCAACAGGGGAACTTGGCCTCCCATGTGAAAATCATGGCTTCATGCACCTATCACTGTAGATTACTGGAAGTGTTCAGCTTGGAGGAGTCTCAGAGTCCTCCACGGTCTGACACCACCCAGCCTCATGAAGACTAGGTGGCTCTGACCAGAGGTTGGAGTCCAGGCCTGTGGGGACCAGGCCTCCCAAACAAAAACTATGGTTTCACCCACCTCTAACTGGGTATTATTGGAACTGTTCACCCCAGAGAAGCCTCAGACTCATTCCCGCTCCAATGCCACTCTGCGTCTGGTAGAGGATGCCTCCCTGCCCCAGGTAGGGAAGTTGGCCCTGCCTGATGCCTAGAGCCCTGGCAAGCAAGGACCGGGTCTCCGTTCTCATAGCCATAGTTTCACCTGCCTCTTACTGGTGATTACTAGAAATATTCAGCCCGAAGGAGCCCCAGATCCCTCCCTGGTCTGACATCACTCTTCCTCTTGCAGGCTAGGGGGCTCTTCTGCATGGCAGGAGCCATGGCCTGGGTGACTGGCTCTCCCAGTTGAAAGCTATGGCTTCACCTGCTTCTCTCTGAGGATTACTCCACCACAGTCTGACGCATCCCTGCCCCGGGCACGCTAGATGGCTCTGCCCGGTGGCTGGAGCCCCAGTCTGTGTTTACCAGGACTCCCAGGTGAAAGCCACTGGTTCACCTACCTCTCACTGGTGACTACTGAAACTGTTCAGCCCAGAGGAGACCCATACTCCTCTCTGGTCAGATGCAGCCTCCCTGGTTAGGGAGGATCATATGCCCTCCCAGGCTCGTCTGCTGCCAACCCAGACATTTGGCCCTAGGTGCCCTGGGGTGATATCAACCTTCCTGGAACCCAGTCTTTGTTAGCTGAGGTGGTTTCAGCTCCTCTGCCTTACACCCTCTGGCCCTAGCACAAAAACCATTTTCATTGAGTGATAAGCCCTCACAAAGTGGTGGCATATGGAACCCACGGTGGAGAAATGAGCTGCAAATAGGTGCGCCGGCTGGCCCTCCGGTCATCTGGTCCCTCAGCCACTGCCCAGATGGTCCAGTCCAACCACCAACCAGATGGCCCGGTCCAACCACTGACCAGATAGCATGATCCAACCGCCAACCAGAGTGCCCAGGCACATGGGAGCTACCAACCAGTCTTCTGATAACCCCAGATGAAGTTGGAGAACATAGCATTCACTTTATTTATACTGCCTTCTACTAACTTCAGTGGAATTGCCCAGAGTAAATATAGTATTTTGGGAAAAAATTTCATTTTTAGTTCATTAGTTCTTTCTATTATTGTAAGATGTAATTTATCTAATCGTCTGAGTTCTCAATTTATTTTCTCCAGTACCGGATCAATATTGATTGCCCACAAACTGTCCATATTGGATGTTATACTTACCCCTAGATACATGGCTACATCGATTTTGCGGGTATCTTGTGTATGACACTGGGAAGAGCAGATGATTTGAGTTTTTCCCTTATTCAAGCGGTACCCTGATTTCTTTCCGAATTCCTCGGCCATATTTTCTACTTCCCTAATTGCCGTATCCGGTTCTGTGGTGACTATTGCGACGTCGTCTGCGTATGCTAAAATCTTGGTGTCATATCCTTTGGTAATTGCTGGTTTAATTACGGGGTTGTGCATAATTTGATTAATAAAGGGATCTAAATATAGGGCAAATAAAATTGGGGAGCATGGGCACCCTTACCGTGTCCCTCTAGCTATCTCGATCCTCCCTGATGTGTTGCCCATTATTTGCAACTGGACATACGGTGTATAATACATGGCCTGAAAAGCTGTCAAAAGTCAAGGACCCAACCCCCTCTCTGACAGAGCTCCCTAGAGGTAATGCCACGATACCCGATCAAAGGCTTTCTTGGCGTCCAGGGCGACCACAGCCACCTCGCTATTTTCGGCTTCCGCTATATCGAGTATTGCAATAACCCGCCTGATGTGGTCTGTGGTCCCCCTGTCCGGAACAAAGCCATGCTGCCACGGTGATACCAATGTCGCTATGACTCCTTGTAGCCTATTTGCTATAATTTTTTAATAGACTTTGGCATCAGCCACGAGCATTACAAAGTATGACGCTCCCGCGTGAGCGAGGTGGATAGGGAGCCTCGAATATTCTATTTTATTACTGGGCCACCACATTACAGCAGATGGATATTTTCCTATTACCCGGCCAGGCAAGAAAAGAGGTCTCTAGCTTACCCACAATATATCATTAGTCTTTAGGGAAAGAGGCAGATGGGCTCTTTTTTCGTGCGTTAAGGCGGCTTGGAAGATCTGGAAAAGGATCACCAGAGTGTTGAAGATTCCCAGATATAATAGATATACCCCTACATGGCGCTCTTCTATATTTCCAGAGGCACTGTATGATGGTATGGCTAGGAGCTGGGAGCAGGCGGGTATAGATAGGGTTGCAAGCTTGTTTCACAACACTGAGCATATCCCATTTTCAGGGCTCGTACAAAAGTACGGAGTTAATAATCGTACACAGTTTAAATATCTGCAGGTTCAGGGGTGTATAAAAAGCCTCCCCAGAGGTTCTCTCAATCTGGATAAAATCTCAGTGTTGGAAACTATAAGTCGCCAAGGCAGTAGGATTAGAGATTACTATCAAGATCTAATTAAGATCCTTCCGGACGATATGGAGAAAACTGAAACGAAATGGGCATGGAAGCTTGGCGATGGGGAGGTTGATTTGGATATGTCAATCGAATTGGGGATAAAAAAATTCTATCAGCTAATTTAAAGGCCCAGCACTACAAAACCCTGTTTAACCTGTATTATACGCCGGCTAAGCTCTATGGGTGGGGGAAGAGGGAGAACGATATGTGCCCTAGATGTCAAGTAGGTCCAGCAGACAGCATACATATGTTTTATTCCTGCAACAAACTATCAATGTTGAAAGGAGATATAGAGGGCTTCTTGCGTCAGACAATTAATAAGGAAATTACTATCAGTCCAGCCCTGATGCTTCTAGGATATGATTGTCAGGCTAATCTAGATCCACCTCAAAGGGATTTTGTATTTATGATATTAGCCATAGCCCGCTTGCTGATCGCTACTGCTTGGAAAGATATAGATCCACCCACATATCAGTTATGGCTCCATCTGCTATTAAATACCTGCTCGCAGGAAATTGCTCTGTACAAATGTAAGGGCCAAAGAGCTAGGAAAAAGGTATGAAGTTATGGGCACCCCTGATGTTATGGCGCAATAACAGAGGAGAGCAGGATGGAATGGGGTGAGGATATATGTAAATAATGATGAATTTAATGTAAATATGTATGGAACTTGCTGTTGGGAAAAAAAAATTGTAATATTAAGTGTTTAATGTATCTTATTGCTGCTTCTTCTGCACATACAGCGTAAATAGTATATTTCTATTTTTTGTACCTGCCTGACTTTAATAAAAAAAAGAAAAAAAAAAAAAGGGAGCTACCAACCTGAGTGGCCATGCAGACTGCAGATAGCAATCCGAATAACCCACCCAATGAAGACCTGACTCAAGCCAATGACTGGCTTCCCGGCGCCTCTGCTGGTGCCAGGTTGGGCCATCTGGTCATCCCGCTAACCTGCAAGAAGGGATGCCCCACACCTTGCACCTGGTGGTGCAGGAAGGGAGCGGAGGCTTAGGCACTTTGCGGCACATGGAGGCAGCCCCCCTTGTGGACCAGTGCCCATTCCTCCCACAAGCAGTAGCAGAGGGACACTGCCACATAGGCGTCCACAGACAGAGACAAAAGCACAGATCAGTTTGGACGCCATGCCTGGTCTGAGGTGGTAGTCAAATACCAAAGCGTGGGGAGCCATCCTGTCCCCATGTGCGCAGGGGCTCCCAGCAGAGGTTTTAGGCCTCTTTCACACAAGGGTGGGTGGCAATACATCCTTTTCCAGATCAGAAGCCAGGGACCGTAGTTAACCTGAACAGAGGCAGGCACCCAAGGCCTGTGCGCACAGGCAGTCAGGAATACCATAGACAGCCACACACATCACTCGGCCAGGCCCTCTGGGGGTTTCCCACCGTGGGGCAGTTCAGGCACCTGCCCTCCTCCTGTGGATCCTGCGATAAGTGATTGGAGTAAGATCTTGACGGATAAAGGGAGCAGAGCCTCCTGCGATAGCCCCTTCCACACACTGGTGGGTCCTAGTGGCAATTGATGTACAAGCGAACCTTCAGACTAGCATAGCCCTAGGATGAACCGAGGGCTGCAAGTTGCATTTGAAGTGTTGATGATCAATGTGTCCTGTTATTCACACTAGTTCTCGTAGCTAGCTGAATTCTTCATCTAAAATGCAAGCCGAGTGATCCACCACCTAGAGTCAACGGGCAAATTGCTTGATGTCTTCCCACCTGGAGGTGGAGGAGGGGGAGGAAAGCAGCACTGCCCGTCCACTGCTAGTGCAGCAAGAAGGCATGGCGCCAAGTCAAGCTTCCCCTGTAGGAGTCAGCCTTGACATATCAAAAAGTTTCCAAGCACTCATCCTGGAGCTGCTGTCTGCAGCATCAGGCAGGTAAGCAGCTTCCACATCACCAAAGACAGGCAGCTCCACCACAGGCCCACCTGGATATCCAGGCATGTCTACGCTAGTCATCAAAATTAAAACCCAGTCCAGGCACAGAGGACAGGACAACTAGGTCCCTGGCAACAAGGAAGGGTCACCCCACCTGCATGTCCACTGTCCACCTTTGACTGTGGCCGGAGGGAGCCAGGGCTCAACCACTGCACACTGAGAGTCCTCTAACCAGGTGGCCGCTAAAAGCCATGCTGCCAGTCTGGGACCCCCATGCATGGTGGAGATATGCCATTTGAGAGGTGCAGAAGAGTCAGGTTATCCATGTTTGTTGGAATGACTCAGGCAACCACCACTGGGGTGAGTGCATGGAAGCCAGCTTCTTTGCCGCCCTCAGGAGCAATAACATCATGTGGCCACAGGTGATCGTGTCCGGTGTGTCTCCTAGTGGCACGGAGTCTCTGCTGAGAGGAGCCTGGAGATCAATCAGGGCCTCTGCTCCTTCCAATTTCAGCGCACTTCTCAGTTGCTCAAAGGCAGATGTGCCGGGATTGGACACAGGAGGGCTCAGGTGGCATGGTCTCTCTCTTGCACCTAGCCCATGGAGGCACTGCAATTCGATTTCCTGATATTGTGCTGGGTGAGTGTGAGTTCTATCTCGGGAGGGCTTTTGTCACATTGAGCCCCTCACAGCCTGGGACCCCTCCACACGGCCTTCGTGTGTATCAGTTGGGTCCTCTTTGGTGGGGAGAGGAGCCTGCCTACACCCGGTTCTTGCCCAAGCAGCTAGAGGAGGTACTTCGCCCTGTGCCTTATTCCGTATGGGATGTAGCTGAGGTTCAGTCCAGTTCTGTTTTTTACCTACTGTACCCCCTTGTTCTGACTTTCACTTCCTCTAGATAGTCAAGTTTGATAATCTTCTCTGCGCTCTCTCAGGGCCTTGTTGACCTTTGGCTGGGCCAATCCAAAGTCTCCATTAAACCATCCAATTTGTAACAGCGATGCGATATGTACAAAGGACAGGGACTTCATCAATGCCCTTCCTAGGAATTACTTATTCATGAGAAATAACTGCAGTCCCCATTCCCTATCACTAAGGGGCTCTGTGTATTACCTGCACCTGTTGGCAGAGAGTAAACAGTCACACTGATCAATTCAGTGTAGCATGCATGCAGCTCCAGACATCTAAGGGCATCACAGACCTGTTATTGCTCAAACTTGTGTGGGTGAATACCAATTGTTGCTTTAAGAAGTTGAACACTGACCACTGGGGGCCACATAACTAGTTAACATAGAGGATTATCACTCGTTATCAGAATTAACCAAACAAATTGCTCCACCAATTAAGAACGGCCATGTGCAACCACCCACCAGATCGAGATAGAGACATCAATCTGTCAGCCATTTACGCGTCCAGGCCAGGTGAGGTTCCCTGTGCTGAGTGAAATTAAAGCACAAACTCCACTCCTGGGGATGTCCTTTTGGCAATTCCTTCAAGTTTCAGCTTTGCAATTATACTCCCCTCTGGAACGTATAGACTTTGGTTCCCCTGAAGCTGCTTAATTGGGTCATGGGCATAGCGCTGCCGAATTACTTGTCCGCATAGTTTATGGTGGGAACTATGATGGTATCTGATAATCTTTCAACCTCAAACTTTCATTCTTGATTGATGAAACATTCATGGCAAGTGCTTTCACTTTGGTTCGACTTGTTCCAGTCCAAGAATTTCACCTCTAGCAGCACAATATGAATGTCCACAGCTGTCTCTTTTAATCATGGCCACAGTTCAGAGAACCAACAAGTTAGAACTGGAGTCCTATTCCAATATTCCTAGCTGAAGTATTCGAGTGACTGCCTCCTTTTAACACTCAATTTTTTTTCAAAGTAAACATTTTAGGCCCCCAGGACACTCAGTCAAGAGCACCAACGGGGGGTCAAGACACAAAGTCAGTGAACGGAGGTAGCTTACCTCGTGGTGGACTGCCAGTATAATCCCAAGATTCAACTACAAGCTTTTTAACCACTGCAACATTAATATAAACTTCGGTAAATGGAATTGCCGTGGCTGCTGGCACAAGACTTACTCTCTGGTGGATCCTCCTTAAAAGATTTAAAGGGAATTAATACCAAATACTGAGCCTCAAAAGAATCCTGTATGGTTATTTTTTATCATCACCTCCCAAGTTGGGAGTGGGTAATTTGTGTGCCTACTGCTTTCCTTGGATGTGGTAGCCTTCTCCGGAACCAAACCCTGATTTCCCGTTACCTGTGGTCACCATGGCGGACAAGGAAAGTACCATAGAAAGTTGGTAAGGCAGACATCCAAATGTATCATCACAGCCATAGGGACGTACGTTCCGCCTGAGATTTTCTAGTCACTAAAGCGGATGGGCGAGCCCCGATTTGTCTTGATCGGATGCATTGCATTGCGTGGCTGAGCACTCTTTAGCATTTATTAACTGTACAATGACCACAGTTATTCAAGTAACAAATGAGTGATCAAAGGAATCATAATTGATATAATGAGCCTTTGGCAATCTTACTGTATTGCTGTGTATACTTACATGTCATGGTTCAGCCTTTGAGACAAGAATTTGCTACTGGTACGATCAACCAAGCAGGTGCACCTGCTGGAGGAGGAGCTGGGTTATTGCCCCAGACGAATCTTGACAACCCTCGGGAGTCTGCATTTGTGGGAAGGCCCTGCTACTGCCAGGGGCTGGGTGGACAGAACAATTCCATGAGCACCGGTGGCCCTGCGATTATGGAATGGAGAGGCATGGCCAATGTGCACCCTGAAAGATACACTGGGGTTCTGACTTCACCACTATCAGCGGGGATACCCTACAAAACAATCATTATGAGCTGTTGCAGAAATGTATTCAATTGAAAAAGGGGAATGGTGTGGCACACTGGTCCTGGTCCACCAGGCCTCATCCTGGGGTGGCACTACACCTCTCCCATCCACTCTAGTCAGACCACAAGGGCACAAGCTGCCAGGCAGCTTGCCCTTTCCTCAGCTGGGTGTGGTGGATCACTTGAGAGGTACGTTTCTCCACAAGGCATACTCTCAAATTAGATAGTCCAGGGCTGGGTGGAAGCTGTTTTTTGAAACAACAGCTGAGGCTGGCCAAGTAGTCCATCCCTAAAAGGACCAAATATACGCCAATAAATCACAGTGCAGTGCTGGCTAAACCAATCTTAGAGTGGGCCGCCATGCCTGGGATGTTTACTTAGGCCCTTGCCTGCTGTCAGGAAGGCCGGACCCTGGTTAGACTCTACAGGTAGGGTGGAGGGCGGACACATCATAGTAGTCAGGGCTTTTGCAGTGCCAATGAAGAACAAATGGAACATCAGGTTCTAACCACCTTGTCCCTACTAATCTGAAGGAAGGCCGCTAGCCTTTCTTGTAATGCGTCTGCACCGAGAGACCTATTTACTAACTGCATTTTGTGGTACATTTAGTAGTACTACAATAGTACTTCAAAATAATATTCACAAACCTACATGGGCACATCTGTACCTGCACCCCTCTTTTCTTTTGTATGAGATCCTCACATATTTAAGTTTACCACTTAGCAATAAATGTAGGAGGGACCAAGGGGATTGGCTGGAAAAAAGGCATACTTATTACTAAATGGGAGGGGTTTATGGAGGAGTAAGAAGGGAGTTATGGAGGGGTTTATTGATACACATCCACCCTCCCACAAAAGATTAAGCTCGTTGCTATTCACAAACTGCACTTTGAAAGTTCCTACAGCCAAAAAAGTAAGTGAAACAATAGTAAAATTGCTCCAGCTCAGATCTTGAGTAAGACCAGCATCACCCACGGCCAACCACTGGTACTGCAACACCTTCCCCTCAAAACTAATGTTGGTAAGGACTTAAAATAAAACCCCATAGGAAATAATGTTAAATTAATTTGCATTATTTTAAATACTAAAAAATATAAATCAATATCTTTTAATATAAAAAAGAAAACATTTATTATTTAATTATAAAATATTTTAACTACCTTTTTTGAGTTTTTGAACTAATGTAACATTAACTTTTATCAAAATATTATCAAATTGATTTACTTCTAATTATTTCTGTACATCACTTTTAATAATTATTAATGCATAATAAACAAGTGTTTTGTTTTTAAGTTAGGTGGAAAATTATTTTTTTCTTTAAACTTCAGAAAAATGCATTTTATTTCATTTAAAATATTTAAATGTATTAAAGATTTAATTTAAATTGTAACATTTTTTATCTTGTTTTGCATTTCAAATAAATGCATATAAGTAATTTGCTTCAATATTTAACATAGAAAATATTTTTATTTTTATTTTGTTACAGTTAAATACATGTTTTTACTTTTCCCTGTAGGTTACCATAGAAAGACTCCACAGTTGGAATATTTTGTATATAGCCCAAAGAATTAAAGTTACCTAAAAATGTAAGAGTAAACTTACACGTATAATTCGCTCAAAAGCGCATGTTACCTTTGTGAATAACCTCAATCGTGTCAGAGGGGGGACAGTCAAGCAAATGTATCCAACCTTCTGGAGCACGGTGTGGAATGCAAGAATAAAAGTACGTTGAGATGTAGTTGTATCCAAAAGGTAGATTTAATCTTCAGTTCAATCAGGACAGGAACATTAGATGATAAGATGGTTGTAGTAGTATCAGAAGTAGTATCAGGAGTATCAGCCTCACCGGGAGCAGCATCCCTGCTGCTCAGCCCACATACAGCAACTGACAATTCCACTCAAACATACACACAGGGAACATTCTGTGACATCACTTACACTGGCTGAGCAGCAGAGTAGAGAACACAGAGAAAGGACTAGACATAAATGAGAGCAGGATACCACACACCTCCCTCCCTAACGGAGACAATAACAAATAAAGAGACAAGAGATATGAAAGTGAGAACAAATAAGTAAAGAGGAAGGAAAAACAGGTAGAAAGACACAACACACCCCCCTTTCAACAGTAGAGATAAGTGTGCAATAAAGAAAGCAACACATTAAACATAAAAGGAAATGGGTTTGACCCGTCGGAAGTGTCCCAACACCCAGAACAACAACATGCATTGTGCATCAAGCAGCACAACAGTAAATGCAAACATGGAGCGAAAATGCCCACTAAATGCAGTTTGAGTAACAGTATCAGAAGAACCCATCACCACTCAGAAGAAATATGAACGCAGCAAATGTCCACCACCAGGCAACAGTAAATGCAAAAATGGAGCGAAGGTGCCCCGTAAATGTGGTTAGGTAAATCCACGCACAGAAGAACCAACCACCACTCAGAAAAGGTTTGGACGCAGCAAATGTCCACCACCTGGAAACGCAGACACAGATAAGGACGCAATATGCTATCAATAAGTAGCATGAGCTTAAATGTCACACTCACCAACAGTCAATTCAAGAATAGTTTCAGCACAACAAAAAGAAAAATAGTTTAGGATGCAAGCAATCAGCAATCCTAGCACTAGTAGATGTAAAAGATTTGAGCACAATAACTGCCCATCACCAGAAAGTTTCAACATCTGAAAGATTTCAAGTAAAGCTTCAAACTATTCAAACTAGTTTGAGCACAATCACCGCCCACCACCAGCAACAGCAAGCTTGGAGTCGCAATACACCCCCTCAACTATGGTTCAGGAACACCAACAACACATCCCAAAACCATCAGCAAATCATCAGAAAAGGTTAGAACACACATAATGTCCACCACCTGAAAGCACATGCACACAGTACAAAACTCACCTTCATACAAATTATTCGCAGCGCCTAATAATGCGTGGGTTCGTATCCCATCCTCGTCGCCAGTGTGGAATGCATGAATAAAAGTACGCTGAGATGTAGTTGTATCCAAAAGGTAGATTTAATCTTCAGTTCAATCAGGACAGGAACATTAGATGATAAGATGGTTGTAGTAGTATCAGAAGTAGTATCAGGAGGATCAGCCCCACCGGGTGCAGCATCCCTGCTGCTCAGCCCACATACAGCAACTGACAATTCCACTCAAATATACGCACAGGGAACATTCTGTGACATTACTTACACTGGTTGAGCAGCAGAGTACAGAACACAGAGAAAGGACTAGACATAAATGAGAGCAGGATCCCACACACGGGTTGGGCTTGAAACTTTAAATGACACCTTATCAGAACTTCCAGGCATAACCCAGCAAGCCACCCTGCCTGGGAAGTTTCTCTTGGGGTAGCATTGCCTGTTCTCTGGGAAATTTGACTCTCAGACTGGTACATTAGGCAGGGGAAGGCATCTGGGACCTAGGCGCCGGGGGCCTGCAGTAGGCTGGCCAAGGCCCTCACAGCACAGATGGAGAAGAACCAGTCTAAAGGCAGATTCCAAGCACCACGGGCCTTATTTATGAAGGCTTGCAACACTTTTACGCCACCGTTGCGTCACTTTTTGTGACACAGCGGCGGCGTAAATAATGCGGCACGTTGCGCCATATTTGCAAAGTGACGCATCTAAGCAGATGCTTCACTTTGTAAATGCCTGCGCTACATTATACCTGCGTCAGGTATAATGTATACAGGGTGGGCGTTCCCACGTGAAAAAGCCTCATAGAAGAGGCATAGTGAAATCTATCTGCCTCACAGCGTAAGGGTGACGCAGTGCAATGGGAATAGGCCTCCACCATCCATTGCTGGAGTTGCGTCACGCTTATGACACAACTCCAGCAATGTGTGGGTTTTGCGCCGGCAGATACGTCAGGATTCCTGATGTATCTGTCATTCCTTGCGACATGGTGAGCCGTGCAATTAAAACGGCGCATTTATCGTGCTGCTAAGAGGGCACACTGAAAAGTGTTGCATCGCTGCTTTTACGCAGTGCTATAACACTTTTCATAAATGAGGCCCCATGTTTTTACTCGCCTGGGGCCAGCCTGATCTCAGACACAGGACCCGGTCAAGGCTTATCAACCCAGCAAACCAGGGGCACCCTCGCCGGGCCGGTGGAAGCCCATCCTGGGCACTCTGAGACATCGCAGACTGGTGCATCGACCCCAGTCCCTGGAGGCTCTCTCCCCCAGCCCACTGGAGCTCTGACCTAGTGCTCGGTTGGGGCTTTTGACCTCAGCGATGCAGGGAAGCCCTACCAGGGACTGCAGAAGCCTGTACTGAGCTCTCTGAAACACAACAGCAGGGAGTATGGACCCTGCGTCCTGGGGGGCCTCACTTTGGGCCTGCCAGAGCTCTTATACAGGTCCTGATTAGAGCTTCTTAACCCAGTGAAGAAGGGAAGCCCTCAAGCTCCCCAAGCACCTTGCCCTTACTCACCCAAAGTCTGCTGGAACACTGACCCAGGGCTGTCGGGGCTTTTTAGCCTGGTGAAGCTGTAGTGCCTACTCTGGACCAGTGGAAGCCCATCCTGGGCACTGAGATAAGTCAGCCCGAAACATCCACCCCAGTTCCTGGAGGTCCTCTCCTGCGCCCTACTGAGCTCTGACCCAGTACCCAGTCAGGTTTTTTCACACCAGTGATTCAGGAGAGCCCTCTCCGGGCCTGAGGAAGCATATTCTGGGCACACTGAGAATGACAGCAGGGCGTATGGACCCCGGGTCCTAGGAGCATTCCCCCAGGGGCCTGTCGGACCACCAGAGCTTTCACCCAGGGCCTAGTCAGAGTGTTTTCACCCGACGATGCCGTGGAACCCTCTCCGGGCCTACAGGACCTTGTCCTGGACCCTTCGCTACACAACAGCAGAGTGCATGGACTCAGGGTCTCGTGGGCCCTCACCTGAGGCTTACCAGAGCTCTAACTTGGGGCCCGTCAAAGCTTCTTAACCCAAAGAAGCAGGTGAGCCCTTCCTGGGCTACAGACACCCACCCTGTGCACTCTGAGACATGGCAGCAGAGCACATGGACCCCAAGTGCCGGCAACCCTCACTCAGGGCCCGCCAGTTTGGGCGCGGGCCGAGTCAGAGCTTCTTTCCTTGGCAAAACAGAGGAGTTCTCCCGGGCCTACATGACCCTGTCCCAGACACCTTGGGCAAGAAGTGATTGATGTTTTATGAGCCAGAGGTGAGATGGGGCGGTGGGAAGGGATGGGCTCTAGGAGATAGAGAGTAGTGGTGGGTGGACATTCAGAGGGATGACAGAACAGTGAGGAGGGGACAAGAGGAGACATGGGACAGAGTGTGCGAGGGTGGCCAGAGGTGGCCGAGGACAGTGTGAGGACAATGTTAAAACAAAGCTTCAGGGAGAGAGAGCTAGATATGACTCTGTGCTATGGGGAAGTGGGTTTGAGTTAACAAGGTGCTACTGGGGGAGTGGGTTCAGTGGCTAGACAGGCCTAAAGGAGTGTAGTGCTGACAATTGGAGCACCAGATAAGAGACTGGACGGTAGGGGGAAAGCTAAACGTGAGATAGGGCAGAGGGGAAATTTGGCCAGAGATGACAAGAGGGAGCCAGTCAAGAGCTATAAGTGAGACTGGGCAGCAGGGGATGAGAGGGATAAGACGTGAGATGGGGCTACAGGTTTATGGGGCCAGAGAGTATATGAAACAGCAGGGGGGAGGTGATCAGATGTGACCAGGAACATGAGGGCGATGGGCCAAAGTTTAGATGGGCTACTTGTATAGGTCAGCCAGATTTGACAAGGTGGGCAGAAGGATCAGAGATGAGGCAGTGGGGGAGTGGGGGTGAGCCATGGCCACAGAGAGAGGGGAGCTAGAGGTGAGACGTGGCTGTAGTGGGTGAGAGGTGGCAGAGATGGCAGGGTAGTGGATGGAGGGTGGAGGTTGACCAGAGATGAGAAAGGACATCGGGGGAAGAGG
The DNA here is from genome assembly GCA_963921515.1 of Calotriton arnoldi. NCBI lineage: Eukaryota > Metazoa > Chordata > Amphibia > Caudata > Salamandridae > Calotriton > Calotriton arnoldi. Next base: position 2,607,383 of record CAWUFW010001373.1, on the reverse strand, counting down.
TGAGAAGAGAGCCGAAAAAGAGGGGCTAGAGGTGGCAGAGGTGGCACAGGCTAGCAGGGGAGGGTAGCCAGAGGTAAGGTGGTCCAGTGGAGAGAGGAGGGATAGGGCCAAAGGTGAGAATGAACAGTGGGAGAATGGTGCCAGTGGTGAGACAGGACAGAAGAAGGAGAGTGCCAGAGGTGATAAGGAAAAGACACACAATTGATGGACGGAATGCAGAACAAATCAAAACATTCACCCCCAGTCAAGAGATCTGGGTTAAATCCATCATTTTTTTGCTCACCATGCCACTCCAGTTTAGACCTGGCCATATGCAAATCAGTCTTGACCCTGTGCCTCATGGGAACAGTCCAGCCTGAACTGCCAAGCCAGGTCCTCCTTGGACCGAAAACAAGCATCCTAGGACCGGTTTCGGGGTTTCACCCCTCATCAGCCAGGATAGCTTGAATCCAGTGGCACAGTGAGCCCGGGACCCACATCTGGGCATACCCGGCGCACTTAGGGCGAAAAAGCAAAAGACACCCAATTGATTGACGGAATCCAGAACAAATCAAAACATTCACCCCCGTCAAGAGATCTGGGTTAAATCCATCATTCTTTTGCTCACCATACCACCACAGTTTAGACCTGGCCATATGCAAATCAGTCTTGACCCTGTGCATCATGGGAACAGTCCAGCCCTAACTGCCAAGCCAGGTCCTCCCTGGACCGGAAACAAGCATCCTAGGACAGTTGGGATGATCACAAATTCAGCAGTTGTAGTACTGCATGGGCCAGTTATAACTTCAGTAGTTGCCGCGCGGGCCAGTCAGAACTTAAGTAGTTGCAGCCCAGCCTGGGCTGGTCATAACTTTGGCATTTGCAGCCCCACATGGGACAGTCACAGCTTTGGCAGTTTCAACTCAGCATGGATCAGATCACGTTAGGTAGAGACAGCACTTCACAAGGGGCAAATGGCAACACGCAATCAAAACCCAGACCAGGCTATGGCAGTCATGTCATCGTGGAGTCATGGTTCCTCTCTGGAACTGTTGGGAGAGTCTGGAGAAGACCTTCAATGATCTTACCGGATCTCTCTCCAGCAACCTGCTCTTCTGGTCTCTCCACGGCCACTGAACATGCAGAATCTTGGTCCCTTCTGGACAGTCATTCCTCCTGTAGAATAGGCAGCCTCCTTCCCTCTCTCAGCAGGCAGGCAAGCTTCTAGGTGCTTAAGGCCATGTACATAGTTTCTTCTAGTAAGAGATCTAGACTTCAGATGATGTCCCCTCACCTCAGGGAGACTGGCTGTCAGGTAGGCGCTGCCATGATTGCGATTCGACCCTCTAAATATACTGCCGAGCACCCTCTTCCTTGACCACTGAGAACTTGGAACTGGAACAACAACTGGGGTATTAGGTCACACTTTTACACACAACTACCAGACATGAGATGTGGGTCCACTGTCGGAAACTCGAGAATCGGCTTTGAGTGGTTCTCCTTTCAAGTGTCCTTTCCATGATGTTCACCAGACACAGTTGCACAGAGGATTGTCTCCATTGTGGAACACCAACAACAGAGGCACAAACAAGGGGCATGGTTTCTTCACCTGGCTGTCATTAGCCCAACAAAAGGAGTACTCAGAAAAAGACACGAGGGCATGCCATACCTAAAGATTTACTCTCTGTAGGAAATAACCATCTTTTGCATAATGTCTCCCCAGATTTTTGCACTATCTGCTTTACTGACAATTTACCCCTCTAACCAGTAGTAAAGCGCCTGTGCTAAACCTTTTAAAAATAGTTAGATTCGCTTATCCCTGATTGTTAACTTTAACTTGCCTATAAATCATCATTAATCTAGGGTGTAGAAAGTGCACCCCTGACTGTCCACCCAAGACGTAACCTCACTGGGCTGAGAGAATGGGTATGCCCCGCTTGGAGTTTCTACACAGCAGCAAATCTGATTCAGTGGGCCCCCTCGGCAAGAAGGTATCCAGCCTTGTGGAACTCATCACTGGATACAGCTTATATCCTTGACCCACTGGATGAGTCTGAGGTCTGAAAATTTACAAGGTAGAAATTTTGACTGAGTGAAGGTATCAAATGTATCTGACTTCCCTGGGTATGAAATTTGATTTTTTCCACTCTGAGTTTTTTCCAACAAAACTAACAGCTTCAGCAGGACCTTGTCCAATGCCTATCCAACTTTGTGAAGACTTCTTCGGATACAGTCGGCTTCTTTGCCCCATGTAAGAATTTTCATTTCCATTTTGAGACTAGGCCTGATTTAGAAGTTGGAGGAAAGAGTACCCTGTCGCAATGGCATCAGAGTACCTTCTTGCAAACCTGAAGGTTCGCCCCTCTCATTTGGAGTTGAGCAGACCTTCAGTGTATCGATCTACAAGACTACTATGTCTCCTCTGCCTACACACACCACAGTGGGCTGGGAAATGAAGGACCTCGAGGGGCAATTAAAGTTGTTAGAGTCGCAGGCCATAACTGACCCACTGCATGGCGAGGAATTGCTAATAGCAGAGAAATATATAGATACGCAACACAGTGAGGCTGTTCGAGAGGGGAAATTACTTGCATGGCTGTTACACTCATATTTGGATCAGAAGCCCATTTGTTCTAACTACTTTGCCTGGGGCAACATCTGTCACATGCAGTGGGATTTCAATTGAGTTTTTGCAAAATATTACTCTGCAATGTATGCCCTACCCACTCCCCCAATACATGTAAGATTCAGCAATACTTGGACGAAATGCCCATAACTCACTTAACCCATGAACAGGTCCATTACTTGAGACTCCTCTGACGGCAACAGAAATTGAGAAAGCCATAGACCAACTTGCAAAAGGCAAGATACCTGGGACCTAAAGCCTCCTGGCCAAATTTTATTTAACATGTACATCAGAGGCGATTACCAAGATATTAACCATGTACATGAAGGCCTTTGAGAGAGGATTGTTTCCTCAGTCAACTAGAGAGGCAGTGGTTGTGGTTCATACCAACCCAGCAGGAATCCATTAGATGTTAAATCTTACAGACATTTTCTATGTTAAATGCAGAGTATAAAATCCTGGGAAAAGTTATAGCTAACAGTCTGATGCCATTGATGACAACATTCATAAACCCTGATCAATGAAATTGTATTCTCCGTCTCAACACTCACACTAATAACAGAAGACTTTTCTGTGTATTGGATGAGACACCACAGACTTACCACAGTGAGCCGTAGTTTCATTAGACATAGAAAAGGTCTTCAACACTATATTGCGGCAATATCTGTTTGAGCAGGGGTATTGGTGTGATCTTCTCGGATGGATTCAGTTGCTATATGCTCCTCCCCTAGCTAGGGTATGAACAGGTAGGATAATCTCTGAGGAATAGTCCATACAAAGGGGCAGGTGAAAAGGGTGCTCCCTATCCCTGCTCTTATTCCCCCTGGCCATGGAACCATTGGCGACTAACAAGTACGAGTCTGTTCATTAGAGATGGAGCAGCTGTTTTTGGCTCATGTTTGCTCCCTTCTAACAATCCTCCCTGTACTCTGAGGGCTGGTCTGCTTCTCCCTTTCATCCTCTGGGCCTCTGATGGCAACACTGCTGTCTTTGGGGACCACCAGCCCTGTCCCTCCTAGGAGACAACATGCATGTCAATACCACTGGCAGGTACCCACACTAGCGCTGCCCTCCTTTCCCTCCTTACATGGCCCTGGTCCATGGGGGGTGAGAGAGTTCAGGCTCACTTTAACAGCCCCACTGAACCAGATGATCTTTTTAACTTCTTGAGAGGTAAGAGGGAGGAAATAGTCACAATTTAAATTTCAATACAGTGTAACCAATTTAGTCACACAATAACCCACTTAACACATAAATCTGAGACTAGTAAGGTTTTATTATAAATTCAAAAATAGATTGATATAAACCAATCTCAGCATCACAGTATAGAAATACAGGACAAACAGAATAAGTCCAAATCTCCTAAAAAGTTTAACCATATATAACAAAAAGCATACAACTAATTCAGTAATGCAATGCAAGTAATAAGGAAAAAGATTTGAACATTAAATTGCATCAAATGATTTTCAAAGGTAAGCATGAGCACGCTATCTCTCCCTACACTACCTTGAAATGGACAAGCCTAAACTAAGAAGCATTGAGTAAGAATGAATAATAGAAAGGTGTCAGCTGTCAGAGTTTTCAGTAGAAGATACTCCTACCAAGGGTCATGTAGCATGAAGCCACACAAAACAGAAGAAGAGGTCTGTACCTCATGAAGTCCTAAGATGTCTCTCTGACCCTCACTACGTTACAGCATAAGACATTAGTTTCATTCAAGGTTATTCACATGATCATCTCCATTAACTTTCCATGATTCTAGTACAAATTGGTTACTGGCATCACCTTTCCCACATTGATAAGTTGCTGGTCCATTCGTCCTTTGTCATTCTTCTCCTCCTCCATGAGAACTCTCCTCCTTGCTCGTTACCGTATTTCTCCTTGCCAAGATCCATATTCTCATACCTTGCTATCTCACTAAAACAAAACCCATTTGATAGAGACTTCTAGCTGCAGATCCCTTACCTTTGAATTTCCCAGGCGTCTGAATGGATCCGGAAACTTTTGCATGAGCAGTACCCCTGGGCGCCGTCGGGTGGCTTCATTCGGTTCTGCATGACGTAGCTGGCACATTGTTGGTGTTGGTTGTGACGACGCGGTCACCTATATAGGTGCTACCCAGGCGCCAGGATGTCAGTTTTTTACTTTGTGCGCCAGTTAAGCGCTGATCAGGAGAAAAGCTACCCCTCTGACACTTTTTGACAGACTTTTTTTTACATTTTGTCGAGAGATTTTTTTCTTGTGTGTCAAGGGATGACCTCTAGACGTACAGGGTTCAAGCCGTGTGGTGCCTGTCACTGCGCCATATTGGTAACTGACCCCCATCTTGTCTGCTTATGGTGTCTCGAATGCGACCATGACCTGAAGTTGTGCTCAGATTGTCGGGCCATGGCGCCAAAGGCCTCGTGGGAGCGATCTTTGAAGCTCCTTGCTGCCCGGCAGTCAACACTGTTGAGCGCGACTCCTCGGAGATCCCGGTCCCAATTGAGGAAGAGAAGGTCACAGGATTGCTCCAGGAGCCCCAAATCCTTTTCTTTGCACTCAAGGTCCTCTTGACACTCGGGGAAGAGGCATAAGAAGAAGTCCAAATAGACTTCGACTCACCTCGTCTGTCGTCCATTGACGAGACAGTAAGGAGCATCAACGCTCTAGTTACAGGTCCACGGAATCATTGTCGGGTTCAACTCTGCGCCTCCCCTGATTTCCGATAGCTGGAGCGAACCAAACTCAGATTAAAGACTTTTACGAGGCCATGCACCGCATATTTGAGCGGGCCAACCCCTCCGGTGCACCTTTGGGCCCCGCAGGGTCAGAGGAGGACCCGCCTGGTTCCACGCTGATGGCTCAGGCCCGTCTCATCGACATGGATCCGATGCCGGATCCAGGTTCGCGCCGGTCATGCCAACATGACCTTCCCCATTACCGGACCCAAAGTCGATGCCTCCGGCACCACCGATACCCACCAGTGGAGCCAGCCACATTTTGATACCCAACGACTCAGATCGACGGCATTGCTTGTCCATTTTGAAGAGGTTTCAGGCATGGGCAAGGAATAGAAGGGGTCCCTGGACCCTTTAAAACACCAGTTGATCCCTTGTGAACAATTGACTGGTATGAGAACCTTGGAGAAGCCAGTGGACTGGACACATCTCCTGATACTGGCATGCTCTCTCCACCTATTATGGCTATGGAGGAGAGGGCATATTATGCTATGGTTGTGAGAAGGGCGGCAGAGGTCCTTGACATGGAGCTATCCTCTGTGCAGGCCAAGACTAATCTCTTGACTGAAGTGCTTCAGCCTGGGGCGTCCTTGTCCAAACCCCTTTTGCCTTCTAATAAAGCACTGACGGATGTCCTTATAGACAAATGGTCCAAGCCTATCACAGGGACTCCTGTGAACAGGACAATAGCACGCCACCATCGCCCTGCACCAGGCGATCCAAGCTTCCTTTGCCAACAACCCACCCCTGAGAACTTGGTGGTTCAGGCTTCAACGTCCCATGGCTCGTTCCCTTCCGCTCCTCCAGATAGGGAATCCAAGAGGCTTGATGCACTTGGGAAGAATATGTTTTCTTCCACCAGCATGGCATTGCGGTTGATGAACACTGCATGCTTATTGTGCCGTGTCTCGCTCACACTTTGGGAAATGGTTGCGTAAGTGCTGCCACATGTTGGGAGAGGTGCAGCAAATTTCACCATTAGGTATGGCTCAGATACGACTGACTCGCTGGGTAGAGCCATTTTGTCAACGGTGGCCTTATGGCGCTGTGCCTGGCTGAGAACATCTAGCTTCTCGGGTGACGTCCAGGCTAACCTCTTGGACATGCCCTTTGACGGGACTCGTCTTTTTGGTGAGAAAGCAGACTCGGCTTTGGAGCGCTTCAAAGAATTTCATGCCACGGGCAGATCCTTGGGCCTCTCGGCTACACCTCGTGGCCTGTCTAGCTTTCCCGCCTTTTGTGGTAGTGAAAGGGTTATCAACCGCGTCAGTCATATCCCAGCCACCATCCTGCGCAGACTCCCCAAGTTGTGTGTGAACGTGGATGCGGTTCATTCCGACCTCGTGGGAATGGTAGCCAGAAGTCATCTGCCACCCAGCCCCTGGCAGCTGCAGCCTTCAAGCCTACCTAGTTTGGTTCTGCAAGACCACGCCACTCCAGTTGCGGTGAGAATTCAACACCATCTCCTCCGCTGGTGTCCATAACATTGGACAAATGGGTCTTGCAGATCATTCAGGATGGCTATTCTCTTCCCTTTCTTTCTTTTCCTCCTCCTTTACCTCCAATTTAAGAGCGGCTTGCAGTAGCGGCCCGTGGTGGGAGTGCTGCCGGGTGGTGACATGGGGCGGGGGAGGGGCAGGGTGGGGGGTAGTAAAGTACGGAATACGGCCGAATAGAGGTAAGTAAACATATAAATAAATAAAACGAATTTCGTTGCGCGCGCTGCATCGCATTTGGCGATTGTCTTCCACATTCAGACTATGGTGGACCTCCTGTATTCGCTGGGGTTCAGTATAAACATGCCGAAGTCACACCCCACAGTTTTGCGCACTGGAGTTTCCAAGGTGGCTATCGCTCGGCGACGCTTTTCATCGTGAGTGGTGCTCAGGCCTCCTGTACGCCTTTCCGCCCCTACCACTTCTGCCCATAGTTCTCAAGAAGATCAAGAACGACTGGGCTCAAGACCTTCTTATGGCTCCGGACTGGGCATGGAGAGTCTGGTATCCAGAGCTTCTTCGAATGAGCATTGATCCTCCGATCAGGTTGCCCCTTCGGGACGATCTTCTGTGGTAGCAGGAGCAGTGGAGGGTTTTCCACCCAAACCTATCAACTCTCTGCCTCCTTGCATGGAGATTGAGCAGCAAAAGTTGATATGACCTTCCTCCCGAAGTATGTAATGTTATTTTGATGGCCAGGCGTCCCTCCACTGAGACAGTATACGCCTACTGTTGGCATAAATGTGTAAAATATTGCACAAAAAGGTCTATTGACACTCTTTCTGCTTCTCTATCTAATATTTTTCTTTTTTTTTCTTATCTTTGCCCAGCAGGACTCTGCTTTGGGTACTCTCAAGGGTTAGCTGTCTGCTCTGTCTGTTTTCTTGCGACCTCCAGACCAACTCTCCTTGTTCAAATCCCCTATTGTAAATAGGTTTTAAAAAGGCTTGCACATATGTTTCCCCCTCCACTCTGTATCGTGCCACAGTGGGATCTCAATTTGGTCCTCCCATATCTTATGTGTGCTCCCTTTGAACCTTTACACAATTGTCCCCTCCAGCTGCTTACCATCAAGACAGCCTTTCTAGTAGCGATAACATCTGCCCGGAGGGTGAGTGAATTGCAGGCTTTGCCATCTAAGCCTCCATATCTGTTGACATTCTTGGATAAGGTGGTGCTTCCCACCCATGCCTCATTCCTTCCAAAGGTGGTCAATCTGGGTCAATTGGTCACGCTGCCCACCTTTTTTTGCTCTCCCACATCCCTCTAAGGAAGAGGAGCGCCTCCACCGCCTGGACCCAAAAAGAGCATTGTCGTTCTACCTTGACCGCACAAAAGAGTTCCGGGTGGACGACCAACTCTTTGTGTGTTGCGTGGGAACTAAAAAAGGTCGGGCAGTGCAGAAGTGAACCATTTTGCGCTGGGTCATTATCTGCATTAAAATCTGCTACACCCTGGATAGGAATCAGCCCCGTGAGGGCTCACAAGCTCATTCCACCGGGAGGAAGGCTGCGACCATGGCGTTGTCTCGTGGTGTTCCAGTTCTGGATATCTGCCTGCAGCAGTGGGCATCTCTGCACACATTTGCCAAGCACTACTGCCTGGACAATCAGGTCTGTAGGGACGGACATTTTGCCCGTTCCGTCCTGCAGGAGTTTTTAGTCTAGCAAATCTGTCCGCAGCCCACCGCCAGGAGGGTATGGCTTGGGTATCTATTCAAAGTTAAGGAATCTGCAGCTAGAAGTCTCTATCAGATAAACAAGTTACTAACCTTTGGTAACACATTATCTGGTAGAGACAATATCTAGCTGCAGATTCCTTACAGACCCATCCATGCCTCCCCGCTCTGCGACTCATTCATAGGGCTAGTGTTGCTCCCTTTGTAGGGCTCTAGTTGTGACATACACAAGTCAGTTCACTTCATGGCTCTGCACTTCTAGCGTGGAAAAAGTGAAAAGGAACTGATGTCCACCCTCCTGGGTGGTGCCTATATAGGTGATCGCAACATCACAACCGACGCCAACGACGCCGGCAATTTTATGCAGAGACAAACAGAGCCACCGATGGCGCGCAGGGGTACTGCTCACGTATAAGTTTCCAGATCCAGTCTGATGCCTGGGAAATTCAAAGGTAAGGAATCTGCAGCTAGATATTGTCTCTACCAAATAATGCGTTACAGAAGGCAAGTAACTTGTTCTTTTTTACCATATAATGAAGCCTTGTCTGCACTTGCAGTGAAAACAAAAATGCAAGCAAACGCATTGTACTTTGAAGGTTAAATGCAGATTAAATGTTAGACTTAAACGTGAGTTTGTGCTGAAACTTTGCCTGAGGCCGCAAAATCATGTTTACTTAATGGTGCACAGGGTTACAAATACGTGCACCTTTCTAAAAATATAGGAAATGCAGTTTCTTAACAAATGAATAAAATGCAAAGATTACAAAAAAATGGCATTTCATAATACACCAACATGAATATAATTTCTTGTTACATGCATAAACGTCTAAACATTAGTCTGCATATACACATGATACTATTAACTTTACATTGAGACACCTTATAAGCTTAATTTTCTCCCAAAGTATTAATATATAAGTATTGTAGAAACTCTAGTAGTCAAATTTCTAAGCACATAGTTTATATTTCACATGAGTTTTCACGTGGAGTACTCTAAATATACAATACCCCATCTTCCGTTTATAATGTTAATCACACCGAATATATTACAGTGATGACTACACATGATTATAATGCACTCCTACAGTATTTTAGGATGGAATCAAAATTACGCTGCTCCAGGGGCAAATAGTGGTCTGCTGGCCGCTACCCTACCTGGCAAACCTATCCCTTTGTGACCCCTAAGGCCACCTCCGAAGGCGCAGACATGAGCACTGACCTTCTTCTCATTTTGCCGACAAAAAGATTACTAAAATTCCTTTGCCCCTGTGTCCTGTAGTGATGAAGTTGTTTGTCTCACAAGTGACGAGGTCACACACTTTGCATGATCTGTTTCCCCTTCCAATAACCCAGTGTGGAAAAGGTGGATCCCTCCCATTTGCTGAACACTGTTATTGATCTTCTGCTGCACCATTTTACATACAAAAGCTGTTCTCAGGTAAACTTGCAACTAATGATTCTACAAACAAGTCCTGGTATTCATAAAAAAGCTTTGTAATAGGTAAGATTGCAAGAAAATATTCTGCTTATTATTTCTAGTTCAGCTGGGTTTGATTAGAATGAAAATGAAGGCCCTGGTTTGTGGGGAGGAGCAGGGAATGCTCAACTTAGACCTGGAGAAAATATGTGTACTAGTCTGAAATTATTTCCTATTGTTAGGCGACTACAGTGACATTAAGAGAAGCCCAGTGCGAGAAATTATTTGGCCACCCCATAGTGACTACCCAGCCGTTTGTGGTTGAGCTCCACATCCGGGGTCTATGTCAGATTGTGATGTTTGACCCACAACATTGATGAGAGTGCTTTTATATATTTCAGTTGGAGCCTCTACTTGGGCATTACAGCTGTGACCATACCCATGTTATACCCTTTACCTGCTTCTCAAGCTTCTAACTCATCTTAACTCTTACTGACACTGATGCCAGAGATCATATCTCTACTCCAGGTCCACAGAATTCCTAGTAGAGCTCAAGTGACAAATGATTGGTCAAACTGGTGTATGTACCTCTTCTCAGCTAACGCAGCTGGCATACCATTGAGACTCTTGATAAGGTACTGAGATTTTCCTTGGTGCCTATCAGATGCTCACATCATTGGAAGGGGTGGGCCCTTGAGCAGTTAGCTGGGATGCCTACAACGACACCGCACCTCTGCTATGCATGATCCATAATTCCTCTCTGGGCTTTAAAGATCTCCACCCAAGTGAAAATCCACACAAATGTACTAGTTGGCCCTATCTGGGATATTGGTTGGCAAATGGACCTCCATTTTGGTGATTGAATACATTTATACAGGTGTGCCATACATGGGGATTCAGAAACATGGAATAAGTGAGTCTGATGGTCCAGACTATTCATGCCTGTACGCATGTGCACAATAAATATGTGACATTATAAACAATCCAAATCAACAACTATTAATAAGCACTAGTTATTGCAAAGAACGGCAAGTATTGATACTGTCACAATTGTTCCACCTTACATAACCAATCACTTAACCAGGTTGTCCAGCAATGCACAAGATTTTGAGGATACAGAAGATGATGTCTTGGGTGGCCGAGTATGTGGCAAACAGAGCTATAAGGAAGAACTAGATGGTAGAGTAGACAAAGTGGTGTTGTGAACCCCCGCTGTAGGAGCTAAAGTGGGGGTTGCCTGGACCCGATGGCCTGGTAAAATGACCAACTAAAATGTTTATTAGTTTAATTTTGGATTATGCAGACAAAACTCAGAAAAGCTAATTTTGAGTATACCAGGTCAGGACAGAGACTGGGGCAAAAGGCTGCTAAGTGAGCCAAGTTCAGTTAAAGGGACAGATAAAGAAATTATGAAAACATTGAAATTGAGAGGCAGAAAACAGGATAAAAGGCGAGAGAAAGGTAAGAGGGAAAAGATAAGAAAATAAAGAAAGATTGGAGGTCGAAAATGGATAGGATACAGGGGGAAAGAAAGAAAGGGTGAAAGTAAGATAACGTGAAAGGAAGGAAAGATCACATGAAGGAAGGAAAAGTGAAAGGAAAGATTAACAGAAAAAAGGAAGTTAAGGGTAAAAAGAACAAAGAAAAATAGGAGGCAAATATGGATGCATTGATGGATGGAATGGTGGATAGATAGATTAGTAAAAGGATGGATAAATATGTGAACAGATGTATAGAATGGTGAAAGGATGGATGGAGGAGTGAAAGAATGGAAGGATGGAAAGGTCAAAGAATGCATGAATAGGGGGGAATTGAGGGTGGGAAGATGAATGACTAAATGGGCAAATGTAGTGTGAATGTAACTATTCTAGGAAGGGTTATTTTGCTTATTAGAAGGTTTGTTCTAAGTGGGGGGTATTTTAATTGTCTGGCTACTCCCTTGATTATGGACCAAAAATAAGAGGGAGTGAGAGGAAACACTAGGTTCATCCTCCACATTAAATCTTACTTCACAAAAAAGGAACCTAGCTATGTTTAGAAGGTTGACCCTCCACTGGAGAAAACAACAGTTTTCTTGTGAAACCCTCACCCACCAGGATTACCCCTTGGTGGCATGTTCATCATCGGGTCCATCCTGTTCCGCTGTGGAACGAGGCGTGCTGCGACCTATGGACTACGTGGGAGCACTTTCTGTATAATGATAAAGATGATGTTTAAGAAATAGGAGTGGGGGGAGGGGTTAAGTGTAAGGTGAAGTTTAAAAATACCTGGCTAGTGGGTGTGACTAATCTAATCTAACCCCTAGACAGTACGTTTAAAATGGGGGGGAGGTAGGAAAGGAGAAATTATGAGTCTGCTTTCCTACAATGGGGAGACCTTGTAGGAATGCAGACTCATAATTTCTCCTTTCCTACCTCCCCTTTTTGCAGACAGGAACTTCTTATTATAGTTCATTTATGTGATCTGGAATAAGTTCCTACTGAGATTTCTATCTAGGTAACTGCACCATGACAAAGCATCAGATGAATATTCTTCCTTTGATATAAATACATGATATTTAAATATCATAAATGTTTGCTTTTAGGGCGGCGGAGGCAAAAGACGCAACTCTGGTGAGTAGGAATATATATTACGGCAATGTTTTGAGTTGAATGGGCTTCAGATAATGTCATTTCTTTCTGTACTTTCACTTTAAACTACCTTTGACCCATTCCATTTGTAACCCTAAACATTTCTATTATCAAGAACAAATACCTCCTCATTTTCTATCATAAACAACATATTCGTAGACATTTAAGCTTTGAAATGGAACTTATTAAGGCGGCTATCCACCATAGGTTCTCCATAGTTGTAACTTCATTGTTATGTGTGGGAAGAAGTGCATTTGTAGGGTCCGTAGTAGGAGAGTGGTCATTGGGAATATGGTAAACATCCATAAAGTCATGACCGTTTGTTTATTCACAGACATTGCTAGTGGTTTTTCACACCCATTTAGAAACTTGATTTAGTGTCAATAAAAGGTTGGAGTAATGGTGAAATCTGGGTTTGTACAACCTTCGGAGCGACCAATCCACATTTTGCAAACCAACGCGACCTGCAGCCATCACTTCTCATCAAGGAGCGCTGATCAGACCATTCTCACCATTTTCAAAAGGAAGAAACACAAGATACACAGCTAGAAAACTATTAGACCTCAGAGAGCGCATCAAGATGAACCTGGTAAAGAGCTCTGTTCTGTAACTGCTAATCAGCACTGGGACCACCCACCAGTCGTTGACATCATCAACAAAAGCATGTTTGGCAAAATTTGATGTCTTCATCAAATTCTGAGCAGGAAGTCAATCCACTAAAAACTTTCATGCGGGGTGCAATGAAATACCAAATGGTTACCAAATAAACAATTGGTTACCAGAATATTACTAACCTGAAAGGCTAAGATGGTGGTTCGTGGCTGAGTCGGTACAGAGGCCGCTCCCCAGGAATGTACAGCATGACGGCCGGATTCCCCCACCATCATCCAACTTCGGTCTTGGTCGTGACTGCATCTCCAAACCTTCCCCCTCCGGGTTTGGGTGAATTTGTGAGGTAGCCGGCATCGGGGAGAAGAAACGCAGGGCGTAGAGCGGAAGTGGGATGCCACGGTCAGCAGAAATCAAAATTCCTTCGGCCTTTTGACCTCAGGCGAACAGTGCTTCCTCAGCCTCTCCACTCTACTCAGCCTGTGTGAACAGCTTTGACCGGAGGGAGGAGGTAGCCGCGAACAGGCTTTGTACGCCATGACCACCACTGACGGTCTTTTTCATGCACTATGTCTCCTGGCATAAGTCTGCCCGCTTCTTGAACCAGCGGTAATTGGCTGTGCAGCAAAACCACCCATCTCTGTTGCAAAACAGGGAGGAAAACGTCTGCAGCAACTTTGTTGCAGGATTTTCATTTAAACCAGTCTGAAGGCCATTTAGCCTGCGGACATTCACTCTGGTGGATACTCTGTTGCAGCTGTTCTATCATTCACCGGTTCACCTCCCAGACAGCAGCTGATAAAGGCAGAGGTGATGCTGGCTATTAAGGAGGCTCTACTATTTGTGCTGGGAACATTTCGAGGTGTGGATGGTGCTCCAATCAAGATGCCGGCTGAGGGGGTGGGGTTTAAGGAGAGATATGGAGTCTGCAGAGAAGTTGTCTGGTGATGCTACCCCATTGGTGTCTGGTTCAAGTGGGACAGGGCAGCGCACTACCCCGCTCACAGCGGACATTGGATTTTTTCATGGCTCCGCTTCCATCCTCAGCCTCTGTTGTCTTGAGTGATGACCTGGTCTCTGGGAATGAGTGCCAGCTGCCCACTTTAAGGTCAATGTATCGGTGGCTTTCAGTCAAGGTGCAATCGATCCTGTCCCTTTGCCAGATGAGGCAGAGAAGCTATTATGGGATCCAGATGGGACAGAGCTGACACCTACTAATTGCTCTCCTCTGGTGTTGGTGCCCCCAGTTAGTCCATCTACTGTGGATCAGTCCTTATTCTGTGACAAATCTATGGGATGGGATCCCCTCCTTGTCCGGACCTCAACTGGCAGGTCTGGCACAGGATACCCCCACTCTGGGTGCTAGGTACCATATTCTCTTGCAGCATAGGGGGGATTATCGGAAAGACTTGGTTGCATTGAAGGCCACTCATCTGAAAACCCAAGTTGCTCTACGCAAGCTGTCAAAAAACATGGATATCATACAATCCCGACTGGTGGCTGTGGAATCGTTCTAGTCTTTTCTCAGAAAGACAGTGGAAGAAAACAGTCCAGAGATCACTCAGCATGATTCACAGCTTACTACCCTCTCACCCAGTGTGGACGATCTAGACAATAGGTCATGCTGAAATAATCTGCGGGTTCTAGCTGTCCCTGAAAGTACAGAGGGTGATGACCCTAGGGGCTTTGCCTTGTCTGAGAGGCTTTCCCCGCTCTGACTAGCTGGGATATGGATTGTATGATAAAGAGGGGACATCGCATTCCATTTTGACCTCCCAATAAGCCCTCTCTCTTTCCTTGGGCTATCCTTATTTATATTGGGATCTTTATTTTGTGACTAGAGAGTTACTGACCTGTCACTCCTAAGTTGCCGATCAAAGCTTGAGGCGTGGAATTTTTTGTCATCTCTGAGTTTTGCCAGCAAACTGTGATGAAGCTGTAGGAGCATATCCTGACACTCCAGAAGTTTGGGACATCTGTCTCTCTTATGGAGCCCGCAACTCTGTGGATACGAATGGAGGGTTATACTTTTTATTGTTAGGAAGGTCAAAAAGTTCAAGAGTTGTTAACCAAATGGCAGCCGGGTGGCTAAGAATGTTTTGTTAGCTGTCTATGTCATTGTCTGGTTTAAGGAAGACTCCCACTCTTCTAGATATAAGGGTCTTCAAATGGGCTGGTATGTACTGAATCAGATTTTTGGTTGAGTTTGAAGGGAGGAGGAATTGATGTATGAGAGCTAGGGTCTTTTTCCCTTTTCTTTGGAGAACTGTCGGGTCAGTGAGGATTGGGAATGGTTGTTTTTTGCACAGTGCATAGTGTTGTAATTGTAGGAAATTTAATTTTGAGAAATGTGGCTAGGGGTAGAACAATGATGCTTATTTGTGTCTTGCAATATATTCACAGAGCGTGTGTGCAGAAATCTATATGGTGGAGGAGTAGCCTGTGGATTTCAAGATACAATGTCAACAGTTGGTAATGGTGGGTGTCCTGGTCAGCAGCTGCATATTCTACCCTGGAATATTAATGGAATCAAGTTGCCATACAAGCGCAAATTAGGATGAGAGGAACTGAATACTTTTAAGCCACAAAATATATGTCTTCAGGAGATGCATCTATCGCAGGCAGAAAGTTCACTGCTAAAGGAGCTTGGATATCGGGGCATGTCTATCTCATGTGTTACCTCTGTTCAGAGGGGAGGTCACACTATTGGTACGGGTCAGCAAATGGGGGGTTTGCATCAGAGAATGGACTCAGGGGCCATTGGTGACTATCCAGAAGGATAGTGTTCACTTTACCATCTGTGTCATTTATGGGCTGAATACAGATTACCCAAGGGTTTTGGATTTGTTGTTAATGGAGATTTATCTCTGGTCACCACCCTGTATCATCTGCGGTGATTTTAACGTGAAGTTATGTCCTATCAGAAACTCAGCATCTCAGTCTCCGACTTCTGATCAGGTCCATGATGGCTCGAGACTTGTGGGGTTAAGCATCAACTCAAGGAGGCTTTGCACTAGACCTGGGCGGTGAACTCCGCTCCGTTCGAGGAGTTTGCAGAGTTTTCTGCACTCCGTGCTCCGCGGAGCTCGCGGAGTGCAGAAAACTCCGCTTCGCGGAGTGTGGCCGAGATTTTTTCCCCGCACGCGAACAGTAAGTTGCTGCCGCTCGGGTAGAATTTCTACCCAAGCGGCAGGAAGACCAGCACGAACAGCAGTTCGCACTACACTCCGCCACTTGCGTAACTTCGCAGAGGTTTTTTGTAACTTTGCGGAGTTCCGCGTAGCAAAACTCCGCTAACTACGCCCAGGCTTACTTTGCACCAATTAATTTCTATATATGCTTTGGTTGATCTTTAGTATCTTGAGCAATAGCATACGGGGATATATGTTTTTTCTACCCCCCCCAAACAGCATTGTCGTAGTTAGACATGTTTCTGGTCAGCAATACATTGGTCTCTTCTTCAAAGCTGGTATTCAATCCGAGGGTCTATCTGACAACAATTCTCTATCTCTGTTTATCCAACCCAGCGAGCCCATTCAGACATCAGGGCCTTGGGGCTGGACATTTGAACACAAATTATTACTTGAGGATGGATATGTCATCTCCATGAACTCCCACCTACGTGAGTTTCTGGAGTTTAACATTGGCTCAGCATCACTTCTGGTGGTCTGCGGTGCCCTAAAGGCTACTTGTCGTGGCAGACTCTTCAATTTTCTTCTCGCCAACAGAGGATGGCAATGACGGAGGAAACGGCGGCTCACTAGACTCTTAGTTCTTTAGAATCCAACTTGGGATACAGCATCATTGCTAAGGACAGGCTCTGGGCTGAAAGACTTTTGAAGCAGTCTATCGCCCTCCGGCCTTCTCTTAGACATCAAATCTGGGATTGGGTGGTTAAAGATGGATGAGTCAGGCAAATGGGTAGCTTCAAAAATAGCGAAGAAATGGGTTGAATTCTCTCCTTCAGAGTAAGGGATAGCTCTAACTTTAATACCATTCAGCAGATTAGGTGTGACAATGTGGAGCTGCTATCAGAGACGTTTTTTAATGGTTCTACCAAGACCTCAATCAAGGTGACTGCTCCTCCTCCGCCGAAGATATTAATTGAGTCATCAGGCGGTACTTCCATTATAGGGCGAGACATACTCAGTGTTTAAAACTAGAAGCACCTATAACTCTCTTCGAGGTGGAAAACGCCATTGGCTCCCTTACCAAAGGAAGGCCTCTGGTCCCGATCAGTTTCCGTTGGAGTTTTAAACCATCTCTTAGGTTCTGAACCCGGTGCTCAGGGATCTGTTTAACTCCTTCGATTTGTCTGATCAGGTCCCGAGTGTTGGGGGGGAGACTAATATTGGCATCTTTCCAAAAAAAGGGAATGATCCCACATTTTTTGGATCAAATCATCCAATGTCCTTATTCAATGTGCACTCCAAGATCTATACAAGAGTTCTTGCTAATCAACTGTCTGTAATTATCTCAGAGCTTGTCTATCCAACCAGCATCACTTTATTCAAGGCTGTGACACAACATCTCACATCAACACTGCAATTACGGCCCTGGAGAGGATCTCTTCTGGTAGGGGTCTATGAGCATGATTCTTCTACATGCAGAGAAGGGCTTTGACTGGTCTCCTGGCCCTTCCTGTGGGGGGTCATGGAGACCGCAGGTTTAGGCTCTGTCTCTGTCTCTAGAATCCATCGCCACTATTCCGGCCTTAAAGCAAGGATTCGTTGCTCAGGCTTACTCTTAGATTCCATTCCCATCTCTCGTGGTACCAGGCAGGGGTGCCCTCTCACTCCTCAGTTATTTGCTTTACATATAAAGCCTTTAATTCAATCCCATAAACTGTCTGAGGAGATCCAGCCCCTGAGAATACATCGGTATGAAGTTAAAGTTCTAGCTTATGCTGACGACGTGGCTCTTCTAACGCCCACCCGATTAGTGGCTTATGTGCAGTAGTAGCAGCAGCTCAATAATTCCAGGAAGTCTCTGGCTATAAGCTGAATTCAGATAAGACTCAGGTCTTGTCTAACATCACTCTCCTCTGTCAGGATAGAAGATGGGTACAGCCGGTGGTGTATTTAAGGGTAACCCTATTCGTCCATATTGCGAAAATTGTGGAGAACAACTATGGAAAGCTTTACCAATATACAGCTAATGTTTTGACTAAATGGAACCGTCTCCATTTGGGTCTGATCGGCCGCTGTAATCTTATGAAGATGATCATTCTCCTGCGGTATCTTTATCTCTTTTACTGTATTCCTCCTTTTCTTCAAGTGGCTTTTTTTACTAAGATCGAGACTTCATGGTGTTATAGGAAGACTCGTTGTATGGTTCAGTTCCTACAACAACCTAAGGAGGATGGTGGTTTTTCGCTCACAGTTTTGCAGTTTTACTATCTGGCCTCATTTTTTTCACAATTAGTCTTGGGGTGGGGGGCGTGGGAACAAGGGTGTATGTTTATGGATTTCCTGCTGCTGGGTGAATCATTTGCCCCCGGCATCAGTATCGTGGGTGCACTGTACTTCAAGAGAACCTGATTTAAGATTTTAAAGGTCTTCCATCATATTTTTTGCTCCCTTAAGTATCTATTCTATCGTATTGTTCCATTTAACCAGCGTACATATTTAGGATATAACCCCAATTTGCCCTCCTGTGTTCATGACAGCTTTCTGTAGAACTGGGAAAGGGCTAAATTTTTTATCCTAGGCCATAGTTTGAGGGTGATGTTCTTCTCTTTTTTGAGAATCTGCAGCAACAGGTCTTTCTTCCTCATACCTGTTTTTATAGGTATCTGCAGTTACGGCATTTCATTTCTAGTCTTAAGGAAGATGATATAAGGCGTTTTATTAACTCTTTATTGGACCTTATAATGAAAGTTCCAATAAAGAGAAATATATACCCGGCCTATAGGTTAATGTATTTCTTCTCTGAGGCTCACTCAGTTGACCCCTTTAAGCCAAGGGCAAATAAGTGAACCCAACTTCTCAAAACAGAAGTAATGGCTGGAGACTTGCAGCGTAGTAATATCTTGGTGCAATCGGATCTGAATGTGTCACATATCAAGGTGCATCATTTTCAATGTATGAATGATCTGGACTATACTCCTCATTGTCTCTTCGCCATGAAGCTATGGTTGGAGGATCTTTGTTTTTGTTGTGGGCTTGCAGGGCCAACATGGTCCATGTTTTTCCATCTTATCCATCTTTGCGTTTGTTTGGGGAATTTGTTATTGATAAGATGCATGGTATATCTAATCTTTTAGTTTAAACTGACTTGAAGCTGATCATGTTGGGACATTCACTGGTTATCCCTCCTTATTTAGCATGTCTATATTTCTTCTCAATCTCCCTAGCCAGACTGGTTCTGGCATGTTTTGGCTCTCTAGCAAGCCTCCTAATCCTTTGATCTGGTGGCAGGAATTTCTGAACATTAATATGTTGGAAATAACGTTATTAGAGAATGATCCACGGAGGAGGAAGTTGAGCCCGATTGGGGATCCAGCTCTACACTGGATGACTGATGTGGCTGCTGCCCAGGACACAGACATCTAGCTCTTTTCTCCTTACCGTGTTGCTTCCCCTCCTTATCATGTTGTATTATGTACAACAAATCTCTATTTCAGTTGTGGATCTGGTATGCTGCTCCCTAGGTTTTTTTTTGTTTAACCCTTGTTCTTATTTTCTGCTGGACATGTATTCTACTTTGTTCCCTGTCTCTGCTCTCTGTTCTTTTTGCTAAAAAAATAAATACCAATTGTTAAAGAAAAAAGACAATTGGTTACCAATCAATAGTCATAAATAAAGAGCAAAATGGCTTTCTTTTCTTGTAGCTAAATGTTGTTAAATTTTATAAACTATTAGGACCTGATTCCTCATTTGGAGAATTCCAGTCCCTACACAAACAGGAGTTTGTACAGAGATCAGAATTCTATGTATCTGATAGAGACTTCGAGCTGCAGATTCCTTACCTTTCAATTTCCCAAGTGTCATACTGGATCCGGAAACTTTTCATGAGCAGTACCCCTGAGTGTCGTCGGGTGGTGTTGTTCGGTTCTGCGTGGAGTCGTCAGCATTGTTGGCACCAGAACTGACGTCACGGCCACCCAGGCGCGCGGACATTAGTTCTTTTCTTTCCACACCAGTTAGTTCTGATCCGGTGAAGAGCCACCCCTCTGTCTCTTTTTGGCAGACTTTTTTGGGCATTTTGTCGAATATGTTTTCTAGTGTGTCGAGAACGTCTTTTAGGATGGTAGGGCTTAAGCCATGTGGCGCCTGCCACCCGCCATGTCAGTTACCGACCCGCACCTTGTGTGCTTATGGTGTCTCGAGCGCAATCCCGACTCAAAGTTGTGCTCAGACTGCCGGATCATGGTGCCAAAAGCTTTGAGGAAGTGTTCCCTAAAGCTGCTTGCAGCCCAGCAGTCGACACCATATAGTGTGGCTCCGAGCAGGTCTCGGTCCCAATTGAGAAGAAGATTGCAGGACTGCTCCAGGAGCCCCAACTGCTGTTCTTTGCACTCAATGTCCTTAGGACACTCAAGGAAGAGGCACAAGAAGAAGAAGTCTAAATAGACTTCAACTTCACCTTACCTGTCGAAAGCTGGCGAGACGAGTGGGGAACATCAACATTCCAGGCACGGTACTATGGAGCCGTTGCAAGGTCTGATTCTGCTCCTCTCCCCATTTTCCGGAGCAACCCCCGCTCAAATATAGGAGTATTACGAGACCCTGTGCTGAGTATATAAGCTGGCCGGCACCTTCGGGCCCCACGGGGTAGGAGGAGGCCCCATCAGGTTCCACATCGAGGGCTTCTGCCTCGGCTCTGGTACGGTCTTGTGGATCCGATCCTGGATCTGGATTGGCACCGGTCGTGCCAACGTGACCTTCTCCGTTGTAGGTCCCGACGTCGATGACCCTGGTGCCACCGGCGCCCACCGGCAGCGCCAGCCTCATTCTTATCCCCGATGACTCGGAGTCGGAACGGTATTGGTCGTTGCAGAATCCGTCGCCAAAGAGCCTATGATCATTTTGTGGAGAATACAGGCATGGGTGAAGAGTGGGAGGGGCCACTGGCCCCTTTGGAACACTGGTTGTACACCCCTGGTGAGACTTTGGGCTGGTATAAGGAACTAGGAGAGGACAGTAGACCTCGAACTTTCCTCTGTGGTGGGTAAGACTAACCTCTTGACCGCAGTGTTTCAGCGTGGGGCTTTCTCATCCGAACCCCTATTGCCCTTTAATGAAGCACTGACTGACGTCCTTCTAGGAACTTGGTCCAAGCCTAACACTGGGGCTTCTGTGAACATTACAATTGTCCACCGCCATTGGCCTGCCCCTGGTGATTCTAGTTTCCTCAGCCAATACCCCACCCCTGAGAGCTTGGTAGTCCAAGTCTCAACATTCCCTCTACTCCCCTGGACAGGAAATCCAAGAGGCTGGACACACTTGGGAAGAAGATGTTTTCTTCCGCCAGCCTGGCATTGCATCGGTGAACACTGCATGCCTTTTGGGCTGTTACTGCCATACCCTATAGGAAACGGTTGCGCAAGTGCTGCCGCAGATCCTATAGGAGTCCTTGGCCATCCTCTCCCAAGCAGTAAAAGACGGGAGAGATGCAGCAAAGCTCACCATTAGGTGTGGTGTGGATACGACTGACTCGCTGGGCAGAGCGGTTTCATCGACGGTGGCCTTACGGCGCCATGCCTGGCTGAGAACATCTGGCTTTTTGGTGGATGTCCAGGCCAACCTCATGGACATGCCCTTTGATGGAACTTGTGTCTTCTGAGAAAAGGCAGATGGGCAATGGAGCGTTTCAAGGACTTGCGGCTACGGACAAGTCCTTGGGCCTCTCAGTGACACCTCACCCCTAGTCTGCCTTTTGTCCCTTTCGTGATTACGGAAGGGGCGTGCCACCGCGCCAACCATGTCCAGGGCACCGTCCTGCACAGGCTTCCCAAGTTGTGCAAAGACATGTGCATACCGACCCTGTGGGAATGGTAGCCGGAAGTTGTCTGCTACCAACCCCCCAGTAGCTGCAGTCTCTAAGTCCTCCTAGTTTGGTTCTGCAAGACCACGGGTGCCCAGTTGGAGGGAGAATCCAACATCATCTCCTCCACTGGCAGTCCATAACATCAGACAAATGGGTCTTGCAGATCATTCGGAGGGATTACTCCCTCCCTTTCCAATCTTCCCCCCCTTTACCGCCATCTCAAGAACTGCTGGCGGAGGATCGTCTGATCTTGCTCCGAGATGAAGTTACATCTCTCCTGGTCAAGGGGGCTATTGAAAGGGTTCCGATATCAGAAGAAGGCTGTGGTCGTTATTCCCCCCAATTTCTGATACCCAAGAAGAACAAGTGTCTTCGTCCTATTCTAGACCTCTGAACTTTCAATCTCTTCCTCAAAAAGGAGAAATTCAAGATGCTTACTTTCACTCAGGTCTTGTCTCCCCTAGACCAAGGAGACTGGCTGGTAGCATTGGACTTGCAGAATGCGGATTTTCACATCCCCATTCTGCCTGCTCACAGGTGTTACCTGTGTTTCAAGGTAGGCCATGAGCACTTTGGGTTCACTGTGCTACCCGTTGGCCTTATCAGCGCCCTCGGGTTTTCACCAAGGTGATGGCGGTGGTTGCAGATCATCTGCACAGGTAAGGGGTTTCAGTCTTTCCCTACCTTGACGACTGGCTGTTGAAGGCGGCCTCAACCCAGACTGTTGTTTCCCACGTCCAGACTACGGCGGACCTCCTACATTCGCTGGGGTTCTCTATAAATGTGATGAAGTCACACCTGAAGTCACACCTGGCTGATCCTCCCGAGCAGCGAGTCCAGCATATTCAGGTTATGATACCGATGTGCCAGCCACTATACTATATTTCAGTGAGAATGACTCTGAGGCTGCTGGGCCTCATGGCCTCCTGCATCCTTTTGGTAAATCATGCCAGATGGCATATGCGGGTTCTGCAGTGGGACCTGAAATTCCAGTGGGTGCAGCATCAGGGGAATCTCTCTGACTCCATCCTGATCTCAGAGGGAGCTGCAAAAGACCTGCAGTGGAGGCTTACGAACCGCAATTGGATCAAAGGCAGACTCCTCTCCCTTCCCCAACCAGACCTGACGGTAGTGACAGATGCATCACTCCTGGGATGGGGCGGCCATCTGGGAGAGGTGGATGTCAGAGGACTCTGGTCTCCGGCAGAATCCGGACTCAATATCTACCTGCTGGAGCTCCCGGTGTTCCTACTAGCATTGAAAGCATTTCCCCTCTGCCAAAGGGAAGTTAGTGCAAGTGTTCACAGACAACACTACCACCATGAGGTACTGCAACAAGCAGGGCGGGGTGGTGTCGTGGACCTTTTGTCAATAGGCCCTATGTCTCTGTACATGGTTGGAACAACAGGGCATAATGCTGGTGGTTCAACACCTAGCAGACACCAGGGCAGACAAACTCAGCCATTGATGCCTAGCGGATCACAAGAGGTGTGTCCATTCAGAGGTGGCACAAGGACTCTTTCAGCTGTGGGGAGAGCCTTGGTTAGATCTGTTTGCCTCCAAAGAGAACGTGCAATGTCAGCAGTATTGCACGTTGGAGTTTCCTAGGCGGCTATCGCTCGGAGATGCTTTTTGTCATGAGTGGAGCACAGTCCTCTTGTACGCTTTTCTGCCCAAACCGTTTCTGCCCAGAATTCTCAAGAAGATCAAGAATGACAGGGCCCAAGTCATTCTTGTGGCTTCGGACTGGGCACGGAGAGTCTGGTATCCAGAGCTTCTTCAAATGAGCATTGATCCTCCGATCAGGCTGCCCCTTCGGGAGGATCTTCTGTCGCATCAGCAGGGGAGGGTCCTCCACCAGAACCTGTCAACTCTCTGCCTCCTTGCATAAAGATTGAGCGGCAACAGTTTATTGCTTTTGACCATCCTACCGAAGTCTGCAAAGTTATCTTGTCGGCCAGGCATCCCTCCACCAAAACGGTATACGCCTGCCGTTGGCAAAAATGTGAAAATATTGTACAAAAAAGACAATTTACCCTCTTTCTGCCTCTCTTTCTGATTTTTGTCGCTTCATTTCTAGCTTTGCCCATCAAGGCCCTGCCCTGGGCATTTTTAAGGGTTATCTCTGTAAGGGTTATCACTGTGCTCTGTCCGCTTTCCTGTGGCTGCCTGGCCTACCCTCTTTATTTAAGTCCCCATTTGTAAATAGGTTTCTGAAAGGGCTTGTACATATGTTTCCCCCTTTCCCTTTCATCATGCCTCAGTGGGATCTGAACCAGGTTCTCACTTACCTCATGTGTGCTCCCTTTGATCCTCTGCACATTGTCTCCTCCAGCTGCTTATCATCAAGACAGCTTTTCTAGTGGCAATATCATCTGCCCGAATGGTGAGTGAGCTGCACGCTTTATCATCCAAGCCTTATGGCATTCCCCAACAAGGTGGCGCTTCACACCCGGGCCTCTCCTACCTAAAGTAGGGACCCCATTCCATTTGGGACAATCTGCCACCCTGCCCACCTTTTATGCGCCTCTACATCCCTCTATAGAGGAGGAGCGACTACACTGTCTGGACCCAAAAAGAGCATTGCCGTTCTACCTTGACCACACAAAAGAGTTCTGGGTGGATGACCAACTCTTTGTGGGCTATTTAGGAGCTAAACCAGGTAGGGCTGTTCCGTAACGGACAATTTCGCGCTGGGTCATTCTCTGTATCAAGGTTTGCTATGCCCTGGCTAAAATTCAGCCTCCTGAGGACTTACGAGCCCATTCTCCCAGGGGAAAAACTGTGACCTCGGCATTAGCTTGTGGGGTTCCAGTCCCTGACAGCTGCCAGGCAGCAACCTGTGCGTCCCTGCACACGTTTGTTAGACACTACTGCCTTGACAGTCAGGCCTGCAGGGATGCGCATTTCACCCGTTCAGTCCTGCAGGACTTCTTAGTATCGTCATTTTGTCCATGACCCACCACCAGGATGGTATGGCTTGGGTATCTATTCAAATGTAAGGAATCTGCAGCTAGATGTCTATCAGATGAACAAGTTACTTACCTTCGGTAACGCATTATTTGGAGGAAATATCTAGCTGCGGATTTCTTAATGACCCACCCATGCCTCCCCGCTCTGCAGACACATTTCTAGGGCTAGGGTTGTTCCCCTTTCAAGGTCCTAATTTGGACACAAACTGGTCAGTTCAATTCATGGCTCTGCACTCCTGGCGTGGAAAGTCGTAAAAAATAACTGATGTCCGCGCACCTGGATGGCACCTGTATAGGTAACTGCGATGTCACTTCCGGTGCCAATGACGCCGACGCGCGGAACAGATTGAAGGTACCCGGCGGCACACAGGAGTGCTGCTCATGCAAAAGTTTCCGAATCCAGTCTGACACCTGGGAAATTCAAAGTTAAGGAATCTGCAGCTAGATATTTTCTCTACCAGATAATGCGTTACCGAAGGTAAGTAACTCATTCTTTACGCTAAACATCCTACTGCCACAAATTACCCCTGCCATGCTTTGGCATATCAAGCCTGTGGAAATTTCCTGGTGAAAAGGTCTAAAACATGCAGTATTTGGAATGTGAGACACTGATTCTGCAAGTTATGCCTCATCACCCAATGGAAAGATCGGAATTGGAGATATATACGGCACTCAAAATATGTCTCACCTTGCGTGAAAGGTGTTAGACCTAGCAGTTTCTGGCTGGCTGGGATGCACCGAAGCAAGACAGAATCCACCGTCCTAGATAGGATGAGTATGATACACTTGTCAGATAACCTGTGCTCACCCTTTGGTAGCTTGGCACAGAGCAGCCAGGCTTATCCTCCTGGTCAAAGTGTAAAGTATTCCACAGCACAGCCCTCGCAACACACTGAGGGACACTACAAAAAGACTCCACACCGTATGTATAAAACACTGGTCTTTGTATTACACACACATTAAAATCAAAATTACAAACACACTGGATATATGATTTCCAGTTATATGCAATTGTCAAACTCTCCCATTAGCAGCAGAATGGCATGAACATATATGTACCTGCCATAGGAATTCACATGCTCCATTATCCCATCAGCCCTAAAAGCGACATAAGCCCATGTACATATTTTCTCAAGGTATTCACGATCCTTGCTATCCATCCCACATCGAAGTGACAGAACATATATACAGGCTTGTTCTAGAGCTATCCCACTTTCCCACTATCAAATTAGCATCAAACACAACCGTCCCAAATATCACATACCCCGTACAGCATGTAATGGTCAAGAAATCACAGGTTTTGACTGTGCCTTGTGACCGAGCCCCACAGCCACTCAAACTACACTAGCAAATGATACCCGCTGGAGACAATTTGATTAGGTAGTTGGGACCACCTAAAGCAGTAGGAAACTTGCTAGATTTCGTCCATCCAGATTAGGCTGCCAAGCCACCCAGCAGCACCTTCACAAGTGCGGGATCACTATCCCCCCCATAGGCAAAAGACTATGACACTGGAAGCTGGTGTTCTTCCAAGTTGGAGAAATATTCGCCCCCTGGCGGAGGTGTGAGCCACAGTTGCTCCATACAGCCGGCCGTGGCTGCACACAAGGCACAACGAGACCCCTCGGGTCCAGTCCCGATGTCACCAACAACAGCGTACCTTGTGGCGTGGGTCCGGGTAGAGGGAGCCAGCGACCTCAGACTGAAGCCATGATGTCAAGCACTGTCGTCCTCCCAATCTGGAGGTCAGAGACAGTCCAGGCTTCCGGCTCGGGTCCCGTGGGCTTGGCAAATGTCCACCAAAACCCTTCAGACACCACACACTACGAAGTGCGATCTAGCACAGGTTTTCAGTTACAAGCTCGGGTCCCTCGGACTCAGCAAACTTCCCGCAGCACTCCTTGAACTCCTAACGTAACGCCACCCCAGGTGAGCCACTCATCTTTATGAGCACACTCCTCTGCACAGTGTGATTACTGCATACGTCGGGACGGTCCTTGTCCCAACCGACGATAACTTTCACCTGTTTCCACCCTACCCTGTGCGGTCCTTACGATCTTGTGGAAATGGGGAGATCCTTTCTGTTCTTGAGATCTCATGGACAGGAGGCCAGCCAGCTGGCCCTTAGAGAGTGCTTAGGGCTCCGGGCCATGACAAGAGGCGATTGCATGCAGGTCACCAACATCCAAGCAAAAATCCACCAAGTGATAGTCCCCTTGCTGGAGCACAAGCCCCAGACCACCACAAGTCTGCGGATGATCCAATTTTAGTCCATCCTGCCCCAATGGTTTCTCTTGTGGATGTCCCAGCATCGAACCAGCGTAGAATGGTTCCAATGCCAAAAGTGTATCTCAACTCCTGAGGACAGAGCCCCAGTAGTTGTACCCACAATGGCCTTTGAAGATGAGATCGATTCAAAAGGCCACCTTTGAAATGCACAATCCCCCTCTAAATTTAGTCCTGTCTGCCATCCTACCCTGGGAGGCTTGATCAATATCTTTAGTGGGGCCAGGACCCCCTCTTATCCATTCCAGGAAGGCCCCTCAGTGGCAGAGGTCTGCAGTTTCCTTTGAGTGTCCCTAGTATATGGCCAGCTATCAGGAATGCACAGATGTAGCTGTCCCCCCAGCACCCAGATGTGGATTGGAGACAGACTGACAGGCACACAGAGAGCCACGAGCTTTGAAATGCTCACTTTTCCAAAATGGCATTTCCACATTAGTAATGTCAAATCCACTCTCACTACCGCAGAGGATTTGCCATTACTAACAGCATACTGCTGCTCTTGTGCATGTAGGAAGTACAGCTCAATAGCCTTTCCACAGATCCCCCATGATAATCAATGCGAGAAGCAGCCTCACAGTACTGAACACACCATCCGGTGTTGTTCACTACTAGAGCATGTAGCGCACACGTGCACAAGCCCTACCTCTTTCCTACACCGCACCTTGCCTCTAGGGAGTACTCAGCTGTGGTGAGAGACATGCCTAACTTTGGGAAGTAGCTTTAAAATGCCAAACTGAGTAACAGTAACCTACACACACAAGCCATGCCATAGAAAGCCTGTGGTACATTTGAAGAGCTACCTCCGTGACACATCCAGTGTTGCAGGCCAACGGACAAGCATTTGAGTTACATGCCCTAGGTATATGTCTTACCACTGGACAAGGGACTTACAGCTACCTCAAATCAGCCAAGCGTGTATACACCAATCAACAGTATGTATATGACAAGCACAATGATTTGGCACTGCATGGCAGCGGTAAAGTGCTCAAAGTCCTATGCCAGCAAAACAAGGTCCAAACAGGAGGTCGGAAGCCAAAAAGTCAGGGGAGACCAAGCTAAAAGATGCCAGGTCTGGCAAAAGGTATTTACTGTTTCAGTAAATACCACCTGTATTCTAGCCAACTCTGGGCTTTACAGGTAGGATGTGAGAAAATGGCAAATTGAGTATATCAAATGTATTGTTTGAGTGGGAATAATTACGGCCCTCCATTTGGAGAATTGAATTTTACCACTGTTCTTAACAGCAGTGTAGGCTAGAAAGAGAAACAGCTACAGGATAGCACTGTGCAAATGTATATAGACTGATTACAATATGTTCATGACCCCGTTCTTCTGCTTCAGGCTGTGGACAAAAGTATTTTATTGCATGTCAAACCTACTACTGTTTCGAGAAGTGGGATGTAATGAATCACAGCCAGCTAAGAACACAGAAACCATTTTCATTCTGCAGACCAGAATGATACTTCTTCAGTCTATTGAGATTTTATTAAATATGGGGACTTTCTTAAACTAGGTTGCTCATAATATAACTTGTTTCCTGAACATTTTGTAATCTTGAGCACACTAAGCATGTACGAAATAGTGTAACTTTTTTCTCTTTAAATTTTGCTAAACTCCAGGATCACTTTACAAAATTATGCTTTTGTATAGTGGAATGTGGTCTGTCATATTTTCACTGTTTTTTTTACCCGATTGTGCACATCATAAAAAAAGTCTTAGGAGCTACCAATGGAAGACTGGATTAAGTATAAAATGTGTCTCAATAACATGTAACCATCTAATGCAAATTTTGTGGGCATAACTAAAATTTCACCCAGCTCTAAGAACATCTATCCAAGCACATCTTCAATCCTACAAGTGTACATATTGGGCTCTGAGCCACACAAGTGGTTAGCTGCTCAAAGCACAATGTGTGGTCCTGCTATTAGGTTCCCAAAGGCACTGCTCATAAGGGTGTTATAAAGACAGGTTAATGGTGAATATGGTGCCTCTAGCCAATGCACCAATTATGAACATTCACTCTTTATAGCCTCAAACCAGTAGGCTCATGAAGAACACTTAGGTGGATACACAGCTTTATTCCAAAAGATGCCATTGCCATACATGTTTAACGGTAAATAAGAGACATTGGTTGCACAACACTTGTGTGTATCATCTTAAAAAGACACATGTGCACTGTTAGAAATGGGGTTTCTGGTTAGCTACGGTATATAGCTAAGCCAGGCAGAACCCATCACTCTAGTCAGGGTAAGCTAGATACACACCTAGGATAACCTGGGCTCACCCTCTGGTAGCTTGGAGCAAAGCAGGCCGGCTTATTGTAAGAGGCAATGCTTAAAGTATTTGTGCAACACACCCACACAGCAACCCAATGAAAACACCACAAAAGGATGCCACACAGGTTTAGAAAAATAGGGAATATTTTTCTGTTTTAATTAAGACCAAAATGACAGAAATTAAATAGGAATTACACAAGTTACCACGTTTTGTAAGTAACTGAAAGTACAGTGCTCAAACAATACAGGTGCTCCCGTTAGCTAGTTTACAGTAATGTTTTATGGGCGAGTGCTGGGAGAGCACTCAAGATTCTGAGCTTTGGGGAGGTCTTCCCGACTGATCGATGAATACGAATCCAGCTGAGAAATTCACCAGGGTAGGTGTGGCTGCCATGCAGGGCCTCGCCGAGAACCATCACAGACAGCTGAAAGATGCACAAGTGACGATGATTGAAACATGCACAAGTGATGATGATTGAAATATGCACAAGTGATGTTAATTGAAAAATGCACCAGTAACGATGATTGAAAAATGCGCAAGTGACGATGGGCCGCCATGCGGTGCTAAGCGATCGCAGAGGACCTTTCGGGCCCAGAACAATGGCACAGTACCTTTGCAATCAACTGCAGTCATGCTGGTCTTTGTCCTACGGCATTAGCATGGCCTCTGTAGCCACGTGGTATAAGGGAACGGGGTTGCTATGGCAGCGCGGGTGCGGCATGAGGAGAGCAACCTACAAACTGGCAGTGACTTCTCGTCGGTGAGTGTGGCGCTGGGGCACACACGCTGAATTTTTTGAAAATAGGGAGAGCTCAGCACGCGCTGGGTCGAAGAGTACAAAGCAAGGAGTGCTCGTTCATGACTCCTGGTCAGGGCGCACTGCTATAAGACTCACAAGAGACAGAGTCTCACAATTGTGGTGTGTCAGTGAAATCTTTAATGTCCCTGAGATTTCAGAACAGGGGGCAAGCCAGCAAGCCTTTGGAGTCACTCTGGTGGTTAGTCCTTGATTCTCGTGCAGGACAGAGGTCATTTGTCAGCAGGGCAGCTCAACAAAGCAAGAAAGCAGTTCCTTAGAACAGTCAGGCACAGCAGAGTGGCAATCCTTCAGCACAATAGCCTTTGCTCTAACAGATTTCTTTTTTAGGCCCAGTAGTGTACTGATTTGATTGGGTCGGAGCCCTGGTACTTATACCCAAAAGTTCCTTTGATGTAGGGGTGACTTCAGAGGAACTCTCTGAAGTGTGCAAGGACCACTTTCAACCCAGCCCTGGCTCCAGACTATCAATAGGGGATAAATCCTCCCTGTGTATGAGGGCAAGGCGCAACCTATTCAAATTTAAGTGTGAACCACCTCTCCCACTCCCTTCCCAGGAAGATTATCAGTATGCAGATGAATTTAGATTTATCTCCTGTCACACCCAGCCCTTTCTGTGTTGTGGCTGTCTAGCGAGAATGCTCAAAGTGTAGCTGTCACCCAGCCCAGACGTCAGTGCGCACTGCTACCGGACTCACGAGTGGCAGAGTTCCACTGTAGTGGTGCATCAGTGAAATCTTTGATGACCCTGAGATTTCAGAAAGGGGGCAAGCCAGCAAGCCCTTAGAGTCACTCTGGGGGTTAGTCCTTGATTTTTAAGCAGGCCAGAGGTCAGTAGGCAGCAGGGCAGCTCAACAAACGAGGGAAGCAGTTCCTTAGAACAGTTAGACACAGCAGAATGGAAATCTTTTAGCACAACAGCCTTTACTCCAGCAGAGTTCTTTTTCAGGTCCAGTAGTGTACTGATTTGATAGGGACAGAGCCCTGGTCCTTATACTCAAAAGTACCTTTGATGTAGGAGGTGACTTAAAAGGAACTCTCTGGAGTAAAGGATCCCTTCCAACCCAGCTCTGGCTCCAGACTATTAGTAGGGGGTAAATCAGCCCTTTTTGTGAGGGCAGGGCGCAACCTATTCAAATGTAAGCGTGAACCACCTCTCCCTCTCCCTCTCCGTGCTCAGGAAGACTATCAGTATGCAGATGAATGCAGATTTATCCCCTGTCACACCCAGCCCTTTCTGTGTTGTGGCTGTGTAGAGAGTATACACAAAGGGATATATTCACAAGAACGTGCGATAAACATCGCCAAAATAGGCTAACGCAATTTTTCATATCGCCGTCTATCACGGGAAAATAACTCTGTGTCAACGTCGTATTCACAACACGGCGGTAACATGCGATAGTTTCCCAAGAACGCCTCAAATGTCCGCGATACAACTACCACGACGGCGATAAAAAAGGAAACCCGAACGTGAAAAAAGTTGCGATGGGCCCAACTGCGATAAAAATCCAGCAAAAAGCAGCGCCAGGCCCGCAAGTCCCACAAGTAAGGTGGAAAAAATCACTATAAAAGCGGCAAAAATGAAAAACAAATAACATACAAACAACTACGAAGCACCATGGAGGTAGCCGGAGCAAGCACAGAGGAAAACCCGAACCCCACAAGCCCCACGGAGGACCAGCCTGGGAGCTCGGGGTCAGGGAAGGGCAAGGAGAAGAAGAAGAGGAAGATGTGGTTCAGTCCGCAGGAAAACAGGATCCTGATTACGGAGGTGACAGAACACCATCAACAACTGTACGTCACCTCCACTGTGTCATTGGCAACAAAAAATGGAATATGGCAGTCCATCGTGGACAAGGCGAATGCAGTCGGAGTGCTGAGGAGGACAATGGAAGAGCTCAAGAGGCGCTGGAATGATGATAAGCGCAAAACCAAGCTGAAACTCGCCAACAACCGCAAAGCAGCAATGCAGACTGGGGGTGGGAGTCCTGCGCCACAGGAGGAGCTGGATGAGATGGAGGAAATGGTGTCCACAGACATCAGTGTGGAGACGGTGGCAGGAGTCGGAGGACCGGACACTGCTCAACATGACCTGACACAACAGCAACAGGGTGAGTAACCACCAGCAACTGGGGGGACGGGGGGAGATGTGCACAATGGCACACATGCACAAGTAAGTACAGCACATCTGCAGACAAATCATGCCCAAGAGTCACAACTCCGACCGAGAGCCCAATTTACCCAAGTCTGCAACAGCTCAGCACTGTATAAGCACAGAAGTGAAAGTCACACCGCCTGAAAGGGATAAGGGCCAGCCAAATCAGAGCTGAAGGGGCAAATCACCCACAATGCAGCACACACACAAAACACTCAGAGCACCTCAAC
Source organism: Calotriton arnoldi (assembly GCA_963921515.1). NCBI lineage: Eukaryota > Metazoa > Chordata > Amphibia > Caudata > Salamandridae > Calotriton > Calotriton arnoldi. Next base: position 2,574,500 of record CAWUFW010001373.1, on the reverse strand, counting down.
ATTCACAACAAAGTGGACCAAACTGCAACACTTTCACAACAGACTAGAGGACACAACTGCTGCCGCTTGTGTGTAGGAAATGGCCATCCGCTCCTGGCATAGCAGGAAACTGTGAGATGATAATGGACAAATACAACCTCACATCCGTGATGGTGGCGAAATGTCAACTGTCCAGCATTAAATAGGCATCTCCACACAAACAGTCACAATGTACATTGACATGCAGTCTGTTTGTAAACTTGGCCAATGCGTCAACATACATGTGAACACAATGTCAAACTGCATCTCCCCTTCACATTGCAGAGGGAGAATCATCACCTCCTGCAGCGCAGACCGTAACCCCCATCACCGATGAAGAAGAGGACCTACACACCATCGACCCCGACACCCTCCAACAGCTCATGGACACCCTCAGCACCACACCCCCAGGAGCAGGGCAGCCCAGCTGCATCGAGGAGAACCCACCCCCTGCACAGACCACACAGCAGGAAGCACCCACCACCACGGCCGTCTCCCAGGATCCCCACGAGCAACACATGTCATTCCAACGCCATGTGTCGCAGGGCCAGAAGGTGATGGCTGAGCAGGTGCAGGTGGAGTTCGACCTCATGGCAGCCAAACTAGATGCCATACTTGGGTGTCCAAGTCCCATCAGGGACCACCTACAAGCCCTAACGGACACCCACAGTCCGCTACATGGTCTCCAACAATCCATGGCTGACATCGCCGGAGTCATGACTCGTAGACAAGAACAACTGTCTAGTCAGAGTGGCTCCAGCGATCTCAGCTGTGAGTTGGCCAACATGGGGAGGAACATGGAGAACATGGAGTGGATGCAGGCGGGAAGAATGGCTGCCACGGCTGCACACCAGCGAGATGTAGCAGGGACCTACCACGCCTTACAGATCCTCATCATGGCAGTGCTGCCACAAGGCCTGGCGCAGATGAATGCTGCTGCCACTACTCCCTCCACATCACCATCCCCTGTAGTGTAGTTCCTATTTCCCTAATAGGCTCTGCGCATTGGAATAATATAACCTATAGGTTTGACATAGGACTAAGGTCGGTATGTCCCTATCGATTATATTAAACTTAATTACCTGTGCCAGCTAGCTCAGAGGCCACTAGAAACTCCTTGAGAACAAGAAGGGAGTAGTTTCTGGCAACCGAAAAACATGACAACTTTGTTTCCCTTTAGAAGCGGAACACGTCTCAGAATCGTGGAAACAATAGAGAACAGTTGCACTCATTCAATCATGCATGCTTAGTTTCTACAGAGTTACACAGAAAGGAAAGACGGGCGTTTCAATAAAAAGGGTTTTATTGAACAGTCTTGTTTCTCATGTAAGAGATATGTGCTGTTATGATCACAAGACAGTATGCAAGATAAATAATGTACATCGTAAGCAGTAGAAATAAATAATACTGCGCTAGCATTATCTTTTAGCATATATTCACGTACATAAATAACATGAGCTAAGAATGCGAGTACTCATACGATGCGTCTCTAAGCTAGTTCTACCCCAATGTACCTAACCTAGTCTAGGTGTAGGGAAAGGTAGAAGTAGGTGGAGTATTCTCTAGTATGGTAGACTAAGAGTATGTTAAGTCTAGTATGCCAAGAGTCCCTCTAGGATCTAGTCAGCTCCATACCTTGAGAATGAGAGAGGTGGGAATCTCCTGCCGGATCTGGAACTCTAACACCCCGCGAAGGGAGTCAGAACACTGGAAGCTGGATTCGTCTGCATGCAGGAATGACAGCGTCTTCTCAGTGCGTCAGGCCGGGTTTCGGGCTCCTCTGAAGTCGAGGTCTCCTCTAACTTGCTTGGGCAAGGGAAGGTATATTTATACCTGGTAGGTGTCGGGGAATGTTAGCATTGATGTGAAGTCGGACAGAGGAAGACGTCAGGAATGAACCCTTAAGGTATAACGGTTCATACATAATAGATGAGTTCTTGGAGAAATCAATAGTCCTGTGCTAGGGGAACTCCCGAAGCTTAAGGGTCTGGTTTCTAAGAACTCGTTGTGACGTTAGGGTGGACGGATGTCGGTGACCATGCCTGTATTTGGAGTGCACGGCTAATGCCTAAATAAGGACAGGGATTCTATGCCTATATAAGGGCAAGGCGAATTGTGCCTATATAAGGACATGATTCAGGAAAACCTATATACGGACCCCTAAAGCGGAATACAACACCCCTGATGTGTCAGTGCCTCACAGTGCGGCTGACAATCCACCTCCGGCCCCTGACGTGTCACAGCCACACAGTGCCGCAGACAAAACCCCACCACCCACATGTGAGGCACATCACACATAGGAGGACGATGATGTGGATGAATCTGCCGTTGGGCTAAGTACGAAGCGGTAGCATTCACTCTGCCATATGGCCTCTTTCTGCTTGGTTCTGCCCTCTGCATCATGCCCAGGAATAACACCCTCCACTGTCCCCCTCAACACTCTGCGACACTCACCTTGGCCCCTGACATGGACTGCTACATTTGTTCAGGCAACCAATGACACAGAAATCAGACTGCAAACTGAACTCCCTCTCCTACGATGTACTTTTCCCTCCCCAAAGGACCCTGGCTGGCCCTCCACGGGGCAACATTGTAAAGTAGCGTGTGCATGGCCAGGTACTGGTCCACCTTCACCACTACACCGAATGTGATTAAGACATTCAAATTCACACAGATGAGTCATGTCCATGAAGAAGCAAGTATGAAAGTATGGATGTATGTAGGGGCAGTGATACCAAACAACGGTGCTCCCTGGGAACTGATTACAATGTGCATGTATGTCTGTGACCCAGATAGGCAGTGAGATGACTGGGAATGTGTGAACTAGCTGTGGCCTCATTGCTCCAAAACAACAATCTCGCTACTTCCAAACTTAGCCCCACGTCGATGTATGAAATAGGGCTGTGTGTCACAAAGGCAAAGTCAAAGTTATGTGGAAGCCACAGCTCGGAGCAATGATTGGTTTGAGTGTGGAGCGCTTGGACTACTGGGATGGCCGGTGCGTAAGTGTGAAGGTCATACCATGCAAGTGAAAGACGAGCAAGGACTCCTGTGTGTGGGGTGTGTATACGTTGGTCTCTGGTTAGCGCTGTGCGTAGTGTGGGGCTCGACACATAGGGTGTATATTTGCATCAGGCAGGTACATCTCTGACCACAAATGGCCCCCTGTTGTCTTTTCCTGAACACCAATGCCGGCCTTCATGTCATATTCATGTACACGTGGGACGCTGATGAGTGGCATGACGTACTACATGTGACACCCTGATGTGGCATATCGAATACGTGACGCCCTAAACAACCTCTCGGTACAGAGGTGACATACACACCATCTCTTCTTGCAACATATGCAAATGTTAGCACTCAATGTAGCACTTACACCCGTCAGAGTAATGTGCTAATGCAGAGGACTGACATGCACATGGGAAATGTGTGTTGCTAAGATTTTATTTGCACATGCTGGTCATGTGGTCATCTTGTACTGTGCCATGATTGCTGTGGACAGTCACAATGTGACGTGCTCATGTGAAGAAATTGTTGATGATTGTGTTCCTTCGGGCTATTCCTGCTGCGGCTGCAGTGGGGTGTGGTCCACCTGCATCATCTTCCTCATCATCGTCCGGTGCTTCTGGGACTTGGATCCATGGGGCATTGCTGCGTACACATAGGTTGTGCAATACACAACATGCAGTGATCATCTTGCACACTATTTCTGGGCTGTACAAGAGTCTTCCACCGGTGATGTCCAGGCACCTGAAATGTGATTTCAACATGCCAAATGTGCATTCAACAATGCCCCTGGTGCGTTTGTGGGCAACATTGTACTGCCTCTGGGCCGGGGTGTTCGGGTCTCGGAGGGGTGTCATCATCCACGGGCAGAGTGCATATCCTTGATCACCTGTGAGAGGCAAGTGGGATTAGTGTCAACTGGTGGTTCTGCATGCTGTGTTGGCAGACATACAAGTTTTGTGGTATGTGATTTGTGCGACCTTGGGATTCATGTCAGCCATGTATTACTGCTGGCAAATGTGGTAGGACAATGTGTATTACATAGCCTCACAGCTGCTCCTCTCTCCCTCCGAGCCTATTTACTTGTGTGTGCTGCGCGGTTGCATCACTTGCACTCCTACGGCACACCATTGTCATGCCTGTCTTCGCATGTCCGCAAGACTGACAACAAGCCTGTAATGTTGGCCGTTGAAGGTTGGCGGCCACGTGTGTGTAGGCCTGTGGTAAGGATAGGGCGGACACAGATGTGGAAGTCTGGCCTGGCTGAACTCGCGCTGATATTGAGGCTAGGCCTTCGGTTCAGGCTGCGGCAATGTAGATACACACACAACAGTTGGCATGTATGAGCGGAGACCCCGAGCGGTCTCGTGCTCCTTTATTAATCCATTCGGGCGAGGCAGCCCTCCTGGTGCATGCTACATTGCAACATTGTTCATTACAGGCCGGGTGGCGCAGACACTACTACGGAGACACACGCCATAGTCCCTTTTGTGGCCAGGCCGGAACTGAACCACGCCCATAGCCCAGAACTTAACCAAGCCCAGAGACCTGGGCCATTTCTCCGCATTCCTCACACGCGTGCGCCGCGGCGCTGGGATGTTGTGCGCTTCGGAGTACGTCTCCAGACGATCTACCCAGGCTTACCAGCAGCCTGCCTGGGACGGGGGTGGCCCCGTGACTGTGAAGGGCTCCAGTGGCGTTACCGAGGACATGCTGTTGGCTACTGGAGGCGGACTTGTGGGGTAGCCCCTCGGGACAATGACTTGCGGTGCACTGAGTTCGGCCCACCGGAAGAGCAGAGTGGGTGTGCATCATGCTATAATGCTGGAAGCTGGACGGTGACTTGTGGTGCACTAAGTTCGGCCCACCGGAATAGCAGAGTGGGTGTGCATCATGCTATAACGCTGGAGGCTGGACGGTGACTTGTGGTGCACTGAGTTCGGCCCACCGGAAGAGCAGAGTGGGTGTGCATCATGCTATAATGCTGGAGGCTGGACGGTGACTTGTGGTGCACTGAGTTCGGCCCACCGGAAGAGCTGAGCGGGTGTGCAGCCTGCGGTGATGCAGCAGGCCTGGAGGGGTGGACTGGAAAGGATGTGTCTGTTACTTGCTGTACCGCAGTGTGGTCAGAAAGCAGCAGTAGCCATCTTGCAACTCCACGGTGCGGTGCCGCTGGGTGCGCTGGCGGCCTGTTGCGCAGCATCCAGCGATCGGCTGAGGAGGCTGCCAGGCTCGCGGAGCCCGGCCTTGGAGATTGCACCGCCACGTGGTGGGCCCTCTTGGTGAGACGCCGGTGGCGGCAGGTGAGCAGTGAGGCCTGGGTGCGCAGGGGTGGGCATCTACCACTGGGCACAGGTCGGGTCTGGGGATCATCAGGCTGGGGTGCGGCAGGCACACAGGCACCACCGGTCACGATGGCGGGCTCGTGGCAGGGTGAGGGACGCCGCCCTGGCAGACACGCCACTGCAGGCGATGACGAGATGTGCGCCGGGTGGTGTGGGACGTAGCCTCCTCGTCGCTGGTGTGACTTTGCCCATTGTAGGTGGTTGGCCACGTATGTGTAGGCCTATGGTAAGGATATGGCGGACACAGAGCCACACGCAGTAGTTACTTCGTCCTGGAAGTGAACCACTCCCTGAGCCCCGGCCTATTTAGTCACTCCCCTACGCTGGACTGGCGTGTGCCGGCCCTGCCCACTACGCTTACGCTTACAGGGGGGCTGACATGGCTACTTGTCCAAGGTGCTCCCCACTGCCTGTGATGACATGGTTGCATCCACTGTCCATGACACTACAGACTCCAGAAGTATGTGTCCACATGGACATGTCTGTGCTCTGCATACTCAAGACTGTCCAGCACATCACCGCCACACTTGGCATTGAGTACATTGTTATTCATGGGTCATTGCCTCCTTCGCACAATCGTGGTTCCCACCTCTCCCCACATTCTGCAAATGTGTGGCAGAGGGGCTATGCCTTATTTTATGGTTTGTCCACATTTCTGGCCCCTCTTACCACGGTTACTTTTGTTGTCGTGTCTGGTAGGTGTGCATGTTGGTTGGCATGTTGAATGGGATTTTGTTACATGTCCATTCCCACAGTTGTGCGTTGTGTGATTGTGGAATTGAGGTGTGTGGTGTGTGGTGTGTTCCGTTGGTACTTACCAACGAGCAGTCCATTTCCATAGGTGCCAACCTGAAAGCGCTGGTTGATGATGGACTGTCGGAAGATGTATGAATCATGCACACTGCCTGGGTAGTTGGCGACGACATTGGTGAACAGTCCCCGGTGGTCCACTATTGCCTGCACATTGATGGAATGCATGTGCTTCCTGTTGCGCTAATTGTGTGCAGTGTCGACAGGGGCACTAGTAGGACATGTGTGCAGTCGATTGCCCCCAACATGTGCGGGAATCCAGCTATGGCGTAGAAGCCTTGCTTGGTCTCCAGCTGTTTCTGCGCAGTGTGGGGGAAGTGAAGGTGCTGGGGTATGAAACTGATGATGGCATCCAGGACAGGTGTGATGGCCTTTGATAGGGCTGGCTGTGAGACTCCTCCGACTCTGGCAGTTGTTGGTTGGAAGGTACCAGAGGCCAACAGGTGCAGCACAGCCAGCAGCTTTGTCTGCGGAGGGATGTTGGTTGTCCGCTGTGTTGGTACCGTCAGCCTGTGGGAAATGTGGGTCATGATGCGGAGGAAGGTTGTCCTTTTGAGCCTGTAGTGGGCAATGACATCCTCTGGCGTTAAGTCTGCGAGGCTGATGCGTTTTCGGAAGGTCCGCTGTCTTGTTCTGCGCTGGCTCGGTGGTGGTCGGGGGGGCTGGTCCTGGGGGCGGTGGCGGTGGGTGTTGTGGCCCTCTTGGGTCTCCAAGCTGCATGATTAGTAGCTCCATGGCATCTGTTGGTCTTCAGAGGTGGCTCTGGCCTGGCCTGGGCTCCCTTTATACTGCAGGTTTTCGTCCTACTTAAGACCAGAAAAAAGCAGGTGTTAAGTCCCTGCTGCTAACGTGAATATCGCGAAGTGGTGTTTTCGTGTGTTTTTGCACGGGAACGCCTACTCTGCATATCATTAGCGTTAGTTGGCGCTCTCATCCATGGCGATGTTTTTTGCGGCAGCTATCGCTGGGAAACTGGCGATTTCGGCAGTTTGCACCAGCTTGAGAATAGGGCGCTAAAGTGCGATAAATCGGTGATGTCTCCTTGAGAATATGCCCCAAAGTTTAGCTGTCACCCTGCCCAGATGTGCATCGGAGACAAGCTGCAGGCACACAGAGGAAAGTTAAGAGCAGAGAAATGTCCACTTTCTAAAAGTGGCATTTCTAAAATAGTAATGCCAAATACAACTTTCCCATTAAAGAGGATTCATTATTCCTATTCCAACCATACCAAACATAATACAGCTGCTCCTCTCTGATCAGGAATTACCACTTAAAGATGAATAAGAGAATTCCCAATGTAAGCCCATGAGATGAGCAGGCCTCACAGCAGTACAAAGTAAATGTAGCTGTTTGTCACTGCCAGGACATGCACATCTTAAAAGTACATGTCCTACCTTTTAGTTACACAGCACCCTGCCCTTAAGGTCACTTAGGGCCTACCTTAGGGGTGATTTAGGTGTACCAAAAGGGGATTTTAAGGCTTGGCAAGGTGTTTTAAGTGCCAATTCGAAGAGGCAGTACACTGCACATACATGCCCTGCAATGTCAGCCCTGAGACAGGTTTGAAAGGCTACTGGTGTGGATGGCGCAATCAGTGCTGCAGGCCAACTAGTAGCATTCAGATTATGGGCCTTGGGTATATGGTATGCCACTTTACAAGACACTTAGCAGTAAACTAAATATGCCAATTGTGTACACACCAATTGTTAGAAATGGGGGTCTCTAGTTGGAAGAGGTAGGTACCTTTGACCAAGTAGGGGCCCTTGCTTCTAGTCAGGGTAAGGGGGCTACACTCCTAAAATAACCCCTGCTCACCCCCTTGGTAGCTTGGCACGAGCAGGCAGGCTTCTCTCAGAGGCAGTGTGTAAAGCATTTGTGAACACATACAGTGATACAGTGAAAACACTACAAATGGACACCACACCAGTTTAGAAAAATAAGTAATCTTTATCTAGATTTAACACAAGACCAAACGACAAAAATCCACAATACAGTATTCAAAAATATGACTTTCAAAAGGTAGAAATAGCTTAGTTCAATGTAGATGGGAAATGCGACACTTTACTCTCAAAGTACCTTGGGTGCGTAACGCAATATAAACAAAAGGGTCGCAGGGAAGGCGATGCGTCAGTTCCTTACTTCGGGGGAGGCGGCGCACCTGTTCCTTACTGCAGCGCAGGGGAGGCGATGCATCTGTTCCTTACCGGAGAGGAGGCGAAGCGTCTGTTTCTTACTGCGGTCCGGTTATGATGCAACAAGATGGAGCCGCGATGCGATGATCCGGTGGGATGCGACAAAATGGTGTCTTTGTTGCAATGCGACAACTTGGATGCGATGCGTGCACGCCCAACGGCCGTGCGGCGAAATCAGTGGTTTCTTGAGCCACGACAGGCCCTGCGACGCGCTTCTCCGGTGATGCGACGGCAACCTCTGCGGCGGCGGCACGCTTTTTCGGTGATGTGACAGCGGCACGCTTCTTCGGTGATGCGACGGCAACAGCTGCGGCGGGGACATGCTTCTTCCTCGTTGCGTCGCGCTTCCAGCTCCCAGCGACACGCAGTCTCTAGAGGGCCCAAACCAACAGCAGGCACCACTCTGCAGGTAGAATTCCCAGCAAGGAAATTCAGGGGGAGCTGGGGGTGAAGTCTTTGTGTCCCTGAGACTTCAGAACAGGAGGCAAGCTCAGCTTCAAACCCTTGGAGATCTTCCTCAAGATGATTAAAGTAAACACAAAGTTCCTTTTCTCCTTTCCTTGGCAATAAGTAACCACTGCAGGCCAACCCCAAACAGTCACCAGTGCAGGGGCAGTCTCCTCCTTCAGCTTCCTTAGTTTCTCTCCTTGGTAAAGGTTCGTCTTGATTCCCAGAAGTGATCTAAAGTTCTGGGGTGTGGGCCCCACTTTTTATACACACAATTTCTTTGTTCTCTGAAGGCAGAGAGTGTCTGTACCCAGCCCAAACCAGTTCTGTCCTCCCTGGTGCAGCTTCCTGGCAGGAGGTGGAGACAGCATTGTTGAAAGCAGACCTGGCCCAGGTAGCTGAAAAGAAATCTCCTCCCCCTACTCTCTATTCTATGTAGGCTCAGGCAAGTGAAAGGAAATCTCCCCCCCCTACTCTCTATTCAACTCAGGTCCTATTCAGCCCAGCCCTGACTCATCAGACTGCTGGAGCCAAAGCCCTCTCCAGCCCCCTGTCACTCACAAACCAGTCATGGAATACACACACCTAGCAGAGGCATACTGGATGGTTAGGCAAGAAAATACCTACTTTTTAAAAGTGGTATTTTCAAACACAGAATGTAAAAATCTGAGTTCATGCATACTAAACTTTATTTTCCTATCTTGTTCCTAGGGTCAGTTATGTTTGTAAGATGTTATAAACTAACTCCCCATTCTGGCCTATGGGAACAGATAGCCTTGCAATAGTGAAAAACGAAATTGGCTGTAATTCACTATCAGAACATGCATCACACACCAGGGCATGTTCTACCTTTCACAAACAATGCACCCTGCCCACAGGTGTACCTTGGGCCTACCTTAGGGGTGACTAACATGTAGAAAAGGGAAGGTTTAGGGACCGGCAAGTGGGTGCACTTGCCAAGTCGACATGGCAGTCCCAGACTGCACACAGGCTCTGCAATGGCAGGCCTGAGCCATATTTTACAAGCTGCTTCTGTGGGTGTCACAATCAGTGCTGCAAGCCCACCAGCAGCATTTGATTTATAGGCCCTGGGCACTCATGGTGCACTGTACTAGGGTCTGACAAGTAAATCAATTAAGCCAATCATGGAGTCACGAATCCATTACAGCAATTTACAATAGGGAGCACTTGCACTTTGGCACTGAACAGCGGTGGCAAAGTGCACCAAAGCATCTAGACCAGCAAAACATAGCAAAAACATAGGAGGCAACAGTGAAAAAATGGAAGGTAGACCCACACCAATGGTGCCAGGTCTAACACCAATGTTACCAACTTTACCATGTTTAAGGGAGAAGCACATGCACTTTAACACTGGTTAGCATTGGTAAAGTGCTCAGAGTCCTAAGGCCAACAAAAAGTTACAGTCAATGTTTTTTATTTTCAAAATTAAAATCCCAAAGTGTGATTTTCTTTTAAAAAATAAAACAAAGTCAATGATCCCCTCACCATGGAAGTTTCATCCCATGGAGTGAGGGCCATTTTACGGATTTCACTGTCCCTTACCGCCAGGTTTGTTACCTGGATGTGACGGACAGTAAAAACTGGCCTTTTGTCTGCCCACTCTAAATAGGGTGGTCAGACAAGTGACCAAACCTCCGACAGCCCTTACTCTGTCGGTCCGTCAAAGTTGTATATCGACGACGGAGACAGCGCAGTATCCACCTTCAACATACTGAAGGCCCACCTGACTCAAAATGAGGTGGGCGGACCTTTGGTTTGGTCAAGAGTGTCGTCTCTGCCAAACTATAAGTCAGCCATCAAGCATATTGAATACATGTACACAATAACGTGTGTTAATGAGCAAAATTGAGGAAGGGGTTCACAGTGCTTGTTATCTTGCTTTCTTTAGGGAGTATTCTCTAAAGCTTTATGTCTTGTAAGCAGTATTATACACCTTGATAACTTCTGGATAACTGAGATGCCTACACTTGGGCTACCTTGTAAGGTTTCGGGCAACCACACTTTTAGTTGGATCTTGTCTCCCGTTATGTTCCTATGATGTACTTCGGAGTAGTGTCCATTTATGACATGCATCACGAAGACGTCTAAAGGCTGATCTCTGTTCTGAACTGAGAGTGAGTTAATCCAGTAGCTTCAGAGGATTGAAGAGCCAATTGTGTACAGACCAATGTTACCAACTTTACCATGTTTAAGGGAGAAGCACATGCACTTTAGCACTGGTTAGCATTGGTAAAGTGCTCCTAAGGCCAACAAAAAGTTACAGTCAATGTTTTTTTATTTTCAAAATTAAAATCCCAAAGAGTGATTTTTTGGCGCCTCAGAGCCAGGGGGGTGGCTATCAATAGTGCAGCAGGTGCAGTGTCACCGGGGTACGGGCGTGTGAACCGCCTGCTGGACCCCAAACATAGGTGTTTTTGGGGCCCACTTTCAGTGTATGACGCCTTTGCTATGCCAGTGCTTGGAGCCAGAGTCACTCGCCAGGATAGGACATGGATTTCATACTTTGAAACTGGCTGAATATTATTTGTTAACAGTACAATTGAGAAAATGATTTTGAACATGCTGTGTTTTCTTATGCTTAGTAGTAAATCAGAAAGCTGCATAAAGGAGAAAAATATAAAACACATTCTAATGTACAACCACATTTTATGTGCATCAATGCAAATGCTCTTTAAGGGGCACATTACATTTTGGAGACAAAAACATATTGTTCCTTTTTATGTTGACCCGTTCCAAAAAAACAGTGGATCATGCAAAATGATTCCCAGCTTTCCATTATTTCTTCACCTTTCCCCTGCTCCCCGTGATCAGGGACTGCCTGGTCCAGTGAATCAACTGTAGATACTGGACTGTTGTATCATAATTATTTACTATTAAACTAACGTGTAACCTGCTCTATATTTCAGCCACCAGAGACCTGCTTGGATCACCAGACGCAGGACGGAGCTGGGCTGAACTGGAGCGACTACTTGCAGAGGGTGCTAGATCTAAAGGACACTGTCATGGAGGGCAGAGAGGGCCAGGGAGACAGTGAGGGGAAAGATGAAGCCAATGAGTCCACTAAATGGCGTTGGACAGAGCAGGGCCTGTCTATTTTTCAGTATAGGGAGGATGGTCACACAGAAGTTTCATTTACCCCAGGTCTGGTGACTGTCAAAACATACACCGGGAGTACAACCACCACAGTATTATTTAGAGAGAAGGGTGTCTCTTTAAATGTGTCACCTCGGGATGGGTCAGTCTTTCGCCATTATCCTTGCAGTTTAGATCTGAAGCTGGGATGGCTGAGTGGTTATGCTGAACAGCGAGGAGGCATTCTGAGTGGAGGTGAGCCGCAGGGGAGGGGTACAGAGTTTGTGGGCCATCTGTGTTTGGGGAAAGGAGAGAGTACAGGTCAGCAGGCAGGCATGGGTGTGGGCAGTCAGGGATCGAATGGAGCTGAAGAAGGGTTCAAGAAGCCATTGGACTGCGAGGGGCTGATTAGCGGGGAGCAGAGGTTTTTGGGTGCAGGTGAGGCAGGGGAGCCTGAAAAGGCTGAAGAGGCAGAAGAGGCAGGACAGACATTGGGGGCAGAAGGAGTCAGCCAGGGATGGGGTTCAGAGGAAGAAGTGTCAAGGCAGCAGTGGGACTGTGAGGGGCTGATTGGTGGGGAGCAGAGGTTTTCGGGTACAGGTGAGGCAGGGGAAACTGAAAAGGCTGAAGAGGTAGGACAGATATTGGGGGCAGAAGGAGTCAGCCAGGGATGGGGTTCACAGGAAGAAGAGTCAAGGCACCAGTGTGACTGGGAGGGGCTGTTTGGTTGGGAGGAAGGTTTTTGCGGTGCAGGCATGGCAGGAAAGGCAGACCAGGCAGGAAAGGCAGACAAGGCAGGATATAGGAGGAGAGTAGAGGTGGTCAGCAAGGGATGGAAGTTAGGGCAAGATGGGTCACTACTGCAGTGGGCTTCTGAGTGGCAGTTCAGTGAAAGTGTGGACACTGAAGTGGAAGAGCCGTCTAGTATGGATAGTGGAGATGCCTTGGAGGGACGAATTGAAAAGGTGGAGGAGTTAGAGGAACAGGCCCTTGTGGATTTACCTGATGAGGAAAGTCTAGAGCACCACCTCTCAGACGACTGCACTGAGGTAAAAATATCTCTTATAATTAAAAGTGATTTGTCAGTGAATGCACACAGTATGTGGAACAGTTGTATCATGATAGGATTAAATTGCCCTTTAACAGACCACATTCATGTAGAGGCATGAACAGAGTAAGGAAAATTACAGAAATTGTGAGCTCCCCGTTAGTAAATAGATTTTCTCCTAACCCCCCTCCGCCACCACGCCCTCAAGTGACTCCACATGAAAGGCCGGAAAGTCAAAAATGAGACCAGATAAAAACTATCACCCAGTCAAGAAGCTCCATGTTCAATCACTCATCAAACACCATCTCTCTCAGTTTTGAAATAACTTTACAGTTGGGACATACAAATCAAACGGGAACTTCACCCATTCTGGAATGTAGTGCAAAACCACCATTCCCATGATCCTTTGCATATCACAGTGACTCCAGACCTTAGGTTGCAGTCACAGCAGAATTAACGCATGAGCAAGTGTGGGTACAACCACTGTCAATGAGGAACACCCACATTTTATCTTTAAGATGTAATTTGTGTTTAGAAATATACATATCGGACCATAATGCCTTTGCCCTTGTTGTTAGGCAAATACCTCTCAAGTTTTTGAAAGCATCACATTTATTCATATAGAATATGTTCTGATTGGCTAAGAGGCAGCCTTTGTTACATATTTTTTATTCATCTACCACTTGAGTGACATAAGTATATGAGATATTTTCCGCTTACTTTTCTGGCGTTTTCCAATTTAATATCAGAGAGGTTTAGGTTCTTAAGAGGTCCATGGACAAAAAGTGTACCATTCCCCCTAGATTCTGTTCCTCCTCCTGTTGGTCAATCCAATCGAGGAGGTCAACATGGAGCATTCAGAAGAGTGTACAGGGAGGCAGTGTCAGATCGAAGAGACCCCATAAACTTTGTATTCATTATTTGCTGAGCCCTTCATTCTTCTGATAATCTGCATGAGTACAGGTTATTCGTGTCAAAGGGATCAGTGGTGGCAGGAGAGGTCTACTCATTAGAAGTATAAGTGGATGTCAGTGTGCATAGAAGTGCAATCCACCCTTTTCTTGTCTCTGGTAGCCAATTCCAATTGCCTCTTTATTCATCACTTTTCAGCAGAGTATTGATCATGAATGAAGGTGGCTTTTACCACCTTTTCCACTCAAGGTTTTTCATTTTTTATTTCAGCTTTCTATACAGCTCTGCGTTCATGTGGACTTTAAGGCACTAACTGAATTATTGGAAAACTCAATATTATCATATATAATGCATATAATCAGGAACACCTTGGTGCAGAATTCCACCAATTAAACCTGTTTTTTTATTTTCTTTGCCCCACGTAGAACCTGGTCACCATACAATGGATGTGATTTGTGAACAATCTGTGATTTCTGCTAGAGATGCAGCCTTGTTTTAGATTATCATTATGTCACTATTTTACTTCAGCTTGTTTGTACCCTCAGAAGCATCTGACCTTGGGAAATTCTCCCTAAGGTCAATAAGCATTTATCTAAAATGCTCTTTGTAACTAGATTGAAAGAGATGCTTACTGTGCGATAGTAGTGTCTCCAGCATGCAGCCGCGGCCCGTGCAGGTAGGAGCGGTGGGGCCGGCTGGGGGGGATTTCGACAGACGATGAGGGAACATTAAATAAATAATTAATTTTCCCTCGTCATTGTCCGTCGAAATCCCCCCACCCGGCCCCACCGCTCTTACCTGCACAGGGCGCAGATGCCAGCATGAAAAGCTTCACACGTAGTTGCCATAGCAGCCACTCAGCAGGATCCAGCAAGGCTGACTAGGGAGCCCGAGTGCTTTTTTTGGGGGATTGTAAAACTTTGCACCTTAACTGCTAAATTACAGTTGAAAATGGAGGATATTCTGTCTCTGATCTGTGGCACCTCAGATCCATCACTGTAGTTGTTTCATGCTGAGTCTTCAGACATGGAGCAGGAAAATCAATGTCTGTGTTTTGAAACACGATGGTGGGTGGTGGTGCACCAGTTAGTGCCAAGAGTTGAGGCAAGACATACTGGTGGAGCTGCGTGGGAGTCAGTGAGTACTCTGGCAGGTGGGATGTTGAAGGACTGACCTTAACAGTACTCACGGGCCAGAGCCCTTGTGTTGCTCTTGCATCATGCAAGGCTTGGCTTAGTAAATCCAGAGTAACTCAAGGTAGAGTAAATCCAGTGCTTAATTTGTAATAAAACAAGTGCCAGGGCCCTTGCCAGCAGGCCACTGCAGCTCGCACCACACATTGCCTCTACCAGCGCTTCCAATGGCAGTACAAATATACTTACTAACCATCACCCTCTGACAAGTGTGACAATTCAGACTATTCCAGTCCCCCAAATCTATAAGAATGGCACGGGCGTCAGTGAATAGTCATTTTTAATGTATAGTGAATTAATAAACAACTGCTGTTGTGCTCATCTTTAAATTAGACAGGCAGAGCCACCATGTGGCAGACTGTTACAAGCCCCGTGGTTAACAATTAAGTGCCTGTGCCGAGCACCGGGAAACCCCGGCTCAAATTAAGCACTGCGTAAGTTGCTGGCTTGCGTTATTCTGCATTCGGAAGGCATTCCATTGGTGGAGCATCAGCGTTCCCATGCAACCACCATGGATTTTGATGCAATCCCAGATTTACTAAGGATAGCAAACCTGGGATTACGTCAAAATGGTGCACCTTCCCAATGGAAACGTAAAAAGGAGAAATATCTTTATTTCTTCTCATTGTTTCCTCTTTCTAAATGAATATGTGGCACACATAGAAAGAACACAATGCCTCCAAGGAATGTTTTTGTGCAGGAACATACCCCTTCCTGCACAAAAACAATCCTGCCTGTAACCCTTGCACCATGGCCGAAGGGTGCCTGCATTGGCACTAGGCTGCACTGAGTGCGCCAGCCCAGGGAGAGGGCAGGAATATCTCAGTAGATATGGTGCATTCCTGCTGTCTCCATGCCACGCAACGTAGTGCAGCGCAGCAAGTTGTCTTGCTGCGTTGCATGGCCAGCCATTTTGATAAATCTGGCCTTCAGTTTCTAAATGGCAGACATGAGGGTAGGGCTGTTTGTAAATCACAATAATAATTCTTGTTGTTTACTTTACAGGAGCTTGCAGCTGATGCTCCGGAAGAAGGTAATGACTGCATCTTCTAGATTTGTTTTTTATTTGTTTGTTATTGAAACATTTTTCCCCAGTAGATTTCTATTGTTTTTTCAAAATTATCATACTTAGCATATTCAATAAATGTCACCACAGTTATAGATTTCTTGCCCTACTGAGCATTTTGTAAAGAAACTACCATAATTTGTGCATGAACCTTCGACTCGCATCATCTCTGTGAGGTATTAACATAACATAATTCAACCAGTGAGGCAACGTATAATCAAAGAAAGAAAAAACAACAACCGCCGCACCCCTTCCCAATGGAGTGAAATGTGACATTATAATTTTCAAAGCCACTGACCAGATCACAAAAAAGAAACAAGATAATGTTTTCACCTCAATTTATATATCCTCTCCAGTTGCATCAATGTTGTCAAAATACTCAGCATGTATACTTCTAAAATACATAATGCCAACCTCTTCGCGGGGGTCAGATGTTTCACTAGGCCTCAAAGTTTCACAAAAAGTTATCCCACTTTGTGTTTTGTGTGCTCCACCCACCCCAGTTTGGGGGCCCAACAGTGTATCAATGTCTTCTTAGGCCCACTTACGAATGCCCCTCAGCCTCTCTAATTGATGGTGCTGATGCTGCCTTCCAGGCTATTGCGATGTGCCTCTTCGCTAGATCAGACCATCAGCTCAAGTAAGCATGAAGTCATGTCTTTCGGCGTCAGTCGACCCGTCAGTTCAGCCAAACATTTAAGTATTTCATTCCAAAATCGAGATATTACCATACAGGGCCATACAATATATACAAAATCTGCATCTTCTTCTGCACATCAGGGGTATTTGGTTGAAGCTCCCGGGTACATGCAGACCAATAGTTTAGGGGACAAAAAGGTGTGGTGTATTTATTTGTTTATATGAAGTTTTATATATTGTGTGAACGTGACCCTGGAGGGTATTGGAGTGCTTTACAAATGGCCAGGCAAGAGGAAACAGGCAGAACAAACATATACGCTAACAGTACGCAGTGTAACTAAGGTAAAGGCCAATAGGTCAATAAACAAGGTCATAGCAGGAGAGTAATAACCATGGGTGTAGACACTGCGCCCTATTGGCGTCCGGAGAGAAGAGCCAGTGGGTTCTAGGGTAGAAATGTATTCATCAGAAGCACACTGACTTCTTTTTTGAATGACGTAATTGAGGGATCAATCTGATTTCAGGTGGCAGGGAGTTCCAAATTCTCGGTTTTAGGTTCTTGTTATGAAATTTCTGAGGTTTCAACAAGAAGGTGCTGGTGATTCTAGAGGATCTCTAGGTGCCAGTAAGCTCCAGTCTTTCAGCTAGGGACTTTGGTGTGTTGAATAGGGGTGGGTGAAGAATTCCGTTCCGCCAGCAGAGTTTGCAGAGTTTTGCCCATTCTGTGCGGAGTGCGGAGTTCGAAAAACTCTGGGAAGTGCCGCAAGTTTTTTTCTCGAGCAGCTCGCCAACAGTAATTTGGCGAGCGCTTGTGAGAAAAAATTATATGCTAGACCTCCTCCTAGCAAGATTTCTGATCGCGGGCGGTCATGGCAGGTCGCGACCGCTCGCGTTGAGAAATCTGCTATTCGCTTTGAGGAAGCTGCCGCTCAAGTAGAATGTCTACTCGAGCAGCAGAAAGCAGCAGCGCCCTCTGGCACGACATGTAGTGCCGTTCGCACTGATTTAACAGCACAGGACAAACTCCCGGTTCTAAAAATCTGTGCGAGCAGCGCGATTTAACAGACTCCGCTGCTGGCGGAAGTCCGTGGAGCACGGCAGAGTTTTTCTGCACTTCGCAGAGTTCAGCGGAGTAAAACTCCACGAATTCTGGCCAGGCCTAGTGTTGAAGTGTATGGCTTTATGGGTCATGCAAGCAATTTTCAGCTGTATCCTTGCCTCATAGGGGAGCCAGGTTAGAGATTTCAGATCAGAAGTGATTGCCCTTCAGTTAACTCAGCCCTCAACAGTCGTTCCCACCATTCTTTTAGATACACAGGACCAGATTTATCAAGGTTTTGAATTGTGCTTACACCATGCAATTGGGTGCAAGGGTGACACAAAACCTAAGTGAGATTTATCAAGTCACGCAAGGCCATCTTGCGTGGGCCTGCATGGCTTGATAAATCTAGAGTAATGCAACGCAGTGCAAATCTCTGCCTTGCGTTCATCTACGGCAGGGAGGCATTCCATGGGTGAAGAGTAGGTGTTCCCAAATATCATTCTTTCTCCTAATTCTTTCCTCTTTCTGCAGCACACATAGAAAGAGGAACATGCCTCTCAGGAGTGTTTTTGTGCAGGAAGGTGTCTGTTCCTGCACAAAAACAATCCTTCCTACTATGCAGGCACCCTTGCACCATGATGCAAGGGTGCCTGCATTGGTACTAGGAAGCCAAAAGAGCGCCAGCGCTAGAAAAGGACAGGAATGCGCCATATAATGGTAAATAGGGTGCATTCCTGTCCTTTCCCTCTCACACAGTGTAGCAAGGTGGCTTGCTGCTTTGCGCTGCATGAAAGAATGAAATGATAAATCTGCCTCTTAGTCTTCAACCCAAAGTGCTGCACGAGCTCCATGTACAAGGAAGTGACTGCCTTTCTATGAAGGTCATGAGTTAGTAATAGCTGTAGATACTGCAACATAGTATGCTCATCGTTGCCTGTATCCCAAATGACTTCATCACCCTGCTGGCCATCAACTCATAAGACTTCCTCTTTCTCGGGAACCTGAACTTCCACCTGGAAAACTCCAATGACACCAACACAACCAATTTGTTTAAGAGCATGGAAATTCTCGGCCTCTACCAACTGGTTACGGACTAAACACACATCAGTGGACATACCCTTGACCCCATTTTCAAAGCCAGCGACAGAATCGGGTACCGCCACGCCACCGAAATCACCTGGTCTGACCACTCCATTGTCCACTTCCATATCTCAACCACCCCTTCTACACCCGCCCCCCAACTTCCCTTACCTCTGGACCAACTCCCTTAATGCTCTTCTCCCGATGCCACTACCTACCTCGAAGAAGCAGTCAAAAACTTCATTTCATGGATCAACAAATGCGCCGACAAAGTCGCACCTCTCAAACCCACCAAAACCGGACGATCCTCCAAACATCACAACTGGTTCACACCAGAGCTCAAGACCCACAAGCGCACCTGTAAGCGACTTGAGAGGATCTGGCACACCAGCAAGACAAACATTGACCGTGACAATTTCAAACTAGCCCTCAACGGGTACCACCACCAACTCAGAACCACCCAAAAAAATGCCCTGGCTTCCCACCTGGACGCCAGCATGAACCACAGCAAGGAACTTTTCTGCATCATCAGAGGATTTTCCAACCCCACAGCCACCGAGAAAACTCTCGACACTCTCGCCGACTTCTTTTACACCGAAATCACCACCATCTATGAGAACTTTGAACCCCAACCACCGGTAATCAAACTCAACAGACTCTTCAACAACACTGACCTTCACAAAGGCTCACTAAGCACATGGGAGCTCCTCTCTGCAAACAAAACTGCCACCATCATGGGCTCCATCCACTCGAGAGCCCTGCCCCCACCACATGTTCGACCTAGGAAAAAGCACCATCAGCAAGGAACTCACCACAATCATCAATGCATCCATCACATCAGGGATGGAAACAAGCAGAAGTCAAACCGCTCCTCAAAAAACCAACTGCAGACCCCAAAGACCTAAAAAAAACTACAGCCTCATCTTTCTACTGCCATTCCCAGCCAAGGTGCTAGAGAAAGCAATAAACCTCCAACTCACCTTCCACCTGAAAAAGAATGACCGACTGGACCCCTCCCAATCCAGATTTTGGCCAAATAACAACACCAAGACCACCCTGATTGCGGCCACAGAAGACATCAGGACTCTCCCAGGCAGGGGAGAGACTCCAGTCCTGATCCTCCTCGATCTCTCTTCAGCATTTGACTATGTGTCCCACCACACCCTCCTGCATGGTCTCCACCAAATGGGGATCCAAAGGAGAGCCCTCGAATGGGTCTCGTCCTTCCAATCCAGACAAACCCAAGGCATCCGCCTCCCACTTTTCACCTCAGGACTGAAAAACATCATATGCAGCATCCCATAAAGATACTCTCTAAGCCCGACCCTTTTCAACACTAGCCACCCTGGTCAGATCCCCCGGCATGAACATAATCTCCTACGTGGACGACACTCAGCTCATCCCCAGACCCGACGGACATCAAATCTAACTTCCACAGGTGCATGACCAGCGTCGCAAGCTGGAGCTGGATGCAAAGCAGATGCCTTAAGATCAACACAGACAAAACAGAAATACTGATCTTCGGGAGCAACAACTCCCTGTGGGACGAATCCTGGTGGCCAATGGAGCTTGGCCCCACACCCACATGCACACCCACAGAGCACGCAAGAAACCTTAGAATAGTACTCGACAGCAAGCTCTATATGAGAAATCAGATAAACTGTCTCATCCTCCTGCTTCCTTACCCTGCGCTTTCTCAAAATAATCTTCAAATGGCTCCCCCTTGAAGTCAGATGCACCGTCACCCAGGCCCTCATCACCAGCCTACTAGACTACGGCAACTCCCTCCTTCTCCCTCCAGAATGCAGCAGCCAGGCTCATCCTCAACCTCCGAGGCATACCCACATCTCCCCCCACCTCAAAGCTCTACACTGTCTTCCCGTTAGCAAATGGTACCAGTTCAAACTGCTCACCCATGCCTACAAAGCCCTTCACAACAAGGGACCAGCCTACCTCAACCATAGGGTGAACGCACACCAACCCACTCGCAAACTTCGCTCTTCATGCCTCTTCTTGACCCACACACCCCGCATTCACAGACGTGGGTCGCTTGCTCACTGTGCCACTGGATTCAAGCTAGCCTGGCTGAAGAAGGGTGACATACCCTGAAACCGGTCCCAGGATGCTTGTTTCCGGTCCAGGGAGGACCTGGCCTGGCAGTTCGGTCTGGACTGTTCCCATGGGGCACAGGGTCAAGACTGATTTGCATATGGCTGGGTCCAAACTGGGGTGGCATAGTGGGCAAAAGAATGATGGATTTAACCCAGATCTTTTGACTGGGGGAGAATGTTTGCATTGTCAGCATTCCGTCCATCATTTGTTTGCTGTAACAGTTATACTACTGTAGCGCAGTCTGGAAAAATTTTCACTTTCCAATTTTGTACTATCCAGAGGCCCTTGGAATGTGAGGTCTGTAAGAAGTTGTCTCTATCACGTTAATTAAAAAGCAACCTCACCACTAGTGTGGAAGGAGCTCCTAGGATTGGTGGTGTGCTTGGACCTCTATTGGCTCGTTCCACTGAGAAAAATTGTTTTTGATTGTTTTCCAGCAAGGACTGTGTCAACAAACCATGACGCAAGAAATAGTTGCATTCTGGGGCCTTCCACACACTCTGGGAGGCAAAGATCTAGTGACACCTTATGCAAACATGACACTCTTGGGCCAATGTGGATGTTTGTTGTATAGTAGACGAGTGAAACGTCTGCTCCTTTTGCTCACCATCGTGCCTGTGGGGGAGAAGAAAGCTAAGTTAAAGTGTGTCCCCCACCTCAGGCCCTATCTCACACTACTGAGAGGTCCGACCTCTGTTGATGATGAAAGACTACATTAAGGTTCTGTGCAATCTCTCATGTTCATCCTCTTTCCTACAGTTCACACAACATCACAATGCAGTGACAATTTTGATTCTCATCGGTTTCACTGCATAGAGAATCGTGATTTTATTAGAGACAAGGAGGCTAGCATTAAGGATAAACCTTTATTTACCACTTCCAAGCAGCACCTTTAAGGAAACTCAAATAGGGGTCGTTGCCAAGATGGCGGTCGGGTGAGACGCACTTTCTGGTCCCTCTGACTCCGCCACGGAATAGCTACTTTCAGCACTGTCCTGCCCTGCCCTGCTTCCAATGTAAGGGAGCAGTACCGGAGTGTGGGGAGAGTCCCCCCAGCGGCGAGTGTCTAGACGAGCCTGGAGATACCCAACGGCGGTTGTCGGAGCTGGGGCCTCCCGACCACGAACCTGTGTGGTGGTCATAGGGGGGAGGACTGGCGGCTGCTTGAAGCGAGAGCAGAGGGGAGCCCGCTGGCTGGGTTCATCTGGTCTGGAACACTGTGGCCAGCGTGTGGGCCCCCCTGTCATCAGAGGCCAACCTAACTGTCCCCGAGGCGGGGCGGGGCTGCTGCCGTCACATGTGTTCAGCCATTGCCTCTTTGTATGGGGTGCTGGCAGGTGCCGCAGAGCAGTTCCAGCTGCCACAGGTGGAGTCCCGCCAGGGGGGCAGTGCAGCATGCCAAGCTTCAGCGGGGAACCGGGCAACCCCTTGCGGACCCCTGCCCCGACTCCACTTCCTCAAGGCAAACGGAGAGCAATGCCTGGCTCTGTCGGATTGGCGGTGCCCAAGGGCCGCTTAGGCAGGGCCTGCGGCCACCGCGGGGAGAGCACAGGACCATGGCACAGGGCTCATTACATCATGCAGCTCCCACCATGGCAAGGTATGTCCACAGTTATGATTCCGCTCTGAGAGTCATGTGCCCACCAGGCCCGGGAGCCAAGCAGCTGTCCGCTTCAAGCTGGTGCTCCAGTCGCTGCCTACTGGGCAAGGCAGCTCTCTCGATGCAGCGGGTTGGCCCACTCCCGCAGGATCCCTCAGCGCAAATGTAGGGATAGTGAATTGCTGCGAGATCAGCTGCTATGCACCCCCACTTCGCTGGTTATCCTGTAGCTCCTCAATTAACTGCCGCTGATACAGCAATATGTCGTCCACACCACTCAACGCCCTGGCCCCAACACTGCAATCACCACCGCCGGAGGCCCACGGACCCTCTCGCCCGGTCTGCCCAGGCCCCTGCTACGGATGCCTCTCCCATGGTGGCTGGTCGCGTGCCCTGCTCTGCTTCTCTGGGGACAGGCCAGGCGGGGGCCCAGCGGCCAGGCACCCTCACGCTCCTTCGGACCTCTCAGGTACCGGTGGGAAGGCCTCTTTCCTGTTCAGTGCAGCACCCCCCAGGTGGGGGGGGGCACTGCGTGCCCCTGCAGTGGTCCACCCCCAACCAGGCCCCCGCAGGCCGCTCGCAGTCTCCCCTCTCGGGGGAGTCTTGGCAGGAATCCCCCCAGTAGAGGGACCTACGATGGAGAGCTGATAGAGACGCCACCCACTATACACACGGGCTGCTCGGAGGCCAATCTTGCGGGGACAAATCCACACACCCCTGGTGCTCTGGGCCTGGACGGCGGGCAGCGCCGGGGAGGTCGGCGCTCTACTTGGGGGGTTGCCTGATTGTCTGAAGAGATCCTGCTACAGGCGCCCGTGAAGGGTGACTTACGTGCCAGATAACTTTGCATTAGTTGGAGGTTCCAGGCACCGGAGATCGTGTGCGCAGACATCCCTTGTCCCGGAGCACAGATTGGGGAGCCCTCATCATGTTGGCCGTCTGAGCTAAGAAAGGCCGATCACTAAGAGATATGCTGACCAAGTCAATGGCCGCTGGAGCCCCCTCTAAATCCCCTTCATGTGAGGGGGACCCCCAGGTGGAGGCGGAGGACACGGATGGTCCGGCCACAAAAACTTTCATGACGTCGCTCTTCTCATCCCTCCACGAGGATCTACAAGCTATGAATGCCCAGCTCTCTGCGGACCTGAAGGAAGGTGTGTCGGGACCTACAGAAGGTGGAAGGCAGGGTGGCCACGATGGAGGAGCGTGAATCCAGGAGGGATGAAGAGATGGAAATGATGCAACAGGAGATTCTCCTGCTGAAAGAACAGCATGTTGAGCTTCAGGCCCACACGGAGGACCTAGAAAACCAGTCCCGCCAGAACAACATCTGAATTCGGGGAGTTCCGGCCCGGGCTGAGGGAGAGGACCTGCGGAGCTACATCGGGGCTCTGTTCCACCATATCTTAGGGTCTCCTGAAGGAACGGACATTCAGATTGACTGGGTACACAGAGTTGGTCTGCCCAGATCTGGAGGTGCCCCTCCTGCGGACATGCTCGCATGCGTGCACAACTTTTAACTCAAGGTGTCGATCCTTCGCCGGCCTAGGGAGAAGCATCCTGTCCAGTTCGGGGACAACGAACCAGTGTTGTACCAGGACTTGTCTGCGATCACCCTACAAAAGTGCAGAAAATTCCGTCCCGTCACGGCGCATCTCAGAGGAGAAGGAATATCGTATTCCTGAAGGCACCACTTTCCCCTCATCTTCCGCTATGAGGACAAGCTGCAGCAAATAAGATCCCTCAAGGAATCTCTGGACGTGTGGGGCTCAGGGAGGAGATGGTGGCGGAGGGGAGGTCCAGCTCTCCAGGAGACAAAGTCCGCAAACAGCACAAGTGGTATAAGAAGAAAGGATTCTCGGGGAGGCACAGGCTGGACACGGCTACCATGGCCAAGGAAAGGCAGGCAGTTCTCTCCCCCTTGGCTGGCTCACCAGATTTACCGGAGGCTCCCCGAAATCGCTGCCGAGAGCTGGACAGGGGGCTCCGAGCTGACGGAGTCGGGGGCCTCACCAGCCACTCAGACATTTCCTCTTCTTCCTTCTCATCTAGCAGCTGCGATTCCTGGAAGGAGAGTCTGGATCGGCTGCCTATGCCCGACTGGCCGACGTCCTGTATCTGTTCTCCCACTTTGACAGACTGCTGTCACCACATGTTTCATTGATGGCTACTGTTTTGTCTGCATGTTGTTTTTTTTGTTTTCTGTGACTCCTCCGCACCAGACACACGCAGCGTGTTCCTGCGGACGCACCATGTCAATGCCAGCAGTGCAGGTGGCTTGCGTCTCCTCATCCACCTCAGCCCGAGGCACGTCATGCAATCCCCTTGCCCAGTGACCCATGCCTAGGGAATTAAAGATAATCAGCCTTAAAGTGCTGGGCCTGAATAACCATGTGAAGTGCACAGCAGTGCTGTCCCACTTGGAGTGGGTGGGAGGGGACATATGCTTACTCCAGGAAACCCACCTGTTCTCCAAAGACACCGCCCGCATGCGCTCCCGTTGGTTTCCCTGTCAGATCTGGTTCTCTGCCTCTCAAAAAACAACAGTATAGCTATTCTTTTTTTCCCTCAAATTCCACGGCAAGCTTATATCCACATTTGCCGAAACAAAGGAACTCTTTTTAGTATTACGCAAGCAATGGGGCTCCATGCACTTAAACCTGACCAATATTTACGCCCTGAACGAGCTGCAGGAACTCTTCATTCTTAATGCCTTGGTGATGGCTCCTGCGACCCTGGACCCTGCAGTATTGATAGGGGGGATTTTAACTTAGTCATGGACCCCACTATGGACTGCTCCAACCAGCGTTCCGCGCAAGCGGGAGCCTGTACACCTGTCGGCCTGGCTGGAGTATAGAGGGCTCTGTGATGTTTGCCACTGCCTACACACCATCGCATGAGACTACACTTTCTATTCGGCAGCAAATAAATCTTGTGCTCGCATTGACCACTTGTTAACATCCCCCACACTCACAGCCATTGTCAGAGAAGCAAGCATAGAGCCCCAATCCTTATCGGACCACGTCATGATCTCCTTAACCCTTCGGTCGGGAGACTCCCACTCCCGCGCTTCCTGGTGATGCCTTCGAGACACGCTCCTACAGTCCCCCACCATGACTGCCAGAGTACGTAAGGTCCTAGTAGACTATCTCCACGCCAATGATGTTGAGGGTGCGACCCTGTCGTCGGTGTGGGAAGCATTGAAACTTGTAGTATGGGGCAAATTTATCGCCATCTCGGTGGTGGTGAACCGGGCTCGACGAGAAAAGTGCCAACACCTGGCGCCTGCGTTTGCCGAGCTGGAATTGATCCAAAAGCGTACGGGTGGCCCCAGGGTCTGGCGGGACCTGGAACATAAGAGGCTGTTGCTGAAGCGGCTGTACCTAGATAGGGCGGAGTATGCCCTCCTACGGCTCCGACATAAATTTTACTTGAGCAGTGTAGGAAGCTGGCTCTGCATATACAATGCCTAAGTAAGGTATAGTGTGCACAGAGTCCAGTGATTCCCCAGAGGTATATCAGAGGCTAAATAAGATAATTACTAACAGCTCATTTTTTGTGGTAGTGTGGTTGAGCAGTTAGGCTTATCAGGAGGGTGTGTTAAGCATTTATTGTATTCACTCAATTAGGGCTGATGTCACATGCTCAGAGACAGAAACCAGACCAATTAGGTAAGTATAAAAAAGGTATACTTATGGTTTATTTCTAGAACCAAGCAGGACTTGGTACAGGTAGGTAATAAGTGCTTTCAAATGCACAACTGTTCAAGGAAATGCAGTTGTTCTTGTAATTGTAACAGTTACAGGTTGATATCACTTTTCAGAATACTTGGCATTACACAGTAAATACTCTCTGTTTACTTTTGGATTACGTTACAATAGTGCTCACTTTTCCCCATACATTAGCAGTTCTACATAGAACACTTTCTAGACCCAAAATCTCATACTATGAGTCCCTGTGGGAGGAAAAATGGTTATCGATCTCAGCGGTAAGTATTTGACTTACAAGGTTGAGGTTTCGGGGTTAGGACCAAGTTTCTCCAAGGTCCAAGTGGACACTATGGTTACACCGCCAGCAGCACTGGGGCAGCAGGGTGCAGAGTGCAGGGGCCCAACGTTAGTCAACAGGCTAAGGGGGCCTTTGGGTGGGATCTGCTGGCAAGCAGGCCAATTGAGTGTGGGAGAAAAGCTCCTAAGGTTGATGTCGGCACTGCAGGGGCCAACGACCAACACAAGAACTGCACCGCCAGCAGCACCGAGGCGGACAGGTGTAGGAGGAAAAGCGGACATCGTGGTCCATCGTTTTCGGAAAGTTGCAGGCTCGGTTGGGGGGACGTCTTGGAGGCGACCAATGACGATGGAAGGTGACTGGGAATCTGGGAAGATGCTTGGACACCATCGGTTGGGCCACGCAATGCAGGGAAGGCATCGAGGGCTGGGGTGTCTTCGGCATCGGTCTCCTTAGGCTGCGATTGGCCACAGTCTGCATCAGTCGGACAGACGTGGTCGGACTTCCTGGACTGCTTCGGTCAAGGGAGCAGTTGTCTTACCGCCTTCTGTCGCAGTCTGGGGGACCCTTCAAGTAAAGGCTGCAGGTTTAGTTTCAAAGCTTGTAGGAGGTTAGGAGTCACCGTATCCCAACTTAGGATCGCCGGGGGGACCTCTTTGGAGAATGGGGCCACTCGTCCTCGGGTCGTGGTGCCTGGGTGCAGAGTGGTGCACAATCGTAGAGTCTGGACTCTGACGGTTTAGTCTTTGGTTTGAGCAAATCCGGTACTCACGGGAGACAGAGTCTGATAGTTGAGTGCAGGGCTGGTCCTCCGGGCTATGCTGCTGTGGGACACGCCGGTTTCTTCGCTGTAGGCAGGTCATGGTTGGGACAGGCCGGTAGGGCTGGGGCCAAGTCAGTAGGTGTCCTCGGTTTCTTCCTCGGTCAGCACGGCTCTTTGGTCCTTCTTCTTTCTTCCTCGAATCTGAGGAGGCAACATTCGAGGTTGCCCCTAAATATTAAATTTAGGGGTGTTAAAGGGGTGTGTAGGTTGGGACCAATGGGTCCCTTCCTTGGGGTGGGTACACCCCCTATTATGCCACCCTCCAGTGGGAGGGGGTATGAGCCTCTTCCTAATTGGCTGAGTCCCCTCATCTTCAAGATGGAGGGGACTGAGATGTGTGCTTCACCACGCTTCCCTCACCTGGGGGGCGGGGTTGGCAACGGTAGGCACACCTCTCATCCTAACTTGGATATCCTGCCGATTCTCATGCCCAAGTGGGGGTCAGAACCGATGGGAGCCGGTTGATAGGGGCAGCAAAAGGCAGGGACAGCGTCCAAAGGCGGCAGGCCTTTGAAGTTTCCCCTTTTGTGGGTGCAGCCCATCCTAGGTGAGGAGGCATGACAACTCTACCCAGGATGGGCTTTGTTTCTGGACCCAGAGAGAGGAGGCCCTCTACCAAGGGGTCCAGAAACCTGTCTGGTGGTGGCAATGGCGGGCAGCCATTCAGGAACCACACCAGGGCTGGCCAGCTTTCAGGGGGCCCCTCTAAGATGCCGTCTGAGTACATTTTACATTAAATCCCACACTGGCATTAGGGTGGGTATAATGTGCTGTGACATTTGCTACCAAACTTCCCAGTGTTTAGTAAAGCCATTATGGAGCTGTGGAGTTCGTAGTGACCAACTCCCAGACCATATACTCTTTATGGCTTTACTACACTTACAATGTCTATGAATGGACTTAGACACTGTAGGGGTACAGGGCTCATGCCTCTGTACCCTCACCTTAGGACTAGGGCACCCTGCTAGAGGGGTGACTTACCAAGGCCTTAGGCAGTGGATTGCAGGCATGGCACGCAGGGTTGTGTGCCATGTCGACTCTTCACTTTTCTCTGCTCCAAAATACGCAGCCTGCTGTGGCAGAGTGTTTAGGTTAAGGTGCAGGGCCCCTAAGGGTGGCACAATAGGTGCTGCATCCCCAGAGGTCTTCTTTGGTCACAGTGCCCTTGGTACCTTTTACAAGGGGCTTGCCTGTGGCCAGGGATGTGCCAATTGTGGATACAAAGGTGCAATTTTGGGAAAGAACACAGGCCCTAGGAACCTGATTGGCAGGGCCCCAGGGCCCATCAAGTCGGGTTGCATCAGCTGTTAGGCAAAAATGGGGAGTAAACATCCAAAGAAGGGGTACTTTCCTACAAGCAGCGACCGATGTGGACGCATGCTCACGCATAGACTCTGCAGCAAAACCTGGATTCAAGCTAGCCAGGCTGAAGAGGGATGTTACCCTGAAACCGGTCCCAGGATGCTTGTTTCCGGTCCAGGGAAGACCTGGCTTGGCAATTCGGGCTGGACTGTTCCCATGAGGAACAGGGTCAAGACTGAATTGCATATGGCTGGGTCTGAACTGGGTTGGCGAAGTGAGCTAAAGAACGATGATGGACTCAACCCAGATCTGTGACTGGGGGTGAGTGTCTGAAAAGTTTCAGCGCTTCATCATCTCCTTGTGTCTGCTTTGTTCGCCCTAAGTTTGCAGGGCATACCCAGACGTGGGTCCCTTGCTCACTTTGCCACTGGATTCAAGCTAGCCTGGCTGATGAGGGGTGTTACCCTGAAACCAGTCCCAGGATGCTTGTTTCTGGTCGAGGGAAGACCAATCAATCAGGGGGTTTAAAGCGCGCTACTCACCCGTGAGGGTCTCAAGGCGCTGGGGGGCGGGGGGGCAGCTCCGGTTCAGCCGAAGAGCCAGGTCTTGAGCCTCTTCCTGAAGGTGTGCAGAGTAGGGATGTTGACTGGGAGCTTGTTCCAGGCTTTGGCTGCGATATAGGAGAAGGCTCTTTCACCCGCTCTGGTTCTGCGGATGCACAGGGTTTTTGCCAGGGCGAGGTCGGCGGAGCAGAGGTTCCTTTTGGGTACGTGAAAGGAGACTCTTTCGTTGAGTATGTGGGTCTGATGTTGTGGAGGGATTTGTGGGTGAGTAGCTTGAAGGTTACTCTCTTCTCGACGGGGAGCCAGTGGAGATCTCGCAGGTGTTGGGTGATGTGCTCATGCCGTGGGATGCAGAGGACGAGGACGAGTCTGGCCACGGTGTTCTGGATGGTCTGGAGTTTGTATAGCAGGGATTTGTTGATTCCAGCATAGAGGGCTGTTAGACCTGGTACCATTGGCGTGGGTCCCCCTTCCATTTTTTCGCTATGCCTCCTCTGTTGTTGACATGTTTTTGCTGGTTTAGATGCTTTGGGCACTTTGCCACTGCTAATCAGTGCCAAAGTGCAAGTGCTCCCTATGATAAATTGATGTGTGGATTAGTGACTCCATGATTGGCTTATTTGATTTACTGTCAGACCCTAGTACAGTGCACCACGTGTGCCCAGGGCCTGTAAATCAAATGCTGCTGGTGGGCTTGCAGCACTGGTTGTGCCACCCACTGGAGCAGCTTGGAAAGTGTGTCTCAGGCCTGCCATTGCAGAGCCTGTGTGCAGTCTGGTACTGCCCTGTCGACCTGGTAAGTGCACCCACTTACCAGTCCCCAAACCTTCCCTTTTCTGCATGTTAGTCACCCATAAAGTAGGCCCAAGGGCAGGGTGCATTGTAAGTAAAAGGTAAGACATGCCCTGGTGTGTGTGGCATGTCCTGATAGTGAATTACAGCCAATTTCGTTTTTCACTATTGAAAGGCTACCTGTCCCCATAGGCCAGAATGGGCAGTTTGATTATAACATCTTATAATCCTAACTGACCCAGGGAACATGGTAGAAAAACGAATTTAGTATGCCTGAACTCAGAATGATAAAATACATCTTTTAGTGAAGTTGGTTTTAACATTCTGTGTTTGAAAATACTACTTTTAGAAAGTAGGTATTTTCTTGCCTAACCATCCAGCTGCCTCTGCTAGGTTGTGTATTGCTTGTCTGGTTTGTTAGGGACAGAGGGTCTTGGCTCCAGCAGTCTGATGGGTCAGGGCTGGGCTGAATAGGACCCACATAGAATAGAGAGTAGGGGGCAGGGATTTCCTTTCACTCCCCTGAGACTTCATAGAATAGAGAGTAGGGGAGGAGATTTCCTTTCAGCTACCTGCGCCAGGTCTGCTCGCACACAATGCTGTCTCCACCCCCTGCCAGTAAGCTGCACAGAACTGGTTTTGGTCAGGCACAGACATTCTCTGCCTTCAGAGAACAAAGACTTTCTGGGTATAAATATTGGGGCCCAGACCCCAAGACTTTAGATCACTTCTGGGAATCAAGACGAACCTTTGCTGAGGAGAAGAACCAGGAAGCTGAAGGAGGAGACTACCCCTATGCTGCGTGTTGTTGGGGTTGGCCTGCAGTGGTTTCTTTATTGCCAAAGAAAGGAGAAAAGGACTGAGTGTGCTTTCATCATCTTGAGGAAGATCTCCAAGGGCTTGAAGGTTGAGCTTGCTCCTGCCTGAAGTCGCAGGGATACAAGACTTCACCCCCAGCTCCCCTCCTGAATTCCCTTGCTGGGAATTGAAGTGCCTACTGCTGTGGGGCCTTCTGAGAGACTGCGTGTCGCTGGGAGCTGGAAGCGTGACTCAACGAAGAGGAAGCGTGTCGCCGCCGCAGCAGTTGTTGTCGCATCGTAGAGTAAGCGTGCCGCCGCTGTCGCCATCGCATCACCGAAGCGCCCCGCATCACCTGAGAAGCGTGCCGCTGCTGCAGTTGTCGTCGCATCGCAGAGTAAGCGTGCCGCCGCTGCCGCTGTCGCCATCGCATCACCGGAGCGCCTCGCATCACCGGAGAAGCGTGCCGCCGCCACAGAGGACGCCGGCACATCACCGGAGAAGCGTGTCACAGGGCCTGTCGCGGCTCAGAAGATCGCCGAGTCGCCGCACGGCCATCGGGCGTGCACGCATCCCGTCTTCGTTGTTGCACCGTAAGCAAGACGCCATTTTACCGCATCGCACCGAATCGTCCTTGCATCGAAGCACCATCTCGACGCATCGTAACCGGGCCGCAGTAAGAAACCAACGCATCCTCCTTTCTGCGTGTAAGGAATCGAAGCATCGCCTTCCCTGCGACCCTTTTGTTTGTTTTGCGTTACGCATCCAAAGGTACATTGAGAGTAAAGTGTCGCATTTATCATCTTTATTGAACTGAGCTATTTTCTACCATTTGACAGTCATATTTTTCATATTGTATTGTGGATTTTTGTCGTTTGGGTCTTGTGTTAAGTTCTATATAAAAATACCTATTTTTATACTACAACCTGTGTGGTGTCCATCTGTAGTGTTGTCAGTGGGTTACTGTATGTGTTCACAAATGCTTTACACACTGCCTCTGAGATAAGCCTGCCTGCTCGTGTCAAGCTACCAAGGAGGTGAGCAGGGGTTATTTTAGTAGTGTATCCCCCTTACCCTGACTAGAAGCAAGGGTCCCTATTTGGACAAAGGTACCTACCTCTGCCAACTAGAGACCCCCATTTCTAACAAGGGCGTTTCCGTAGTCCCGTCTGCTTGTTATGAGTGCGTGGGTGACGGTCTTTCTGGCTTCGGGGGGATCCACTTGAAGGTCTTGTGGAGGATGTGGAGGGTGTTGAAGCAGGTGGAGGCGATGGCGTTGATCTGTCGGGTCATGGTGAGGGAGGAGTCGAGTATGATGCCGAGGTTCTGGGCATGGTCCGTGGAGCTGGGGGTGCCGAGGGCGGAGGGCCAGCAGGAGTTGTCCAACGCAGAGGGGGAGGGTCCGAGGACTAGGACTTCTGTCTTCTCCGAGTTGAGTTTCAGACAGCTGCTGCTCATCCAGGCTGCAATGTCTTTCATTCCTTCTTGGAAGCTGAGTCTAGTAGTTTCGGGGTCCTTCGTGAGGGAGAGGTTGAGCTGGATGTCATCAGCATAGGATACAATGCTGAGTCCATGCTGTTGGACGATGGCGGCGATGGGGGCCATGTAGATGTTGAAGAGTGTGGGACTGAGCGATGATCCTTGTGGTACTTCGTAGTTGATCTCTGTGGGTTTGGAGAGGATAGGCGGGAGTCTGATCCTTTGGGTTCTGCCGGCGAGGAAGGCGCGGAGCCATTCGAGGGCGGTTCCCTGTATTCCGGCGTCGTGGAGACCTGGCTTGGCAGTTCGGGTTGGACTGTTCCCATGAGGAACAGGGTCAAGACTGATTTTCATATGGCTTTGTCTGAACTGGGGTGGCGAAGTGAGCTAAATAATGCTGATGGATTCAAACCAGATCTGTGACTGGGAGTGAGTGTCTGAAAAGTTTCAGCGCTCCATCCATCATCTCCTTGTGTCAGCAGCAAGACGTTGCCTGGCTCGGTGAACTCAATCTGGACGGCGCATAGGGAGGAGGTGCACACAGATGAGGAAATCGCTGAAACTTTTAAAGAATTCTACAGTGCCCTGTACGCGGCAGGGAGACACAAGTCACTACCTCCCGGGGATTCCCCTGACCGGGTTGTTGTCAGTTCTCGCGTCCCAGCTGGAGCAGCCAATACGGGTTGAGAAGGTGATTGCAGCACAGGTTTACGGCCCAATTCTATAAAATCTTTTGCCAGGAGTTGGCGCACTTTTTAACTTGACTCTTTAACTCATTCCGCGACTCAGGCACGCTGACGGATTCAATGATGGAGGCATCCATATCCGTGGTACTTAAGCCATTGAAGGACCCTGGGGACTCTGGGTCATACAGACCTATTTCCCTCCTCAACATAGATGCCAAACTGTTCATGGGGATCCTGGCTGCCCAGCTAAACCCAGTCATGCCGGGGTTGGTCGACCCCGACCAAGCCAGCTTTATCCCCACCAGGCAATGTGGGGACAATACTAAAAGGCTTCTGCACCTCATGGACATAATTCGGTCACAAAAAGAGGCACTCTTCCTCTCTATAGATGCGGAGAAAGCACTTGACTGCATCCATTGGCCATACCTGCTAGAAACACTCAGCCACTTCGGCTTCAATGACACATTTATCAAATGGATCGGCTGTATATATAGCGCCCCGAACCTCTGTCCGGGTCAATGGTTCATCCTGTGCCACGTTCCCCATAGCGCGCGGCACCCGTCAGGTATGCCCTCTCTCGCCACTCCTCTTCACGCTCCACATGAAGCCGATGGCACAGAGAGTTCGGGATAACAGGGAAATCTCCGGCATCCGATTTGGCACTGACACACACACCATCAGCCTGTATGCCGACTACGTAATTTTCTCGGTAACAGACCCTCTGACTTCCCTGCCGTCCCTGCTCCACGAGCTTCAGTTGTTTGGAGAGGTATCGGGGTTTAAAGTCTATCTTACAAAGTCCCAGATCCTAAACCTGTCGATATCCCCTCTGCATGAAGCCACACTGCGTGCCCAGTTCCCCTTGGCCTGGACGACAGAGACCGTACCATATCTAGGCATTCAGCTCACCCCCACTATTTCAAAGATGCTGGTGGTGAACTATGAGTCCCTCCTCCACCAGACGAGTAAATTGTTGTCCTCATGGAGCCGCCTTCATCTGGCCTGGTCAGGCCGCATTGCGGCAGTCAAAATGACTGTACACCCGTGTATTCTGTACATCTTTCAGACCCTGCCGTTGATGCACTCACCCTCGGTGCTGTGATCTTTGCAACTTGCCATCAATAAATTTGTCTGGTGTTGTAAAAGACAGCGTCTTCACTGCAAGCAACTCTCATTGTCTAAGGGGGAGGGGGACCTAGGGCTTCCCCTGATCACTCGTTATTACCCAGCCTCACAGCTCCGATATATCATAGAGTGGAATAGGTCTCTCTTAGAAAAGCACTGGTCCTTTATGGATCAGACGGTGGCTGGCATGAATATATGGTGGGAGACAAACACAGGGCATGGGGGTTGTACTCCTCACCAGTGACGGCCTCGACTATGAGGGTGTGGGATGGCATGGCTCTCTGGCTGGGCCTGATGACGTTTCCCTCCCCGATGACACCGATTGTTGATAACCCCGACTTTCCCCCTGGATGTGACTTGGAGGTATTCAGTCGCTGGTGCGAACAGGGGTGTAAGCGGGTGGGCTCTCTCTTTGACCCGGCAGGGATTATGCCCTTTGACCAACTCCAACGGGATTACTCTCTCCCCGCATCTGACGCGTTCCACTATCTGCAGCTGCGGCACTTGGTGTCTTCCCCGAGTTACACACGGGCAGCCACTCGGCCATTCACCGTTTTCGAGAAATGGCTGGTCAGTAAGGAGGGCGATAAGTGCCTTATCTCTGAACTCTATGCAATGCTTTCCGATAGCAGTTCAACGCTTAAATCTAAGGGCCAGTTACACTGGGAAGAGGAATTGGCACACTCTCTTTCCTCAAAGGAATGGAACAACATCGACTATAGAGCACAGCATACTGCACGCAACATGGCTGGCACAGAGGTGGCTTACAAAGTAGTCTCATATTGGTATCTCACACCTGCACGTATTCACAGATGGAACAAGGGGCGTTCGGAGAAATGCTGGCGGGGCTGTGGGCAGACTGGCTCACTTGTACATTTTCTATGGCATTGTCCCAAACTGACCAGTTTCTGGGAGCAGGTCTTTGATGATATGGAAGCTGCGTTTGATACCGCCCTTCCATGCTTAACAGCGTACACTCTGCTTGGGCTGCCAAGTCCCTTGACTTTCCCTTTGCACTTGCTTCGGGGGGCGGCAGATGGCCTTGGCATTAAATGCTGCGCATCAAGTGATTCTCATGTGCTGGGGAACAGATAGCATTCCAGATCATGTTTCCTGGCTACACAAGATATGGTTTTCCCTAGCAATGGAACACAAGTCCCTCATGTTGGAGAATTGAGCAGCCACCTACCCCGATTAATGGGCCCCTTTTTATCTGCATCCTTTCCACAGAATTTAGGGAAGTGACCTGACCCAAATACCTGCAGATCTTGCGCTTGCTCCCTCCTTCAGACGATGAAAGACCATAAATCCTCCTCGTAGCATTAGTTACTTCATAGGGGTCCCAGAGGGCTATAGAGTAGTCAGGCATGCAACTGGTATGAGATACAGGTGTGGAGGTTCTCTGATTTATTTTCACTTTATCCTGTGGTTTGTGCTTGGCTGACGATCTATCTTGTATTTTTTTTATGTTTCTGATAAATTGGTCCTTGCATCGCTGCCGGCCTCCGGGTTGTAGGCATATTTAGCTGTGCAACGCTGGCCGCTTGTGGTACACGCTGCCAGCCGATGGTCGTAGGCAGAGAAGCTGTGTTACATACATTGTGGACCTCAATAAAACAGAACAGTTCCATAAAGAAACTCAAATAGAACTTTAAGAACCAATTAATGGAATATAACACTACAGTCTCCTGCCCGCCATTTTCTTCCTCTTTTGTTCGGTTGCATTCTGGCAATCCTCTTCTCATCTTCTAATTTGACCTTTAATTCTCTGTAAAAAACACAAAACACATCAACATTCCATTCTTTTTCAAGACTTCAAAACCTTTCAAAACCTTTTTCAAAGTAAAACAAGTAATTTTTTTACAATATTTCCAATTTAACCACTTATATTCCTCACCCCTCCACACCTTATAATGCCAGCCTCCTTTTCTTGAATAAAATTATGATTTTCTATGCAGTGAAACCTCTGAGAATCGACATTTTGTGGCAAGACAAGAGGCTAGCATTAAGCATGTTCAAAGCTTTGTAACACCTTGTTTGAAACATGATCCACTGGTTTGAA
Source organism: Calotriton arnoldi (assembly GCA_963921515.1). NCBI lineage: Eukaryota > Metazoa > Chordata > Amphibia > Caudata > Salamandridae > Calotriton > Calotriton arnoldi. The sequence continues at coordinate 2,538,259 of CAWUFW010001373.1, read as the reverse complement.
ATAAAGTTTCCTGAACACCCCTCCATTACTCCAGTCAGCCACTTTCAGCATTTCTTCCAATCTTGCTCCAAACATAAATGTTTTGCTAACTATCGCACCTCTTACAGAATGCGGCTTAAAATTTGTTAAATTCACTCCAGCCTCATTCATGACTTCTTTCACCCATCTTGCCATAGTAGCTGCTGTCACTCCACTATGTGGTTTCACATAGGAAATCAGTAACTGATCTGAACCATGACTCCTATATTTATTCACTCTTGAATCCTAATCTCTTAGACAGCGCACAATACATAACTTTGAATTCTCATCAAAACTTGGATAGAAGACAGATTCCGTCATTGCCTTTGTTCTTTTCCAAATCTTATAAAGCACTCCTTCAGGTTGATAAAGTCATCTACTTACCTCCAAAGCGTGCCTTTCCCGGCACGCGCACAGGAAGAATCCGATCCATTTTCCTCCAGTTGTTCAACAAGGCCTAATTCCTTTAGAAATCAGCCTTAGACGCGGAGTGTGCCCATAACAAAGATAGCCGCCCGCTCTAAGGCTGTATTGAAGCCAAACGGAGCAAAATGCCTGTACTTTGAAGCAACTACAAGCATGAGATGCTGTCTTCACCCGCTGGCCTATTAACGGTAATTAAACTCTCTAACTGTACTATAAATACTTATAGTGTGACCTGTAAATACCTTAAACGCTACGGGGCTAATTTACAAGCCCCTTGCGCTGCCGGTGTATCACTTCTTTTGGCGCACCGGTGGCGCAGTGTGCTGGCCCATATTTACAAGGTCACGCAAAGCCACCCTGTGTGGCTTTTCATGGCCTTGTAAATACGTCCCCTTTTCACACATAACTTGGGTGTTCCCACTCAACACCCATGGATTCTGCTACATTCCCAGATTTAAAACGTTTCGTAAACCTGGGAATGTGTCAGAATCCTACGCCTCCCTTCGAGGAGGCGTAAAGAGGCGCAATGAGGAGAAATACTTTTATTTCTCCTCGTTTTTTTCCACTTTCTATGCGTGCTGCATTCTGCACAAGGCGTCGGTTCGTCCACAGTGAACTCCACCTAAGGATCGTCCTACGTCACCAGTACCAAAGTCACCGGTGCTGCCTCTGATGCCGCCGACACCGAGAATCAGATCCCGTAGGGAGGCTCAGAGGTTGTTGGAAGAGGAAAGGTATCAGGAAAAGCATGAATGGGCTGAAGAGGGAGAATTTGTGGATTTGGATCCTGACTTTGAGGAATTAGAGGAGGCAAATGGATTTGATACCTCCCCTGAGTGGGAGTTAGTGTCTCCTAAAGGTTTGCCACCTCCAGAAGTGACATCTTATCATGCAGTGATAAGAAAAGGCTGCAGAAATATTGGATTTGCCTCTCCCATCTGCCGAATTGAAGTCTAATATCCTTACAGAGGTACTTCATTGGTCTGCCTCTTCTTCAGAGCCTTTATTACCTTTCAATGAGGCATTAACTGAACATATCCTTGAGATCTGACAAAAGCCTATGACCTCTGCTGCAGTTTCTAGGTCAGTGGCCAGGAGATATAAGGCAGCTCCAGGAGACCTGGCGTTTTTATCACCTCACCCTACGCCTGAGAGTCTAGTAGTTCAGGCTTCATACTCCTCCAAGTTGTCTACTGGCTCTTTCCCTACTACACCTGCAGATAAGGAATCCAAAAGGATGGAGCAGTCAGCCAAAAAGATATTTTCTTCTGGGAGTATAGCCCTTAAGTCTACTAATGCGGCTTGTCTATTGGGGTGTTATGTACATCTCTTGATGAACTCAGAGAAGGAGGTCATCCCGAAGTTGCTGATGGATCTTCAAGGTCATTATTCTGAACTGTTATCTGAAGCTCAGGAGGCTGCCTGCCTGGTTATACAATCAGGGCTGGACACTGCGGACTCAGTGGCAAGACCCATGGCTTCTTCTGTGGCTACTAGACATAATACCTAGTTGAGGAGATTAGGCTTTTCGTCGAATGCCCAGGCTACTCTTTTGGACTTACCATTTGATGGGTGTCATTTGTTTGGGGCCATGGCTGACTCTGCGCCGCAGAGATTGAAGGAAAGCAGGGTGACTGCGAGATCCTTTGGACTCCCGACCCAGCCTGGGGACTATAGGCAATTTCACAGATTGCGAAGATTCTCGAGGAACCTGTCCTTTCTGGTGAGAAGTTGGCAGCAGAAGCAACAGCTGCAGCAAGGCTCGAATCCACTTTATAAGGGCTTCAGAGGAAAGGGCAGAGGTCCTCTGCGTGGTTCTCACTGACAACAAGCCTCCTCCTCCTCCTCTTCCTCTCCAGCCATTGTTGCAGGAAAACAGCTCTAGCTTACCCATCGTAGAGCATGCTTGCCCAGTGGGAGGAGAGGTGGCCTATTTTCTGCCTCACTTGAGGTCTGTTACTACAGAACTCTGGGTTTTAGACATCGTGGAGAATGGTTATGCCCTACCCTTCCAGGAGTGTCCCCCTCCTTTCCCTCCCTGACAAGGCCTTTGCTAGAAAGAGCACCTTCTGCTTCTCCAGCAGGAGGTGCAATTGCTGCTTCAAAAGAGTGCAATAGAGTTGGTTCGAGAGCAAGAAATGGGACAGGGGTTTTATTCCCGGAATTTCCTGATTACCAAAAAGGACAGTCGTTTATGGCCGATCCTCGACCTCAGGATTTTGAATTCTTTCTTCAAACAGGAAAAGTTCAAAATGTTGATGCTGGCACAGGTTCTCCTTGCACTGGAGAAGGAAGACTCTATGATGTCAATTGATTTACAGGATGCATATTTTCCCATTCCCATTCTGAAGTCGCATCAGAAGTATCTCCAACGGTGGGGTCTCAGCATTATCAGTTTGCGGTCCTTCCGTTCGGCCTTACTTCCACACCTCAGGTCTTCTCAAAGGTGATGGCTGTGGTGGCAGCACATCTCAGAAGGTCGGGAATTCCAGTGTTCCTGTATCTAGGCAACTGGCTGTTCAAAGCACAGTCGCCAGAGATGGTGTTGCGCCATTTGCAGTTGTCAACTTAACTGTTGTTCAGCTTGGGTTTTTCTCTAAATGTACCCAAATCTCACCTGGAGCCCTCTCAGTGCAACCTGTTCATAGGGGCAGTACTGGACACCACAGTGAGTCGTGTCTTCCTGCCTCCACAGAGGGTTCAGGACATTCAGGCTATGATTCCAGTGTTTCAGAAAGGAACGTTTGTTCCAGTCCTGAAGGTCTTGCGCCTGCTTGGTCTGTTTGCTTCTTGCAATCTGTTGGTCAACCATGCACGCTTGCATATGAGGGGTCTTCAGTGGTGCCTCTGAAGGCAGTGGTTTCAACACAATGGAGATCTTGAGGAGTTAGTCAGAATCTCCGGAAAAACTGCGGCGGATCTGCAATGGTGTAGTATTTCAGGCAACCTGTCTCAAGAGAAGCTGTTTCACCCTCCTTCTCCAGTGGCCACAGTGACAACGGATGCCTCCACTCTAGGGTGGGGAGCTCATCTGGGGGATCTGGAGGTCAAAGGTCTTTTGTCTCCAGAGGAAAGATTGTTGCACATCAATCCTTTGGAATTGCGGGCGATACGTCTGGTCCTCGAGGCCTTCCTCCCTTCCCTTCGCGGTCAGTCAGTTCAGACAAAACTACCACAATGTTGTATATCAGCAAACAGGGAGGAGTAAGGTTGTATCTTCTCTGCAAAAAAGCTCTGAGACTTTAGTCCTGGGTTCAGTACCATCGGATTTGCGTCGTTGCAAATCACTTGGCCGGGGTTCTGAATGTACATGCGGTCAGTCTCAGTCGGCAATATTCAGCCGATCACGAGTGGTGTCTCCATCCGGAAGCGGTACATCACATTTTTGAGATGTGGGGGTTTCCTCAGTTTGACCTGTTTGCCACTCACGAGGACGCACACTGTCCGTTGTTCTGCAGTCTCCAGTATCCGATGCAGGGAGTGTTGGTTGGCACATTTCAGTTAGATTGGGGCTCCCAGCTTCTTTATGTGTTTTCCCTCATACACTTGATTCCTCGAGTTCTGAGGAAGATTCGCCAAGACCAGGCCCAAGTCATATTAATAGCCCCATATTGTCCGAGTAGGGTGTGGTACACAGATCTTCTTTTCCTCTCATTGTGCCCTCCACCCCGTCTCCCTATCAGAGCAGACCTCGTCTCGCAATCACAGGGTCAGGTTCTACTCCCCCGTCTCCAGAGCCTGCACCTTCATGCCTGCAGATTGAACGGGCAGCCTGAGTTCTTTTTCTCTCCCTCCTGATGTGGTGGACGTTATTTTATCTGCCAGAAGACACTCCACCAAGACCGTCTATGCTGGCAGGTGGACAGCATTTGTTAAGTGGTGTGGAGAGAAGTCAATTGACCTTTTGAAAGCCCATTTATCAGATGTTTTAAGTTTTGCGCTATCCCTGGCGCAGCAAGGTTGTGCTGTTGCAACTGTTAAAGGATATCTATCTGCCTTGTCTGCATTTCTTTGTTTACCTGATCAGCCTTCATTTTTTAAATCCCCTATAATTATGAAATTTATTAAGGGTCTCACTAATAAGTTTCTTCCCACTCCATTTATAATGCCTCAGTGGGATCTTAATCTTGGTCTTACATTTCATATGGGTTTGCCTTTTTAGCCCTTGAATAGTTGCCCATTGAGGCTTCTTAACTTCAAAACTATATTTTGTGTTGCTATTACTTCAGCTAGAAGGGTGAGTGAGTTGCAGACTCTTAGTTCCAAGCCTCCCTTCACATCCTTTCAAGCAGATAAGCTGGTGCTTAGGACCAGAGCTGCTTTCCTGCCTAAGGTGATTACTCCATTCCACCTAGGGCAATCCAGACTGCCTACTTTCTACCCTCCCCCACATCCTTCAAAGGAGGAGGAGAGGCTTCATCATTTGGACCCTAAGAGGGAAGTAAGTTTCTATATGGACAGAGCCTGAGAGTTCTTCTGCTTTGGCTAGAGGTGGCCCTGTGATTGACATCTGCAAAGCAGCAACTTGGGGCTCCCTCCACACTTTTGCAAAGCATTATTGCTTGGATTCAGAAGTGAGGTGGGATGGCCATTTTGCTTGTTTTGTATTACAGGATTTTTTGGTATAGGCAGGCAGGCACCCTCCTGTGGGACTGCTTGGGGATTCTATTCAAAAGGTGAGGAATCCACAGGCAGATTTATTAATCAGAAGAACAAGTTACTTATCTTCGGTAATGCCTTTTCTGGTGGATACAGTATCTGCCTGTGGAATTCTCACTGACCCACCGCCTCCCCGTTGCCTGTCTGCTTATACAGAAAATACATTTGTATATATTTTTCATATGAATATTTCCTGTGAGATTTTCTATTTAAATCATGAGGATGCTTTGATTTGGAAATTCTATGGCATGTGGTTATTTCCTTATTATATTTTGTACTCTATACTGTGTATACTTGTTGGAAATGTTGTTGGTTCACCCATTCGCCTCAAAGGCACAGAAAAATGGATGGAACTGACGTCAGCACGCCAATAAGGTCTTCTTATGGCTCCTATGATGTCATGCAGAGTCGAGTGTGGAGCCGATGCATTGTGAAGTCCTCGTTGACGTGGGGGAGCTATGGAGAAAAGTTTCCATGGAATGCTGTGCATGGGGGTAATTCAAAAGGTGAGGATTCCACAGGCAGATACTATATCCACCAGGAAAATCATTACAGAAGGTGAGTAACTTGTTCATCTGCTCAGAAGCAGCAAACAAAAGAGGAAGAAGATGGCGGGCACGGGGCTTACATTAGACTGTAGTGTTCTATTCCATTGTTTGGTTGTTAAAGTTCTTTCTGAGTTTCTATAAAGGTGCCGCTTGGAAGTGGTAAATAAAGGCTTATGCATAACGCTAGCCTCCTGTCTTGCCATAAAATCAATCACATTCCAGTCAATCAGTTCTACAACAATATATGCACTGTCAGCGGGGAGGTGTGGGGGCCCTTCATATAGGTGGTTGTACCTCTAACAGGACCAGGGACAAGTGTACACCTTTCAGTACCAGGTGAGATCCATGAATGAGCGCTCCTCCCAATGACACATCCCCCACACTACACACACATCAGCATTTTATAGTTGCTCTGTCGGGAGCAGAAAGTGGGGTGGTTGGGAGAAAGAACAGTCTCACCCCTGATCTGATCATCCTCCTCCCACTCAAATCTCTAATGTGGGGCTCCTCTCACTACCCTTCTTCGCTGTCCCTGGGGTGGAGCGATACTGCTAGGCCCCACTGTATGACAGGCTCCCTATATTCATTATATATTGTGATGCTCGGAGCATCGTGCACTAAAGACTAAGCAGGATATATGTCCCAAGCTTGTTCACAATTTTCAGTGTTGCACACATTGCAAAACTCTTCCCAGTCCGACACCGTCCTCAGGCCGACCAAGTGTCACCTTACTGGAGCTCCGAGGAGGCTCTAGGCCACATTGCCATACTGCTATTACTGTAGCCCACAGCAATTCAAATGTGAACGATGGCGCACCATTGTGTAGTCTTGGAGCATCCAACCTGAAATTCATGCAGGGAGGGTTTTCATGTAGCAGCAAGATAATGATTTTGGGACGATTGCTATGGAGGTCTGGTGCATCCTAAATGGCCGCCATCTTGACTATCCCCCTATTTGCTATTGAATCAAAAGCATTCTTAGGGATACCTTGGTTCCCCCTTCCTAAACCAAGGCCCTTCATCAAAGAAAAAAGTGAAGAATACCTACCACCCACCCATCAACCAAAACAGGATATAACCATCCACTTTTATATATTGCATTCTTTAATTTTAGTATTTTTATTTACAATAGTGTTAAGGGTGTTTTTTACTTCTTGTGTATGCTTGCCCATGATTCCACCCTCAGCGTTGTGGTCCAGCTAAACCTTTTAACCTGGAGTGATTAGCAAGCATTTCATAATTCTCCTGTTTGTGCAGACACCATTTTCTTTATCTTCCCTCAGTGGGCCTGATACCCATGCAGTTTATTTGTGGGTCCTCCCAGTTACTTATATAAGCTCCACGCATAGTGCTCTGAGATCAAGATAGGCATTGAAAATGCCCACTCTTTAGAAGAGTGTATTGTGTCCTAATTCAGCTTTGTTGGACTGGTGGTGGTAGCAGCATAATTTATAGTGAGAGCCAAGCTTTTTTACCGGTCTCCTTCAAGGAGGCATAACTATATGCCTCGCCTGTCTAAAAGATTCAGCCAGTGTGTTGTTTCTCTTTCTGTTGTCGCTGCCCTTTGTCTGTCTCTCTCTGTCTCTCTGTCTCTCTGTCTCTCTCTCTCTCCCTCTTTCTTTTACTTATTGGCTGTTTCTATCCCAGTGGCGGCTGGCAGGGAATGGGGGAGGCGGGGTGGGTGGGGTTTGGAAAAAAAAAAAAAAACACTTCCCACTTCGGCCAGCCGCGTCTCTCTTCTTTTTCCCTGCCGACGTCCCAGAACGGAAGCAGGAAGCATACACAGGCTCCCCAAAGCCAATCATAGTGCTGCAATGCAGCGTTGTGATTGGTTTGAGCACCATAGCTCGTTGCTCAGACGGGGACAGGGAGCCTGTGCATGTTCCCCACCAGGCTGTACATTACAACCTGGTGGGGAACATGCAAAGTGCACATGACTGTTTGGCCGGCCCAAGACGGCCGGCCAAACAGTCATGCACACTTAGAGTGAGCCCACCACTCCTCCCCCTGTGACCCCAGCTCTGCCCTAACCCAGCCCAGCAGGTACCAACAATAAAATGATAATAACAAAGCTATTATCATTTTCTTTTTTCACTACTTTGAAAGCAGTGGGGCGACTCTACTCAATCCACGCTCTTTATCAAATTCTATTGTATTTGTTTTTTGTGTAGGCAGTGGGAAGCTGACTGATGCAGAGTCTAGGTAAGTACTCCTGATAATTAATTTATTAAATATTTTTGGTTTTGACCTTGAACTGTTGATTGACAGAGGCAGTCTCTGTAGCATAATGGCGTATGTTGGTAGATTATCTTAGTGTGACAAAAATAGAAAGATGTCTTGAAGCCTTTCAAATGGAGTAAAGGTGTCGCTGTCAGAGTCACTGCCCATATCCCATTATGAAATCTTTTTACAGTTAATTAGTGTCAAAGCCATTAGTTATTAGCCCTTAATTACTATTGCTCCTCGATGTAAACCAACTTCAGTCCTCATTTTACCTAGGCAGGCACAAAGTTACCAAATTGATTGACCAATAAATTGGCACATGTGCAAGCTTTTCAAAGTGCAGAGCTTGCAGTGTTTTTTTAAACAAAGCAAAAATTGGAGTAGCACTTCTTGGTACTGGAAATCTGATGACGCTGATGCAAGAGTAAGAGGGTGACCTGGTTGCCGACACTTGGCAGCAGTCCCACTTTTTAATTTTCATACCCAGCATTTTTGCTGTCACACCTCCTGCCTCATCATGCTCCACATTGTCCTCCTTCCTTCATCACCAAGTTCCCTATGAACTAGATCTATTGTCACACCCCTCACATGCAGGATTGTAGTATAGAAAAAGAATTACAGATAAAATATAGATAATATTAAAGAAAAAGGGCCTTGTTTTAGAGTTTTGCAAACAGTATAGTCCTTTACTAACATGGTAAATGCCCCCTCCAATGTATTTCAAGTGCATAGGCACTTGTAATTCGGTGGATGAGATATCCTCCACGGGTGGACGGAGTATCCCACCCACCACACTCTAAATAATGGCCAAATTATTTATTTTACTTACTTTGTGGTTTTGTGGTTTGTGCAAACCACTGCAGCTGGTAGCTACCCCACATTTATTTTCAGGTAAGCAATATATAGCAGTTTGGGCTTGCAACACATACATAGTTCTAAATGGAATCAAGTAAAGCAGATCAAAGAATTTGATTGGATACCAGTTAATGGTGATAGGGCCTGCTGAGATCAGATTTGAAAAGAATGTGCCTGCAGGTGACACGGTTGCTTTTAAGCGTTCTTCTATCATATTCTGCATGGTGACAAAGGCCTTGAAGGTAGTGACAAAGTGCATAAAAGTCTAGTAGGACTTCAGTTCCCCATTGTGCGAAACCAGGATCTTGAGAAACATTCAAAAAAAAGGAGAAAGTCTAGATGATGGCTAGCTGAGAAGTGGAATCTTATCAATTCTGCTGTATGCGAGATGGTACCCTGCTTCCAATAGCACTAATTCTATATTAGGATAGTGTCTCCCCTTTAGCACCCCTGTTGCACCCAGTGGGCTTCTAAATGTAGTCCTTCAATCCAAACTAATTCATCAGGATGAATAAACCATTCGTAATCCATTTATAATCTATTGAATCAACTAAATTCCCAAATATTATGTTTCAATGAGCTAAGAAGCATTGTATTTCAATTACGCAATACATTGTTGATCATGTTTCAAAACAGCATTGTTCTTTTTTGTTCCATAGGAGACCCCTGACGAAGGGCCTCTATTGGTCTGAAACCATTGGGGATTTTGATTTTCACTAATTCACACGGCGGATTTGAAATGCACTTTTGGATGTGTTTATAATGAATTTATGAGCATAAACACATAGAATAACATTTGGGAACTCTGTTGACTCAATTGATTATAAATGGATTGCAAATATTTTTTTCATCATGATGAATGAGTTCGCTTTTAAGAATTAAATTAAGAAACCCACTGGGGACAGCAGGTGGTGCTAAAGGGGAGACACTATCCTAATTCAGGATTAGTGCTATGGGGATACAACAAATTCGCACCTAATAACAGAAGGTGACACCCTATGAGCTCACCATTAACGTTTTGGTACAAGATCGTTAACATTACATTAATAGGAGTGCGCTGATACCCAGATGTAGATGGTTCCCTGCTCAGGTAAGGACAGTACTGTTCTTACCTGCGCAATCAGGAGAGTTTTAGAGGAAGGACTTCCTTAACTTCTAGATTTCATTTCATAGGTCGATACTATTTAAGAAAGTTATGCACTTTGATATATCTGTAAGTCTGTGCGTGTGTTGAAGAGATTTGTAAGCTCAAACCCCTAGTTGAATGAAAATTGATGCATTTTTTAACATGGTTTGTTTTATAGATCCAGTGAGACCTCTACTAGAAGAAAGTGGTGGCATAGGTATGAAATATTGTATACATTTGTAAATGTTTTAACTGAAGAGAGAAAGTGGAGTAAGTGTTTCTTCATTCCTTTAATAAACGTGAGCGAGGTCTGAGATCCAGTTACCAGGATATTGTACATGCATACAAACATTCACACAGACAAGCGCACATAAACAGACATGGAGCCAGATTTATAAAGGTTTTGCATTGCCCTTCTGCTACGCAAGGAGGCGACACAAAACCTAAATTAGATTTATCAAGTCACGCAAGGCCACCTTGCATGGCCCTGCTTGGCTTGATAAGTCTAGGCAGTGCAAATCGCTGCCTTGCATTACTTTGCACCAGGGAGGCATTCCATGGGTGGAGCGTATGTGTTCCCACGCATCCATCTACGAATTTTGGCGCATTTCCAGATTTGCCATTATTGGTAGACATGGGAATGTGTCAAAATGCTACTCCTCCCTAGGTGAGGCGAAATGAGGAGAAATATCTTTATTTCTCCTTGTTGTTTTCTCTTTTTAAGTGCACTATATTCAGTAGCACATATAGAAAGAGTAAAATTCCTTTCAAGATTGTTTTGAGCAGGAAGGTGTGCTTTTCTGCACAAAAAAATCCTGCCTACAATGCAGGCACCCTTGCACCATGACACAAGGGTGCTTGCGTTGGCACTAGGCAGCCAAAAGTGCACCAGCACTAGGAAAAGAAGGAATGCATGCAAAATGTTAAATATGATGCATTCCTACCCTTTTTCTTTCATACAGCGCCGCAAGGTGGCTTGCTGCGTTGCGCTGCATGAAAATTTGATAAATATGGGCCATAGTTTTCATTAACACATATTTAGTTTTAGAAGGACCTTTCATAGGAGTGCAGTTCATAGCATCACAACAGTAGAAGGGACAGAGTTACAGATTGGGAGGTTACTTTAGGATGATAAATGGCACATGGTGGGTGAGTAGAGATTCTGCATGACTGTAAGAAATTGGCTTATTAGTTGTGCAGGATGTGAGTCCTGTGCATTTATAGGTCCATAATTGTCTCCCTAATGAGAACAAAAGGGGATTCATACAAGGGAATGACGGAGCGTGGCATTAAGCAAACATTGCTAACTCCACGCTCTGCTGTTCCCAAAATGCAGTGATGAGCTGTATTCACAAGAATGTGACGCACCCCTGAGTTTCCCCTAGTGCTGGTGCTAAACTAGCTGCCTAGCGCCAACGCAGGCACCCTTGCACCATAGTGCAAGGGTGCCTGTGTTGAGGGGAATGATTGTTTATGTGCAGGAAGGTGTCCCTTCCTGCACATAAACAATCCAGAATAGTGAATAGTAACTTCTATGTGTGCTGCATTGTGCAGCACACATGGAATTTGCAAATCATCATTTTTTTAATAATTGTCTATGTGCAGGAAGGGTCACCTTCCTGCACATAAACAATCATTCATTGCGTTTTCCTGTTTCTATGTGTTCTTTCACAATGCAGCAAACATAGAAACACAAAAACGAGGAGAAATAAAGCCATTCTCCTTGTTTCACCATGTTAAAAGCAAGTTTTCCCTGATCTTCATTTTGGTTCTGCCTCCTATTTACACCCCCCTTGTAAATAGGGGACTGCGTCAAAATCAATGGGTGTTGCGGTGAAACGCCCACCACAACACCCATTGTCCGCCCCTTTCACGCTAAGTTAGCATGAAAGAGGGTGAAAGGGCCGGGGCCATAAGTTCTAGTTTCTTTCTAGAGTCACAAGTTGATGGTTCTTTTTCTCAGCATGAAAGTGTGGAAGGTAGAGAAATCGTTAACAATGTCAATCAATTTAAACGCAAATTCTCTAGACACATAGTAACCACAGACCACTAAACAAGGTTAGTTAAATTATTACAAAGCCAAACATAACTGGACATAAAGACCTCCTCAAGACGAGGGTGTAGAAATACATTGGAATCAACATAAAGCCAAATCTGCGGATAAAGTTGAGTCGGTGCAAAATGCACAAGACAATTAACTCAAGAAATAGAATGCAGAGGATCAAAAAGCATGAGTCCAAATTTCCTTGCATCCAGGGTTGATGAAAATAAAGCATTAATCTATCCCTACTCCAACGCTAACGTGACATCCCTACTTAAGCATTCTTCGGGGCAGGATAGAGTAAGGTGTCAGCATGTGGAGTCTTCCTGTGAAGTCTCTCCACATCAATGGGTCAGGTAGCATGAAGCTACTGAGAGAGTGCTCGTTCTGAGAGGCTCTCTCTCCAAAACCAGAAAAAAAGTGGGGCTCTTTCCCTACTTGAAACGTTCCAATATCACAGGTATCTTCCCAGGATTCCTTTCGGGCTACGTCATCAACTCGGTCCACGTTCTCATAGGTACTTTTCCACAGGACAGCGATGTTCCTGAACAGCAACACAATGACCATGATTCCCAGGCCTTCTCCAGTGTAAAAATACAACAGTTCTCCTCTTAACTCTCAATGTATCCTCTTCTCTACTTGCATAACTCCTAAAACAAAGACATTATTCTAACTAACAAGGGCGCTTCTTCCACCTGCAACACAAATGTGAGAAAGAAAGTAATTCACAGCACACATGAAATTCAAACTGTTGATTCTAAAGCAAGAGCTCCCAGGGAAATGCATTTCAGGCCTACAAGATTCAGCTAACATAAGAGAAATGGAGCGTGAGCTTTACAACATTGCATAGAAAATAAGGCACATTCAGTTAATATTCCTACCTACATATAAAATGACATGGTAAATAAACACATTTAATAATAAATGGTTGTGAGTTACACTGCACGAATTCTTCACGTTAGTGCTTTCTTCTAGTTACATTTGGTTTCCACATTAATTCTTCACATTTTCTATGCAACGGCTTAAATACATCACATTTATGTTATTACATTTCAAAGTCCTAATACCTTATGTTAACACGACAAAGGATTATATGTGGATGTACTCTACACGTGTGATTTTATTGCACCCCTACAAATGAAAATGTATTTTGCTCTACATCATTCCCCCCCTCTGATGACCTGTGTCATCACAATACTCTAATTCCCTGTAGAGTAGACCGATCTAACCCAATGTGGTAGCTAGTCTCCTCAATCTTAACTCCTCCACGTGCTTAAAATTCTCGTAATGACTGTCTTTCCACCCTTCTTTCTCTCTCTCTAATGGAATTCTCCAATTGCCTCGACCTGTAGCATTTGTATGCCCTTACCATACCCAACAAGATGATAACACAGAACACAACAATTACTATCGGCCTCAAGATATATCCAAGGATTCCCTTTCCGAGATTAGCAAACCAACTTCCAACCATTCCAAATACTTTTCCATTCTTATCCCAAATTCCCTCAGTTGCCAAATCATGTATCTCATGATGTATCTCAATGATTTATTTATATATTTCATCAAATCTTTACTGTTGTCAGGTATGTATGTGCAACACTGTTGTACCTTCAGCATTCAACAGATCCCACCCTTTTTTGCTAGTAACACATCTAAAGCAAGGCAGTTCTGCATCACCATAACGCTTATCGAAACCATCTCTCCATCTACGGGCAAAAGTTACTGGGCTGTATTAACCGACAACTTATCAACAACAGTAGACAGCCTTCTAATGTTGATGTCATTCAATACTACCCCCAAAGTAGGTATCATAGCTTCAAATATATCTCCCACAATTTTACCAGCACTCAATACACGTTTCTCTCTGTGGGTTGACTTTCCTTCCAAACTCTCTAAATCTTCCACATGGTATATCTTTGGAAACACAACAGCCACGTAGCAAGTACCGTACCATTTACCTTGAAGCCGAACATACGCATTCGTCCCACACACAAAGTACACGCTTGGCACCACTTGAACAGCTTCTTGCAAGAATTTCTTCAAAGAAGCATCAATCAAAATGTATGATCGCACACACTCTGTCCCACGAAAATAGTGTCAATACAAAGATTGCCTTGTTGCTCCCAATCTAGAGCTATAGGAACATAACTCACCTTAGCCGTGTGAGCTAATTCCTCCTTGGTCCATTCAAAGGTTTCTTCCTTACTGTTAAGCTTAACTGTTAAGCCTCTATGTTTATCTTCTACTTGATCTACAAATTTCTTTCTATGTCTGTTAATGTGCAAGTTAAATTGTGTCTATCTGCATAAGCAGTGTCTAGGGTTACTGTGGGTACAAAACACTTTCCCATTCTCTCTTCTTGCTTGTAATAATCGTATTTGTTCAGAAGTTTGTAGACTGGAGCTTCTGATAGCACCAAATCATTGTTTGAGAAATAGTACTCATAGTGACCCTTTCCATAAAGCATGCTAAGGAGCAAACTGCAGCTAATACCATACGTCAAGGGCAGGTGGTGATACCTGATACCCTCCTCGACCAAAGCAGGCAATTGCATACACACATAACAGTCTCTCACATCCATAGTATTCACGTACTCATACAGCAATTTTGCATAAGCATTCAGCATGTAATCACCTTTTGCCAAATCTACACGCAGCAAGCGACTAGTTTGCTCTATTAAGCCTCTATTAGATCCTAATGTGCCCTCTTTTGAGGTAGTAGTGGTAGGCGTGGATGTCCCGTGTACCCCCACTCCCTGTACCTCAGCTTTGTGTGCACTTAAAATGGACTCAGTAATAGACATTTGTGCCTACAATTCGAATTTCCAGACTCCATTTTCAAAGTGGCTCAGATTGTAGCTGTAAGAGGATCAACACAAAGTCTCTTTTCTCCGCCTCTTATTTTTGTACAACAAAGTCTTTTGAACAGCTTTCTTTTGAGATCTTGGAAAGTTCTTTAACAATCTTTGGCACAGTATTTACAAAGCTTGGAAGACTTCCCTAGCCCTCTTTCTTCTTCTAAAGGAAAAATCCCCATTTTTATTCTTCTTCCACTCGGGCCTAGGTTATCTTCTTTCATGCAATTTTTATTTACAATTCAAAGTTCAATTTACATCCCTTATGAGATCAGAGCCAATCTCATAGATGACTCGCTGTAACAGTTCAGCTCGGAATGCGGCAACCTCCTGAGGAGGTGGTTGATTACCAAAGCTCGGGAATTCAATCTCTTCCAATATCAGAGTCCATAAACCACTCAACCTTAGTGGATAAGGCAACGTGAATGACAAAATTGCATTAGCCTCTGTTCCAGGAACTCTCAGCAGGATCTCGATGACCAGTATTGAAGTCTCAGACCTTGCTCTCCCCGGCAATTGTAGCTGGATATGTCCACTTAGGAGAGGAGTATCTCTGACACAGTACTCTTGCTCTCCTTGATCTCCTCACGCTCCTTTGAGCTTATTCAGACTCACTCTGATCAGATTCAGATGATTCACTTATTGGTGCAAGTTCCTTCTCAGATGCAAGTCTCAAGTTTCATGTTTTGTGTCTCACAGGCAGGGGCGGCTCCTCGACTAGGGCGGATGAGCGTCGCCCCACTGCTTTCTCGCAGTGCATGAAGCAGAAACATAAATGGCAATAACTGCCATTTTATGTTTCTGCTTCTCGCACTGCAAGAAAGCAGAAGGGTTTGGTTGGGGCGGGCGGGTGGGCGGGTCTGCTCTAGGGTAGGGGAGGAGTGGCTTGCCCACTGCTGAGGGCGCTGACTGTTTGGTGGGTCCTCTGGGGCTGCCCAAACAATTAATGCGCACTCTGCCCTTTCTCCATGTAGGCTGCAGCCTACATGGAGAAAATGGCCTCCCCATAGGAGCCTGGCTGGGTGCCGTCCCGACCAATCACAACGCTGCCATTGCAGCATTGTGATTGGCTTAGAGGAGGGCAAGGAGGCTGCCTGCTTCCTGTTCCTGCCGGAGGCAGGACAGCAGGAGAGCAGGTCAGGAGCAGAGACGACACGGGACCCGGGAAGGTAAGTTTATTATTTTTTAAATTAACACCCCCGCGTGACCCCCAGCGTGACTCCCCCACCCCCGGGTCATGCTGGCCACGACTGCTCACAGGCCACGATTCAGTTGCGTCCTCTTTCTTCCTTGACTATACATGATCAATTTTCTCACAAGTCTCCTCTGCTGAGTCAAACTCTATACCACTCACAACATTACTGTCTCCCTCCGAGTCCTTACCTGGGTCTTGTGTAGCGTGACCCCCCTCAGCTCGACCTGGTGGCAATCCAGCCTCTTAAGGATGCCCCACAGCTTAGCTTGCCCTCTCCGGTGATCTTGTGATCATGGCTGGAATTACTTCTGGGAGAGGAGCTGTTTCTTTAGATGGCCCTGACACTCATCGGGTGTTTGAGGTGTGTGAGGTGTGTGAGGCATGTATCCAGTTTGGCAGGCCTCAACACTTCACAGCAGTATTCGTCACCAATATCACTTGATACAGTCCACGCCACTGTGAGTCAAGACAGTTCTTTATTACGTGCTTTCGAACTAGCACCCAGTCTCCCGGGATCAGGTTGTGACAGAGGTCTTTCGAAGTCGGCACAGTCGTGGCTTCAACCTGGTGAGACACAGAACGAACCACGTCAGCCAATCCATTACAGTAATCAAGGACCAAATCATCTGGGATGTTTATCAATGTGGTAGACTGCACTGAAGGTAAGCGCATCACCCTTCCCAGGAAGATTTAATGTGGAGATAGCCCAGTTCTCCTATCAGGAATTCTGCGCAAATTCATTAGAACCAAAGGCAACGTGTCAGGCCATTTCAAAGATGTTGAAGCTCACGCTTTTACCAGCCTCGCCTTTAGCATCCCATTAATCTGCTCCACAATGCCTGATGCCTCTGGCCTGTAACTACAATGCAGTCTCTGATCCACATTATTGTGGTACACAACAGCTTCATGATCTTGCTGTGAAAGTGCGCTCCTCTATCCGACTCCAATGTAGTTGGAAATCCAAAGCGTGGTATAAGCTCCCTCAACAGTAACTTTGCTGCTGTGAGGCTGTCACACATTCTTTCTTGGATAAGCTTCCACCCACTATGAAAAGATGCACACAACAACCAGAATGTATTTCAGTCCATTACACATAGGCATTTCAATGAAGTCCAACTGAATCCGAGTGAAAGGACCCCCGATCTCCTAGTGTGACTCAAGGCAACCACAGTTTTCTTTCCAGCATTCATTTGTTGACACGTAACACACCAATGGCATACTGTGTCAGAAATCACGCGGAATCTCGGATTAAACCAAGTCTGCCTAAACAATCTCACCATTGCATCTCTTCCTATATAAGCTGCTCCATGAATCTGTCTTGCAATGGGATTAAGCAATCAATCCGGTAATACTGCTCTACCATCAGTTGAAACCCAAATGTCATCTTCTCACTTTTCACAACCTGCTCTGATTCAACCAGCTTGTTCCTGATCTGTTGCTTCCAATTGTAACCACCTAACTTCATCCCATGTAGCTGCAATAGCTAGCATCATGCTGAGTTTGGTCTTCTCTGTGCTCTCCCACACGTATTCCGCATTAAAGATGCATGCGTGTGTGGCACAAAAATAAGCAACTTCATCAACTTATCTGTTCCCCACTGTGATAAAAATCATTCCCCTTCCCATGAGCAGCGTACTTCACGACTGCCACTTCCTTTGGTAATTGCACGGCTTCCAACAATCGTCTCACATATTCCCTGTTCCTAATGGGATATCCTGATGATGTTAGGAACCCTCTCTGCGACCATAGCTGTCCGAAGTCATGAACTACACAGAAACTGTACAGGCTATAGATATAGATCGGATCTGCTCAGAGACAAGGCATGCACGGGATCTCTGCCACTTGTGTGGAGTATAATCCCAGCAAACAAGCAGCTTCCACAACTCTGGAGGTGATACAGAGAGCAAATGCTGCTCTCAGATTACCTTCATTGTCCCTTAGACATCAACCATCAACAAAAAGGACTTGATTGGGATCAGACAATGGTTCATCGACAATGTCAGGTCTTGGTTTGGTACAAACTTCAGTAACAACCAGACAGCCATGCTCTTCACAATCTTCCCCACCAACATTTGGAACACGTGACAAGGTAGCTGTATTTTAACACAGAACATCGCTTTAAGGTCACATTTTCTGCAGCAAGTAGAATTTGTTTGTTTCTTGTCAACCTGTTATTAGTCAAATGCTGTGTTTTGGTCCTCGTCATCAGGAGTTCAACTAAGTGTGGAACATATACAGTAAGTGAATGACCCAGCACAATGCTTTCACACCTTTCAATGCCTGTTGCAGCAACGTATTTTAGACATCTGGGCAACGCTGAAGCTTCAGGATCTAATGTAGCTGAGAAATAGTCCACTGGTCTACCATTACCTCCATATGTCTGGGTGAGTACAGAGAGAGCAAGACCTTCCCTCTCATGACAGAAGAGTGAAAATGCTTTGTTATAATCAGGCATTCCTAAAGCTGGAGCACGACAAAGACACTCTCACAGCTCCAAGAAGGCAAGTAAGCAGTTGTTATCACAAGGTACGATAACTCACATCTTTGTGGGTCAACATTTGTAAAGGCTTTGCCATCAAAGACAAATTCTGGATCCATTGTCGGCAGTAGAAAACCATTCCCAAAAACATCCTGACCTCTTTCTGTGTAGTAGGCGGATTCATTTTCATGATCGCCTCCACTTGCTCTGATGACAGCTTCCTCTTGCCTTTCTCAATTCGATGACCCAAATACTGAACTTCGGTCACATAGTACTGAAGTTTGCTTGGAGACACCTTATGCCCGTTGTCAGCCAGGTGATTCAACAAGGCAATAGTATAGTCACTGCAAGCTTCTTGTGTTTCGGATGCAAATAGGAGGTCATCGATATACTGGACTAACACTGAGTTTCAATGCAAAATCAAGCGCTCGAGGTTCTTCTTCAAGACCTGATTAAAGATGGATGGACTTTCAGTATACCCTTGAGGGATACAACACCATGCTAAGACACAGTTCTTCAGACGGAAAGCAAATAAAAATTGGCCTTCCTCATGCAATGGGATGGAGAAGAAATCTTGGCAAAGGTCAACCACAGTGAACCAGACAGCTTCGTAAGGAATCTGAAATGGGATCACAGACCGATTTGGTATCACAGGAGAACATGGAATCACAATGGCATTGACTTTTCTAAGATCCTGAACTATGGGTTACTTTCCGCTCGGTTTCTGCAATCCCATGATGTACGAATTGCACGGACTTCCTATGATCTTCTGTATGCCTTGCTCAATCATTAACTCAATCACAGGTGTAATTCCTGTCACTGTTTCCAGAGTCAGGTTGTACAGGGGTATTCTTGGGAACTCTGCATTAAGTTTGATCTGTATGTGGACTGGCTCGACTCCTCGAATCAGTCCTATCTCTTCCCCTGTGAAATTCCATACCACTGGAGAGACAGGGTCTCTCACGTCTAGCGGCATGTCCTCCACTGTCAGTAAAGGAAACATGTCTACGTAATGGTTCTGATTCGCTAATTTGAAAGCAATGTCATTGTCGTTAGTCTGCAACTCAATTCCCTTTGGTGTACAATAGATGGTACAATTCAATTTGCACAAAAGATCACACCCTAACAATCGGACTGGATTCGAATCACACACCACGAACTGGTGATGATCCTGGAAGGTTCCGATTTTTAATGGCACCTCTTCTGTAAGAGGGTTGGTCATTCTTTTGTTAGCGAATCCTACAACTTGGTTCGATTTTCCTGAGAGCGGTAGATTTGGGACTACTGCAGATCTAACAGTAGAACGGGGTAGCACCAGTATCAATCACGAATGTAATGGGAGGTCTATGTCTGCCTCTACATATGGCCCATTCTGGTCTACCTCTAAGACTGCTCCAAGAGTACAGTCCTCCTCCCCCCTCAGGCACCGTCATTGGGGCGGGTCCTGATCAAACCCATCTAGTGCTTCCATAAAGGGCATCTGATGGTATGTTCAATTATTCTCTGAGATTCTCAGAGGTTGTGGCACTTGCACTAACTGATTTTGATTCCCCCCCACTATAGGATTTTGACCTTGTCACAGTATTTACCACATCTGCCACTTGCACGAGGTCTGCCTCCTGCACCTGATTCGCTCTCGACACTCGCTCTTCCAATGCCCGATCTTGAGACAAAAATGACAAGTGGTTGTCTTTTTCAGCATAGCAATATCTATTCCTGTTTTAGGATCTATGGGGATGCCTCTACCTCTTCCTTGTCTGGCTGCACCTGGTGTGGCCTGAGCACCTCCTTGGGCATTACCCTGATTTTGACCTTCTGTTCCTTCGGTTGCCTGCACCTGATCTCCCTTTTGTGTGTATCGCATTTGCACCAAAATTAGCTTTTCCTTTATTCTCCTATGCCTGGAATCTACCTCATCACTGCAATACCTGGCATACCATAGAATTTTGTCCACGGATTTATTTTGCCAGCAGATCAAATGTTGCTGGATCATGAGGCTAATCTCCGGTCTCAATCCTGTCACAAATTTTGAGACGAATTGGCCCATGCATGTCCTTGGGGTCGAGTGTATCCAACCCACTGTATTGCTTGAAGGCTTGCAAAAGCCTCTTGTAATAGGCATGTACTGATTCTTTAGGCTCCTGTGTTGTTCGATCTATCTTAACCCGGTCGATGTCTTTTGGGGCTATTTTGGACTGCAACCATGTGTTCACCTGATCGTACTTTTTCATGACCAAGGGTGAAGGACCATGAGTGACAGGATCTCTCTCTGGTTCAGCAGCAGGCCACTCAATAGCGATTTTACATGCAGACCACAGATCACTAGGGACCACAATTTCAAACAGTATATTCAGGTCAATTCACAACACTTTCAAGATTTTAGCAAAGCGATCGACTTGCTTGTACCATTCCGCATGTTTCTCTCTCAGCCTATGAAAATCATTTGTGAATGCTGCTAAAACAGCTCTACTCCATGGAACATGCATATATCCCCCACTAGGTACCTCTCGTATTGGATACGCCTCAATTCCCAGTGTTCCCCTCCTGGAGGTGGAGTTTCCCCTCTCGCTTTCCTAACACATTTCTTCTTAGACCACCTTTCCTCCCACTTATCAAGCATACTCCAAGTCTGTATTTCTATAACAAATTTTCGGATGTGCGTTTTCAATGTTGTCACTCTCTTTTCCTCCAGCTCCTAGGCCTATGATTTCCCTGCAACATTTTTGTTCGAGACTGGTCTACATCATATCTCTGAACTAATTCTGACAACTTCTCATGTGCACGTCTCGCTTTGCGGGTGACAGCTAGTCTCTAGTCTTTCCAAAGGTAAATTCCCATTGATAATCTCATCTACCTCAACCTTCATCCTCACCACATCCAATAGTTTTGCCTTTACTGCAGCCTTGATCGTTCTCTGACTAGAGGCACTGCTCTGACCTTCCTTACTGTTATTATGATCGCTCAGCCAGCCAACAAACATGTTGATTTCCGGTAACTCCCTGAATTTGTTTCTGACGTCACATCCACTGGTCCCCTCACTGGAGTTGACCACATCCTCAAGTCTGAGCTTGTGTTCACCATGGGTATAGATCATACTGTACTGAAACCAAAGCGTATTCCTGAGGGATCAGCAGTTGCTGCTAAAGGGGTACCAGATTCCACAGGCACTAGAGATGTACCATTTCCATTTGTACTCCCTGATCTTCCCAATCCAATTTTCTCTGCCAATGCAGGCTGTCGCTGATATTGGGTCATACATGGGGACAACAGGACCAATGGTGACCAGTACTGTAAGAGCATCTGGTTTCCGTGAAGCAACATTGACTCCACTCTTTTCCGCACCTCCCAAGGCGGACCCTCCTGTCCCACCTACTCCTGCGGATATCTTTCCTACAACTCCCGTACTAGGACCTGTCTGAGATGCTGATACACTCGCTGCATTCCCTGTATTCACCAACTCTTGCCTTCCTTCTTCTGAGTGTGGATTGTAAGGTGGAAGACGCTCAGATAACAACCGATCCAACAAGCTGTTGTCCATATCACTCCCATCGTTTCTATTTTCCCTTCTGTTCCTATTCTGAGAATAGCCATCTCTTACCAGCATTGGGTACAACCTTTCTCCTTCAATGGTATCCACTCTCCATCTCTTAAGCTGTGTATCCCATTGTGCTTCCTGACATGCCCTCAAAGCTTTCCTCATCTTCCCTTGGTATCTTTCCCTATTCTTCGCATGTGCTGCCCATATCCATGCATCTAGAGCCTCAAACTCTGTTGGTCTAGGCAAGGGTCGCAGCGCAAACATCACTCCTCTCAACTGGAGCAACACGTTCAATCGAAATGAACCAAAGCATGGAAATGCCAAATCCCCCTCTTTCTCTGTGATTTTGTGCCAATTTTTAAGCCAGATTATAGTATGGAGTCCTACTTTTGTCGCCATATAATGTGCTGGAGTATCCTTGGATGGCGCTTCTTCACCCACTCAAGTAACGACTCCCTGATCACCCCGGAACAGATCCCGCAATACCCTAAAACATTGCATGATTCAATCACAAGATTTTCCTAACCACAACTTCCGGATGACTGCCAACCAATCCCAGCACAGCATTACACCAACTGACCTATCGCAGCGCAGCACACTGTGATGTCACCTTTACTCCTCGCAGCGGCTCACCCTCCTTCACAATTTCTCCATACACATTCATTCACACAATCATCTTAAACTCCGTAATTGGCTGCCATCTAAAAAAATTGATAGAATTCAGTCATCCAAGAACAACCCTCCACCTGCGCTGGTCCCTTGAAGCGTATAGTTCACCTCTGTACTCAAGGTTTACCAAACAATTCCCATACGTCCCATTCACACAAAGTTCCCTGACTTAGGTAGGACTGACAATGACGTCTCACGACAACTCCTCAATTGTTCGGTCAGACAATCACAATAACTCGGTGTCTTCTACACCATTTAATATATCCCAGGATCTTAGGCCACTTTGGGACCTGAAACTGAAATCTCAATAATTGGACCACGTCCGGACCAAAACCACATTCACTCGACTCTCACACCAACTCCGCCAGACATCACACAATCACTTCATCACAGAACACTTCCCTATTGATACTCACTCCTCCGTTGGCAACTATTCTTGCTGGCCACACCATCAAGCTCCGTCAGTCTGTGCCAAATTCCATCGCTCTTGATCTTCATTATTGGGTTCTATTTTGGGGCTCTGGGGCTCTAGGTCTCTTTTTCTAGAATGATTCTGGATATTCCCCTTGCTTCATGTGAGAACCATCCTACACTGCTACCAACTTAAAGGGCTGGGTCAATAAGTTCTAGATCCATTCTAGAGTCACAAGTCAATGGTTCTTTTTCTCAGCATGAAAGCGTGGAGGGGGGACATCGTTAACAATGTCAATAAATTCAAACACAAATTCTCTAGACACATAGTAACCACATACAACTAAATAATGTTAGTTATTTTATTACAAAGCCAAAAATAACTGGACATAAAGGCACCTCAAGACGAGGGTGTAGAAATATATTGGAATCAACATAAAGCCAAATCTCCAGATAAAGTTGAGTCGGTGCAACATGCACAAGACAATTAACTCAAGAAATAGAATGCAGAGGATCAAAAAGCATGAGTCCAAATTTCCTTGCATCGAGGGTTGATGAAAATAAAGCATTAATCCATCCCTACTCCAGTGCTAATGTGACATCCCTACTTAAGCTTTCTTCGGGACAGGATTGAGTAATATATCAGCATGTGGAGTTTTCCTTAGAAGTCTCTCCACACCAATGAGTCAGATAGCATGAAGCTACTGAGACAGAGCTTGTTCTGAGATGCTGTCTCTCCAAAAGCAGAGAAGAAGTGGGGCTCTTTCCCTACTTGCAATGTTCCAATATCACAGGTATCTTCCCAGGATTCCTTTCGGACCACGCCATCCACTCGGTCCACGTTCTCATAGGTACTTTTCCACAGGACGGCAATGTTCATGAACAACAACATAATGACTTTGATTCCCAGGCCTTCTCCGGTGTGGAAATACAACTGTTCTCCTTATCGGCCTTAACTCTTAATATATCCTCTTCTCTCCTTGCATAGCTCCTAAAACAAAGACATTATTCTAACTAACAAGGGCGCTTCTTCCACCTGCAACACAAACGTGGGAAAAAACTAAATTCACAGCGCACATGAAATTCAAACTGTTGATTCTAGAGCAAGAGCTTCCAGGGAAATGCATTTCAGGCCTACAAGATTCAGCTGACATAAGAGACATGGAGCATAAGCTTTACAAAATTGCATAGAAAATAAGGCACATTCGGTTAATATTCCTACCTACATATAAAATGAAACGATTAATAAACACATTTAATAATAAATGGTTGTCAGTCACACAGCACAAATTCGTCACGTTAGTACTTTCTGATCGTTACATTTGGTTTCCACATTAATTCTTCACGTTTTCTATGCAACGGTCTAAATACATCACATTTATGTTATTACATTTCAAAGTCCTAACACCTTATGTTAACACGACAAAGGATTATATGCAGATGCACTCTACAGGTGGGATTATAATGCACCCCTACAAATGAAAATTAATTTTGCGCTACATCAGGGGCATTATTTACAAGGCGGCGTTAAGCTACATTAAGTGGCTTAACACCGCGTTGTAAATAAGGCAAAGCCCCTATTGCCACAGGAACGTCGTAAAAAATGACGTTCCTGCGGAGATAGGTGCTTGTACTTATGCCCTAAAGTATCCCATTGTGGCACTTAACTTTCACAGGGTAGCCAATCAGAGCAATCACAGGCCCTACTCAGGGGAGTTGGTTCAGGCTAATAATCCCCATTCGCAGACACGCAACAACAACACTCATTTAATGACTGTCCAGTCCATGCTTTTTCTTTGAAAAAGGAAAAGTACATTATTACACACACACTAATAGATACTAAGCATTAATTTACAAATATATACATAAGGCAGCTGGAAATACATTTGGTAACATTTTGAAATCCCATTTGATCCCTTGTGGGTCTTTACCCCTATAATCATAGCATCCTGCAAATTTTCCCTTTTGCTATATCTCAATATACATGGCGGTATTTGAAATAAAGCAGGCCTATTGGTTTTGTCAATGGGTCACCCTATTAAAATATAAGGGTAGCCTATTGGCTTTGTAAAGGTATCATCACATTAATATAAAAGGCAAAGTCTAAAATTTAGGGCATGCCTATTAGCTTTGTCAAGAGGCTACCACATTAAAACATAAGGCAATTATCAGATACTAGGAGTCACCATCAGAACCAGTGGATTTAGTAATCATATTTAAACACATTCATTATCAATGAGCTTTTCAAGGGTTTGTATTCATAACTCTAAATATGTGTTAGTCTTTTTTTACCACTTCAGTCTACATAATGCAACCATAGGACCAACCACTAAGAAGCCCTGCACTCTGACCTGAAAGGCAAAACTCCAGTTCAAGGAGTGATTTAAAAAATGCACATCTTTTCTGGGGGTTATATTTTTCATGTGCCCTGAGACTTAGGGGATGTTTCCAAACATAATCCTTTAAGGCTGTTGGTGGTGCCCCTGCCTCTCCGTTGGACACCACAAGAGAGAAATCATGCCAACATCAAAACCTTGCAGGGCATTTAGGGGTGCTCCAGGCTGGGAGCTTAAATATTTTATTAGCAGCTCCAGCTGCCTTGTTTTACTGCTGGCTGGCGTCACGCCACCTTTTCTCTTTGCTTTTCTTTTTTTTTTGCTGGGTACCCCAGCCTCACCCACAGCCACTGGCAACATTGGCAGGGTGCGGGGGTCCTCCAAGGCCCCAGAAACGGATTTCTTGTTCTACTTCCCGTGCTAGTTTCCTGCCAGCAGGAAGAGGACAAGGGTGTTTCTGCTCTCCAAACTGTGAGCAGTGTGGCTGGGGAGCGTGGTAGTGAGGTGGCTTCTCCTGATCCTCAGGTGGCTCCTCCTGATCCCTGGCCGTTGGTTTTGTGCTGCCTGGGATTGGGATCCCGGAACCCGACACCACTGTGCAGAGCTCTGCGGGATGGGTTTTCATGGGGCTATATGAGAGTTGGGGAAGGGAGGCTCTACACACTCCCCTCTCCCCAAAGTGTAAATAAACACAGTCGTACCAATGCCTGGGCCCTGGCCCATCCTGGGGTAATGTGAAGGAATTGCAAAGGAGAGCCACATGCTCATCGACCCTTTGTAGGGATGTTTAAAGGGTAAAATCTTCAGATGTGCATTACTTGGGACCGTTGGCCCTATTTGCTTTATCTTGTGCTCATTTTGCTCCTGATGTGAGCTGTAGCAACCTGAAGCATTTGTAACAGGCCTCATGGCCTCAAAAAGGTGCACTTTGCTGATAGCTGGTTTTACTATTTCCATGCTCCAGCCTCCTCCCTTGCCTGCTCTCCCTAGGCCCCATGGCCTCCTGGTCGTCTTGCAGGGCACCTAGGTTGGCACTGGAGTACAGGTCTTCCCTCAACTTGTCTTTGGAGGGAATAAGCGGGCAAGTGCCAATGGCCCTAGAGAGACCCATCTAGTCCTGATGGTCACTTGTAAGCAAAGTTATGGTCCATCAGGTGGCTTCTCCTTCTGGCTGATTCTGGACACCTTCCTGCAAAAAACTAATAATTAATGGCATTTTTCTCTTGCAATGCGTAGAAAGAGGAAAAAACTAGGAGAAATAAAAGTATTTCTCCTCGTTTACGCCTTCCCTGGGAAGGCGTAGGATTCTGACGCATTCCCACGTTTACAAAATGTTGTAAATCTGGGAATGCGTCACGTTCCATGGACGTTGCATGGGAACACCCACAGCAACACCCATGGAACTCCCCTTTCACGCAGAATTATGCTTGAAAGGGAAACATATTTACAAGGCCATGAAAAGACACGCAGGGTGGCTTTGCATGGCCTTGTAAATATTGCGAACCCCATTGCGCTGCCGGTGCGTCAATAAAAGAGATGCACCAGTGGCACAATGGGCTTGTAAATAGGCCCCCTTGTCTTCTGTCTAGGAGCAATCCATATCTGCCCACAAGGATGCCATCCAGCTGTTGCTGTTGAATTCTTACAAGCTTTAGGCAGAAAAATTGCAACTTTTTAAAAGTACCCATTGCTTAACAGTTAGATAAAATTTGATTTCACTATCAAATTGGATTTTGACTCAATATGAAAATGAGCCCTTGAATTAATTCTCTAGCTGTTACCAATCCAAATATAGCATTTATTAAATGTAACAATGTAGTCCAATGTTTTCATAAGGAAGCCACCAGCTTTGCTACAGTGAGAATACCTGTTGGGAATATTTCACTGTAAGGACATGTTCAACATTAACTTTTATATGTCCTACTTTTAAATACCATGCACCCTGTCTTTATGGGAAACATGGCCTGCATAAAGGTGACGTCTTCATATTGAAATGTAAGGGTTAGGTCTGTCAAAATGTTTTTTCAACAGGTTGAATTTGCAGTTTACAACTGCCACAGTCATGTTACCTGGGTACATCTACCAATCCGAGCACAATGGCAGGCTTTCCCATGCAGCCTGCACACATGTGTTTAAAAATGTATTCACTTATAACCAACCCATGCCCCTTACCCTAGCTGCACTGCAGCTGCCTTATCTTAAAAGGCAGACACTGACAGTAAACACACTCAGTCCAATTTCCAGGAAATTATTGTGAGTAAGACTGAGATGGACTCACCCACACCTAGGGGCACATTTACTAAACTGTAATGCAATGCACGGCAGCAAGCAAAGTTGCTGTGCTGCATTGTGTGAAACAGAGAGAGCAGAAATGCTCTATATTTACAAAGATATGGAGCATTTCTGCTCTCTCCTTGCACTGGAGCACCTGTGTGTAGCCTAGTGCTCATGCAGGCAACCTTGCACCATAGTGCAAGGGTGCCTGTGTTACAGCAGGATTGTTTTTGCGCAGGAAGGGGCACCTTTGTGCACAAAAACAATTCTTGGACGCTTTTTCCTCTTTCTATGGGTGCTGCAGAATACAGCACGTGCAGAAAGAGGAAATAAACATATTTCCCCTCGTTATGCCTCACTTGGGAAGATGTAGCATTTTGATGCATTCCCAGGATAACAAGTCTTTGTAAATCTGGGAATGCACCAAAATCCATGAATGGATGCATGGGAACGCCCATGCTCCACCCATGAAATGCCTCTCAAATTGAAATATACCATAATGAAGTTCAGGCAGCTGCCTTGAGTTATATTTCTTTACAAAGCCGTGCATCAGACCTTGCATAGCTTTGTAAATATTATTGAAGCCTTTGCATTGTCCTTGCCTCACCTTGCATGATGCATGGGCAACGCAAAGGCTTTATAAATTGAAACCCAAGGTCCAAAAACCGGGTGATCTAAAGCAGAAAATCCAGCCTGACTAAATCGGTGGAATCCATTTCCAACAACGACAAAAAACAATCATGTATGCTATGGAAATGTACGCACAAAATGGTTTTCAAGGTGGGCGCTTTTTATGATGCTCTAGCAAAGATTTGAATGCTGGATAGCTTGCCTCTTGAGGGAAAGGAGATTATTTTTTATTGTCCACTGAGCTACAGTAGGAGTTTGTAGACACACATGAATACACTCGCATAGTAACACACATCAACGCATTTGGCCAAAAGCTGCTATCACACATTGTGCTATGTTCTGTGTAGCCCCAAGAACAAATAATAATCTTCTGCCAGAAACCATAGGAACCATAAATCTTAGCGTTTCTAAGACCTCTATTTACTAAATGTCACCCATGATGAGTACAGTTCAATGAGACAGCTGGGTGTTATTTAAGTCAAGCTTTTCTTTTTCTTTTTGCAGACTCTTTTGTTGCTGTATCCCCCGAAGACGTAGGTGTTAATTAGTAGTGGTTCCTTCAGGTGCGTAACTTTCTTGCTTGCCATCCTGGAATGATTTATACTGATTACCTGTAGATGCAAGTGATAAAAAAACAATTCCTGCAATTACGTTCATACCATCAAGTGACTATCATGGATTTCCTATATGTGCTTTTCTGCTTCAGTGCTGGTTGTTATTTTTCCTTTGCCAGTTTCTGTTTTTCAGTAGTTAGCTGGTTTGTGTATGGAACCCATGCAGGTGTGGATCGTCCCCTTTGTGCAAGCGCATTTGTGGCCTTGCGTGAGTGTAGTTGTTGCCACCACATGCTGATCTGGCTACCTTAGTCCACTTCTGTCTCTAAGATTCCTTTCTCTGCTCTATGACCTGTTAATCCTGCTGTGGCAATTTCAATAGATGAACATAACGTGTTAACCTTTCGTTGCCTGATGACCTAGAACATTTGTACTTTGACAGGCAAGGCAAAAAAACAAGAAGTATTTGCTTAGAAGTGACCACAACTGACGTTAACCTTTCCACACTTCACTTAAAATATTTTAGTCAATGGTTTCCTCATTTTGATCAAATAGAGAACAGCCTTCTACATGGATCATGCACATGGATTTAGTTCCTCTTAAACATGAACTCTGTGACCCAATGTATAAAGAAGCTCCTAGGAAATTGCCCTATCTTGTTGTCTAATTCAACATTAGGACAAGTCTGCTTTAGTAGAGCCAGTAAAAAAGAAACTTGTCATCTACAAGAGAAAATCACTTTGAAGACTATTATCTCTGGTTACTTAAATGTTTTCACGGGGATTTGCTTAACATGCAATCAAACAGCTACTTACTGCCATTCTTATAGACAGACAGCAAGATGAGGCTGACAATGATTTACATAGCTTGAATATCAAAAGAGTTAATGAAGATTTTGACTTACTCTACTAAATATGGCAAGAAGTAGAATAGGCCTTGGAATTTATGATAGAAGACATCATTTCAGGGGTCTGGCAAGCACCATCAAAACCATGTATTGTCTTAGAAGCACTGCCTGATCAGTTCTTCTAGAGAACGACGCTGCCATATTGCAAATGTGAGCACACAAGCAACTTGGAAAACACCAACTTGGAAGTAATGCATTGTTAGTGCAATCTCTATGGCACCTTTTTGGAGGAGGCCATGCCCACATCACCAGTGAAAATGGTTACTTTGATCCAAATTGCAGACTGGGTCCATCTTCGGTGAAAGATGAAGTGGTAGTTTGACTCTTATTTCAGCATGCACAGGGCACACCCATAGAGTGGCTCACTGCCACAAACCAAGACTGTGCAATCACTCTGTAATCGTGCACATCATTTCTGTCACCTAATATTGTTTTGTTGTTTTTGTTTCAGGCCATTTTGTGCTTTGTATCTCTCAATCTAATTATATGTACCTTTTGTTTTTTTCTTCAACAGGCTATATATGGTGAACATCAGCAGTTGAGAATTCGTTAAATGCCTCACTGACCCGAAGAATCAGATATTCAACATATGCATATATATAGTTTTTAATTCTGTATTATATGCATTATGGATTTTGCATTTGTTTATAATATTTTAAATATTTATTTCTGTAGAGTTTATAATTGTTTTAATATTTCATTCTCTATGTATTACATACCTTGGCAAATAGAAATAAATATGAAAAATTGATATTTGAAAGCACTTCAGTAGTTACATTGTTATTTTGGAATATTAAAATAAATAGGTTCCTAAGGTTATGCGTATTTATCTGAATTTCAGTAAATTGAAACTATCAAGCAAGTTGCAATTTGAATAAAGAACATAAAATAAAACAGTGTTTTGGAAGTACCAAAACAGATGTATGTCCAGTTAGTTGAAGGGAGAGCAGAGCTATGGGGGTTGTCAACATTCTAGGGTTGCACCATGTGATTAGAAGATCGTAATATATCAGTATCAATGAGATTTGAAGCCCCCAGGAGAACATATATTCTATCAATTGCAATGACTATTCGTGGGTCATCCCACTGTATAAGAAGAAGACATTCCCTCAAAGCCTCCATACATTTTGGAAACATTTTCCTTGTTTTTAGGGCCATATATTACCAGATAAGCATAGCTTTTTTGCTATTGGATTCTCTTTGGTGTTCATCTAAGGTAGAATATCTCTATGCATGTGTGAGGTCCTGGAACACAAATTTAAAGACAGTTTCTCATTTTTCCCATTCCAATCCAAAAAAGTAAACATGCTAGAACAGCAACATTTACATTTCGTAATCTAGTTAGCCCAAATGGTTACACAGCAGTACATTTGGCTGAAATACACCTATTTAAATAGTTTAAATAACCTAGGGTCCGATTTACTTATAGGCAGATGGCCTGTTTATCCACCAGAGGGACAGTAAATTAGTCCGTCATCTGACGGAGATGCCATCCACCTAATTTACCAATGACCACCAAGCTGGCAGTCACTTCTAAAGCATCAGAATCATGGTGTTTGCTGTCAATGCTTTTCACAGTTAGGTGCTTTGCTCTGTCAACACGATGGAGCCTAGCCCCAAACTGTATATTTTGTTGTTTTTTTTAATATAAAAATGATAATGCCCCCCAAGCCTTGGGAGTCATCTCTTTCGGCGAGGGAGAAATTTTTTGTTTTTTACTGTCACTATTTTCCCATTACATTGGTTAATGGACAGCAAACACTTTGGTTTGAATGGGCTTTGAAGTGGAAGCCTGTTCTTCATGTGTTGGTTTGCGTGCATTCTATTACGGTGTGACTCAGCAGATCTGAGAAGGTGGAGAGAGTCTCTGGAAGATGGAGGATCAGTTTTCTCAAGTTCTGGGAGATGCCACTTCCTGTGAAGCTAGGAAGCACTTGCTGGTAGCACCCAGAAGTAAATGCTTTGGATCTTTTACCCATTGTATCTGTTCAAATGTACACAGTTATGCTTTTAAAAGTAATATTTTACATTTAAACTGCTTTAGTTTTTCCATTTGAAGTTTCATTTAGAAGATTCCAAAATAGCATTTAAAAGTGATTTTAAACACTGTGCTTATAGCTGCTATGTTTTACGTTTTCACACATGTGACATGTGCATGTTACCAGTTTGTTTGTATGCGATTTCCGTCATGTGACACTTCATCCTGAGTGGAACAAGAGTATTTATGTCTCTATAAAGAGATTTTTCTGAAGTTATCTTTTTTAAAACATATAATAGGTTCTAAGAAGCATTAAAAACATGCTGGAGCCTCGGACAGTGAGCATGATATGAAATATATATGCATATCAGAACTTCAATCTGCCGTGAAGTAGAACATGGTACCCACGAACACACTGAATATGCACAAGCTGACATCAGCAGGCTTTCCTACTCACTGCCGAACAACACAAATGACCTGAGCATGAGTGTCTGTTGTTTGCAGCACTTGTGTTTTTTGTGTTTTTATCACGAAATGCATTCTCTCATCCAAAATGGACACAATGACTAAAAATAGAGCGCTTAATGCTGGTTTTGCCTTTTGCCAAATTTTGCACAATTTGTGCTGAATTTCAAGTAATTACACCAAAGCAAATTATGTGAATTTCCCCCACATATCACCACTAAATTTCTAGCATGAAGATATTCTGCTGAAGTGAGTCCCGTCTTTGGCCATATAAATTTGCAGACTGAGATTATGGGAATCACAATCTGCCACTTGTGGGTGCAGATTTACTAACAGTTTGCACAGAGTTTGCGTAACAAAGTGACATAAACCAGTGCAAAGTATTCCCTTTGAATGTACTTTCCAGTGCAAAACTTGCTTTGCGCTGGAAAGTTATCTCAAATTTGTGCAAAGTAGTGTTTTGCAATGCTTTGCATTACTTTGCTTTGGGGACATTCCATGTGTGATACATGGACGTTACCAAGCAACTACCCATGGGTTTGAATGCAAGGTCCTATCTACTAACACTAGTAGACGGGGTTTTGTGCCAAAAATGAACATCTCTTTGACATTGGGGTTAACTTGGAGAAATGCTTTTATTTCTCTACACTTTTCTGACTTTGCATGTGCGCTGCACTGTACAGCAGACATCCAAAGTGGGAAAAGTTCTAAAGTTTGTCCAGGCATAGTATTGTACTCTGGAAGGGTTTCCTTCTAGTACAAACCTATGCTAGACATGACGCAAAATCCTTTGCACTATGGTGCAAAGGTTTGTGTGTGGCACCAGGCTGCCTGACTGGTAGCACTAGTTCTAGGAGCGAGCAGGACAGTTCCAGGTCTTAGTAGATATGGTTCTTTAGTGCTTTCTCTCTTGTAATGCAGGGCAGCAGCTTTGGTTGAATTTTGCATAAGTTATAAAGTTGCATTTGCACCACTGAGCAGATTTAGAAATACTTTGGTTTCTGCATTGCTTTGTGTGAGATCTTTGTAAATCTGTCCCGCGGTGGAGATGCAACTTTTTACTTGAACAAGTTTCAGTTGCAAAGTTGTAAAAGTCATCTCCTGTATTTTATTCGGTTGCAATAAAAGAGAAAGTTGTCAAGATTAATCTGTCCATACAAAATGGTGTGTATGCATAATGTCATGTTACATATGTGCCCTGTATTTTATTGCTGTGTTAACTTTACTGGGACATTTGTAAACATGTCCAAAATCTATTACTTTGCTTGCACACTGTTGTATATGCATTAATTACTGGATGCATATATACAAAAGACGAGTGTGTACCCATAGCAGCATGATGTATAAATAAATGGTACTGCTTTGCTGTCTTAATGTGATTGTTTCTTACACAGAACTTTTTCATTCAGGTACCTAATTAGTGGCTTCTGACTGCAGAAACATTACTTTGCATAGCTCTCCTATGAGCTCAGTTGTTGATAGTCTTATCGTGTCTGCAGTGTATTGGTTTGTCTCAGCAGATTTTAGGAGGCAGCAGGAGGGGTCCGGGGGCTCTGGAAGCCAGGACCTCAGTGTTCTCAAGTCTTAACAGAAGAAACTTATACTGCAGATAAGCCTGCTCCTGTCCTCCCGAGCCTTGAGGTAACTGCAGTGAGATATTCCCTCTAAATTATTTGTTGACAACAGAGAAGTGTTTCTTTTTATTCAGATCATTTCAGAATTAATATTTGAAGTGAGTTGTTAAAAGTGTAAAATAATATTTGAAAGTGTGTGATGTATTTTTCACTATTTTCAGAAGCACCAAAACTGTTTGCCTTTATCACTAAAAGACATCCCTGTTTCCAGTACACTAATGTTGTGATTTCTGAATTACTAAGATCACATCACCTAACATCACATCTCTGTTCTGCTTTCCTAAGATATGCATTCTGACCACAATAGTATCCCCCAAGCAATACCAATCAGGAGGCACTTAGAAGTGAATGGTTGTTGCTATTTGCTTATGAAGGCTTGGAGCATACTTCACCTTCAGAATCTTTACTATTTTCTTTTTTTTTTTTTTTTTAAACCAACTGCTCACAGCATCTTCTATGTTTAATACAAGGACCTAATCGGTTTAGAAGGAATATCGTGGGACTAAATATCGTGTCAAGGGTATCAAGGACAAAAATATTGTGAAGGTGCGTTTCTATTGGTAAGCACAGTTTTACTATATATAACTCCACATATATGTACCTTGACAATATATATGTATTCAAGGTAAGTAGATGGCAAGTTAAGAATAGTAAACATAAACTTACCTATTTGCACGTACCTTCTCGATATTTAGCCCTTGATATTTTTTACACGATATTCTGTCCACATGATAATTTTGGTTCTGATATTCTGCCAGTGATCCACATAAGGCAAGCTCGTCTGAAACTAATTCTCCAGATGAGAGAAGAGGTTGAAAAGGCTCATAAGTATACAAAGATGTATAAACAATATATTGTTTTATGAGCTTCATCTGTTTTTTTTACAGTGGACAATATACTGGTTTCCTTGTTTGATGTACTGGTTCACAGTAGTTGCATCCATTACTAATGTCATGTATATATATATATATATATATATATGTATATATATATATATATTACCTACTGGCGGTCGCCAGTAGGTAGTTATAGTTAGGACCTTGTTTCTATTCGAAAAGCTTTTTTTCTTTTGCCAATATCTTTCGCGCCGTTTGACAAATAGTCGCGAAACTTTCACAACTAATGGTTCACTCAGGTCAGCTCCTGTCTTGAAAGTTTCGGGATGATTCGTTGAGCAGGGCCCGAGACAAAATGGGGGTTTCAAAACGCATTTTCCCCATGTTAATTTCCATAGGAATGTTTGGAACAGGCTACAGCCCGAACTGCTGAACGGAATTACACCAAATTTGGCAAAAAGGTAGCTCTTGGTTCAAAAAGCGACCTTTTTTTTTAAATGGTGTAAATCCGTTCAGAAGTTGCTGAGAAATTCAAAAAAGAAAAATATCGATATCTGAGCACTGAGGAGGATTTGCGAACCCTCCCGAGCACGAGCTTCATTCTGATTGGCTGCCAACACTCCAAACCAGAATGTGTTGGCAGCCATCTTGTGACTCGGTAACCGAGTCACAAGAAAACAGTTAAAAAAATGATAAAAAACAAGAAAAAGGGGGCAGGGTAGAAACACCCTGACCCCCTAGGCCTGCTCAGGGGGTCCCACAAGGACCCCCAGGGCCCAAAAAAGAATTTAAAAAATAATAAATCAGCCGAATTCGCACGGGGTACGCGAATCTGGCCAAGAAAAAAAAAATGAAGCACGAACTCCCGCGCTTCCTTTTGTATAAGCCCCCGGGTGGTCCAGGTCTCGGGGGCAATGTGCAATAAATTAGCGGGGGCCCACCACCTCCCTGTGGCTTGTAAAGAAAATGCATGGGGGGCTCCTGCCCCCACGCTGCCCCAGGGACCACCACCTCCCCGGGGCATTCATCATTATAGGCAGGGGGCCTCGCGGGCCGCCCCAAGCCCCGGGGACTGCCACCTCCCCGGGGCTTATATTAAAATTATAAAGTGTGGGGGGCCTCCTGCCCCCCCACACTGCCCCGGGGACCACCACCTCCCCGGGGCACTAATTATTTAAATACGGGGGTCCGTTGCAGACCCCTGGGCCCTAGGGACCATCACCTCCTCGGGGCTTTAAACAGTTGGAAGGGGGGCCACGCTAACCTGCTCTCGCTTCCAAGAAGCAAAGCAGAATTGCTTTTGGAAAAGGGGAGCTGCATGTTAGCAGCTCCCCTTACCCAAAAGCAATGCCGGCTCCCGCAGGAGGCGGGGAGCCGGCTGGGACTGTGGGGGCATTGGGGCTCCCCCCACGGTCCCCATCAAGTAGGCCAGGCCCCGGGGGATGGGGTCCCCAGGGCCAAAAGTGGCCCAGGGAAGGGGGGCCATGCGGCCCCCTTCCCGCATAAAACAAATTTAAATTAAAAAAAGAGGCAATGCCCCAGGGGATGGGGTCCCTGGGGCAGATAAAGGCCTCAGGAAGGGGGCCACGTGGCTCCCCTCTATTAAAGATTAAAACATATGTATATGTGGCCATGCCCTGGGGGATGGGGTCCCCGGGGCCGAAATTGGCCTCGGAAGGGGGGGCCGCGCGGCCCCCTTCCCATTTTTTTTTTTTATTGTTGTAGGCCCTGGGGGATGGGGTCCCCAGGGCCCAAAAAATATTGAAAGAAGGGGCACCACACAGCCCCCTTCTAAAAATAAAAAAAAATAAAAAAAGACGGCATCTCGCCGGAGGCCCCGCCCCCTTCCTGCACCACTCTGCAAACACGCCTCCTGGCGCGTTCTAAGTTGGGGGATTAAGTCCCCTTGAATACTGAGGGTCCCTGGGGGCCAACTAGCCCACCAGGTACCTCCAGTAAGCGCCACACAGTTGGATTGCTGAGAGGTGGTCCGAGGCCACGCCCCTTTTTACACTACTCTGCAAACGCTCCTCGTGGTACACTGCTGGTGGGGCGATGAGGTCCTCTTGTGTCCTGAGGACATCAGGACTAAAGTGGACTTCATCCCCCAACAGCAGTGCGCCAGGAGGCGCGTTTGTAGAGTGGTGTAAAAAGGGGTCATGGCCTCGGACCACTCTCAACAATCCAGCTGTGCGGGACTTACTGGAGGTACCTGGTGGGCTAGTTGGCCCCTAGGTACCCTCAGGATTCAAGGGGACTTAATCCCCCAACCCAGAACATGCCAGGAGGCACGTTTGCAGAGTGGTGGAGAAAGGGGGCGTGGCCTGTGTCCACCTTTCAGCAATCCTACTATCTGGGACATACTAGGGGTATCAGGTAGGCTAGTTGGCCCCTAAGGACCCACAGCAGCAAAGGGGACTTTAATCCTCATCCAAGAGCGCGCCAGGAAGTGCGTTTGCAGAGTGGTGGGGAAAGGGGGTGTGGCCTGCTATGAGAACTTAGCAATCCTGCTGTGTGGGATTTACTGTAGGTAATAGGAGGGGTAGTTGGCCCCAAGGTTCACCTTGGGGGCCAAATACCCCTCCTGTTACCTCCAGTAAGTTCTACACAGTGGGATTGCTGAGAGGTCTTCGGAGGCCACGCTCACCTTTCTCCACCACTCTGCAAATGCACCTCCCGGTACAGTACTGGTTGGGGGATGAAGTCCACTTTACTCCTGAGGGACTTTGGCGGCCAAGTAGCCCTCCTGGTACCTCCTGTAAGTCCTACACAGCGGAATTCCTGAGCGCTGGTTGGAGGCCCAGCCCCCTTTTTCCACCACACTGCAAACGTGACTACCAGTTAAAGAAGCATTTGTAATGTAATAGGTCTCACATTTGCAAGAGTTAGAGCTATTGGCGTTGTAAATCTAAAAGTTTTTTACTAATGTTTTTTGGAGTGGATGTACTTTGTGTGTAATGGAGTTATGTGGTGTGTTGTGCAGTGAAATTATGTGGATAGAAAGTATGTGGTATTTAGTGTATGTGAATTATGTAGAGAGGGAATATGTGTTATGGAGAGTAATTATGTTGCATGGTAGTCTGTGTTGTGGAGTTGTAACCTCAGGTTTAGTCTTCCTCGTTTCCATAGAAGCTAAATTATGAACTCAATGAGACAAAAAAAAGAAGGAATCACTGAGGAGCACTTCTGGACCTAGTCAGAGGTATGAGCAGGGCCACTGGAATTATGCGACTGTTTGGCTGCACCGACTTTCACACAATTATACTTACTCCAGTATTGGAGCTTTCATAGATTCCCATGCTTGGAATCATTCCCCGTCGTCGAGATGGGAGCCTCGGTAAATATATATATATATATACAACAGTAGTAAATAACATTACAAAGAGAAACAGGCCTAGGCCTAATCCCATTTTGTAGTCAGACCATGTCTTTTTGTAAAAGAGACCAAAAAGAATCATTAGCCAATCAGAGCAGCCTCACCCTCTAGAACCTTGGTGAAAGAACCTCAGCTCCTCAGATTTTCTACCGCACGTTGTGCAGAAGGGAGTCTCCTTGAGCTCTGCTCTATTTCGACTAATTTTCATCTGTTTTTTCTTCACTTTTTTCTTGGTGAGATGTCTGAGAAAGAAAAGAAAGCGTTATTTAAAGCTTGTGCCACTTGTGGGAAAAAGAGGCTTTATGTGGAGGATAGGCATAAGGATTGTATATATTGCCTATACCCGGACCACAAGGCTGCGGAGTGCAATATTTGCCGCACCTTCTCGACTAAGACTCTCCGGGATCGTGAGGGTCGTTTACTTACCTGGCTTCACAAGTTAAAGTCAAGGAAGGAGTCAGTGTCCAGTGACAGTGAGGAGGCGTCTTCAGTCGTCTCATCCAGAAGGTCAGTCAAGAGGGGTAGGGGTTCTCCTTCATCATCTCTGGGTCACCCCTCTAAGGCCTCAAAGAAGACCCCGAAGGAGTCTGAGGACCAAGGTTCTATCAAATCTCCTCACGGCAGTGTAAAGGAGAGGGAAGAGCCATTATCTTCGTCTACTGCTACCCCAGGCAAAGAGAAATTATTGAAGAAGCCTTCTTCACAATCTTCGGATAAGAGTTCTCATTCGTCGTCGATGCGTAAACCCTCGTCGACGAAAACGTCAAAATCAGAGGCTAGGAATGCTTCTGTGTCGACGCCGGCTCTTTTTACAGTGTCGACGGGCTCGTCGACGAGCACCTCTACAGCAACGTCGACGATGGTGTCGGCGAGGATTGCGGCTACAGTTCCGTCGACCACTGTGGCGTCGACGACGAGAGTGTCGACGATGACGGCCACGACAGTAACGACGACGTCAGCAGGGGTGCTGCTTATTTCGTCGACGACATGTTCGACGACGCCCATCGTCTCGTCGACGATCAGCTCGTCGTCGAGACTTCCGTCGCTGGTTCCATCTACTTTCTCGTCGACGATGCTCCCGTCGACGATGACATCTTCGACGACGGTCGTCACCTCCACGTCGACGAGACCGTCGACGACGTCGTCGACGGGGAAAATTTCGATTTCTATTAAAAGAAAAGGGGTTGCGCCGGAGAGACTTTCACCCAGGATAGTGGATCCCTTACCACCTGCATTATTGTTGGAGGAGGAAGAGGACTCGGATGGTGATGACAGCCAATTTGGCTATGCTAACAGTCCCTCTCAGCTTCTGGTGAAATGTCAAGAAACTGATTCTGAGGGTGATTACTATCAGGAACAGGCTACTCAACATCAACAATATCCACAACAGGAGAACGTTCAACAACAGATGGTATCTGACCCCACCTCTCTGTTATCGGACTTACAGGGGATGCTTCTAGACTATCGTCAGAGGTTGTCTTCGCGTCCTCCGCAACCTATTCTTCTACCACAGCCTGTGCATACTCCTCAACCCATGGTGATAGTTTCACCACCTCCATCGGCTCGCCCACAAATTCCAACGGAGGCAGTGCCTCAACTCCAGGATGTCTCCTCAGAAGAGGAGGAAGGTGAACTTGTGCAGACGGATCAAGGAGAGGAGTGGGATGATTACGTGATTCCAGATCCCGCTTCTCCAACTCCTGCCCCTGTGGATTCCCCTCCTGCTGACATAGGGGGTTTTCACAAGTTGATGGAAAGGGCTTCGTTGCGTTTTGAACTTCCTATGCCCTCTGTTCAAACGGAGTGTTTTCTATATGATTTTAAGGAGCCGAGTAAGAGGATGATACGTTCCATTCCCATTGTATCTCATGTATGGGAAGAAGGGATAAGGACCATGAAGAATCCAGCTACAGTGGTCCCAGTCTTACCACGGCTAGACAAAAAATATAAAGCTTCTGACGACAGCCCAGCCTCTTTGACGGGTCAACCAAGGCCAGATTCAGTTATTTCTCAGGCAGCGCAGAGGAAATCTAAGAATCCTTCAGCGCCTCTGACCACACCACCGGACAAGGAGGGCAGGCGCCTAGACAATGCAGGGAAACGATTTTCCTCTATGGCAAGTCTGGTGATTAGGGCTGCTAATGCACTAGCGATACTTGGCCGATACGACCGCCAATTGTGGTGCGACCTTTCGCCTTATCTTAATCAGTTGCCGGATACGGCTAAGTCTGAAGCAAAAAAGATCCTACTTGAAGGAGAACTAGCGTCAGCAGAGATCATCGCTACCACATCTTTCCGCTCCCTGGCAGGGGCAGCTGTGCTTTGTCGACAGGGTTGGCTCAAAGCGACGTGGTTCCGGCCAGAGGTTCAGAATAAGATCCTGGACCTCCCATTTGATGGTGAAGCTTTGTTCGGCAAGCACATAGATGATGCTCTCCAAGACATTAAAAAAGACACTGAGACGGCTAGGTCATTGGGGACCCTTCAGTACCGGAAAGTCCCTTTTCGTGGAGCTAGAGGCAGGGGTGCTCCTTCATACAGAGGATCCTATCAACAACAGCGATATTCCTCTTATGCTCCCGCATCCCAATCTTACCGGCCTTCTTACAACCAGAAACAAGGCCAGACGTCATCTTTCTCCAGATCCAACTTTAGGGGAAAACAGAATCGTCAGGGACGAGACGCCTCTAAGAGGCAGTAGCGGCGACCTGGCTCTTTGCGCTGTTCCCTCCTCCTCCTCCAAGACATCTGTAGGAGGCAGGGTATCTCTTTACCTTCAAAACTGGCAACGGATTACATCAGACCGTTGGGTCCTAAACATCATTCAGAGTGGCCACACCCTGGAGTTCATTCATCTACCACCATCAAGAGCCCCTTCCGCCATCTCCATGAAACATCTGCGTCTCCTTCGAATCGAAGTTCATCAACTGCTGATCAAGGGGGCAGTAGAGCCAGTTCCTTTATCCCAGAGGAACAAGGGTTTCTATTCCAGGTTCTTCCTGGTAAAGAAGACGTTGGACAAATGGCGACCTATTCTCGACCTCAGGGAGCTCAACACTTATCTCACAAAACAATCCTTTCGGATGGTGTCTCTCCAGGACATTCTGCGTCTTCTCAACACTGGAGATTTTATGGCCACTCTCGATCTCGAGGATGCATATTTCCACGTACCCATCCATCCGGCCCACAGGAGGTTTCTTCGGTTTACAGTCGCCAAGAGCCATTTCCAGTTCAAAGTGCTTCCATTTGGCCTTCGCTCAGCTCCGAGAGTCTTCTCCAAGGTGCTAGCACCGGTAGCAGCATTTCTCAGGAAGCATCATTTCCAAGTCTTTCCCTACCTGGACGACTGGTTGCTAAAGGCCCCGTCCAGGGAGGCAGCAGCGGAGGCGGTCACCTCTTGCACCTGCCTTTTCTCCAATCTGGGCTTGACTCTCAACACCACCAAGTCTTCTCTTCGCCCTGCAAGAAAGGTTCAGTTTCTTGGAGCGATTTTAAACACATCTCTCAGCAAGGTTTTCCCTCTCTAGAGCGACAAAGAAATCTAATCTCAATGGCCCACCTAGTGCGAAGAAAAAGTATCTTTCTGTTCGCCTCTACAAATCCCTGCTGGGGATGATGTCCTCCTGCATTCCCTTGATACCTCACTGCAGATTGCGAATGCGTCCCCTGCAGGAGCTCCTGAATTTACAGTGGAAGCAAGTGAGCGGATCCTTCAACGACAAGCTTCTCATCACTCAGGACATGCGCCAGGCCATTCTATGGTGGACAAAACAAGAACATTTGTCCCGAGGTCTATCCTTCGTAACCGCTCCAACACCTCAGGTGGTAACTACGGATGCGTCACTAGAGGGCTGGGGCGCAGTTTTGCAAGATCTGCAAGTCAGTGGTCACTGGCTTCCAGAACATCGCCTCCTTCACATCAATCTCTTAGAGTTGACAGCGATTCGTCTAGCTCTTCAAGCTTTCCTTCCAAGGTTGCAGGGTCTGTCGGTACTTGTCCGGACGGACAACACCACAGCCATGCACTACATCAACAAGGAGGGCGGCACCAGGTCCCTACACTTGTCACTAGAAGCCCAAATGATCTGGGAGTGGGCTATCTTTCATGGAATTTCTCTGAAAGCAGAACATTTGCCAGGAGTGCTAAACGACAAAGTGGACAGGCTCAGCAGGCTGAAGTCTGTTACACACGAGTGGGAACTGGATCAGACAACGCTGGAGAGCGTGTTTCGCCTGTGGGGCAGACCTTCCATAGACCTGTTTGCCACACCAGAGAACAGGAAATGCCAGTGTTACGCCAGCAAGCTACACCATCGAGGGTCACTGGGGAATGCGCTTTCGATAGCCTGGTCAGGCGCATTTGTCTACGCCTTTCCCCCCATTCTGCTAATTCCCAGATTACTCAAGAAGATGAAAGCGGAGCGGTGCAAGATGATCCTGATAGCTCCTGCCTGGCCGAGGCAGTTTTGGTTCACCGAACTTCACCTTCTCTCCTTGGACCATCCTCTTCAACTGCGACCAATTCCGCATCTTCTTACAATGTCTCAGGGTCAGATACTGCACCCAGATCCTCGCTCGTTACAGCTCTCAGCATGGCCCCTGAGCAGCGGGAATTTCTTCACCTAAATCTTCCAGAAGAAATTAAGGATGTCCTTTCGCAGGCGAGAGCTCCTTCCACGAACAGGACCTACCGCTTGAAATGGAAGCGTTTTAGTATATGGTGTCTAAGCAATAGTTTGGATCCTTTCTTATCAGAACCACACCAGGTCCTTCCTTATTTCCTGTCCTTGGCTAAGGCAGGTTTGGCTCTTTCATCCATTAAGGTGCACTTAGCAGCAGTTTCTCGTTTTCGACGCACGTCCTCTGGGCCTTCTCTTTGGTCAAGCAGAATTGTCAAACAGTTTCTTAAGGGCCTCTTCAGGGTGTTTCCGCCAGTGAAGCCTCCACCGCCTTCGTGGCAATTAAATTTGGTTCTTTCTCAACTTATGAGACATCTATTCGAACCGATTCATCGGACGGATCTCAAGTTCCTCTCCTGGAAGGTGGCTCTGTTGTTGGCCCTCACTTCAGCCAGGAGAATAGGAGAATTACAAGCTCTTACAATTCAGGAACCCTTCCTTCAGTTCAAGGGAAATACTGTCATCTTGAGAACTAATCCTAAGTTTATTCCTAAAGTACCTTCTTCTTTTCATCTCAACGAACCAGTGATCCTTAAAGCTTTTTTTCCTCAGCCTACTTCGCCGGCTGAGAGAGCTCTTCACTCTCTGGATCTAAAAAG
Organism: Calotriton arnoldi; assembly: GCA_963921515.1. NCBI lineage: Eukaryota > Metazoa > Chordata > Amphibia > Caudata > Salamandridae > Calotriton > Calotriton arnoldi. The sequence goes on along the minus strand of CAWUFW010001373.1, from coordinate 2,494,950 downwards.
ATGTTTGAAATTTTACCTGGACCGAACTAAGTCTTTCCGCAAGTCTTCACAACTTTTTGTATCATATAGCGCTCCCCGCAAGGGATTTCCCATTTCAAAACAGGGGATATCTCGCTGGGTTGTGAGCGCTATTCGATACTGTCACACAGCAGTGTCCGAGCACATTCGACAAGATCTATGGCATCTTCAGCTGCCTTGTTTGCTGGTGTCCAGATCAAGGACATTTGTAGGGCTGCAACTTGGAGCAGCACTCACACCTTTACGAAGCATTACTGCCTGGAGTCATCACTCCAAGACGACGCGGCTGTGGGACAGGCAGTTCTGAGGAACCTCTTCCAATAAGTGGTGAGCTTTCCCTTGCTACCCTCCTTCCTTCTTTTATCTGCTTTATACACATTTTCTCTTGTTTATAAATGCACTAACTTATCTATGCCTTCGGCTAGTTGTAAAGCATGTATTTAGATAATGTGTTTTCAGACAAACAATGTCTTATGGAAAATGTGTATCCTTACTGCTAGCTACTCTGATTCCAAGCATGGGAATCTATGAAAGCTCCAATACTGGAGTAAGAAAACAAGTTACTTACCTGTAACTTTGGTTCTCCAGTATTGGAAGCTTTCATAGATTCCCATGCGACCCACCCTCCTCCCCTGGGAAAGCTCAGCCTCTATCTGTGTATGTTTTCACAACGTATACGAAAATCTGAGGAGCTGAGGTTCTTTCACCAAGGTTCTAGAGGGTGAGGCTGCTCTGATTGGCTAATGATTCTTTTTGGTCTCTTTTACAAAAAGACATGGTCTGACTACAAAATGGGATTAGGCCTAGGCCTGTTTCTCTTTGTAATGTTATTTACTACTGTTGTATATATATATATATATATATTTACCGAGGCTCCCATCTCGACGACGGGGAATGATTCCAAGCATGGGAATCTATGAAAGCTTCCAATACTGGAGAACCAAAGTTACAGGTAAGTAACTTGTTTTCATTTTCCGCATTAGCCACATAATCCATCATCTGCTGCCTAATCTGCAGATTTGAACAAATAAAGCCTTGTTTCTAGCTCAAACGGCTCAAATGTTACCAAAAATGCAGCGATAAGTGTTACAGCGTGGTGGAAGGCCCTTTGCAAACCTAGAATGGTCACCTGTTACTTATTGCTAAATGTGGGTGTTAAATTTGTACTAATGGTGTGCAAACCACTCTTGCTTCTTTCTGCGCCTCTCGCCACTTTCTGCATTTCTGTTGCTTCTTTCTGCAACTTTCTTTTTTTTCTACACTTCTTTTGCCTCTTTCTGCTCATCTCTTCCACTTTCTGTATCTCTCTTACCTCTTTCTGCACCTCTCGCCTCTTTCTGCACCTCTGTTGCCTCTTTCTGTACCTCACTTGCTTCTTCCTGAACCCTCTTGCCTCTTTCTGCACCCCTGTTCCCTCTTTCTGCACCTCTCTTGCCTCTTTCTACACTTCTCTTGCCTCTTTCTGCACCTCTGTTGTTTCTTTCTGCGCTTCTCTTGCCTCTTTCTGCATCCCTCTTGCCTCTTTCTGCACCTCTGTTGCTTCTTTCTGTACTTCTCTTGCTTCTTTCTGCACGTCTGTTGCTTCTTTCTGCACCCCTCTTGCCTCTTTCTGCAACCCTCTTCCCTCTTTCTACACCTCTCTTGCCTCAGTCTGCCCACCTGTTCCCTCTTTCTGCAACCCTTGTGCCTGTTTCTGCAACTCTCTTGCCTCTTTCTGCAGTTCTCTTGCCTCCTTCTGCACCTCACTTGCCTTTTTATGCAACTCTCTTGCCTCTTTCTGCAGTTCTCTTGCCTCTTTCTGCACCTCTCTGGCCTCTTTCAACACTTCTGTTGCCTGTTTCTGCACCCGTCTTGCTTCTTTCTGCACCCCTTTTGCCTGTTTCTGCACCCCTCTTTCCTCTTTGTGCAACTCTCTTGCCTCTTTCTACACCTCTCTTCCCTCTTTCTGCACCACTCTTGCCTCTTTCAGCACCTCTGTTACTTCTTTCTGCAGTTCTCTTCCTTCTTTCTGCACCCCTCCTGCCTTTTTCTGTACCCCTCTTGCCTCTTTGTGCACCTCTCCTAACCCTTTCTGCACCTGTCTTGCCTCTTTTTGCACCTCTGTTGGTTCTTTCTGCACCTCTTATGCTTCGTTCTGCACTTCACTTGCCTCTTTCTGTACCCCTCTTGCCTCTTTCTGCACCTCCGTTGGTTCTTTCTGCACTGCACTTGCTTCTTTCTTCACCTCTGTTCCAAATGTTTACATCCCTCTTGCCTTTTTCTGCGCCCCTCTTCTCTCTTTCTGCACCTCTCTTGCCTCAGTCTGCCCACCTGTTTCCTCTTTCTATACCCCTTTTGCCTGTTTCTGCAACTCTCTTGCCTCTTTCTGCAGTTCTCTTGCCTCCTTCTGCATCTCATTTGCCTCTTTTTGCACCTCTGTTGGTTCTTTTGCACTGCTCTTGCTTCTTTCTGCACCTCTCTTGCAAATTTCTGCACCCCTCTTGCCTCTTTATGTACCTCTCTTACTCTCTTACCTCTGTCTGCACCCCTGTTCCCTCTTTCTGTACCTCTGTTGCCTGTTTCTGCAACTCTCTTGCCTCTTTCTGCAGTTCTCTGGCCTCCTTCTGCACCTCTGTTGTTTCTTTCAGCACCTCTCTTGCCTCTTTCTGCACCCCGTTGCTTCATTCAGCACTTCCCATGCTTCTTTCTGCACCTGTCTTGCTTCTTTCTGCACCCCTGTTGTCTCTTTCTCCACTCGTCTTCCCTCTTTCTAAACCTCTTTTGTCTCTTTCGACATCTCACTTGCCTCTTTCTGCACTTCTCTTGCTTCTTTCTGCACCTCTCTTTCCTCTTTCTGTACCTCTCTTGCCTCTTTCTGCACCTCACTTGCTTCTTTCTGCACCCCTGTTGCCTCTTTCTGCACCCTTCTACCCTCTTTGTGCATCTCTCTTGCCTCTTTCCACACCTCTCTTCCCTCTTTCTGCACCACTCTTGCCTCTTTCTGTACCTCTGTTGCTTCTTTCTGCACTTCTCTTGCCTCGTTCTGCACCCTTCGTGCCTCTTTCAGCACCTCTGTTGCTTCTTTCTGCACTTCTCTTCTTTCTTTCTGCTCCCCTCGTGCCTCTTTCTGCACCCTTCTTCCCTTTTCCTGCATGTCTCTTGGTTCTTTTTGCACTGCTCTTGCCTCTTTCTGCACCCTTTTGCCTCCTTCTGTATCTCTGTTGTTTCTTACTGCACTGCTCTTGCTTCATTCTGCAACTCTCTTGCAAATGTCTGCACCCTTCTTGTCTCTTTTGGCACCCCTCTTCTCTCTTTCTACATCCCTGTTCCCTCTTTCTGCACCTCTTCTGCCTGTTTCTGCACCTCTACCGCCTCTTTCTGAACTTCTCTTGCCTCTTTCTGCACCTCTGTTGGTTCTTTCTGCACTTCTCTTGCTTCTTTCTGCACCCCTCTTGGCTCTTTCTGCACCTCTGTTGGTTCTTTCTGCACTGCTCTTGCTTCTTTCTGCACCTCTGTTGTTTCTTTCTGCACTTCTCTTGCTTCTTTCTACGCCTCTCTTGCTTCTTTCTGCACCCCACTTGCCTCTTTCTGCACCCTTCTTCCCTCTTTGTGCATCTCTCTTGCCTCTTTCTGCACCTCTCGCCTCTTTCTGCACCACTCTTGCCCCTTTCTGCACCCCTCTAGCCTCTTTCTGCATCTCTTTTGCTTGTTTCTGCTCTTCTTTTGCCTCTTTCTGTACCCCTCTTGCCTCCTTCTGTACCTCTGTTGTTATTTACTGTACTGCTCTTGCTTCTTTCTGCACCTCTCTTGCAAATTTCTGCACCCCTCTTGCCTCTTTCGGCACCCCTCTTCTCTCTTTCTGCACCCCTGTTCTCTCTTTCTGCACCTCTTCTGCCTGTTTCTGTACCTCTGCTGCCTCTTTCTGAACTTCTGTTGTCTCTTTCTGTATCTCTGTTGGTTCTTTATGCACTTCTCTTCCTTCTTTTGCACTCTTTGCGCCTCTTTCAGCACCTCTGTTGCTTCTTTCTGCACTTCTCTTCCCTCTTTCTGCACCCCTCTTCCCTCTTCTGCACCTCTCTTGTTTCTTTCTGTATCCCTCTTGCCTCCTTCTCCACCCCACTTCCCCCTTACTACATCTCTGTTGCTTCTTTATGCACTTCTCTTACTTGTTTCTGCACCTCTCTTGCGTCTTTCTGCACCTCTGTTGCGTCTTTCTGTACCTCTGTTGGTTCTTTCTGCACTTTTCTTGCTCTTTCTGCACCCTTCGTGACTCTTTCAGAACCTCTGTTGCTTCTTTCTGCACTTCTCTTCCTTCTTTCTGCACCCCTCCTGCCTCTTTCTGTACCTCTCTTGCCTCTTTGTGCACCTCTTCTACCTTTGTCTGTACTTCTCTTGCTTCTTTTTGCACCTTTGTTGGTTCTTTCTGCACTGTTTTTGCTTCTTTCTGCACTTCTCTTGCTTCTTTCTACACCTTTGTTGCTTCTTTCAGCAATTCTCTTGCCTCATTCTGTACTTCTCTTGCTTCTTTCTGCACCTCTCTTGCTTCTTTCAGCACCCTTCTTCCCTTTTTTGCACCCCTCTTGCCTCTTTCTGCTGTTCTCTTGCCATTTTCTGCACCTCTCTTGCCTCTTTCTGCACCTCACTTGCCTCTTTCTGCACTTCTCTTGCTTCTTGCCACACCTCTGTTGCTTCTTGCTGCAATTCTCTTGCCTCTTTCTGCACTTCTTTTGCTTGTTTCTGCACCTCTCTTGCTTCTTTCTGTACCCTTCTTCCCTTTTTTGCATCCCTCTTGCCTCTTTCTGCTGTTCTATTGCCATTTTCTGTACCTCTCGCCTCTTTCTACACCTCACTTGCCTCTTTCTGCCCTTCTCGTGCTTCTTTCCATACCTCTGTTGCTTCTTTCAGCAATTCTCTTGCCTCTTTCTACACCTCACTTGCTTCTTTCTGCACCCCTCTTGCCTCTTTCTGCACCCCTCTTTTTTCTTCCTGTACCTCTCTTGCCTCTTTCTGCACCCGTTCCCTCTTTCTGTACCTTTCCTGCCTGTTTCTGCACCTCATTTGCCTCTTTCTGTACCTCTGTTTGTTCTTTCTGCACTTCTCTTGCTCTTGCTGCACCCTTCGCGCCCCTTTCAGCACCTCTGTTGCTTCTTTCTGCACTTCTCTTCCTTCTTTCTGCACCCCTCCTGCCTCTTTTTGTACCTCTCTTGCCTCTTTGTGCATCTCTTCTACCTTTTACTGTACCACTCTTGCTTCTTTTTGGTCCTCTGTTGGGTCTCTCTGCATTGCTCTTGCTTCTTTCTGCACCTCACTTGCCTCTTTCTGCACTTCTCCTGCTTCTTTCCATACCTCTGTTGCTTCTTTCAGCAATTCTTTTGCCCCTTCTGCACTTCTCTTGCTTCTTTCTGCACCCCTCCTGCCTCTTTCTGTACCTCTCTTGCCTCTTTGTGCACCTCTCATACTTCATTCTGCACTGCTCTTGCTTTTTTCTGCACTCCTCTCGCCTCTTTCTGCACCCCTCTTTTCTCTTTCTGCACCTCTCTTGCCTCTTTCTGCACCCCTGTTCCCTCTTTCTGCACCCCTGTTCCCTCTTTCTGCACCTTTCCTGCCTGTTTCTGCACCTCCCTTGCCTCTTTCTGTACCTCTGTTGGTTCTTTCTGCACTTCTCTTGCTCTTTCTGCACCCTTTGCGCCTCTTTCAGCACCTCTGTTGCTTCTTTCTGCACTTCTCTTCCTTCTTTCTGCACACCTCCTGCTTTTTTCTGTACCTCTCTTGCCTCCTTGTGCACCTCTCCTACCTCTTTCTGCACCCCTCTTGCCTTTTTTTGCACTTCTGTTGGTTCTTTCTGCACTGCTTTTCCTTCTTTCTGCACCTCACTTGCCTCTTTCTGCACGTGTCTTGCTTCTTTCTACACCTGTGTTGCTTATTTCAGCAATTCTTTTGCCTCTTTCTGCACTTCTCTTCCTTCTTTCTGCACCCCTCCTGCCCCTTTCTATACCTCTCTTGTCTCTGTGTGCACCTCTCCTACCTCTTTCTGCACTCCTCTTGCTTCTTTTTGCACCTCTGTTGGTTCATTCTGCACTGCTGTTGCTTCTTTCTGCACCCCTCTTGCCTCTATCTGCACCCCTCTTTTCTCTTTCTGCACCTCTCTTGCCTCTGTTGCTTCTTTCTGCACTTCTCTTCCTTCTTTCTGCACACCTCCTGCTTTTTTCTGTACCTCTCTTGCCTCCTTGTGCACCTCTCCTACCTCTTTCTGCACCCCTCTTGCCTTTTTTTGCACTTCTGTTGGTTCTTTCTGCACTGCTTTTCCTTCTTTCTGCACCTCACTTGCCTCTTTCTGCACGTGTCTTGCTTCTTTCTACACCTGTGTTGCTTATTTCAGCAATTCTTTTGCCTCTTTCTGCACTTCTCTTCCTTCTTTCTGCACCCCTCCTGCCCCTTTCTATACCTCTCTTGCCTCTGTGTGCACCTCTCCTACCTCTTTCTGCACTCCTCTTGCTTCTTTTTGCACCTCTGTTGGTTCATTCTGCACTGCTGTTGCTTCTTTCTGCACCCCTCTTGCCTCTATCTGCACCCCTCTTTTCTCTTTCTGCACCTCTCTTGCCTCTTTCTGCACCTTTCCTGCCTGTTTCTGCACCTCTATTGCCTCTTTCTGTACCTCTGCTGGTTCTTTCTGCACTTCTCTTGCTCTTTCTGCACTCTTCGCGCCTCTTTCAGCACCTCTGTTGCTTCTTTCTGCACTTCTCTCCCTTCTTTCTGCTCCCCTCCTGCCTCTTTCTGTACCTCTCTAGCCTCATTGTGCACCTCTCCTACCTTTTGCCTTTTTGCACCTCTGTTGGTTCTTTCTGCACTGCTCTTGCTTCTTTCTGAACCTAGCTTGCCTCTTTCTGCACTTTTCCTGCTTCTTTCTTCACCTCTGTTGCTTATTTCAGCAATTCTCTTGCCTCTTTCTGCACTTCTCTTCCTTCTTTCTGCACCCTTCCTGCCTCTTTCTGTATCTCTCTTGCCTCTTTGTGCACCGCTCCTACCTCTTTCTGCACTCCTCTTGCTTCTTTCTTCACCTCTGTTGCTTCTTTCTGCACTTCTCTCCCTTCTTTCTGCTCCCCTCCTGCCTCTTTCTGTACCTCTCTAGCCTCATTGTGCACCTCTCCTACCTTTTGCCTTTTTTGCACCTCTGTTGGTTCTTTCTGCACTGCTCTTGCTTCTTTCTGAACCTAGCTTGCCTCTTTCTGCACTTTTCCTGCTTCTTTCTTCACCTCTGTTGCTTATTTCAGCAATTCTCTTGCCTCTTTCTGCACTTCTCTTCCTTCTTTCTGCACCCTTCCTGCCTCTTTCTGTATCTCTCTTGCCTCTTTGTGCACCGCTCCTACCTCTTTCTGCACTTCTCTTCCTTCTTTCTGCACCCTTCCTGCCTCTTTCTGTATCTCTCTTGCCTCTTTGTGCACCGCTCCTACCTCTTTCTGCACTCCTCTTGCTTCTTTCTGCACCTCTGTTGGTTTATTCTGCACTGCTCTTGCTTCTTGCAGCACCCCTCTTGCCTCTTTCTGCACCCCTCTTTTCTCTTTCTGTACCTCTCTTGCCTCTTTCTGCACCCCTGTTCCCTCTTTCTGCACCTTTCCTGCCTATTTCTGCACCTCTCTTGTCTCTTTCTGTACCTCTGTTGGTTCTTTCTGCACTTCTCTTGCTCTTTCTGCACCCTTCGCGCCTCTTTCAGCACCTCTGTTGCTTCTTTCTGTACTTCTCTTCCTTCTTTCTGCACCCCTCCTGCCTCTTTCTGTACCTCTGTTGCCTCTTTGTTCACCTCTCCTACCTTTTTCTGCACCCCGCTTGCCTCTTTTTGCACCTCTGTTGGTTCTTTCTGCACTGCTTTTGCTTCTTTCTGCACCTCACTTGCCTCTTTCTACACTTCTCTTGCTTCTTTCTACACCTCTGTTGCTTCTTTCAGCAATTCACGTGCCTCTTTCTGTACTTTTCTTCCTTCTTTCTGCACCCCTCCTGCCTCTTTCTGCACCTCTCTAGCCTCTTTCTGCACTTCACTTGCTTCTTTCTGCACCTCTCTTGCCTGTTTTGGCACCTCTCTTGCTTCTTTCTGCACTTCTCTTGCCTCTTTCTGCACCTCTGACTTAGAGGTAGTTTAATCCCCCTGCCCTATTATGTACTATGGCCTTACAGGGGAGGACATGCCAATCACAGGGGTACCCCAACCCATAGTGTACCCTAGTGTATGTAGGTGTTTTCACTGTATTCTAAGTGTCTTTCAGAATAGCACTGGCTCCGGTCCTGGTTAGTCAGAGTCAGTTACCACCAGTACCAGTCAGCAAAAAGTTGGGGGCACAGGATGACTTTGCAACAAGGCCTCTTTCTGCCCTTCTGTTGGTTCTTTCTGCATATCTCTTGCTTCTTTCTGCACCTTTCTTCGTCTTTCTGGACTTCTGTTGCCTCTTTCTGCATTTCTCTTGCTTCTTTCTGCGCTTTCCTTCCTCTTTCTGCACATGTCCTACCTCTGTAGGCATAGTTAGAAATTAACATTTAAAAAACCTTAGAAATTCACTGAAAAAACCACAGGTTTCAGGGACGTTATAGTTAGTTGGACATTTCACTCATACAAAACCAGAGAAATTCAGCTGTTATAGTTAGTTGAGCTAACTATAACTCGCGCCCCATAATGCACTGCTGATGATGTCACATATTACATCATTCATGACATGGTCAGTGACATCACTGATGACATTACTGATGACATCTCAAATGACATCACTGATGACATCACTGATGAAATCATCCACGTGATAATCTGATGCACCTCTTCACACCCTAATATAACCTTTGATACACCCACTCTAAAATACAGACTACCATTTTCGAAACCATAGACACACCAATACCAGTTACTACATACCCACTCACTGATTCCTAGGTCTACACACACATCCACTCATTCACCCATACAGTCACTCATACATGCAGTCACTCATCAATACAGCACCATCATATGCGCTCATTCGCCCATACAGACACTCACACACCGCCACTCATCCATAGAGTTACTCACACACCTAGTCAGTCATGCAAAGAATCAATCACACTCCCATTTACTCACCTATACAGTTATACCCACACCACCTCACTTATTCATACAGATACTAACACATACTCTCTTATACAATCACTGATACAAGCACACACTCATCCACACAGCCACTCTCACAATCACTCACTCTCACATATAGTCATTTATATACTCCAACACTCACATATACTGCCTTTCAATCAATCAATCAATCACAGAATTTGTAAAGCGCACTACTTACCCGCGAGGGTCTCAAGGCGCTAGGGAAAAAAAGGGGGGGGGTGCTGCTACTGGTCAAACAGCCAGGTCTTGAGTAGCCTCCTGAAGGTCAGCAGGTCTTGGGTCTGTCGTAGGCTTAGTGGAAGGGTGTTCCAGGTCTTGGCGGCGAGGTGGGAGAAGGATCTGCCGCCGGTGGTCGTTCTTCGAATGCGAGGGACGGTGGCGAGGGAGAGGTCGGCGGAGCGGAGTTGGCGGTTGGGGACGTAGAAGAGGAGTCGTCTGTTGAGGTAGGCTGGGCCAGTCTTGTGGAGTGCCTTGTGTGCGTGGATGAGGAGTTTGAAGGAGATTCTCCTGTCGACGGGGAGCCAGTGCAGGTTCCTCAGGTGGGGGTGATGTGGCTGTGGCGTGGTACATCGAGGATCAGGCGTGCGGAGGCGTTTTGTATGCGTTGCAGTCGCTTGATGAGCTTGGACGGGGCTCCCGCGTAGAGGGCGTTCCCATAGTCAAGTCTGCTACTGACGAGGGCCTGGGTGACTGTTCTTCTTGTGTCTGTCGGGATCCACCTGTAGATCTTGCGAAGCATGCGGAGGGTGTTGAAGCAGGAGGATGAGACTGCGTTGACTTGCTTGGCCATGGAGAGCGTTGAGTCGAGGATGACTCCCAGGTTGCGTGCGTGGTCGGTGGGTGTCGGGGCTGCTCCCAGCGTCGTTGGCCACCAGGAGTCGTCCCAGGCTGAGGGGTTGGAGCCGAGGATGAGGACCTCTGTCTTCTCCGTGTTCAGTTTTAGTCGGCTGATCTTCATCCAATCGGCGACGGCCTTCATTCCTTCATGGAGGTTGGATTTGGCGGCAAGGGGGTCCTTGGTGAGGGAGAGGATCAGTTGAGTGTCGTCGGCGTAGGAGATTATGTTGAGGTCGTGCTGTCTGGCGATGCGTGCGAGCGGGGCCATGTAGATGTTGAACAGTGTTGGGCTGAGGGACGATCACTGGGGTACGCCGCAGATGATCTCGGAGGCTTCGGATCGGAATGGTGGGAGGCGGACTCTCTGGGTTCTGCCGGCGAGGAAGGAGGTGGCCCATTCCAGGGCCTTGTCTCGGATCCCTGCGTCGTGGAGGCGTGCGCGTAGAGTGCGGTGGCAGACAGTGTCGAACATATGTAGTTACTCACACATGTACCACTGAGACATCTAGTCACTCACCAACACACCCATACACACACTCACCCACCCATACAGCCCTTCACAGATGCAATCTTGAACCCATACACCCAGTGAATCACCCGCTCACACATCTATGCACAGAGTCACACACCCCCCACCCACCCACACAGACACTCAGGCACCCATACAGATACTCAGACAACCAATTAATAACCCATATAGACACTCATGTAGCTACTCACCAACCCATGCAGCCGCTTACACACTAACTGACAAACTGATACATACATTCACACAGTTTAGTCACTAACCCATGCATTCAGTAAGACACATTTAATCACTCACTTATACAGTCAGTCACGCACCTACTAAATCATCCATTCAGACTCTTATACACCCACTCATTCTTCAATACACCTTGGCATATATATATATATATATATATATATATATATATATATATATATATATAAAACATATTTAAACTTTACAGAAACACACAGTCACTGGATGATGTCATCAGTGATGTCATTTGAGATGTCATCAGTGATGTCACTGACCATGTCATGAATGATGTAATATGTGACATCATCAGCAGTGCATTGCGGGGGCGCGAGTTATAGTTAGCTCAACTAACTATAACGGTCGAATTTCTCTGGTTTTGTACGAGTGAAATGTCCAACTAAATATAACGTCCCTGAAACCTGTGGTCTTTTCAGTGAATATATATATATATATATATATATATATATATATATATATATATATATATTCCAAATGCAATACTCCCGCCTGCTACTCCGGAGGAAACAGCCACACCAACGCGGAATGATTTTGGGTATTGTTTTTATTCAAGCAAACGAAACTGACGCGTTTCGATCTTACGATCTTTCTCACATAACCCGATTTCCACCATATTGTTTGTATTTATAGAACGTGCATCCAACGTGAAAAAAAGTGTATTGTGATAAACATAAACAAAATATTTCACATCTCGTGATTTCTCTTCCTCTGTCAACAAAACTTTATCGACATTTCAACAAAGGTTGTGATTATTTCTTTTACAGATTTCTACTCAAGGGTCTAGTGCCCTTAGACTTATGTAATCAGTTAATACTGTTATTCAAGGTATAGTACCTATATAAATCTAAATTAATCTTTCACCTCGGTGAATCTAAAGAAAAGGTGTTGCCACATTGGGGTCGCCTTCTATTCTCTCTTCGACATTACCAGCAGATGTATCAGGAAATTTCCAAATCGTCTGCAAAAGGAGAGAAAATATAGTTTTAGTGCAACACAATAAGTGGATTACAACCTATAGATTGATTCAATTCATAAAAAGCATCATATTGATTCTTCAAACATTGGAAGAGAAAATAATATCACTGATCAAAATAGTATCTCTACTTAAACAGAAAAATTATGCATTTACAACGTTACTCGATATTATCAGTTTAAAAATCTAGAAATCAAATTTAAATATAGGAGCTTGCGAATTACAGGTGTGTGTGAAGCTCTTCATCCTGATTCATACCATGTGGTGTGAGACTGCCTGCTTCAAGAATATACCTCGATTCCATTTTGCGTAGTGCAGTTATTCTATTACCACCCCTAGGGTGTTTGGCTACCGTATCTATGCCAAAGAATCTACCCTTTGTCCAGTCTCCCTCATGGTGTTCTCTAAAATGCCTTGCTGTGCTGTAGCTCATGTCTGCATTTGTTATGGCACGCCAGTGTTCAAGTATCCGTTTCTGTACCAGAAATGTAGTGGACCCTATATACCATTTTCCACAGGGACATACAATTACATAGACTACATAGTCTGTCTTGCATGTGATTGCTTTAGTAATGTGGTGTTTCTTCCTGATTCTGTCTAGGGTAATCTCATGGACATTGGTACTATGTTTACAAGCTTTGCAGTGACCGCATTTTCTAAATCCTCTGCTCTGCTTAAGCCATGTTTGTTTATTGCTTGTCAAATGGCTATGTACTAACATATCTTTCAAAGACAGATTTCTCTTAAAAGTAATATCAGGAGCATTACCTATCTTTGTTTTTAGAATAGCATCTTGTGAAAGGATTGCCCACCTACTCTTCAAAATCTTACGTAAATTGTTCGCCTGACTTGTAAATTTTGTGATGCAGCGTATAGGTTCATTGTGAGGGTCCCTTACTGTGTGTGGTTTCCCTTGTAATAATTCCTCTCTCGATTTTTCATCAGCCCTAGCGCTGGCTTTCTTGAGGCTCTTCTTAGGATATTTTCTGGCACCAAAACGATCCAGCATATCCTATCTAGTTCTCTTGTAACTTTCGTTTGTACTGCTATTCCTCTTAGCTCTAAGTAGCTCGCTGTAGGGTATGCTCCAGCGGAAGCTTGGTGGATGACAGCTATCCACGTGGAGGATCAAGTTACCAGCAGTGCTCTTTCTATATAGATCTGTCTGGAGTGTGCCGTTTCTCAATTAGACTTTAATATCCAGGAATTCCACTGTCTCCTGACTATGGTTCATGGTAAATCATGGTGAATCTCAGATTTATGTTGTTGTTATTGATGACAGAAAGATTTTAAGGTCTTCCTCGTTACCCTCCCAAACGAGGAAGACGTCATCGATTTACCTGAGCCATACACTGATCTGGTCAATATATTTGTTTTGACCCTGAAACCTGTGGCTTTTTCAGTGAATATATATATCTATAAAAACTGGCCAATAGTAAAAACTGACATAACTTTAACATCAATTTTGCCAGAATTACCATCTATCACCTTCAGAAGAGCACCATCGATGAGGGATAGATTGGTCAAAACAAGCCCCGAGGTTCTTGCTCCAACTAATTGGCTATCCAATAGAACTGGATCCTACAAGTGCAGTACATGCCGTGCATGTAAATTTGGGGTCAACAAACAGGAATATGCTGATGCATTTGGACATACTCCATCTAAGATCAACGGGATGTTCACTTGCAGAACTGATTTTGCAGTATATGTTTTAGAATGTACCTGTCAGCTACAGTACGTAGGCAGCACTAAGCTGCAGGTGTTTAATCGAATTTTACAACACCTACGTGCAATAGTTAACTCAGACCCCAGCTATCCTGTTGCATGGCATTTCAAGCTCGTCCACAAAAACAACCTAAACGAGCTGAAATACTTTGTAATAGATGCAGTACCGAGGTCAATAAGAGGCGGCAATGGAGAAAAGAAATTGTGTCAGCTAGAAATTCAGTACATTTTACAACTAGATACTAAGATACCGAATGGCCTCAATACGGGAGAAGATTTACATAATTTTTTATAACGGAGTTATTTACATTAGTTATATAGTGTAAAAAGAGGTGATTACACATATTGGCCTTTTTTATCCGGTTGATTTTTAGCCCCGTTTTTATCCTGGTCTTTGGCCCAGTTTTACCTGATTTTAATCGGTTTTATCGATTTTGATCGGTTTTTACTGGGTTTTTGACTTGGTTTTAATTGGGTGATCTCGATCGGTTTTTATTAAATATGATTCATAACTACCTCCCTCAATCTATTCATTTTTGTACTGTATCAGTAGTTTGCACTATGAATTCAATGATCTGATGTTTGTTTGTTCGCATTACTTGTACCCCATACAATTATGAAATATTTGGGATATGTAGTCTCCCCTTGTGTACCAACTAAGAGACAACTTGTGATTATATATATCATTTGAAATTGATGTCCGTTGGTTTTAGCATTAAGTGTAAAGCACTTTTTTTGATATTGTATAGGCATAGCATGGCTATCCAGATATTTATATTGAATATTCAGCTATGCTAAAATCAATAGCTGTTGTTTTTAATGTTATAAGCACTTTATGAACACTTTGCAAAGTTTTTGCACAAATTTTCCCCTCCCAGAACTAAAAGCGGCTTACGACATCATGGATATTTGGCTGATTTACTCATTGTATTTTTTGTGACATGTTATTAACGATACATGCCCCAATCACGTTTGGGCCACTTGGCCTAAAATATAAAATATAAAATATTTAAAATTATTTAAAATATTTATTGAAATATTTATGAATTGATAAGTTTTTTATATAGGTATTATACTTGGTTTTTAATGTGGTTGAGCGCTGAGTTTCATTTCAGCTATATGTTGAAATTATGTCACAACTAATCTTTGCAAATCTTTATAATATACTACATGTAAGTGTCCGGAATAAGGTAGTCTGTTGTTTAGCTCTATTATAGGAGAGGGAGGATACAAGCAATTAAGTTGTCACTATATAACATTGCGAATGGTTCAGGCACGTCATGTGATCAAGACCGGGGAAACCCGGTCGAAACGCGTCATGCTGTGGAGTCTGCAATAAAGCACTTTTCATCACCGAGCACGTTGTGGTCCGTACCTGATTTCCAGAGAAAGTGGATTCAATCAGAGTGTGGTTTTTTCATTCAATTTGTGGCGGAATACGGCTGTTTCCGCTCATCTACGGACCCTCTCCCCGTCAAGAGGCTGGCCGGCTGCAGTCGACATCGCGGAAGCGATACCTGTCTAACCCGGAAGGAGTATTTCCGTGCCAGGCCCCCGCTGTCAATACGTGAAGGAGCAGCAAGGAGTAGCGCAACGGCGTGTCCCTGTGGAAGCTTCGGAGGTTCTGAGGAGTCGGAGGACGCCAACGAGCCGATCGGGATCCACTGCGGTAAGCCGTACGAGCTCCAATATTTGCGGACAGTAAGCGGGTGAGGAGATTGTGCATATACAAGCTGTGATCCTGCAGTAATCTTACAGATAGCAGGAATACAAGTGCATAACAAGTATTGCTTATATAAGTCAAGAATGACATCCATAGCGGACATGCTACGGGACCGGGAGGCCGTGGCGGATGCCTTGTTTTCTAACATACCGGAGACCAATGTGAATATTACACAAAATGAGACGAGTAAGGGGAGTAAGAACAATGATGTCAAAACACTGTTAAAACATCTAGAAAAAGTACTCCGTACCGAAATGACTAAGTGGTGGGAGAAAAAATCTCTGGAGAAATATAAAGAGGCATGGAGGGTGCCAAGGGGGTTAAGAGTACTCATTGCACCATCTTTTGAAAACCCCAACCCTCTGATGCTAAAAGAATAGGCTACCAATAATTTGGAGGCTTCCATGAACATGGTGTCAATATTAGTGAAATACGCAGAGATTGATAGAATTGATATTCTCAAGGAAATTGAAAGCATTAATCAACAACTGGATGCATTGGAACATCATGAACTAATCAAAAAGGGTAGAGAAGAAATTAATGCGCGTCTTATGAAATATGAAGAGACAATAAAAGCACGGAAAATATTTAAATTTGCCCGGGACAAACAAGACTATGAAACAGGTAGAGCTTTCACGTTCTCCAGGAAATTTGACACGGTAAAAAGACAAGCACTAGCCCCTAAACAATCTGTGGAGTCTGGGTCTAATCAAATAAATGTGGAATCATCCAACACAGATCGGAGTTCAACAGCCAGCAGTACAGATTCAGATAGCAATAGCTCAACGAATCAACAAGTACAGCTACCTACCAATTTTACACCTTCTGAGGTTTTGGGTTTTTTAATCGAAGACCGCCGCTACACATTGCGGCCACGACCCCAGAAGAAAACCGACGTAGAAGGAACAAACGCCGCCAACAAAGGCGGAAACACAGGAAGAAACAACAGGGCGAGATGGGGAAAAGGGATGCAAAAGCCCCAACAATAAGCAATTCCACCAATGATACGAACACTGTTGTAAACCTATCTGATATTGAACTTAGTACTGCTGAAACACAACTTTTGTCATTAGGGCTATCTTTTTGTCCAAAAATGGGTTTAAATACGTGCAATCACGCATTGATGTGTTCAAGTTCATACGAAAGTTGAAACTGATAAAACATTTCAAATTAAATAAAGCCAATGAAAATGCATCAACTATCATTGCATCCAATCAGCCCAGTGTGACCCTCCAAGTGTCAGACATCGCTTTATTGAGATCTATGCACGCATTGGCTCAAGAAAATGATGAAAATGCATCTAGTACACAGGAAGAACTTCGGGAGTTGGGTATTCAAAGTCATTGTGCAGATAACAGTCCTTTTCGCCCTCCCTCCACATTCATTCCCCTTATGCCAAGAGACGCAATAGATACATTCAGTGATTGTATAATTGAAGATCTCAAAAAATTGAATTATAGCATAACGCAAAAAAGGCATCAAAGAAGTTTTTCTGAAATACAGTATTCAAAATTGATGCGCAAAATAAATGATCATGGGAATGTAATTGTAAACAAGGCGGATAAGGGAGGGAATATAGTGCTGTGGCCTAGAAACCTGTATATGAATGAGGCAGAACGACACCTAAATGACACAACATGCTATAGAAAAGCCACGTTCCAGGAACTAAAATCTATCAAAGATCTTGTATTTGAGGAGTTAGCCCAGTGGAAAAGAGAGGGTTTGTTGAGTAAAAATGAGTTTAATTTCCTTAGAAATAACCATCCTATCACTCCAACCCTTTATTTTATCCCTAAAGTCCACAAAAAGGTTACCCCCATACCTGGTAGACCTATTATTTCGGCTCAGAAAAGCATCCTTGAAGCCATGTCAAAATATTTGGACTTTTTCCTGCATGAATTTGTGGAAAACCTTCCTTCCTTTATTAAGGACACCGGGCATTTCCTCTCTAAATTGAAAGATGTTACCTGGAATGAAAATTGCCAGGTCATTGTCATGGATATCTGTTCCTTATACACCAGCATCCACCATACTGATGGTTTGGAAGCCATAAAATATTATTTAAACAAAAGGAACATACGGTTTTTTCAGCATAACACCATGTTACTGAGAATGATTGAACTGTGTTTGCTGAACAATTATTTCTTGTTCAACAAAGAGATCTTCCAGCAGTTGCGAGGGGTAGCTATGGGGGCTTGCTTCTCTCCCAGCTATGCGTGTTTACACGTAGGCTGGTGGGAGGAGCAAGTCCTCAGACATACTCACTGTGTAATATTTGATACCCATGTACTTAGATGGTGGCGTTTCATTGATGATATCTGTGTGATTTGGCAGGGTTCAAGGGATTCTGCACAGGAATTTGTTGATGCTATCAATGTTAACAATTTGAATCTTGAGTTTACAGCCAGCATAAGTAATCAGCATGTTGAGTTTCTAGATGTAGAATTGTACATTGATAATAACATGATACAAACGAAACTTCACAGAAAGAGTACAGCAGGAAACTCAATACTGCATGCAAATAGCTCCCACCCGAGACATTTAATAAAAAGCATTCCGTATGGGGAATTTTTAAGAATAAAAAGAATATGCAGTTCTAATTCAGATCTTATTCAGTGCCAAGCGGAAGCAACACAAAGATTTTTAGCTCGAGGTTTTGATAAGAGAGACCTGAACAGTGCACTATGTAGAGCCAATAACATCGAGAATAAGATCGGTCCTATTGATAATTTAACCCCTAATGTGACAGGTACTTCAACCAATAGACAAGATAACACCAATACGGTCAGACTGATAACTACATACAGTCGGCAGGAGAAACAGGTTAGGAGCATTATCTATAAAAACTGGCCAATAGTAAAAACTGACATAACTTTAACATCAATTTTGCCAGAATTACCATCTATCACCTTCAGAAGAGCACCATCGATGAGGGATAGATTGGTCAAAACAAGCCCCGAGGTTCTTGCTCCAACTAATTGGCTATCCAATAGAACTGGTTTCTACAAGTGCAGTACATGCCGTGCATGTAAATTTGGGGTCAACAAACAGGTATATACTGATGCATTTGGACATACTCCATCTAAGATCAACGGGATGTTCACTTGCAGAACTGATTTTGCAGTATATGTTTTAGAATGTACCTGTTTTAGAATGAACCTGTTGTTTAGCACTAAGCTGCAGGTGTTTAATCGAATTTTACAACACCTACGTGCAATAGTTAACTCAGACCCCAGCTATCCTGTTGCACGGCATTTCAAGCTGGTCCACAACAACAACCTAAACGAGCTGAAATACTTTGTAATAGATGCAGTACCGAGGTCAATAAGAGGCGGCAATGGAGAAAAGAAATTGCGTCAGCTAGAAACTCAGTACATTTTATAACTAGATACTAAGATACCGAATGGCCTCAATACGGGAGAAGATTTACATAATTTTTTATAACTGAGTTATTTACATTAGTTATATAGTGTAAAAAGAGGTGATTTACACATATTGGCCTTTTTTATCCGGTTGATTTTTAGCCCCGTTTTTATCCTGGTCTTTGGCCCAGTTTTACCTCATTTTAATCGGTTTTATCGGTTTTGATCGGTTTTTACTGGGTTTTTGACTTGGTTTTAATTGGGTGATCTCGATCGGTTTTTATTAAATATGATTCATAACTACCTCCCTCAATCTATTAATCCATTTTTGTACTGTATCAGTAGTTTGCACTATGAATTCAATGATCTGATGTTTGTTTGTTTCGCATTACTTATACCCCATACAATTATGAAATATTTGGGATATGTAGTCTCCCCTTATGTACAAACTAAGAGACAACGTGATTATATATATCATTTGAAATTGATGTCCGTTGGTTTTACATTAAGTGTAAAGCACTTTTTTTGATATTGTATAGGCATAGCATGGCTATCCAGATATTTATATTGAATATTCAGCTATGCTAAAATGAATAGCTGTTGTTTTTAATGTTCTAAGCACTTTATGAGCACTTTGCACAGTTTTTGCACAAATTTTCCCCTCCCAGAACTAAAAGCGGCTTACGACATCATGGATATTTGGTCGATTTACTCATTGTATTTTTTGTGACATGTTATTAACGATACATGCCCCAATCACGTTTGGGCCACTTGGCCTAAAATATAAAATATAAAATATTTAAAATTATTTAAAATATTTATTGAAATATTTATGAATTGATAAGTTTTTTTATATAGGTATTATACTTGGTTTTTAATGTGGTTGAGCGCTGAGTTTCATTTCAGTTATATGTTGAAATTATGTCACAACTAATCTTTGCAAATTTTTATAATATACTACACGTAAGTGTCCGGAATAAGGTAGTCTGTTGTTTAGCTCTATTATAGGAGAGGGAGGATACAAGCAATTAAGTTGTCACTATATAACATTGCGAATGGTTCAGGCACGTCATGTGATCAAGACCGGGGAAACCCGGTCGAAACGCGTCATGCTGTGGAGTCTGCAATAAAGCACTTTTCATCACCGAGCACGTTGTGGTCTGTACCTGATTTCCAGAGAAAGTGGATTCAATCACAGAGTCTGGTTTGTTTATATATATATATATATATATATATATATATATATATATATATATATATATATATATATATATATATATATATGATATATATATATAGATATTTATATATAGATATATATGTATATATATATGTATATATATATAGATATATATATAGATATATATATATATATATATATATATATATATATATATATATATATATATATATATATATATATATATATATATATATATATATGCTAAGCCCTGGTGAAATATGTTTGCACCAGCATAATCTAGGGGAAATGTCGGGGGGATTTCGCCTTCCTCTTGTTACTTGAAAGAACTTCATGACTCCATGTCATGCAGTTTAGATTTCTCTTGGGTAAAATCCTATCACAGGAGCACAGGACAAACAGGGGGAAAAGTGAAAACATTCAACTTTTTGCATAACATGCAATTATGCACTTTTTTAAACCACAAAATATGTCTTTAAATGGGTGCAAGGACATATTTCACGTTAAGACATAGAACAATATACGTGACCAGCATTTCATATAATGACATGCAATTCTTTTGGCATTTCATGTAATTTCCACAAATTAAATTACACAGATGTTACCTAGGCCTAAAACATATATATATAGAAATTATTCGAGCACACACATAAACACATAGAACCTGTTTACTAAGAGGTCAAGCAAAGAAGGGCTACAAGTCTAGTTGCTGTGCTGCGTGAAAGGGAGAAAGGAGAACCCCCACCATATCTACTAAGATGTGTAGGAAAGTGCCCCTTTTTTCATGGTTGCCTCCACCTTTTGCCTAATGTTGATGCACTTTAACCGAGTGTGCCCTGGGTTCCTGGCAACCACGTACCCAGAGCCTATGTTCGTTCCCTAAACTGATGCAAAACTCAATTGGCAACTCTCTAGCCACATGTAAATCCATTGTAAAGGATACCATAGGTACCAAGGTCACTTTGACCAGGGAAGGCCTCTTAAGGGCTGCAGCACTTATTGTGCCACCCTTAGAGGCACTGTACCTTTTACACACACACACTGCCATTGCAGGCTGCGTGTTCTGGTGCAGAACTCAGTGAAGAGTCGACATGGCACACATCCCTGTGTGCCATGCCAACGATCCACTGCCCTGGCATAGGTAAGCCACTCATCTAGCTGGGTGCACTATACAAGTGGTGAGGGTACAGGTGTATGAACCCTGTACCCCTGCAGTGTCTAAGTCAGAAGAAGAAGGACCAAAAAGCCACACAGAAGAAAGGAAGAGGAGGACACCGACTGACTTGGCCCCAGCCCCACCGGCCTTTCCCAACCTCAGACTCCTCCTGCAAAACCTCGGTGTGTCCTGCAGCCAGCAGTCCTCAAAAACCCAGAGAACCTGAACTGCTTTTGCAACGAAACAGACTCTGGGGCCGATTCCGATTCGGGCCGGAAACCTCTCCGACCGAGCCGGACCCAGAGAAATTTCCGACCGAATCGGACTCTGGCAGTCCGACTGAACGAGTACGATGCGCACGCATGCACCCGGACTCGATTCGGTCGGACTCCCATTGAAGTCAATGGGAGCCGGTCGTCATAACGCGTACGCGGGCTCCCATTGACTCAATGGGTGCGAGGCGAACAGGGGCGCCCCCTACAGCGGGTATGCGTCGATGCGCATCGCGCCGTACATGCACAGGTAGGGGGGACCCATGGGTCCCCCCTGTGTGCGACTCGCGCGCCAACGCGTACAGGGGGGTCCGACGCGGTCCCCCAAAGTCCTGCTCCGACAGCTCTTTCGAGCCGGACGGCGCGAGTCGGTCGGACTGCTCGCGGCGCGCATCGTACTTGCCCGGCCGGGGAACGACTCCATCGCGCGGTGCGAGTTGTGTCCGTGCGAGTCGGTCGGAGCGTGTTGAAGCCGCGTACGAGTCGGTCGGCGATTTCGCGGGCGCTTGCATCGTACTTCGCTCGGCCGGACCCGCGTACAAATCGGTCGGGAAACAGGGCTCCGAATCGGATCCGTAAAGCCGAATCCGATTCGGAGCCCTACCGGCCGAGATCGGAATCGGCCCCTTAGTCTCCTGTGACTACCTGACTTGTTCAAAAGAAACCGACTCTGACTCTGGCCGATTCCGTGAGTCTCTAACACTCTGGTCCCGGCGCCCGAGCCTGAGTGACCCAATATTCTCAGGAGGTCCCCCCCCTGTGTTCCTTGCCTGGATCCCAGTGTCCCCTGAATCTCTACCAGCTCCTAAACCAAATCGGCATCAAACAACTGGAAGGTCCCCTCAACCACGACCGAAGGCGACACCCTGACCAACACCGTAACCCAAGCGGTCCAGAAAGACCAACCGCGACCGTCCGACCGACTCCATCTCTGAATGATTGTGGTCACAAGATGACGACTCCTAAAGACCCCATTCACCTCATTAGCCTTGGACCGACTCCAAAGGACCCTCGGCCTTCTCTGTAGCTTCAGCCAAAGACCGCATCCTACATCCGACCGCCTCTGTGCCGCTGCTGGTGTAGTTCTTGTGTTGACCATTTGGCCCTAACGTGCTGACCTCGACTCCAGGAGCTCTTGTTTTCCCAAACTGGTTGCCTGCTCGCCACAGTCCCCAATCCCATGACCGTGCTTAGCCCGTTGACTAACATGTGGTCCCTGCACTCTGCACCTGGCCGCCTTTGTGCGGCTGGTGGTGTGATTTGAGTGTCCATCTGACCGATTCCTACCCACGGACCCGTAAACCCAGTTCTGTTTTTCATGGACTAAGTGTTTTTCGTGAGTAATACTGCAAACCTGTACTGACATTGCAAAATGCATTACCTCCTTTTTCCTTCTTCTAGGAAATGCACCAGCCTAGTATCTCGAGATACCTGGCTGTGTAAGAAAAGTAGCCGAAAAGTAATTCCGACTATTTACAAGTAAGAAGTAATTATTCTGTAACCAATTCATTGCATTATACTGCATTCAAACTGTATTTAAACTTTATATGCTTGCAAAGTATTTTTATACTTACCTGTACTGGGCCTGGCTTGGCTCTAGAAAAGAAATATACCTAAATAATATTTTTATACAAAACAAATTGGTCAGAGTTCAGTCCTTGAGTGTGTGAAATCATTTCTTGCCTGAGTGTGTACAATAAATGCTTAGCGCTACCCTCTGATAAGGCCTTACTGCTCGTCCACACTACCACAAATAGAGAGTAAGGTACTATCTACTCTAACCTCTGCCTACCATTGGGGATCCACTGGACTGTGTGCACACAATACCTCACTTTGGTATAGTATATACAGAGCCAGCTTCCTACATTGGTGGATCAGTGGTGGGATATACACCTTTGCATTTGTTGGACTGACTTGGTCAACACCTGATCACACGACAGAATTCCTAAATTATCTTTAGAAATTCAGATTTTTGAATTGACAAATTTTTCCAAATTGCTAAAAGTCTTTTTAGGGCCTTGGTTAAGTCCCTTTAGAATTTTAGAAAAATAAAAGCCACTATAGTTAGGGGTAGGAGGGTTAGAAACTTTTTTTGAAGAATGTCTCTTAACAAGAACCCAGCTATTAGTGAAAATATAACTAATAACATAGAGAATACGGTTGAGGAGCTCGACCTCCCCCCTTATCTCCATTTTGCATTTAAGGAGTTAAGTCCTCTATGAAAGTTTAATAACATTACCATGGGGTCTCATCCCTCCAAACAAAGGCTCCAGGAGCTGGTGGCAGGGTATGCTAAGGACCACCCCTCTAAACAAGGTGAAGACCTCTCAGAAGGGGAAGAGGATGGAGGGAATGAGGATACCTTCCAACCCCCCTCACGTCCTAGGGAGTACAGGGTTCCTGTGCCCCTGACTCCAAGAATACAACCCACAGCACCTAGCTCCCACTCAGGTAGGTCAGATACTTCTGAGTCCATTGAGGACAGCCGCAATGAGGAGACCAAAAGATTAGATCTAGAGACCAGACTCCTTGCTCTAGAATAAGAAAGAGCAGAGATGGGCTTAGCTTCCATCAAATGGCAGCAACTTAATAAATAGGGACAGAGAGCAATCTTATGATCCCAATATCCCCAAAGGGATTGTCCCTAAATTTGAGGAAGGTGATGACATCACCAAATGGTACACAGCTTTTGAGAGGGCTTGTGAAATGAGGAAAGTGAGGAAGTCACAATGGGGGGCACTCCTTTGGGATCTGTTCACTGGTAACTTCAGGGTCAGATTCCTGACCCTTACAGGGGCAGATACTGGGTCTTATGACCTCATGAAGAACACTCGGATTGAGGGCTTTGGACTCACAACTGAGGAATATAGAATTAGATTCAGGGGGCTCACAAAACCCAAAACCAATCCTGGATTGACTTCATTGACTACTCAGTTAAGACACTAGATGGATGGTTAGCTGGAAACAATGTGCATGATTTCAATAGACTTTAGAATCTTTTCATGAAAGAACATACTTTGGGCAATAGCACTAATGAAAAGTTACATCAACATTTGGTAGACCTGTGTCTAATTTCTCCCCAAGAATTGGGAAATAAGGCAGACCACTGGGTCAAGACTAGTGTAACTAAAACAACCACTGGGGGGTGACCAAAAGAAAGGGGTTACAAAACCTCCCCAGGGGAAAGGGGGTGAGAACCCCAAAGACAAAAAATCAAAGGGGCTAATTCCGATTCGGGCCGGAAAACATACCGACCGACTCGGTACGGGAATGTTGTCCGAACGACACGTACCGGCGCTGCCCAATCCGCGTAGTACGATGAAATGCATGTGAATCACGACCGACTCGTACGGAACACAAGCCGAACGACCGAACCGCACGGAAACAAGCTATCCGGCCGGGAAACTACGCTAATCGAACCGACCGACACGCACCAGGAATGAACCCGACCGAAACGTACCCGCGAACTCCGACCCGCGCAGTACGATGCAATGCGTGGAAGACCAGACCGAGTCGCACGGAGCCCAAGCCGTACGACCGACACGCATACAAAACCCAGCCGAAGCAACACAATACTCCGCGACCGACGCGTACGCCGCACATGAAACCCAGCAGGAACACAGCTTGAAAGACTCGGAGAAGCCCGCACGAGCCAACTGCAGCGTCCTACTCGGTCAGTAGAACGTCTCCTACATGCCTAAAAAACTCAAAGGAAAAAATCCCAAAAAAGGGCCAAACAAGCAATGACAAAGTCAATAAATACCGGGGGGGAAAAAATGGAACAAGGACACACCCACAACTCCACCCATATAAAGGCCACAAATCCCTACCATGATCCTTTGCAAATTCAACTGACCTGCCAGCACAGAACACCATCAGACAGCAACCACAGACACACTCACAACTCATCCATCACACAAGCCACACACCATTAGCACCTCACAAATAGCACCCTCACATACACCCAGCAAAACCTACACTCACCCACACTCACTTGCACACTCACACACACATCAATCCCCACCACCACCCATCACCATGCCCCCAAAGAAGAATCCAAAGTTCCTAGACAGTGAATTGGAAGTCCTGGTAGATGAGATCCTCAGGGTAGAGCCACAGTTGTTTGGTACATTGGTCCAACAGACCCCCATGTCGCAGAAAACCAAGATGTGGGAGAGGATCGTCGACAGGGTGAACGCACAATCACCATGTTTGCGCACAAAGGAAGACATCCAGAACAGGTGGTATGATGTGCGCAGGAGGGTCAAGGACCTACTCAAGAAGGTTTACGCCGTGAGTCAGCGCACCGGCAGTGGCCCTCCTGCCAAACCACTATACCTCAGGCCCTGGGAGGAGAAGGTGCGGGCCATCCTACCACCAGTGAGCGTATATGGACTATCAAACATCCTAGAGCCTGGTGAGTACACAACCAATATACCCAATATTGTGTGACAATACACACACATCACTGTCAAGGGGATAGTCCAACCATGCACCCTTAGCAAATCCACAGCAACCAAAAGATAATCATCCCAAGATGTGTATGTTAGTCAGATAAACACAATACATGCCATCTCATAGTGACATGTAACTGTGTCATGACATGTACAAACCTAACAACAAATAGAGCAAGGCAGTGGCACAAATATAACCAACAAACACAGTCAGATATTTTGCCACCACTAGAACACCACCTCACAGGGAAGCTCACTGAAAGGAAGGAATTCTGTGTATGCTGGGAAGGGGGTGTAGGCAATAGCATGATGGGTGTGGTAGTCACAGATATTGGTCACCCTCACAATTGGCCCATCCACACTACTCTGAACCATGCTCACATCACAGGGAGTGGAAAAGAACTGACAAGATGGCTGACACTGGGTACTGCTGTGGGGAGCACAAGGCCCTGCTGGGAACTGTGCAACAACCAACAGAAGGACACCATTGACTGACATCCTGAAAGCCAACTTGCACTCCCTGCAATGGAAGCACATTCCATGGTGGGATATCTGGCTGGGTGGGAAGGAGGACTGACAGCTCTGACCATAGTTACCAGCAGCTTTACTCACACACCCCCTTAACACAAACTCCACACAACTCACCTGGGAGAATGCAATGCCTCACACTCGAATTAAATATCCCACAAAGAACAACCACACTGGGTTATGCTGTGTGAAGCACAGGGACACTTTTGGGACTTGTAGCCAAACAAACGCCAGGACAACGCTGTCAGCCATCCTGTCAGCACAGGCACACCACCCCACAGGGAAGCAGAGTCAAAAGGAAGGAAGTATGTGCATGCTGGGAAGGGGGGTGTAGGCAATAGCATGATGGGAGTGGTAGTCACAGCTCAACATTCCCCACCCACATTGCCCAGCAAGCTCACACTGAAGCATGCACACCTCACAGGGAGTGAAAAGCCACTTCAAAGATGTCTGACAATGGTGCTCTGTTGTGGGGAGTACCAGGCCCTGCTGGGAACTGGGTACCAACCAACAGCAGGACACCACTGACTGACATCCTGAGAGTCAACCTGCACCCACTGCAAGGGTGGCATGCTTCATGGTGGGATAACTGGGCTGGGGGGAGAAGGAGGTCCGGATGTCAACCAAATACCACCAATGCTGGTCATGCACACACCTCAACATCCACATTGAAATGCATCAGGTTGGCGGGACAATGAGCCACACCAATATCAACCTCTGACTGTGACAACTTAGGACAATGCAATGTACAGGGCCGCATCCAGAGGTACAGTCACAACTGTCATGTGTTTGAACCATTGATGCCTGCAGAAACATAACATACATTGTGTGTCTCTTCCAAAAACAGGTGATGATGGGGAAACAGCAGCAGATGAGGAGTAGCCCCTGTCCCAGGCTCCGGGGGACCCTGAGCTCTCTGGTGTGGAACTGCCTCTGCCCTCATCGGATGGCGAAGACCAACCTGGCACCTCCGGTGTGAGTCATCATGCAGCACCAGCAGGACCACCATCTGCACCCCCTGCACCCATTCCTCCAACATCTGCCAACACACAGACCACCCCCGCCGACACGGACAGACCAAGGACACTGAATGACAACAGCACAGGGACCACAGCCCACCGTGAAGCAATGGACAACAACCCCAGTACCAACCCCCAAGGGGGCCTAGGGTCACCTGTGCGTGCCACGGCAGCTCCTGCAAGTGTGGCCAGGGGTGTTGGGAGGGGTGGTAGGCAGAGGTCGCTGTTTGCAGAGGGGTCTGGACTGCATGATGACCCACAACTGGCACGCATTGCTGATGCGTACCAGAATAGCAACGGAGAGGTCAGCCAGGTAGTGGGGATCCTCAAGGACATTCAACAGCAGCAGGCTGCCCATCATGCCCGCTTGGACTCCCACATGTCCCGTGTGGAGACACACATGTCCCGTGTGGAGACACACATGTCTGGCATGGAGTCCAAGTGGGACACATTGGAAGAACTGACAGCGGTGCAGAGGGACATATTGACATGCCTCCGCCAGATTAGCACCAACATGTCCACACCTCCCTGTGTGCCCACAACATCTATTGCCGCAACAACTGCAACTGCCACAGGGAGGGAGGATGACTCTGGTGGAGAGTCCTCTGCACCGCAGCGGCCTGCACGTGAGGGTCCCCCCAGAAAGAAGAGGGGCGTCCAAGGAAGGACAACTGAGAGGCCGATGGCCATGTACATCCCCCAGGAACCCAACACCTGTTCTGGAAATTCTCCTTTGTGTGCAAACTGTTCACCCTGTCGAATGCAACCCAACTCTCCCACATGACATGGGGAGTTTAATTTGGACTAATGTATCAGATGACTGTGGACTTTACTCAGGACATTTCTGCTACCAATACTTCCAACTCATCTGGGAACTTTGGATTCCAATACCAATGTACAGCACCCACCATCCTGTGCGCTATCCTCACACATGTATGTAAATAAACTCACTAATACACCATACTTGCCTCTGTTGTGATTCCAACGTTGTTTTTGTCATGGAGATGATGATCTGCTAAATGACACTGTGCATGCTAACTGCCACAGCAAGTTCAACACCGTCATGTGAGTCATGGCGACGTGACACATATGAGGGAGACACACCACTAGTTACCAGCAGCTTTACTCACACACCCCCTTAACACAAACTCCACACAACTCACCTGGGAGAATGCAATGCCTCACACTCGAATTAAATATCCCACAAAGAACAACCACACTGGGTTATGCTGTGTGAAGCACAGGGACACTTTTGGGACTTGTAGCCAAACAAACGCCATGACAACGCTGTCAGCCATCCTGTCAGCACAGGCACACCACCCCACAGGGAAGCAGAGTCAAAAGGAAGGAAGTATGTGCATGCTGGGAAGGGGGGTGTAGGCAATAGCATGATGGGAGACACAACACATAGACACCAGGGCCATCTGACTCATCGCCTACACTGATGTTGCCAGGAAATACAGTGGAATGCACAGACACCACACCTATTCAGAGTCTGTGTTAACTAGCCCACAGGTGCAGTAAGCAAATGTCAGTCAGATGTGTGACCACAGACAACGCACATCCCAAAGTGAAGCACAGGTTTATTACACATTTGCAACATGTTGTTTCCACTACAAATGCAAGGTAATCCCACGTGGCAGTGGCCACACAGTTAACAAGTGTAGAAGAAATAAAGTCCAGGGGTGTGTGGCACATCACCTGTAGGGAAACGACTGCTGCCACCCTGAAAGCTGAATCATGGTGTCGGGGGATCCGAATTGACCAAACAACTCTGAAAGCACCCTGTGAAGGACAGACATGACACACAGTCAAAAGCACTGAAGAACAGGACAGAACTGCAATACTCATGCCCAATACATGTCACAAGATACCTACACAAAACGAAGTTAGCATGTCAACACTGTTGGGGAGTACAGACTACCTGTAAGGACACATCGCTGCACGCATCCAGTCAAGTAGCACATGGCCACACTCAAACAGCACCAGAGCACCACCCACACATATCATGCAAACTCATATCATTGACATGACATCTCTGGATACTCACATTCAGCTGAAGAAGTTGGTGATGAGCTGTGTGCGGACATCACCCTCATCATCATCATCATCACTGGCATCGTGGCCCAGGCCAGGATCCTCCACAGGTGGCGGATGTTGGTCATCGTCATCCAGGATGAGAGGCAACTCCTTCCGCACTGCCAGGTTGTGTAGCATGCATCAGACGATGACAATCTTGCACACCTTTGCTGGGGCATATGGGAGGGCCCCTCCTGTCTTGTCTAGGCAGCGGAAGCGGCTCTTCAGGAGACCAAATGTCCGCTCGATCACTCTCCTGGTCCGACTATGTGCCTCATTGTAGCGCATCTGGGCTGGTGTCACAGGGTTCCTGAGGGGTGTCAGCAACCACGGCATGTTGGGGTATCCGGAGTCACCTACATACAGACAATTGCACATTAGCTGAGTTGGAAAAGAGGGCGGAATACAACATAGCAGAACACACACAAAGGTACAAAGTCAGTACACACCGACAAGACAGGCACGCTGGTTCTGCATCTGTGACATCATCCTCGGGATGCGACTACTCCTCATCACGTAGGCATCGTGTGCCGAACCGGGGAAACGGGCACACACATGTGAGATGCTCACATCTGCAAGACATACCACCAGAGCATTGATCGAATCGTAATGTTTCCTGTTCCTGTATGCCTGCTCATGTGCCTGTGGTGGTACCAAAGCCACATGTGTCCCATCAATGGAGCCAATGACATGTGGCATCCTCCCCAGGGCATAGAAGTCACTCTTGATGTCAGTGAGTTGTTGACGTTTAGGGAAATAGATGTACTGGTTCAGGTATCTCAACATTGCCTCCAAAACATTGCGTAGCACACGGCTGAACATGGTCTGTGACATCCCACCAGCAGACGCCACTGTGTGTTGAAAGGTACCGGTGGCAAAGAAGTGTAGGGCTGCCATCACCTTCACCTTGGGGGTCAGCGCTGTAGGGTATGGCCGGCCAGGTTGCAAATGTGGGGCCAACCGCACCGCCAATTCCTCAATCAGTGCCCTGTTGAAGCGGTACCGTCGGATGCAGTCACGTTCAACCATCGTTGCAAGGTCAGGGAATGGTCTATGGACAGCTGGTGCCCTGCAGCGCATAGGTGAAGAAAGAAAGATTGTCAGTCACCCCACATATGTGCCATTGACCATACTCAATATCACATGATACATCATTACGAGACACAAGTACCTGATGTGTGTGCCGTTCTGTATGGACATATATGGCACCTACATGGCCAACATCTAACATCACAGTTCAACATGTGTTGACAACAAGTTCCAGGTTGTGCTATGGGAAATCATTAGGCTGTGTCACAGTACCCATTTACTGCTGTCACGTTCCAAACACACAACACAGTGACATGTCAGGACAGATGTGCCACAGGCATCACAGCTCATTGACAGGTAGATTCCCAGGGACCCTGTATTGCCACATGGACACTGGCATGACATGGCGTATCATGTACACGTCAGCAAAACAACCATGACTCCCACAGGTAGTGGCCCCTGTTGCCTCTGCAGGACAGACATGGACGTCTGTGACACACACACGCACAACATCAAAGTCCATGCACAAACAATGTGAATGTGGAGACTGTCTCCCATTGTGCACATGGAATC
Organism: Calotriton arnoldi; assembly: GCA_963921515.1. NCBI lineage: Eukaryota > Metazoa > Chordata > Amphibia > Caudata > Salamandridae > Calotriton > Calotriton arnoldi. The sequence goes on along the minus strand of CAWUFW010001373.1, from coordinate 2,464,111 downwards.
AGAGACATCGGAAACACAACATGCACACAGACTGTGGAGGGCCATCACTATTGTGGCAATGGGTCACCCTGTGACGTACATACCTTCCCACATGGGACTCAGGGGGTATGTGACATGACATACACATACACAACCTGGAAATGTGACCATGCCACATGCTCTGAAATGAACAGTTGCACATCACAGTGGTCATGTGCACAACACACAAAGGATTCTGTCCCCTTGAATACGTGCACAGCCTGGGAGTGGCTGCCCCCAAGTGCCACCCAAAAAACCACATGTTGACCCCCATACACAGAAAAGGTAATGCAGCCTTACATGCCTTAGGATACAGTGTGGACAGGCTGTGGTGTTGTAGGTGTGCCCCTGAGTCCCTGGCAAGTAAATGTGGCTGGCATACGTTCACCAGTGACAAGCATGGTGACATATGCGAGTGACTTGTACAGGGACGCGTCGTACAGCAATGGACCGATCCGTGTGCACGCATTGGCCATTGCATATGATGTGAGCGGATACGCGTTGTACAGCAATGGACCGATCGGTGCGCACGCATTGGCCATTGCATATGATGTGAGCGGATACGCGTTGTACAGCAATGGACCGATCGGTGCGCACGCATTGGCCATTGCATATGATGTGAGCGGATACGCGTTGTACAGCAATGGACCGATCGGTGCGCACGCATTGGACATTGCATATGATGTGAACGGATACGTGTTGTTTTTCAAAATACGCGTTGTACAGCAATGGACCGATCGGTGCGCACGCATTGCCATTGCATATGATGTGAGCGGATACGCGTTGTACAGCAATGGACCGATCGGTGTGCACGCATTGGACATTGCATATGATGTGAGCGGATACGCGTTGTACAGCAATGGACCGATCGGTGCGCACGCATTGGACATTGCATATGATGTGAACGGATACGTGTTGTTTTTCGAAATACGCGTTGTACAGCAATGGACCGATCGGTGTGCACGCATTGGCTATGGCCTGACATGGTAACGGACGCGTTTTCGAAGCTTTAACGAGTCGGATGAAGTGAATTCAGTTGGCCACCCACAACAATGTTGCAAATTCATGGGTGTCATGAAGTTGAACTTTTGAAGGATGCTGTGGGCGTGTATAAGTGGTGCAATTCCATGGATTGGCCAGATTCAGAAGATGCAAACGACTTGGACCTATCACTTTGGACACATGGGACAGTATCTGCCTCTGCAGCACACATATAATGCTGGCTGTTCCCCTGAGAGCTCACTTGCCTGCACTACATGCTCCAGGACGACATCTGCCACTACCACTGCTGCTGTCTCTGCATCCTCTGGCTACTGCAATGGCACATACTGTGGATAGAGCCCCAGCCTTCAGCACTGAGGAGAACCAGGCCCTGCTGGACAGCCTCCTTCCACAGTACAGCAAGCTGTATGGGAAACCAGGGGAGCAGGTGAGTGTGCTGTCCACTGCCTTACTAATTGTGCATGTTGTCTGACTAGCAAGACGTACAGTGTGTACACCAGTGGCTAGCATGCTCACTGAGTAGTTGTCACCCCCAAAGTGTGTAGTCACATGCACTGAACAGGTATAGTGCAGTAACAGTGCATTCCAACAAGGTTTTACTTCCCAGGCAATGATACCATTTAGTAACTGCTGGCAAACTGTTCATAGCCATAGTTGCACTACCTGTGTAGATCATATGCCCCTGTGATTGAGACATGTATATCCAATTGTGTGATGCACGGAAATGTTGCATGTGTAGTAATGGCCTTTTCACTTTGTCATCCTCACAGGTTGATGCCCACCAGAAGCAGGAGATCTGGCTGACCATCGTCCGGGCAGTACGATCTGTGGGGGTCTACAGGCGCAGGATCCTGAACTGCCAGAAGAGGTGGCAGGACCTTCGGGGCTGGACCCGGAGGATCGCAAGGGTCCAGCTGAAGCTGTCGCCTCCTCGCAGGAGGGGCGGACACCGGACCCTGACCCCCCACATGCTCTGGATCCTGGCGGTGGTCTTCCCGGACCTGGATGGGCAGCTGAAGGCCAGACAGCAGCAAGGAGGGGGTAAGTGCTAGCCTCAACTGTGTACTATGACTGACATGCTCTATGCACTCCTTTAGCCTGGTTCCACTTCCACAGTACAACTGTCATGTCGTCCTTGACTCATGTCCCTCACTTGTGTCATGCCCCCTCCTCATCTGATACACAGGTGTGGCCCTTACAGTCTGTGACTTAGGTCACTTGGGTACTGTGTACTTGCAGTTACCTGTGGTTCAAGTTGGGGACAGCATCAGTTACAGGAACTTTGTGGTGGGCTGCATGGGTGGTACAATTGCTCACATTGCCTGTGATCTGACATGTACTCTGGGTATGGCTTTAATATGTGTTCCAATTGCTGCTCTGACTCACCACATGTCTGGGGTATGTGCCACATACCCATGCTGCTGCAGAGACCAAGGTAGGGGCCTCAGAAGTATGTACATCATGTGTGTGACACATGCATAGCCACCTGCCTAGTGTTCAGGGTAATACCATGTTGCACATGGACCAGGACTGTAATTCCTACTCCGTACATCGAAGGCACTCTGTTCTCCCACTCCCGTGTGTCAGCATACATATTGGGCATTGTGAAGAGTGCACTCAGGTGTGTGCCTCTGTGTCACCGTGGTGTGGCCTTGCTATTTGGACTCCTGGAGTGTTTAACAATTTGGGGTGGCCAGCCATCTGAGTTATGACTATGGGATCAGCACATAGGTCAATGCATAGGTCTCTGATCCCTTGACTGTGCACAATGTTGTATGAAACATTGAGGTGCCGGCAGCTTTGGTCCATTCTCATCAGACGGTGAAGTGCTCATGTGTATGGATTTGTGTTTGCAGTCACTCAAATGTCTCATTTGATTGACGTGGGATCATCTCAGTCCTCATGATGTGGGTGGCCAGGGGTGTACATGTGCACCTGTCAGCTACAGGGCTTACATTTCTAAAACTCCCCTGATTGTGACACAGTGCAGACTGGTGTTGTGTGTATGCACTGCCCCTGTGACAGGAGACAGTTATGACTGACTTGCCAGACAGGCCTGTGCCATGACATTCCAATCGCAAAGGGTGATCCAGCAATGGTGTGATATGTCCTGCATGCACACCATTGTTGCATTGTCTATCAGGACATGAGGACATCATTGTGTCTGGTGATTGAAGCAAAACCCGCATATCAACAGAGACTTTGCCCATCACTTTTCCTGACACATGTACTGAGTCAGTGGCAGGAGATGGCATGTGTTTGGAGTGACACATTTCCATATATACTCTTGGATGTCCAACAACTGTGTATGTTGTGCCTGTGTGCACATATGATTAGTCGCATACAACAGGCAGCAGACAGATGGGTGCATGGACAGGTAGGATATGTGTGGCATGACTGACTGTCAGGCAGACAATGGGCTTCTTGAAATCAGTGTCAGCACTAATTGCAATGTCTAGCAAATGATGGCAGGGCTTGCTCTGTGATGTGCTGTACTTACTGTGGTGTGTGTGGTCAGTACAGGTGACTAATGTTGCTCTGTTTATCCTGATTGTTTGCAGATACATCCAAGGCCACATGAGGAGACAGCTCCATGGACCAAGAGGAGCGACAGAGCCAGACTGGGTCCACTGCATGGGAGACCGAGGGACCCAGTGGCACGGAGGGTGAGGGGAGCCACACTGAGGATACCACAGCTACGACCACCTCGGCTGGGGAAAACAGCATCTCCAGTGAGGACTCCCTTGTGGAGGCGGGTGTCAGCAGACCAGAGGCAACGTCAAGCAAGTCTGTCCCCGCCACCACCACCATCTCCACCCTCCCATCTGCTCCCATCCCACATGTCCGTGGAGGCTCCCGTGTAGGGGAGCGTGTCTCCTTCATGCCAGGCACCGCACCCCTGCCTCTGTCCCCCTGCTGCCCTGAGTGTGGAGTCTGTGGACTTGCTGAAACAGATCCATGTAGGGCAGACATCAATTCTGAGTGTCCTCCATGCACACACGGGTCTTTTGACACAACTGGTGTCATTCATGGAGGGCATGTCATCTGGCATGTCTGCCCTACATCGGACCAATCAGTCCATGGCCTCCTCACTGACGGCAGCAGTATCCCTCCTGCAACAGTCCCTCGCCCCTCCTACCTCTGCCCCATCCACAATACCCAGCACCCTACCTGTCCCAAGCACACACACACCGGCACCGGCACGCACCAGCACAGACACAAGCAGCACACAGACACACACACCAAAATCCAGACGCACACGCACGCACAGTCAGGGGACTGATACCTCACTCACAGGGGCTGGGGCCCAGACACACACACACGCATCCACGAGCACTGCGCAGTCCTCAGATGCCTCTCCCTCCAAAAGCCCTTCCCTTGCCTCACTTGCAACCCCCCCCTCCCAGAAGCTCTTCCTCTGTGAGCTTGGCCTCTTCCCCTCAGATACACCTGACACAAAGTCCAGGCGGAAGAGGCGACCACCACACACAGAGGGGAATGCCCCTCACACCCGGACACCCTCCCCCAGGCACAGGCAGACAGAGGACCCCATTTGAAAGTCCCCCCAGACCAGGAAGGGCAAGACCCCACCACCACCACCACCACGCAGCTCCACCACACAGTCTCTCTCCTCCATCCCCCAGGTCACCACTGCACAGGTTCCACCACCACACCCTGCCCCAGGTTCCCCCACACACCAATACCGCATCCCCAAACTGCTTAGGCCCTCCCCCCCTACCACTTGCTCTTCCACCCCCAAACCAGACGCTCTGCCTGTTTGTGCCACTGGTGTGGAGACCGTGTCCCGCCCCCCTCTGTCCTGCCCACCTCATCTGCCCCCCCTTCCACTACCTTGGAGTTATGCACTGCAGTGGAGTTCACAACCACCCCGTCTGACTCGGGCACTGCAGTGGGGACCCAGTCCACTCCATCTGACTGGCCCTCTGCAGTGGTTGCAGCACCCACAACATCTGAGTTGTGCCCTACAGTGGTGCCGGCCCCCCCTGAGTCAGACACCTCCACTGCAGTTGCCGGTGACACTCCTGCACCCACCACCCCTTCACTGCCTCCTTCTGGCATCCCCTGATCCTGTCCCTGCGGTGCCTGGCCTGCCCCTTGTATGCCCCTCCGAGGGGGATGTCCCCTGTCCGTAACAGTGCAGGCAAACAATGGGTGACAAGTTGTCACGTATCCCCCCATTGGACTGTGTATTTGGACTGGCCATTGGCCTTAGTTTCTTTTGGACTTCAAATTTTAATTTAACATTTGCTGAATAAAGCCTCTTTTTGTTTAATTGTGGTTTTTCTTTGGATGTACATGATGTAGATGAGTATCATCATGCATTTGCTGTTGTAATAGTGTTCAGATCAGGAAAATGAAGTGTTGCTGTGATGGACTCCATGTGGTCCATGGGATATGTGTCCTAATGTAGTCTGGATCTATAGCATCCTTTGCTGCAGTCTGAGGGTGTAATGTTCAGCATTTGACACATGGATGTACGTTTTGCATTTGTAAATTAACATCTTTGGCTTACACTGATGCACATCTGGTGTGCTTACCACTATTCAATGTTTCTATTTCCCTGACTGTGTGCCCATCTCCACTGGACATGCAGTTTAGCACATCAATGTTGAAGGACTCATCTGTGTATACAGTGCAACTTGCTTGACACGTGTTTAGGGTGTATGCAGATGACTGACGTGACACTCCCGTACCCAGGCTGATGTGAGCAGAGCCTTCAGTGTGTTGTAGTTGTTGACTCACTGACCGAGTGTTCTGCTGACATGTTTGAGTCGTGCACAAACAAGGTTTGGCACAGCGGACCTTCCACAGGAGTGGAGTGCCCTCATGGCAGTGTGTAATCCCTTGACATTGGCTGGGCCCGTGTTGTGTGAGCATGTCTGTGTGTGTTCCCTTCCCTTTTCCTACACAGGCTGTGTCTCTAGGGATGTTCCTGTTTGTGATGCTTGCTGAGTTGTCCTGTGTTCATCCAGCATCTTGGACCTGGTTTCTCCGGGATGTGGGTGCATGGCAAACTAATGTTCATGAGGTTGTCATCCCTAGTTGTCTTTGTTGTCAGGGCTGGGGATGTGGGCAAACGCAGAGGGGACACAGTCAGGATTCCCCTTGGCACTTGTGGGTTACACAAGTCATGTAATTTACAGTTTGTGGTAGCTTTCAGTGATTGTGACACGTTGTGTGTGTGACTGCTGCCACTCCTCAGGGTCAGAGCTGCAATGTTGGAAGTTGTCTATGTGTGTTCTTTGTGTGTAACACTTACATTTTGGACACTGTGATGATGGGGGTTTAGACCCTATTGCCACAATGTTCAAAATGTGCTTCAGCTATGGACCCCACACTTACATTTTGGACACTGTGATGATGGGGGTTTAGACCCCATTGTCACAATGTTCAAAATGTGCTTCAGCTATGGACCCCACACTTACATTTTGGTCACTGTGATGATGGGGGTTTAGACCCCATTGCCACAGTGGTCATGGTCTGCTTGCATTGTGGAGGCCACACACATTTATGTGTGACACATGTGATAGGGGGTCACATTGTATGTTCATTGTCATGTTCAGTGTTGTAGGCATTTGACACAGACTACACACGCTTGTCATGATGTTGGGGTGATGTCTTTTTCTGACATTCCTTATGTTGGAGTATGCTGGTTGTGTCATGCATTACCCGTCCTATGATTGGGGATGGTAGTGGTGGTAGGCATCCAGGCCCCCCTGAGTATGGGGGGTGGAAGTGGTAGGCATCCATCCCCCTATGAGTGGGGATGGTAGTAGTGACAGGCATCCAGGCCCCCATGAGTAGGGGTGGTGGTAGTGGTAGGCATCCAGGCCCCCCTGAGTAGGGGTGGTGGTAGTGGTAGGCATCCAGGCCCCCATGAGTAGGGGTGGTGTTAGTGGTAGGCATCCAGGCCCCCATGAGTAGGGGTGGTGTTAGTGGTAGGCATCCTTCCCCCTATGAGTGGGGATGGTAGTAGTGACAGGCATCCAGGCACACATGAGTAGGGGTGGTGGTAGTGGTAGGCATCCAGTCCCCCATGAGTAGGGGTGGTGTTAGTGGTAGGCATCTAGGCCCCCATGAGTAGGGGTGGTGGTAGTGGTAGGCATCCAGGCCCCCATGAGTAGGGGTGGTGGTAGTGGTAGGCATCCAGGACCCCATGAGTAGGGGTGGTGGTAGTGGTAGGCATCCATCCCCCTATGAGTAGGGATGGTAGTAGTGACAGGCATCCAGGCCCCCATGAGTAGGGGTGGTGGTAGTGGTAGGCATCCAGGCCCCCCTGAGTAGGGGTGGTGGTAGTGGTAGGCATCCAGGCCCCCATGAGTAGGGGTGGTGTTAGTGGTAGGCATCCATCCCCCTATGAGTGGGGATGGTAGTAGTGACAGGCATCCAGGCACACATGAGTAGGGGTGGTGGTAGTGGTAGTCATCCAAGCCCCCCTGAGTAGGGGTGGTGGTAGTGGTAGGCATCCAGGCACCCATGAGTAGGGGTGGTGTTAGTGGTAGGCATCCAGGCCCCCATGAGTAGGGGTGGTGTTAGTGGTAGGCATCCATCCCCCTATGAGTGGGGATGGTAGTAGTGACAGGCATCCAGGCACACATGAGTAGGGGTGGTGGTAGTGGTAGGCATCCAGGCCCCCATGAGTAGGAGTGGTGTTAGTGGTAGGCATCCAGGCCCCCATGAGTAGGGGTGGTGGTAGTGGTAGGCATCCATCCCCCTATGAGTGGGGATGGTAGTAGTGACAGGCATCCAGGCCCCCATGAGTAGGGGTGGTATTAGTGGTAGGCATCCAGGCCCCCATGAGTAGGGGTGGTGTTAGTGGTAGGCATCCATCCCCCTATGAGTGGGGATGGTAGTAGTGACAGGCATCCAGGCACACATGAGTAGGGGTGGTGGTAGTGATAGCCATCCAGGCCCCCATGAGTAGGGGTGGTGTTAGTGGTAGGCATCCAGGCCCCCATGAGTAGGGGTGGTGGTAGTGGTAGGCATCCATCCCCCTATGAGTGGGGATGGTAGTAGTGACAGGCATCCAGGCCCCCATGAGTAGGGGTGGTGGTAGTGGTAGGCATCCAGGCCCCCCTGAGTAGGGGTGGTGGTAGGCATCCAGGCCCCCATGAGTAGGGGTGGTGTTAGTGGTAGGCATCCATCCCCCTATGAGTGGGGATGGTAGTAGTGACAGGCATCCAGGCCCCCCTGAGTAGGGGTGGTGGTAGTGGTAGGCATCCATCCCCCTATGGGTGGGGATGGTAGTAGTGACAGGCATCCAGGCCCCCCTGAGTAGGCGTGGTGGTAGTGGTAGGCATCCAGGCCCCCCTGAGTAGGGGTGGTGGTAGTGGTAGGCATCCAGGCCCCCATGAGTAGGGGTGGTGTTAGTGGTAGGCATCCAGGCGCCCATGAGTAGGGGTGGTGGTAGTGGTAGGCATCCATCCCCCTATGAGTGGGGATGGTAGTAGTGACAGGCATCCAGGCCCCCATGAGTAGGGGTGGTGGTAGTGGTAGGCATCCATCCCCCTATGAGTGGGGATGGTAGTAGTGACAGGCATCCAGGGCCCCCTGAGTAGGGGTGGTGGTAGTGGTAGGCATCCATCCCCCTATGAGTGGGGATGGTAGTAGTGACAGGCATCCAGGGCCCCCTGAGTAGGGGTGGTGGTAGTGGTAGGCATCCATCCCCCTATGGGTGTGTATGGCATTGGTGATAGCCATCCCGCCCCTATGGTTCTGCTGTTGCTAGTGTACGTCATTTCTGCATCCCTATGTGTGTGTGACATATTTCGGGTACGTGTCGTTTGTTTGTGTTGTGGGTGTTTGACTTGCCGTCTGCGCCGTACGCGTCCGTACCGGTCCCGGTAATAGATGTAGAGTATTGGTAGGACCTGCGCGATGGGATTCATTGTTGGGTCGTCTCGTTCGGGTTTCTCGTGGCTTCGACTCGTACTCGTCGCTGGCTTGTTCGTCTCGTCGCCGTGGATCGTCTTGTGGCGCGAATCAGAGCTTATGTACAGCTCTCCCGGATGCTCTGACGTGCCGGACGTAGCGACTGGTTCGGCGCGTACGGAAGGCGCATCGTACTAGTCCGGCCGGAAGGTGCTGTGTATTTGCTTCCGTGCGACTCGATTCGGCGTTTACGGATCCGGCTCGGGCGGGGAACAGGAGCTGGAATGGGTAAGTACGGCTCGCTCGGAATCTGTGCTGTTATGCGCATCGTACTTGCTCGTTCAGACGACTGTTCGAATCGGTCGGGAAACACGCGTTCGGCTTGGTTTTTTCCCAGACGAATACTGTTAGGTGCGCTTCCGGCCGAGATCGGAATCGACCCCAAAGTCTTCTAAAGGGCCCCAAAAACCTGATCAGGGGGTGGGTCCCAAAACTCTTCCCAGTCCAATGGTAGGTACAAAGGGAAGAACTTTGATCCCCAGAAGGCCTGGTGTTTCAACTGTAAGAGATGCTACTTGTCCTACCAAGAAGCCCCCCAGTCCTCCTTCAGTTAGCACTGGTGTAGCTAATCTCCAGATGTGATCAACAGTGTGCCCAGAGCAAATCAGGGTTCACACTGAAGCAGTTCTAGTCACTGAGGGTGAAGTTAAGTTTACAATACCCCTGGGTAAATGGGACTAGAATAGAAGCCCTGCGGGATACAGGTGCCAGTGTCACCATGGTGAGAGACACACTGGTTTCCCCAGAGCAATACCTAATTGGAAAATCTTATCCAGTCAGCAACGCTGACAGTGTTACTTTTAACCATGCCATGACTTTGGTGACATTAGACTGGGAGGGGTTACTGGCCTGAAACAGGTTGTGGTCTCTCCAAAGCTTCCAGCTGCCTGTCTACTTGGAAATGACCTCGAGACCTTAGCATGGGCTGAGGTAGAATTGAAAACCCTTGCAGCAAGGCCAGATATCCCTGAGATTGTGTGTGTCAAGACTAGAGCACAGAGCCTAAAGCAGGGTGAAAAATAAGTGTTGGAGCCTGAAACAATGGCCCAACCTTCCAAGAGAAAAGGTAGGAAGACTGGGAAACCAGCTTCTGAACAGCAAAAGACTCAGGACCCCTCTTCTCAGGGGGAGGACTTGGAAGCCCCAGAGGGAACTGAGCCCATGGAACTTGACCCTTACCAGGTTGAGCTCTTAGGCCTAGAGGCACCCTCTAGGGAACAGCTGTGCCTTGGACAGCAGACCTGTCCCACTCTTGAAAGCCTGAGGCAGCAAGCTGCTGCACAGGAACATGGAGATGTCAGTGGTACCCACAGAGCCTATTGGGAGGAGGACTCCTGTATACTGAGGCCAGAGACCCCAACCCTGGTGCCACTAGGAGAGTGGTAGTGCCTCAGATATACAGAGAGTTCTTACTCACTTTGGCTCATGATATCTCCCTAGCAGGGTTTCTTGGCCAGACCAAGACATGGGGAAGGTTAGTTAGTCACTTTTACTGGCCCCAGATGTCCCAGAAAGTAAAGGAGTTTGTCAGCTCCTGTGTCACCTGTCAAGCCAGTGGCAAAACAGGTGGACACCCAAAGGCCCCTTTAATTCCACTACCAGTGGTTGGGGTTCCCTTTGAAAGGGTAGGTGTGGACATAGTGGGTCCACTGGAACCACCCACAGCATCGGTAAACGCATGTATACTGGTGGTAGTGGATCATGCCACCAGGTATCCTGAGGCAATTCCCCTTAGGACTACTACAGCTCCTGCAGTAGCCAAGGCCCTCATTGGTGTCTTTACCAGGGTAGGGTTTCCTAAGGAGGTGGTGTCAGACAGAGGGTCAAACATTATGTCTGCATACCTCAAACACATGTGGAAAGAGTGTGGAGTGCAGTACAAGTTTACTATACCCTATCACCCACAAACCAATGGTCTTGTTGAAAGGTTCAACAAGACATTAAAGGGCATGATCATGGGGCTCCTGGAAAAACTCAAAAGGAGATGGGATGTCCTCTTGCCATGCTTGCTTTTCGCCTACAGAGTAGTGCCTCAGTAGGGAGTAGGGTTTTCCCACTTTGAACTTCTGTTTGGCCATCCTGTTAGGGGACCACTCTGTCTTGTTAAGGAAGGTTGGGAGAAGCCTTTCTAAGAACCCAAACAGGATATTGTGGACTATGTACTAGGCCTAAGGTCCAAAATCGCAGAGTACATGGAAAAAGCTTCCAAAAATCTTGAGGCCAGCCAGGAAGTCCAGAAGCACTGGCCATTTCTACTTTGTTTGTGTGCTGTTCAATGCAGCACACATGCAAAGTGGGAAAAACGAGGAGAAGTCAAAACATTTCTCCTCCTTGTGCCTGTCTTGAGGAGATGTAGGATTTGGGCACAAATCCCAGCTTACAATTCTTTGTAGATAGAGATTTATGTCAAAACCCATGGGTGGTTGCATGGGATTGCCCATACACTACCCAAGGAATGCACCATGGATGCAATGTAATGCAAGGCAGCACATTGAACAAGTTTCTGTCACTTTGGGTTAATGTCCAGTTCAATCCAACCTGAACACTTTGCATCAGGTTTGCGTTAGAAAAGTAAGCAAACCTGTTGCAAAATGTTTGAACATCTGGGTCATACTTTGGAATAGAGTTGAACACAAGGGATTCTTGTAACATGCAAATCCTGGGTAGCTGATTATGGTGTAAATGTCACCAGTACCCAGAGAATGCAATGGGGTGTAGGACCATATTCAATTCAATTCAATTCAATTAATCTTTATTCGGATATAAATATAGCCATAAAAGCACAGATCAAATACCACCAATAAAATACATAAAACTATAAAAATACACAAATATAAAAAGCAGCAACATCATAAAAACAATAGGGACCTGTAGCACATATCGAAAAGCAGCATAGTGATACAATAATCTATAAAGTGCAGTTAAGTAAATAACAATGCAACAATCTAAAATAATTCAAAAAGAAGCACATATGAGATGAGCATTGAAACTGCCAGGGCAAATACAAAAATAGATAATAAATACACACAAAAATCTAAATATTTTACTGGACATCAAAGTTGATAGATTAAAAACAATGAAAAGCAGCCATCAATGGGTGCTCATTGAGGCACGTGAGCGAACTGCCACTTTCAAAAAGAATCCCACACGAAAAACCAGCTCATCCTCCTCCAATTTAAGAATTTCCATGTAGGCTACTTTATGATCAGTGATGGCAGTTACCTTAAAAAAAGGAATCAAAAATCGTTTTGTATATTTTTGATAAAAATTACAAAAGAATAAAAAATGTATCATTGATTGGTTGCTGTGATTGTCACAAGGGCAGGGCATTTGGTCAAGGTTGACATTAAACCCCAAGGGAAAGCAAAGCAAAAATTTCAAAGTGCCTGCCCTTAGGCGAAAAACCAGACCTCTTTCCCAGCGACCTATGTTCTTTAAAAGATAGCTAGATGGCAGGTATGATGAAGAACAAAATGCGTCCGCTAGGGACATATACCTTGCAACAGAGGATTTCATAAACTCTTTTTCATATCTTACATTTCTGTACTGTTCATATAGAGCCTCCCGAAGAGATTTTTTGTTTATGCCCTCCATATCACTTGGATTTAAAAAGATATGTTCAAGGTTCACGCTGTTCAGGCTCTCCCTTACAGCGGCAAGCCAAAGTATGTCCCTGCCCTTATCACATTTAAGGCAGTCAACTGTTATATCTCTAGTGAGGATCGCTGCCGGATTTTGCCAAATTTTAAGCCAGCATATGGCTGGACGAGCCCTAATATAATCTTCGATGTATGGCAATTTCAATTCCTTCTGGCAGACATACTGTGAGGAAGAAATTGGGGCCCCCAAAAGTTTCCGACAAAATCTGTTTTCCTCACCCTGGATACTACTGCACTTTGTAAAACCCCAAACTTCAGCGTCGTATATTGCAGTGGGGATACACTGTGATTTATAAATTTTAATAATAGATAAAACCACCTCAGCCTTTTTTGGTTGCGGGAGGCACAGAATTGAGTTAGTTGCTTTTAAAAACTTGCTCCTACTATGTGCCACATGATCTGCCCAGGAACCATTGGCTGTGAATACCAACCCCAAGTAGGGGAAAGTGCAAGTGCGATATAAACATTCGGAGCCTATGGAGATTGTGTTAATAAGGTGCTTATTTGGGCCGCAGGCCATTAAAAACGATTTTAAAAAATTGGTACAGAGATCTAGGCCAGCCATAAAATCCACAAAGCCCCGGACTAAAGTGCGTAGTGCATTGGGTGTGCGGCCCATTCGGACCGCATCATCCGCGTACAGTAGGGCGGGAAGTGTGTTGCCATTAATTCTCGGAACGTCATTGGTAAGTTTAATCAATGTGTTATGTAAATCATTGATATATAAAATAAATAGGAGAGGGGCCAGTACACACCCCTGCCTGACCCCTCTACCAATATTAATGTCCTGTGAAACCTCCCCGTCCTTACTGATCCTCACCCGGGCTTTCAGGTCCCTGTGCAAATAAGCTAGAAAATTAACTAAAACCTCGTCCAACCCATATTTTAAAAGAATCGACCATAAGCGTGACCTATTAACAAAATCAAAGGCTGAGGTAAGGTCCATGAAAGCCAAATAAATAGGAGATTTACGGGCTATGGAGTATTTGCCAATAATCAAGTTAAGGTTGAGGCAGTGTTCCACTGTGCCTATTTTACTTCTAAAACCTAACTGGCACGAATTTAAGATGTGTTCCTCCTCAGCTCAGAACCTGATCTTATTAAACAGGATCCTCCCTAGAATCTTCAATGTATTATCGATCAGGGAGATCGGCCTGTAACAACTAGGGTTGGATCGGTCAACTTTTTAAAAATAGGAACGATAATGCTGGTAGACCATGTGCTCGGAATTGAAGCATTAATTAAATTATTAAAAACATTTAATAGAAGGGGCTCCCAAAACTCTGGTTTGTGTTTGATGAGATCGATGGGAAGCCCATCAGGACCAGGAGCCTTATTGCCTAGACTTTGGTGAATATAGCATACTCAACTTCTGACACGGATATCTGAATCCTCGAAGCTGCTTGGTGGTTGTAGGGATCATCATTTTGTATTAGAGCTAAATAAATCTTAGAAAAATGGGCTTCCCATGCTTCGCTAGTTATGTTACAGCTTATGGGAGTGAGTGTAAGGCCCATAGATCTCATGTCTTTTACTGCTGCCCAAAAACCATTCCCATTATTGAGTCTGGCAGCACATGCAAGATTATCCCATCGCTCTTTTAATATCTCATCTTTTCGTTGCCTTGATATATATTTATATTGGTGCCTCAAGAACTTAACACGAATTGCATCCCTTGCCTTCATTGTGAGAGCCTTGCGAAGCTCTGTTTGCTCGAGAGCAGGCGCTTTTAAACCATCTTGGTCCCTGGTTGGATTTCACTGCAGGCCTAGAAATCAGTCTTTTGATACCCCCACAGAGATGATTGAAAGCATTGATTACCTCAGGGTTGTTATCAATTGATGATAAACAGATGTCAATAAGTAATGGGTGTGCTTTTATCATTCTAGAGAATAGATCATTATTATCAACACCACGGCAAATCACTCTTAAATTATCAGTAGAGGATACTAAATTACTAGCCCCACACTCTTTGGCGAATTCCGGCCTAGGGGCGAATCTGATTGTTGTTACAATAGGGTTGGGATCGCCCTGAACAGTTGGTATGACCTCAGCCTTTAATACTCAATCTTCTAAAGAGGCAGATATAAAAACATAATCAATGGTAGAAGCGCAACCTCGACCTCTGTATGTTGGCACAATATGCTTATCTTTATGGGGTACGGCCGCAATTTCCATTACATTTGTTAAATTGTGGTTAGACAAATGATCCAGCAATTCCATCCCCCTATTACATGGGGGCACATTGTCCAAGGAGTCCACGACTAATTCATTTTCCTTAGAGATCCTAACATTAAAATCACCACCTAGGCAGATACCAGCTAAGTTATAGTGCGCCTTTTGACTTTGTAAGCTGAAAATAAAATTAAACAAATTGCTAAAGTTCATATTCGGGGAAGCATGAAAATCATTATTATAAAAATTAATAAAACAAATAGAAGCCCCCCGTGTGTAAATCAAAGCTTGGAAATTGTCGTTATCTGTGACAAGAGCCTTAGCACTACCACCTGAGGAGATGTTAACCTAAGTTGAAAGTCCGCCAGATGGGCGGTCGACCTTAGGAACAGGGACGATGACATTAAAACACTCAAAACCTTCTAGATGTAAGTTCCGTGTAGCCCAAGTTTCTTGCAACATAAGGATGTCATTTTTTTGGACTATATTTATCCAATCTTCGGAATTTATTTTAGATGCTAAGCCGGCAACATTCCAACTTAGTATATTTAAGTTTGGGTCGATATCAGGGATAACTAAAATATCATAACCTGAGGGTTTTGGCGTGATTGGAATGGAGGTGGTCTTGTCTGGTGTTAAAGAGGATGCCAGTCAATACTGACTATCTAAGCCAGACAAGGCAGAAAACCTATTATACATCATTTGGGAGAAAACGTCATGGGTATTTGGCCCCGGAGTTGGCTTATAAAAAAAGCCCAGTGGCAGTGACCAAATAAGAGTTCGGATGGCAGTGTTAAGCTCCTGTGTCATCAATAGAGATTTTACCAATGACGGATGTCGAAAGTTAATGACAATGCAATCTCCATCGATGTTCTTCGGGGAGGTACCAACCCACCCTACCCTGCGTACCATTATGATGTCACTAGTATTTGCCATCCGAAACCCTTTATTTTTTACAAGCCAATCGGCACTTTTGTTTCGCAATTGGTCCCAAGTCTCTGTCTGGTTTTTTCTAAGGGAAGGTACACCTGCTAGGACTAATACATAGGGACATGCTGCCGGAGGTAGGCTAAGAACTTCCCTGCTGGACCCGGTGATTACCATACTCGTGGAATTTTCAGCAATCTCGCCTTGCGCGCTACCCCCTGGGTTGACTCTATTTGAAGTGCTCAGCACATGGAGCTGAAGGCGTATGTGAAGATATAGTGGTTGAGCTTCTAGTGCGTCCAGTATTGGATGGGTTATCCTGGGCAGCAATAGATTTAAATGAGAAACATTCCTTAACTTTACTGCAGGTGTCACAGGCACCAGTGGAAGAAATAGACGTTGGTACCGGTGCCTGCGACTGCTGACTAGGATTAGGTGCACTAGTAGTCTGCAGGTTGGAGTTCGCCCCATGTTGGACAGCGGGCTTGGGAGTGTTAATTTGTGAGCTTAATCTATTTGACAATGTCTCCAAACGATCTAAACGTTTCCATAGTGCAGTAAAGTTCTTATCCACGAGTTCGTTTGATACGCTCACATACAGTGTCCACATTAATATCAATTGAGGTGTCACCAAGTCTGTAGCGGATAGAAGAAGCTGCTGCGGTGTCAGTCCGGGTACAGATAGAACAATTTGATGCCTCAACTGATATAGAATTGGCAGTGGGCTCAGCAGTCTCCACATTCAGAGAGGATGGGGAGCCCTGTATCCATGAACTCAGGGCAGTACGGGGATGGTTAACACAAGGGGGTTGTTTCCTCTTAGAACTGGTAGGTTTAGCCAATTTTCTTTTCCTTTTAGCCCCTGAAGTTGCAGGGATCGGGGGTGCGTCCGTGTTTAATGTGCTTTCACCGTTACAGGCTACCATATATGAATCCTCATTGCCCTCGTTATTGTGACTAAGGGGTCGATTCCGATCTCGGCCGGAAGCGCACCTAACAGTATTCATCCGGAAAAAAACCAAGCTGAACGCGTGTTTCCCGACCGATTCGAACAGTCGTCCGAACGAACAAGTACGATGCGCATAACAGCCCAGATTCCGAGCGAGCCGTACTCGCCCATTTCAGCTCCTGTTCCCTGCCCGAGCCGGATCCGTAAACGTCGAATCGAGTCGCACGGAACCAAATACACAGCACCTTCCGGCCGGACTAGTACGATGCGCACTCCGTACGCGCCGAACCCGTCGCTACGTCCGGCACGTCAGAGCATCCGGGAGAGCTGCACATAAGCTCCGATTCGCGCCACAAGACGATCCACGGATACGAGACGAACAAGCCAGCGACGAGTACGAGTCCAAGCCACGAGAAACCCGAACGAGACGAACAAACCATGAATCCCATTGCGCAGGTGCTACCAATACTCTACATCTATTACCGGGACCGGTACGGACGCGTACGGCGAAGACGGTAAGTCAAACACCCACTACACAAACAAACGACACGTACCCAACATATGTCACACGCACATAGGGATGCAGAAATGACGTACACTAGCAACAGCAGAACCATAGGGGCGGGATGGATACCACCAATGCCATACACACCCATACGGGGATGGATGCCTACCACTACCACCACCTCTACTCAGGGGGGCCTGGATGCCTGTCACTACTACCATCCCCACTCATAGGGGGATTGATGCCTACCACTACCACCACCCCAACTCAGGGGGGCCTGGATGCCTACCACTACCACCACCCCTACTCAGGGGTGCCTGGATGCCTACCACTACCACCACCCCTACTCATGGGGGCCTGGATGCCTGTCACTTCTACCATCCCCACTCATAGGGGGATGGATGCCTACCACTACCACCACCCCTACTCAGGGGTGCCTGGATGCCTACCACTACCACCACCCCTACTCAGGGGGGCCTGGATGCCTGTCACTACTACCATCCCCACTCATAGGGGGATGGATGCCTACCACTACCACCATCCCCACTCATAGGGGGATTGATGCCTACCACTACCACCACCCCTACTCAGGGGGCCTGGATGCCTGTCACTACTACCATCCCCACTCATAGGGGGATGGATGCCTACCACTACCACCACCCCTACTCAGGGGGCCTGGATGCCTACCACTACCACCACCCCTACTCAGGGGGCTGGATGCCTACCACTACCACCACCCCTACTCAGGGGGCCTGGATGCCTATCACTACTACCATCCCCACTCATAGGGGATGGATGCCTACCACTACCACCATCCCCACTCATAGGGGGATTGATGCCTACCACTACCACCACCCCTACTCAGGGGGGCCTGGATGCCTGTCACTACTACCATCCTCACTCATAGGGGGATGGATGCCTACCTACCACTACCACCACCCCTACTCAGGGGTCCTGGATGCCTACCACTACCACCACCCCTACTCAGGGGTGCCTGGATGCCTACCACTACCACCACCCCTACTCATGGGGGCCTGGATGCCTGTCACTACTACCATCCCCACTCATAGGGGGATGGATGCCTACCACTAACACCACCCCTACTCATGGGGGCCTGGATGCCTGTCACTACTACCATCCCCACTCATAGGGGGATTAATGCCTACCACTACCACCACCCCTACTCAGGGGGCCTGGATGCCTACCACTACCACCACCCCTACTCAGGGGTGCCTGGATGCCTACCACTACCACCACCCCTACTCATGGGGGCCTGGATGCCTGTCACTACTACCATCCCCACTCATAGGGGGATGGATGCCTACCACTACCACCACCCCTACTCAGGGGGGCCTGGATGCCTACCACTACCACCACCCCTACTCAGGGGTGCCTGGATGCCTACCACCCATACCACCCCTACTCAGGGGGGCCTGGATGCCTGTCACTACTACCATCCCCACTCATAGGGGGATGGATGCCTACCACTACCACCATCCCCACTCATAGGGGTATTGATGCCTACCACTACCACCACCCCTACTCATGTGGGCCTGGATGCCTGTCACTACTACCATCCCCACTCATAGGGGGATGGATGCCTACCACCCACACCACCCCTACTCAGGGGGGCCTGGATGCCTGTCACTACTACCATCCCCACTCATAGGGGGATTGATGCCTACCACTACCACCACCCCTACTCAGGGGGGCCTGGATGCCTACCACTACCACCACCCCTACTCAGGGGTGCCTGGATGCCTACCACTACCACCACCCCTACTCATGGGGGCCTGGATGCCTGTCACTTCTACCATCCCCACTCATAGGGGGATGGATGCCTACCACTACCACCACCCCTACTCAGGGGTGCCTGGATGCCTACCACTACCACCACCCCTACTCAGGGGGGCCTGGGTGCCTGTCACTACTACCATCCCCACTCATAGGGGGATGGATGCCTACCACTACCACCGTCCCCACTCATAGGGGGATTGATGCCTACCACTACCACCACCCCTACTCAGGGGGCCTGGATGCCTGTCACTACTACCATCCCCACTCATAGGGGGATGGATGACTACCACTACCACCACCCCTACTCAGGGGGCCTGGATGCCTACCACTACCACCACCCCTACTCCGGGGTGCCTGGATGCCTACCACTACCACCACCCCTACTCATGGGGGCCTGGATGCCTGTCACTACTACCATCCCCACTCATAGGGGGATGGATGCCTACCACTAACACCACCCCTACTCATGGGGGCCTGGATGCCTCAATCAATCAATCATGTCACTTATAAAGCGCACTACATACCCGCGAGGGTCTCAAGGCGCTGGGGGAAGAGGGGGGTGGTGCTGCTACTGATCGAAGAGCCAGGTCTTGAGGAGTCTTCTGAAGGCCAGTAGGTCTTGGGTCTGTCGGAGGTTGGTGGGGAGGGTGTTCCAGGTCTTGGCGGCGAGGTGGGAGAAGGATCTGCCGCCGGCGGTCGTTTTCCGGATGCGGGGGACTGTGGCGAGGGCGAGGCTGGTCGAGCGGAGCTGGCGGGTGGGGGTGTAGAAGCTGAGTCGTCTGTTGAGGTAGGCTGGTCCGGAGTTGTGGAGTGCTTTGTGTGCGTGGGTCAGGAGCTTGAAGGTTATCCTCTTGTTGACAGGGAGCCAGTGCAGGTCTCTCAGGTGGGGTGTGATGTGGCTGCGTCGGGGGATGTCGAGGATAAGACGTGCAGAGGCGTTCTGGATGCGTTGCAGCCGTCTCAGGAGCTTAGCCGTCGTTCCTGCGTAGAGGGCGTTTCCGTAGTCCAGCCTGCTGGTGACGAGGGCCTGGGTGACTGTTTTTCTTGTTTCGGTGGGGATCCACTTGAAGATCCTGCGGAGCATTCGGAGGATGTTGAAGCAGGATGAGGAAACGGCGTTGACCTGCTTAGTCATGGAGAGGGTGGGGTCGAGGATGACCCCTAGGTTGCGTATGTGGTCGGTGGGTGGCGGGGCTGTTCCCAGTGATATTGGCCACCAGGAGTCGTCCCAGGCTGAAGGGTTGGAACCAAGGATGAGGACCTCCGTCTTGTCCGAGTTCAGCTTCAGGCCTGTCACTACTACCATCCCCACTCATAGGGGGATTAATGCCTACCACTACCACCACCCCTACGCAGGGGGGCCTGGATGCCTACCACTACCACCACCCCTACTCAGGGGTGCCTGGATGCCTACCACTACCACCACCCCTACTCATGGGGGCCTGGATGCCTGTCACTACTACCATCCCCACTCATAGGGGGATGGATGCCTACCACTAACACCACCCCTACTCATGGGGGCCTGGATGCCTGTCACTACTACCATCCCCACTCATAGGGGGATTAATGCCTACCACTACCACCACCCCTACGCAGGGGGGCCTGGATGCCTACCACTACCACCACCCCTACTCAGGGGTGCCTGGATGCCTACCACTACCACCACCCCTACTCATGGGGGCCTGGATGCCTGTCACTACTACCATCCCCACTCATAGGGGGATGGATGCCTACCACTACCACCACCCCTACTCAGGGGGGCCTGGATGCCTACCACTACCACCACCCCTACTCAGGGGTGCCTGGATGCCTACCACCCACACCACCCCTACTCAGGGGGGCCTGGATGCCTGTCACTACTACCATCCCCACTCATAGGGGGATGGATGCCTACCACTACCACCATCCCCACTCATAGGGGGATTGATGCCTACCACTACCACCACCCCTACTCATGTGGGCCTGGATGCCTGTCACTACTACCATCCCCACTCATAGGGGGATGGATGCCTATCACCCACACCACCCCTACTCAGGGGGGCCTGGATGCCTGTCACTACTACCATCCCCACTCATAGGGGGATGGATGCCTACCACTACCACCATCCCCACTCATAGGGGGATTGATGCCTACCACTACCACCACCCCTACTCAGGGGGGCCTGGATGCCTGTCACTACTACCATCCCCACTCATAGGGGGATGGATGCCTACCACCCACACCACCCCTACACATAGGACGGGAAATGCATGACACAACCAGCATACTCCAACATAAGGAATGTCTGAAAATACATCCCACCAACACCATGACAAGCGTGTGTAGTCTGTGTCAAATGCCTACAACACTGAACATGACATTGAGCATACAATGTGACTCCCTATCACATGTGTCACACATAAATGTGTGTGGCCTCCACAATGCAAGCAGACCATGACCACTGTGGCAATGGGGTCTAAACACCCATCACCACAGTGACCAAAAGGGAAGTGTGGGGTCCATAGCTGAAGCACATTTTGTACATTGTGGCAATGGGGTCTAAACCCCCATCATCACAGTGACCAAAAGGTAAGTGTGGGGTCCATAGCTGAAGCACATTTTGAACATTGTGGCAATGGGGTCTAAACCCCCATTGTAGGAGAGTAGGATCTGCCTCTTATGTTGCCCCCACTTTTTTTCTGATGTTTACACTGGGTTCTGGCTATAGTCTGGCTGGGTCCCTGCCAATCAGGGCCCCAGCCTCTCTGTTCTCTCTAAACGACTTGGAGTGCACTCTAGGTGCACTAGTGATTGGATACTGTGGTACCTTATGAGTCCCTAGTATATGGTACCTTAGGTACCAAGGGCATAGGTACTTCACAGGCCTACCAGGGGCTGCAGCATGTATTATGCCACCCCTGGGAAGCAGACTAAATCTGACACCACAGGCCTGCTACTGCAGCCTGGGTGAGGTGGTGCTAGCACTCCTCACTGAGATATAGGTTCCCTATGCCTCTCCAGCACACACATATAAACCTATCAGTCACCCCTAAGGCAGGCCCTATCAATCCTGAGGGCAGGGTGCGTGGCTTCTATGTGAGGGGGTGCCTCTGCCTGAGCAGGGCCCCTCTGCAGCTCTCAGAGTCCATTCTCTGGTGCTGTTTGTGGAAGCGGTTAAACCATATACTCTTAAGTGCATTATATCCTCGCGGTAAAATGCTAACTTTGGTATGGCTGCATCAAAACATGTCGTGTTTGGTGTCAAACATCTTGGAATACTACCCCCCGCCAGTCCTGGCGGCGGGGGTAGCATTCCACCCTTCTAGAGGGATAGACATGTACCTACTGTGGAAACGCGGTAGAATCCTGAAGAGCCCTGGCATCACAAAATGGATGCCACCAGTCACAGACACTGGGCTGCCCTCCTGCTGATGACCGAAACTCGCAGTGGAGGAAGCCCAACAAAAGGTATCCTGTCACAGGGAGGTGTAACCACCTCCCAGGCAGGGTTTAGTGTATTGGGGCTGGGTGGGTGCACTCTTAGAGTGCTTTGAAGTCCTGCACTGGGGGAGCAGAAGGCTCCTCTGTGCATATGCCAGTTCAAACCGGCTCAGGGGCAGGCACCAAAAACTACAATGACGGTCGCAAACTACGCCGCTCCCGCCGGAGTCCGAAGTCCCTGCAGCCCCAGAAGTGGATTTCCTGACTTCTCAAAGGCCATCGTGAGTCCCCAGCGAAGCTGAGGCCAGTGGACCCCAAGAGTGACGAGGAACCGCGATCCCGGGGGTACCGTGCACTATTGTCGAGTGCAACCACTTCACAACGTTCTAAGAACCTGTGCTTTGGACCACGTGTGGTCTCAACCTCCAGCAGGAATCCTTCTGAAGATCAGAGGCCTACACCGTCCCGAGTGACCGTGGGCCCCTGTTGAAAAGATCCTCCCGAGGCGTCTTCTCGATCCCTTGCCAGCCGGCTCGTGGGTCCCCTGAGGACTTTTCTAAGAAACCAAAGGGCTCCCCTGGTTGCTCCAGGCCTGCCCTGACTTACCCTCGCTGGGTGAGTCCCTCAGACCTTACTGGTCTGCGCCATTGCCTTTTCACACTTTCCACGAGACTTGCTGTTACCGAGGCCTGTTGGCTCCAATCGAGTTGCCGACACCACAGTAAGCTGCAGACATCGTGGGACACGCCGAATCCAGCTCCTGGTTGTCGTCGACACCTCCTGGACCCCGTGGCTGAAGAGTCAAGGCACGTGACCGACCTGAATCCTGCGACGATGGTGGGCATCCAGCTTCCTTGCCCCGAGTCACTGCCAGGTGACTTTGAACACTGTCCCCTCTGCTTTCAGGTCTTCCTTCCTTTGAATCCAGGCTTGGATTCCCCCGGACACTTCCTCGGACATCACAAGCAGCATGTCTTCTTTGTTCGCCATTGAAAACGACGCCGCGACCCGACACCAAAGGACACCTATGCACCCGGCTTCCCTGGGTGAGGTAACTCCAGCACTACGGTGCTCCTGTGAGTGTGGGCCCTAGAACTACCTACCCTGTAAGTGACTTGCTTGTAGGTTCTCCCGAAGTATCCAAAAACTCCTATTCTCCCCGTGCGATTCTCGCACTGACTCGTACAGGGTTCGCGTCTGTGTTAGACACACCGCGTCCAACTCCCTTGTAAATCTACCAGTAACCGCGTCCTTCGACTCGTACTGACCGATCGGTGTGTTCGCCTCGAACACGCCAGGGGCCTGTAACATTGATAACTCAATCGCGTCCGCTTGCATAGACTCGTACAGGACTCGCACCAGTGTCTGAACACCGCGTCCGTCCCCTGTGGGTCTCCTACAACTACCTGGGTGGTTCTCTGGGGGTCCCTCGATTCTATGTGCTCTAGACCCTGGTCTAGCCAAGATAAGATTGTGATATTTGCTGTGCTAACTTATTTTGATAACAATTGACTTGTACATATGTTCCTGACTTCTAATCTCATAAAGAGATTAGTAGAGAGTTGTTAATAATAAATACATATATATTTGATATATATACCTGTGTGGTGTCTTTTCATTTGGTGATTCAAGAGATTGTGTGGTAAAACAAGCTGCTTTACATTCCTTCAAGACTTAGCCTGAAGGCTGCTCTCCACAGCTACCACTAGGATAGCTTTCTTTAAAGGTTGTCTTAAACCTATCTACCATAAGAGTCGAATTGTACTGGTGCAAGGTGTCCACTTTAACTAGTGAACAGCATATACCAGGCCAACTTCTCACACCCATCATCACAGTGACCAAAATGTAAGTGTGGGGTCCATAGCTGAAGCACATTTTGAACATTGTGGCAATGGGGTCTAAACCCCCATCACCACAGTGACCAAAAGGTAAGTGTTGTCATGGAAAAAGCTGCAACTGCCAAACAGCATGGATGATTCCTGGTCACAGAACAACAAACACATCTGTGGCATAGTAGTGCTTGTGTCCCATAGCAACATACATTGGGTGAGGCAAACAGTGCAGTGCAAATAAGATATACCTTTGGCCATGTGCAGACAAACATCACCCATGGGGGCTGACATTGTCAACATTCGTCAATAACACAATGACAGAAGTGACCATCATAATGCAGCCCCACATATCTGCACCAATGGACACACAAATGTAGATATCCTGTGGAGACTGTAGATGTCAGGTGAACAAATACCATACCATGGCAGTAATGGGACATACAAACCATGATCATTGTGCTGACCGATGACCTAGGAGTCCCAGGGACAGCAGGGGAAACCCACCAAACAACATACAGCCAATGGCACACAAAGATATGCCAATGCAGTGGTGCAGATGCACAAACACAAACAGGTGATGGGAATTCTTGACCCCCAAGCGGTGCCTCTCAGGTTCTGGACCCTTAGTGTGGCTCACGGGTGCCGAAATCAAGCTTTTGGGCTCTTTGCAACCAAGGGTGGGCCAGTTCGCACCGTGATGGCACCACTGGCACTGAAAACCAGCGCAAGCCTCCACCAGCCTGTCTCTGCACTGCAGTATTGATCGCATGTGGGGGACCGCCAACGTGAAACTTCAGCCCGCCCATCCTTGACACCTGACCTGCTCTTCGTGCCATACCGACAGCCTCCCGGATGCTCTCCTTGCGGCCCTGTCCAACATGAACGGAAATATCGGCAGAAAACTTGAGAAGGTAAAACTTCAGCGGGACTAATGTGGGAATGTATCTGACCTGCGCTCCATCGCGGTCGGCCTGAACCTTTGACATTGACCCCGTCCAGCGCAACCAGATAGCTGTGGTTAGTGCTTTGTGCTTTTACGCACAATTTTTACTTTATTCGTTACAAATTCATAACTCCGGTTCTACTGATTGGATTTTTATTGTTTTGGTCTTGTTTTATTTATCAAATTCAGCTGTATTCTACTAACCTGGTGTGGGGTCTTTTTGTGTGGTGTTTTCACTGTTTTACTGTTTGAAGTGTTGCACAAATACTTTACACATTGCCTCTAAGTTAAGCCTGACTGCTCTGTGCCAAACTACCAGGCAGTTGAGCGCAGGGTAATTTGGGGTTTGCTTGTGCCTTACCCTGACGAGGATTGTTGCTGCTGCTTGACCAGGGCTAACACCTCAGTCAACCAGTAACCCAATTACTCACAGCCATACAGCACAGCATTGGTGATGGTGTTCAGCATGGCAAAAAACCATTGACAAATCCAATAGGTCCAAAAGGCAAGAAGTATTGGCTTTGGCACTGCTTGTTTTTTATGGTATTGGGTTGGAGGAGCAGGAATACAGGTTGCATCCACACAAAGCACCATCCTCTCCAAGACCCCAACCACTCCTCTCTCTCAGTCAAAAGTCTTTAGAGGCTGGCAGATCTGTAATTTTTTATTGCTAAATTTAATAAAATTGAACTGAAAAAAATCATGAATTTAAACGGTAACAGAATATGTTGCAATATTTCAGTCCCTTTGCTTTCAAGGACACAGCAATGTCTCTCTCAGAGTCTGTGGAATGTGTCACTTGGATGGAACGCTCACGGCTGCGTCACAAAGACATCAAGGCATTAGCCTCAAAACATATTCTGTTGTGATGTCGCCAGCTTCCTGCACACACTGAAGCATCCCAAGGAGCTGACGTCACGGGTGACATCATATTCACTGCGCTGTTTGATACACACAGAAGCAGCTGTTAGTTCTTGGCTTGTCTTGAGCAGAGTTGTTCAGCAGAGGTGACTTTTGTGTCTCTGGTGACCGGTTACTTCTGTTTGAGGTACGTTTTATGGACCCTTGCCTTTTTTTTGGTATGAGATTTCAGTAGAAGGATGAACTCCCATATTTTAAGTCTTATTTTGATTTCTCCTTCATTCCATCACTTCCAGGTCTAAATCGCTGGAAAGTAATAACGAACCCAGAGTGAGAGTAATAGAAATCGGCAGGAGGAGGAGAGAGGCGAAGGAAAGAGTGGGGTGTCCCCGATGGGGGACCCACATCTGAGTACAGAAGAGGGACAGGAGAGCCAGAGCCTGTGAGTCGAGGGTTCACTAGAAGCTGATGGGGGCTGGGGTGGGGGGACGTTGTTGAAAAAGCCAGATGTACATTGTGCAGAGCACATCTGGAAACAGGGAGACATGAACATGAATTTCATTCACACAGTATTATAATACCCAATTATAACCTGTAATATATTCAGGGGTGGGGCTGCCAATGGTGCAGCCGGTGCAGTGACACCAGGGCCCGAGGCCTTATGGGCCCACTGAACCCTGTTTATTGTTGTATTTTACCAGCCGTCCAACAGTAAGGGGTCCATTTGCCTTGCTTGTACCTGGATCCATATCACACTTGCTATGCCAGTGAATGTGTTTGTGTTTTTAATTTGAAAACGTGAAGGAAGTGTTTCCACATTTCCTATTAATGAGGAAGGGCATTGACCAACGAGCTCCCCTTGCCTGCATTGTTCGTAGGCAGTAATGTGAAAAGCAGTTCCGTCTTTTTTAAACTTTATGAAAACTAGTGTAACCCAGAACAAGGCTGCACCCTGGGCTCAGGAGTGCGTGTGCTCCACACTGGAGGAGTTCCACTCACTGGTACCAACTTTTGTCCAAGTTGGACCTTATACAGTGCCTGAGAAGATTCCGCCATGGCCAGACTGGCCAGCTGGGTACATCGCCGGCTTTAGGGCAGTGCGACCGGTGTGGCCGCACTGGGCGCTGACCTGGAGGGATGCACTTATGTCGGGGGGTTCAGAGTTTCTTGTGCGTCCAGCTTGCAGGCAGCAATAAAAATGTCAAGATAACTCTTGTGATTAATGTTTGTGCTAGAGAGAGAGATTAGAGTTTTGTCTGGTGGCAGCTTTGATCCACCGTAAAGTGGCGCAGAGGGTTAATATGTATTTTATGTGGGTAACTGAGTGGATAAATAAGCCAGCCTTTACCAGCGCATTAGAACCAATTAAATGTATGTGAGAGAGGGGCTATGGAGAGATGAGGGGCACTTTAGCCGGGTGGTAGTGAGAAAATCCGAGAAGGAGGTTATGGGGGGGCTCGCCAAAAAAGATAGTCGCACCAGGCGCCACCAGTGCTAAAGCCGGCCCAGGCAAACCCCCCAAGTGGCTGGAGCCCTTGGAGGCCAGTCTCCAGGAGTTGTGGCACAAGTTACATGGTCCCACGGTAACTTGCAATTGCTTCCCGTTTGATTTTTTGAAGCTGTTTTTAGGGCGCATGCACACGTCTGCACATATTAACCAATAACTGCTACCTTGGCACCAGACCATGTAAGGAAATTCCTCTTTGTGCATGTTCACCCTCACATTTTTGGAATGATGCTGCTAGTTTATCAACTCTGAGAGTGCTCTGAGGCCTTCTAACCAAAACCCAGAGCCAGTGTTCCAACCCCTTGCAAAGTGTATGTCTAATTGGCTGCCCCCAATTGGCGCCGACTGACTTACTTAAAAGTCCCTAGTATATCATACCCAGGGCATGTAAGGCAGAGTGTCCACCCAGGGCTGCAGCACTGATTGTGCCACCCTGTGTTTGACAAAGTACAAAATGGCTTCCAACTTGCCACTTCAGACTGGAAGGGCAGTGGTAACACTGCTAGTTCAGCTTTGCCATTCAAACCAATGGCAAAGCCCCCTTCCCTTAACAATATACGCAAGACTCTACTAAGGAAGGCCTATCGAGCCCTAAGGCAGGGAGCTGTATATTATTAAGTAGGACAAGTATTTGTATATATGTCTTAACGACAACACTTCTAAATTGTTGGTTTGCTGTGGGAGAGTTAGTAGCCCCATTGTCTAACATAGGGTTACCAGCTGACCCATCAGCCTGGCTAACTTCTAAATGAAACTACCACACTGGTTACTGTAGGGTATCAAATAAGTCCTAGCATTAAACCCGACTTGATGACCAAGTAGAATTTAATGTCACTATTAAAGAAATGCAACTTTGAGAAAGTTGACACTCTGTGACCCAGTCTGTCCAGCGGCCTCACACAGTCAATGGCCACCAGACAGCATTTTGCCCACCTGGGGAGCAGTGTGAATGACTCCCAGGCTTAGGAACAAGAGCAGCCTGCTACAGGGCGAGGTGCCACCTCCCCTTTGCAGGAACCCATTCAGGGTGTTAGCCCAAAAGGTGAGCTTCCTTTGGTGGGCAAACAGTGATAACACTACTGAGGGGCTGCCCTTTGTTCAAGTAGACAGGCTTGTGGCGGGGGCACAGGGGAAAGACCAGTGCCCAAACCGGTTTTCCTGTGGGTGTGTAGCTCACAGGTAGCCACACCTCTAGAATGAGCTGCCAAGCTCCTAACATCCGAGGAAGTGATCAGACATCTTAACATTGGCAGAATAGTCCCCCCTGGGATTGCTAGATGCCACACATAGTCAGAAAGTCATCACCAAGAGGGAAGGGATCCGGTAGCCCATTGGCAAAGTGACTGTATCATTCCCCCAGGTCACTTTTATGGGGATAAATTTGTCACCCCTGGCACCCTTAACCTCAGGTCACATCGGAACTGGAGCAAGGACCAAAGAAGGACTGCCCTGCTAACCCCCAGATTTGGCAAAGACAGGCTGCATCCATCTGTTGGGCTGCACCTTCCTCACCTTGGGCTGGAGAAGAAGAGGGGACTGTGCCTGTGATTTATGGTTGGGGAAAAAGTAATGCCCCAGACCAAAGACGTGACTGCAAGGATCAGTCGGCTGGCCCCCTAGAACCAGCACCAGGGACAACAAAGCTTCAGTAGCACAACTCGGCAAGTCAATAACCACTTCAGAAGAATCTCCACTGACTGCTGCTCGGTGCCCCAAGAGACCGATCCTCGACGACCAAATGTTGCACCCAAGTCAGCCAGACCTAGGAGTGTTGTCAGAGTCGAGATTGGTCACCCAAGAGGGTCACCAGCATTCACCACATGATATCGCTGGAACCACTGTGTATGGAGACTGGTAGCCCAGCGCAGGTGGTTTTCTACTGCCACAAAGAGGACTTCAGGGGACACCGACTTCTGTGGCTAAAGTTGCCCTGCCTGACTCATGGACCATGGAATAACCACAAAGGCACCCCTGTCGACCGCACGGCACCCAGGAAATCCTTGAGCATCTTCCACCTCCTGCATCCGCATCATCAGGACAACTCCATTGAACTCTATGGCAGTCGTGTTGTAAACTGGAAAATGCTTTGGTGGCCAAGTAAAGGTCCAAATACTCCTAATTTGCCCCTAGACCTTCATCCTGTCAGGTTTGGTCGCCCAAGTCGGGCCAGAGTAGCCAAACTCAACTCTTGCAAACTTTCTCAAAAGTTAGAAACTTTACTGTTACCAATGCTAGTTTGCAGTTACAATAAGACTTAAGTTTTCTTTAAAAATCTGTATCTCCCGAACCCTCTGGTGGATTTTGCTCATCTTGCTCTCTAAAAACTCAAAAAATATAGTAAATTTTTATGAATTGTCAGATTTCTTTCGTGTTGTGTGGCTTGCTTATTGTGTTGTTTAAATGCTTTAAACTAGTTCCATTGTTTAAGCCTTGCTGCTC
This sequence comes from Calotriton arnoldi, assembly GCA_963921515.1. Lineage (NCBI taxonomy): Eukaryota > Metazoa > Chordata > Amphibia > Caudata > Salamandridae > Calotriton > Calotriton arnoldi. The sequence goes on along the minus strand of CAWUFW010001373.1, from coordinate 2,434,123 downwards.
AAACCCTTAGCTACCCAGGGTTGAGCTTTGAGTTTTACAAACAAGCCTGACTGATCCCAAGACAGTTTTTGCGAGTGTAGTAAATTGTTAAGGCTGCACAGCCATACCATATAATACACCCAAATCCTCATAGCCTGCATTAACAGATCAAGCACAGGAGACAGCAGAATAGAGGACGGAGAAGTACATGGCACCTGAAACCGTCTGAGTCCTGCACTCATGAAGCATGCTATTAATGCTACTGTGCTTGGCTGCAGAGATAGACCCTTGGGTCATGCTGCATGTGCACTGCATGCACAGCACCTGCATCTCTTCCTCATGCTGCCTGCAGAAGCAGCGCCCGTGGCACTTTGAGCAGCGCCCGCAATATGTGTGAGTACTTTTCTTGAGAAAAGCAGCAGGTATTTGCTCCTGACTTCCTTTATTATTTAAATTACCCTATTTATGTGTTAATGCATCATTGATAGAACCAATCAGCCCGAGTCAGATTCGGATAGGATCCCTTGTTCGAACTATTTTTTTGCAGGAACTCTTATATGGCAAGAAGGACATTCCTGTTTGCAGCGAGATTAAAAATTTGTGTTAGGTTTTCATGGAAGTAAGCGAGTGACTGAAAGTTCGAGGCCAGACTCAAGCCTGCAGCCTGGCTCTAGCTGAAGACCTCCAGCCCTTAACGAGCCGAGCTTTTATGTGACTTCTGCCTGACACCCTCGCTCTTCCCTTACACATAAAATTGTGTGATCTTTGGCAATTTTATTTTAGCGATCTTTATTTTTCTTCACTATTGCATATGAAAGCACCTTTAAGTATGAGTTCAGAATGCAAGCTATACAAAAAGTTATTGTGTTTGATTTAATAGTATGTAATGTTGCTTTATCTATAAGAATCTGGGCCAAATATAGGGTCACATGACAACTGTCTTGCTTCTTAGTTCACAAATGGCACTGTTACCACAGTGGAGGCGGCTGCAGAATGGTTCTAAGTTCATGTTTAACAACTTCACGTATTCATGTCAAAGTTTCCACATGTTAATGAAAAGCACTTTTTCGAATGTTGAAGAGACTTTATCATATTTCAGGTTATGTTTGTTTTATGATTGCATGGCAAACATTTTCAGGGCTCGGCTCGCCTCTCTCTGATAATTTGTTGTCATTCATTTGAGTGTTTTGTTAATACTAGGGGTGGTTGAAGAATTCCACGGAGCAGAGTTTTTTTTCTTGAGCGGCTCGTCAATGGTAAGTTGGCAAGCGCTTGCAAGAAAAAATAACAGGCTAGACCTCCTCCTGGCAAGATTTCTCATTGCGCGGTCATGGCAGGTTGCAACTGCTCACGTTGAGAAATCTGCCATTAGCGTTGCGGAAGCTGCTGCTCGAGTAGAATGTCTACTTGAGCGGCAGAAAGCAGCAGCGCCCTTCTGGCGATAATGCAGTTGGTGCTAATTTTACAGTGCGAGACAAACTCTTGGCACTAAAAATCAGTGCGAGCAGCACAACTTAACATACTCTGCCGCTGGCGGAACTCTGCGGCTGGCGGAACTCTGCGCAGCGCGGCAGAGTTTTTCTGGCACTTCATGGAGTTCTGCGGAGTAAAACTCCACGAACTCCGCCCAGGCCTAGTTAATACATCGTGAATCTGCATTTTCAGATATTTTTAAAGGTGGTCCGGAAGCTGTTTGGATTGGTTGCATATTCTTTGCCTTCTAGTGCTGCTAGTTGAAGTCAGCTAGACTGCAAATTAATAGGTAAGGTCAAACCAAGAGTTTGGCCAAATGCAATAAAATGATTTGAAAGTGGCCCCTAGAAACATGTTCCCATTGGTATGTATACCAGCTCTGAGGTAAGAGCCGGTTTTAGCAGAAAACGGTGTGCAAATATTTAATTTAGCTATGTTTAGATACACCCTACAACACACTTTGTTGAATCCTTGAAAAATGGACAGTTTGTGTGAATACTTTGCTCAATAGGCTTGAAGTATATTTTACGTCTCTTATGGTGCACTATATATTAAAAAAGCAGTATAATTAAGAGATTCCCATATATATTCCCAACGTCCTCATTTAAGATCCCTGTCCTCTGGTAATCCATTTCAGCTTATGTTTTTGCATTGGTCTTGTCTTTTAAAGGGTTGGAAGCAATATTATACAGAAAAAGTGACTGCATGACATGTCTTTAGTCCATGGGTACTCACAAACATTTTTCCAGGGGCCACAAAGTTTGGTCTGTGATGTGACCACGGGCTGCATTGATGTCCGCCGGGTGGCAGTCAATTTGGTGGTGAGGTGGGTTGGGTGTCAGGGAAAGCAAAGCATACACATCTAATGTCTGAACTGCACAATGTGAAAACCAAAACTTGGGATTAATTCCGACTTTTCCACTTAACCAAACTGTGTGATCCTAGGCAATTGTTTTATTTTACTCTCCCTCCTTTTTCTTCATTATCACATACAAGAAAACCTTCAAATACATGTCTTCAGGATGTGTGCTGTACAAAACCTTCTCCTGTGTTTGATTTAATAAACTATAGTGTTGTTCATGTATAATAGAAACCCAGGCCGCCCAAGGAGTGCACATAACAACTGACCTGCCTCTTACTTCACTGTTGTCATTGTTCTCAGGATGGGGGGGGAAGAATCAATGTTTCTAAATTCATGTTTGAATATTATCACTTTAAAAAAAATACTTCTTAATGCACCGCTATAAAATGGTGTACTAAGGTGAAACGGTTCTGCATCTTAAAAAAACACTTTTATGAATTTTGAATCAACTTTGTCATACTTTTACACTTTTGCTGCTAGATGTCTTTAAAAATGAAGGTGTTTCTAAAGTTAAGTTGTGCAGGACACCCTGGTTACTTCTCTTCTTTAACTTCAATTAACCTGTAATTAAATGCTTGCCTCTTTATTTAACATATTTTAAACGTTAGTCCTGAGTCGAGTAAACAACAACCCAGTGCTGCTGTTGACCAGGGGGGCATTATTTGGGTATCACTGGTTTAGGCCCATTTCCAAGGCTGAAGGATGGATGAGAAAAATGCCTCTCAAGGGTACCACCATGTTCCTGTTCTTGTCAGGGAGAATATCTCTGCACAGGCACATTGCATGATTAGATGCTATGTCTCTCCAAGACTGTGCATGTACCCACCAGAAATGTAGTAACTCCTGCGCCCTTGTGCAGGAGGATGTCTGGAGGTGCAAGAGGCGACATGGTTAGGGGGACAGGGGTGAACTAGGACAGTGGGGTGAAGGAGAGCTGAGGTTAACGGGTGCAGCGAGGGAAGGGGCAAAATGAGACACATGGCTGAGAGGAGTGGGGCTGGAGGTGAGACTCCTCTGCAGGGAAAGGGAGACCAGAGGTGACGACTGAGGGAGGGCAGAGAAGAACTGCAACAGCACTGGGAGGGGGTGCGGGGTGAGAGGGGGCAGTGGGTGGAGGGTGGCAAGCGGTGACATAGTACTTCTGAGGAAGGGGGGCACAGGTGACACAGGACAGAGAGGAGAGGAGGGGGTCGGAGGTGAGATAGGGCAGCGGGGAGGGGAGCAGAGATCAGCGAGAGCGGTCGGTCGAGATGGTCCACAGGAGCGCGGGGGCTTGAGGTGAGAAAGGCAGTGGGGGCAGGATTCAGAGTTGAGAAGGGGGCTTGAGGTGAGAAAGGCAGTGGGGGTGTCAGAGGTGATACTGGCGGGAGGGTTCAGAGGTGAGAAGGGGGCTTGAGGTGAGAAAGGCAGTCGGGGGGATTCAGAGGTGAGAAGGGGGCTTGAGGTGAGAAAGGCAGTGGGGGGGTGAGTTCAGAGGTGAGAAGGGGGGGCTTGAGGTGAGAAAGGGCAGCGGGGAGGGGGGCAGAGATCAGCGAGAGCGGTCGGTCGAGGTGGCTCCACAGGAGCATGGGGGCTTGAGGTGAGAAAGGCAGTGGGGGAGGGTTCAGAGGTGAGAAGGGGGCTTGAGGTGAGAAAGGCAGTGGGGGAGGGTTCAGAGGTGAGAAGGGGGCTTGAGGTGAGAAAGGCAGTGGGGGATTCAGAGGTGAGAAGGGGGCTTGAGGTGAGAAAGGCAGTGGGGGAGGGTTTAGAGATGAGAATGGGACTTGAGGTGAGAAAGGCAATGGGGGAGGGTTCAGAGGTGAGAAGGGTCTACAGGGGTAACGGGCAGAGGAGACACAGGCCTATGAGGAGAGGGTGCCAAAGGTGAGATAAGGATATATGGGTGGGGGTGAGAGGGGACAGCTGGGGAGGGGGGTCAGAGGTGCGATGGGACAGTGGGAAGAGATGAACAAGAGGGCAGAAAGGGCGCCAGGAGCTGGAGGCAGCACAGGACAGAGAGAAGAGTGCCAGAGCAGTGAGGGGGCAGTTATAGGTGAGACAGCAGGGAGGTGTAGGCCAGAGGTGAGAACCAGCAGTAAGAGCGGGGCCAGAGAAGAGACGGAATGCGGCTGTCCGCGGCCCCCGCAGGGGGCCACCTCGGCAGGGCGGCCCTTTAGTGCCATTTTGGCACCGCCCACCCGCTCTAGTCTTTGGAGGGGCTGTGGAGCCCTCTAGCTAGGTCACCTCTGTGACGTCCTTCCGGTGCGATGGGGGGGGGGGGAGGGCATATATGCCTCCCCTGCCCCTCCTGGCGGTCTCTGTTCGCCAGCCATGCCGTCTGGACACGATGTCCAGTCACGCCGGGGGTCGTCGTCGTGCCGTCTTGGTCCGTCGGGTTTAAGGTGAGTCAGGGTTGAGTGTGTCATCCCTGCCTCTTGCTCGGTGTATCTCCAGTGGTTGTGCCTTTCGCCGTTGGTGGCGTGGCGCGAGAGACCCCGGTGGTGTCCCCAAGGTTATGGTGTGTCCGGGAACCTTTCAGGCGGTTTGAGTGGCTCGTTTGTTTACCGCGGGCATTAAGTATGTTGGTCCTGTCCTGGCCGTCTTAGGTGCACGGCGAGTCCGGCGTGGAGGGGGGGGACAGAGAGGGTCGAGCCATAAACAGTGGCATGTGGTTAATGGTTGTTGCAGCTTTGGTTTTCGGGCGCAGCGAGAGTGCGGTCCGGCAGCAGTGGGACAATTAGCATGTGGGGCCTTGAGTTACTGCCTTTGATCCTGGCGAGCTGGGTCCCCGTCGTGGCGTTCGCAACACCCTCTTCCGGGAGCAGCATGGGTCTGTCACCATAACCCCCGACCTTGCCATAAAACACTCAATTGCCAAGTCACTGGGCAGAACGCTGGTTGGGCACACTTTCCAGTTGCTGTGTAGTCGGGCTTAGCTTGCCCGATGCCACGTGGGGGCTCCGACACACTTCAAGGGAGGCTCAACATCCTGTGATTCCGGTGGCAATTCGTGCGCTGCTGATGTGGTTTTTCACGCCCAGCAGGCTGTCTGTGTACATGGGAAGGATTCCAATGTCCCTCCTGCCGGGCTTCATAGAGGCACTGGGTTGTCCATAGAAAAAAAATTTAAAACAAAAAACAAAAAAACACCAAGCACTTTTATGCTGAGGCAGGCAGCGCTTAAATGGTGTCAAGTAACGCCCCCGTAGTAGGGGTTGCCGCCCACAACCTTTAAGATGCTGTGTATGTGTCCCACGCTTTCAGTTAACTGGGTTGTTGCACGTTTTAACTTTAGGAAATACCGGTTTTCGAGCAGGCTTGTGTGAGGCAGGATGCATGTTAAATGCCCCAGCTGCAGTGGTCCCTGTTACGCTTCTGGTAATTTGGACGGCCTGCGGTTAATGGGCAAACAGACCCCTCTGTTGAAGCATCTTCGAATTTTAAGGCACAAAGGAACTCCTTCCATTGTCCCTCATGCTGTTTTCAGAAGGCAACGGCTCCTTTCGATCGTTTTGTCCTCAGTAGAAGCGGAAGGGGTCCTGACTGGACTGCCTGAGTATCGAATACCGGGTTGTGAGTAACGAGGGTTACAAGTGGAGAAGTTTTAACATGTGGACACATGCTGCGATAGCCTTCTGTTACTTTAGGGAACTGAGCAATTGCTCCAGTTCGGTTTTCTTTGCCGGCGGCCACAAGCTTAATGATGGACAAGTACAACTTTACACTGATTCCTGTGCTTAGAGCGTTTCTTTGTGTAACCACTTTCTATTAGATGCATTTTATTAGTTTTATAGCGCCACTCATACCTGTGTAGGGTGTCAGAGCACTTAACATCACACACAGATTACACAGATAATCAATCATACGTGTGTAAATCGATGTATTGGAAATGTTACATAAGACAGAGGACTGCAAGGTGTAAGAGTCAAGGCATCCATACTGGTAGGCATAATAGTTATAGAGTAAGTCAGAATTTAAAAGGCTAACACCATTAATAATAAGAATTGATTTCTACCCAAATGAACCCTTTTTGCAGCATCAGGATGATGAAAGACTGGGGAAAAATCATAATGTTCTAATCTATACCTTGCAGTTTGCATGCAGCTCTTTGAGGACAGTTAATAGTTCACTGTCCTATGCTATGATTATGGTGTATTTTGTAATGGTATTTACATTTGTAAATGGTGTAACTTTCTATTACTCCTTGTAGGTGTTAATTATTTATTAATTTTGACCTAATGACTTACCTTTGCTGGAGCGGGGGCCAGCGGTTGCGCAGTCGGCGAAAGAGAATACATCGGTTTTGGCGGGTGTTTCTCTACATTGTAGAGCGTTGTCACCCGAAGAAAGCTTCTAGGAGCTTGCTGTCAAATCAAATTTTCCAGGGGGGCGGTTGGAACACTTTGAGCCTGCGCTCCTCTTTAATAAAATAAAGTGGATGGATACTACTGATGGTATACCCATTGACCGCCTCCAGCGGAGATCGCTGTAGGACCGAGTCTGAGAGTGTAGCTCAGGTGGTTATTGCGAGTGCTGCCTAGATTTGACTTGCAGGTCAGCACATAACAACCTTCCTCTTTCTAAGATGAAGGAAAATAACTTAATTGGGTAATACACCTATTCGTCTAGCGCCAAGGGATAATTACATTTGTAAAGTGCATTTTAGGAATATGCCATAGTACCAGGATTATATTTCACTGATATTGCCGGGCATTTCGGTGTTTTGGCAAATATGGAGCTACTAAGAAATATTTCGCTGGGGGCCTCCTTGTGTTGCATTCCTCGGGTTTGTGCTCTCCATCACGGTGGGCATTACTTGGAAGTAAGTGTTGCGGGGACGTGGTGTTCTTTCTCATGTCATGTTTCCCATCGTGAATCGTACTGCCATTTGGGGGCAAACCTGTGTTGGCATGTTGTGGACTTGGTTTCACGCAACGACTGCAACGAGAGGTACGGTAACGGGGGTGAGGTGGCCGGTAGTGTTTGCTTGGCCAGGCGTTTGCTGGAGGTGCCTTGCGATTTCTTCGTGGGCTTAGCGGGGCAGGCTACCTTGTGCCCGGATTTTAACAGACTAGGACACGCAGCGAAAGTTGTGGTAGACAGGCGCCAAGAGATAGGTCTTCTGATACATCTATGCCTGGTTTAGTATCCAGGCTACGGAGTGGATGTGTGACACTCTGGTATTGGACGTGGTCAGCTGGTTGGCAGGCTGTCTAGATCTGGGTTTCTAGCTCGGGCCTGTCCAAGTAAGGGTTCAAGTGCCAGATGTCGGCCCTGGGAGACTATTCCACAGGCCTGGGGAGTGGCAGAACAGAAAGTGGCTTGTTTCAATGTCTCGGTCACAGGTTCAGATCCTGGTAGGTCCACTCAGCATGTATCCTTCTGAGGTCGATAAAACGAGTACCATGGAGTTGAGTAACAATAAACATGTTATGCAGCGCCAAGATACCATGTGGTGAACATGTTCCCAATTAGTTAGAAGCGGAATTGTGAAGAACTTTGGTGAATACAGTGGGCTCACTCCGCAGTGTAGTAAGCGAGAGTTCAGCACTATTTCCATGAGGTTGTAGGGGGGGGCAGGCAACAAAGTTGACACAGCCAAAACGACAAAGCTTTCATTAGCGCCGCAAGTGCAGTGGCATAGGGGCCCCAGGAGAGTAACTAGCCCACTGCGCCCATTACTATGTACTGTGCAACCCAACTTGATGGGAGGGGGGTAGTTTACTTGCGCATTACCGACCATGAAGCCAAGTATGCATCGCGGGGCTCTGCTCACACTAAAGTGGGCCAAGATCACACAAAGCATAGGATGAGAGTGCGGTGTCAGTCAGATATGGCGATTTTATGAGAATGCCAGAGGTAGCGAATATGACATCGGATTTGATCAGTGATAATATCATGGTTCTTCTTCTGTCCCAAGATAGACAATAGTTACGGACAAGTTCTCTTTTGCAAAGAATAGTTATTTTGTCTTATTCGAGTGCCTCTTTCGCTGTATAACGAGGTCTGACTCCTTGAAAGGATGAGCTCTTCACCCCCACCGGGGGTATGCGTCACCAGAGGAGTCTCCAGTGGTCATGGGGAACTCTGCGCAGTGCTTGTAGAAGGTCACGTACCATTAAGGGCATGTTACTACCAAAGTTGGGGTCAAAATGGGCTGGAGCAGTAAGCTAAAGTCAATGCACAAATAGGCCACAATGTATTAAAGAACATTTGGCATCCCCAGTATTCAAGAAAGGGCAGGTATTGATACACATTGTTCCCCTCCTGTCCCCACTGTCTTGTCTGCTCCCTGCCACTAGCAGAAGTTTGGGAGGGCATGACTCCACCTTTGGTGGTCATAATTCGATGGACAAATCCAAAATGTTTCACATTTACTAACGTGTGAAATTCTCTGCTGCCTGTTCATAGTTATTCATATGCACAGTATTATCAATTTAAATAACCGCTGCATTGACAAGTACGACCAGCGGACGTTCACGCACCAAGGCATTTGGTTAATTTACAAACATCATTCTTTCCTCCTCCCTGACAATAATACCAAGGGGGAGCAAGAGGTTAATCAGTTGTTAGGTTCACTCTTTGGGTGACCTGGGTTCCTATTATAAATGAACAACCTTGTTTATTAAATTACACACAGGAACAGGTGGTGTACAAGGTCATTTATTTTGCGGTCCTCTTATTTGTGATAAGGGAGGAAAAGTGCATACCATCGACAGTCCCGATGGCTTAGGGAGCGGTGAATGCTCGGCCGTTCGCATTGGCAGGTGATTTATGGATGGGCTTAGCTTTGCATGCTACCCGCAGTGGTTTTAGTGACTAGGGTGAGGCAGTGGATAGTGTTGCAAGCATGCGCTCAGAGACGGGTCCTTCGATACCATTATTAATCTTAAGCTCGTCAGTGTACAAGACAAGGAATGGCGGCATGCCCCCCGGGTGCTGGGGATGGCTTGTTGGTGGGCAGCTGGTCATGTTTGTTGCAAGCTTGCACTTGCTGCGGTTTCCGCAGAGTCTGGGGGCAGGTTAGCATCCCCACCTGGTTTCCGCAGGGTTGATGTGTCTTCGGTCAGTATGATCAAGTAGAGCCATTATCGATTGGCGTAGCTGGACATAAGTATCCAAGGGATTATAGAGCAAGTGTTCCGTGTTCTGAGCCTAGTATATGCAGGCGTGAGTAAGAATGGTAGCCGCCAGTCCAATCTTGCATCACTCTAAATTCAGGAGAATAGGCATTTGTTTAAGTGTGAAATAGGCCCCACACAGAGCTCAAAGGGACCATTCACCTAGGCTAACCGGGACTGTGCAAACTAGTATGAGCTGGGTCGCACGCTGGGACCAAAAACCCCCCTTCACCAAACTGCTGGGCATTGTGTTGCCAGGGTCGTTGAAGGACAGGCAAGGGCATTAATGGGCCGTATTAAGCAACAGGGTCAGCTGCAGGGTGGACTGTCAGTTGTCACTCCACGATAGGGTGCGGTGGTGCTAATAGTGGGCACAATACATTACCCTTTCTAACCAGATGTGACACCATTAGGAGGTTCACTAGGGTTTAGCAATCTAGAAGGTTGGTGCAAACTGGTCAACTGGGCGCAGTAAGTGCATCCTAGAACCAAGGGTAGGCTCCATGTTGCTCCGTTAAGCTCTAATGCCCCGCCTGGAGAGCGGGACCAGCCAGGCGGGTTGGGGACGCTGGAAGCCAACATAGGGTGCTGCTGTCCCAACAATTAGGGAAACAAGGTATGTGGGGTGCCTAGCTGCTCCCAGCATAGCACATTAGGTGGGCACAAACCGGGATGTTACCCATTTAATGTCGCGTCTGCACACGGGGTTAGCAGTTAAGCAAAGGGAAGTCCCCTCAGCAGGAGCTGAACAGGTGTAATTCTGTAAGACAGGAGGGATTCATGGCAAGTACATGAGGCAACTCTTGCCTATTTTCACTTATTCCTGGTTTCATCAGACAGTTCATCCGGTCAGGTGTCTTTTCAGGGACACAACAGGGCATTAATGGAGCTGCATGAGGTAGCGGGGTAACATGCTGTGAGGCAGTGTGGTCTCAGCAGACCCTCAAAAGGGGGCTGCGGAAATCCTTGAACCTGGGAACCTTAGATTATAACATTATCATGGGTGATACACACATGACCCCCTGGTCATGTGGGGTTGGTATGCCCAACCCTGCATTTTAAGGTGCCTGGAAAGGAAGCTGAATGCGGACTTGAAGTTGTGGAGGGCAATGATTCCAGGGATACCCAATTAAACGAGGTCCATAGCTGGATTGAGCTCCAAGGGTCACGGGATCGAGCTTTAGTTAAGCAAGCCAATGGGTCCAGTGCAAATATCTGGGCAACTGCATCAGAGTAGGGGCTCCTTGCTCTACGGGCAGGTTTTGGGTTGCTTCAGTTAGCACAATATTCTCCGCCCTGACAGCCCCAGCAGATAGGCTGGTTGTGGAAGCGGTCATCTAGCAAGGGTGACGCTGTCCCACAAATTTGTTGGAACTGGTGTTAAAGCACTTTAAATACGGGAGGATTGAAACTAAAGGTTGCAGGAGGGTGGGAGCCTACATTAGCCCCAAGGGTAACGTCAGGCACCTTATTGCAGACAGTGCGCACTGTATTAATGCAGACATGTTAACTAAGCTGTTATGTCTAGGGGGTTTCACCACAGAGGGAACTGAGCAGGCGAAATTCCCATAAGGAATAAGGGATGCATGGCAAGGGCGGGAGGGCACCCTCGATCATTGGCACATACTTCCAGTGATGACCATGCCCTTGCGTCATGATTTAGAAAGCAGAGGGACAGTGCAAACGTTAGACACAGGTGTTCAGGCACACACGGTGCTAGAAGGATGGCAGCTAGGTGAGAGCAGCAAATAGATGGGGCAATGTGAGCCATGGTGTCTGAAATCGGCCCACCCAGAGTGGGCACGGGGCTCGGTCTTGTGAGGCAGTGGAACTTTCCCGCAGGAGGGGATTAGTTCTTGGCACAGGTTCACAGGCCAGAAGGGCCTTTGGTTTCATCAGATACTAGCTGATCCAGGCTAACGTCAAGGGCTATTGTGATATAGATGGGGTTCATCTATCACCAGTAGGGAGGGATCCCTTCCCTTAGATTTGCAGGAGGCCTGGAAATGAGCTGTTTTGGTGAGATCAGCAACTACATGGGTCAATGTAACTCTGGTGGTCCGAGATGATCCCCCGCAGAGGTGGCACAGAGCTAAGTCAGAGGAGGCCGTTGAACATCCCTGTAAGAGTGAACAGTTCATGGCGTAAGTTCGCAGACCAGAGACGAGCTGTTCCAGGCTAATGTTAAAGGCTACTTTGCTAAAGATGGGGTCCATTGTCACCATGGCCATCCAGGCGTACGCCTAGGTTAGGTTGACAAACTTGGGTGCAATTGCCACAGGTGGGCATGGACACTTTCCACTGGACATGCACGAGGCCCTAGAAAGCAGGTTGCAGGTCGGAAATGAGCTGTTTTGGTGGGGGGCTCTCGCGGCGACGGGAGCCGCCTCCAGAGCTGTGGCGGAGTTACAGGGCGATCTGGAAGCAGACTGGTACAGTAAGGGTACCTCTGCGGCAGACCGGTACAGTAAGGGTACCTCTGCGCGGCACAGTAGGGGTGCCAGAGCCAAAGACCAGGAGCCTCAGGGCAGGTTCCTGAAAAACCGCGACGGCGCGCCGTTAGTCCTTCGGGCGGTTGGGGGCCTGACCAACCGGGGGTTTGCCCTGCTATGCTCCGCCCTGAAAAGGGCGTGAGTAGAACAGACCAACGTGTCACGTGATCCGGAAGAGGATCATCAAAGGTAGCACTGACGGGGTGTCCCACAGTGCTGGCTCACCAGGCGGGCGGGGGCAGCATAGGTTGGCACAGCTGCCCGCCCTTGGATCGCCCGTAAGATAACCCACATATTGCATACTCCTGTATGGAATAAACCTGCAGCAATATTTTCCCACTACAAAGTTGTCTTGTGTATTTATTCATTCTTGCATGCTCAGACGGGGGTGGGAGAAGTTGCCGATAATGGCACTATGCGGCTGTCCGCGGCCCCGCAGGCGGCCACCTCAGCAGGGCGGCCCTTTAGTGCCATTTTGGCACCGCCCACCCGCTCTAGTCTTTGGAGGGGCTGTGGAGCCCTCTAGCTAGGTCACCTCTGTGACGTCCTTCTGGTGCGATGGGGGGGTGGGAGGGCATATATGCCTCCCCTGCCCCTCCTGGCGGTCTCTGTTCGCCAGCCATGCCGTCTCCCACCCCACCTCTTACCCGGCGTCCTGGCTGGTGGACAGGGTACTCTGAATGTTTAATGTTTTTCTTTTGTGTTGCAGGCGGAGTTACAGGGCGATCTGGAAGCAGACTGGTACAGTAAGGGTACCTCTGCGGCAGACCGGTACAGTAAGGGTACCTCTGCGCGGCACAGTAGGGGTGCCAGAGCCAAAGACCAGGAGCCTCAGGGCAGGTTCCTGGAAAACCGCGACGAGCGCCCCGTTAGTCCTTCGGGCGGTTGGGGGCCTGACCAACCGGGGGTTTGCCCTGCTACGCTCCGCCCTGAAAAGGGCGTGAGTAGAACAGACCAACGTGTCACGTGATCCGGAAGAGGATCATCAAAGGTAGCACTGATGGGGTGTCCCACAGTGCTGGCTCACCAGGCGGGCGGGGGCAGCATAGGTTGGCACAGCTGCCCGCCCTTGGATCGCCCGTAAGATAACCCACATATTGCATACTCCTGTATGGAATAAACCTGCAGCAATATTTTCCCACTACAAAGTTGTCTTGTGTATTTATTCATTCTTGCATGCTCAGACGGGGGGTGGGAGAAGTTGCCGATAATGGCACTAAAGTGGGGTGATGAAGACCAGACATGACATGGGATAGCGAGGGACGGAGGCCACGGTTGAGACTGGGCTACTGGGGAGGGGGACCAGAGGAGGCAAAGGGTTAGAATCAGAGGGTACAGAGGTGAGATGAGGCTGCAGGAGGGAAGATGGCCAAAGGGGAGATACAACAGGGCGTGGGCCAGGTCTGAGCCGGGGCAGCAGTGAGAGCTGGGCAAGATATGAGATGGGGCAGTGGGCCGGAAGAGGGGGGCAGAGGCAAGAGGGCTCAACAGGGGAGGAACCAACATTGAGAAGGGGCAAAGGAGCGAGAAGGGTAGAGGAGGAGGCACAGGGTACATGCAGGAGAGACCACGAGGTGAAACAGATCTACTTTGGGCCAGAGCTGACCTGGGACAGCAGGGCAGGGGGCAAGAAGTGACACTGGGCCAAGTGGTTAGTGCTGCCGGATGAGACATGGGACAGCGGGGGTCCAGATGAGACGGTTCAGCAGGAGAAGGGAGCAAGTGATGAGACAGTGCTAAGGGGAGGGGGCAGGAGTGACACAGGCCAACAGGGAGAGGGAACAAGAGGTGTGATCGAGCTACAGGGGGCTACTCAGGTAGGGACTCAAGGTGAGATGGACAGTGTGGGGAAGGGAGACAGAGATAACATGGGATAGTGGATAAAGATGGTTCAATGTACACAAGAGGCAGCGGGAAAGGGTGGCAGAGGGTGATAGGCTGCAGGTATAGCGGACCAGTGGTGAGGTGATTTTATTGGGGTATCCAGAGAAGACAAAAAAAGTGGGAGGGTGTGCCAGAGGTCAGATGAGGGCAGGTTATGGGGAGGGAAACTAAGGTGAGAGTGGAGAGAGACCTGTGGGGTGCAAAACGGTAGACAAGGCAGCGGGGAGAAGGAAGTCAGAAGAGAGACTGGACATCAGATGGAGGGGAGCCAGAGGTGAGACAGGACAGTGGAGTGACAGGGCCAGAGGTGAGACAGGAAAATGGAGTGACAGGGCCAGAGGTGATACATGACAACAGTGGAAGGAGGTCATAAGTGAGATGGGACAGTGGGCGGAGGTGAACCACAGGAAGCAGGAGGCTGTAGGGGGCCAGAGGCGAGACAGGGCAGCGAGCAGGGGATCAGAGGCTAAACAAGACTGCAGGGAAGGGGGCCAGGTCGGCAGGTGAGACAGGGCAGTGGGGCTATGGACTTCAGGAAAGATTAACTCATGTCCAAGGACAGCAGAGAAGACACAGGCTATGCGGAAGGGTGACAGAGGTGAGATGGGGCTATTGGCAGAGAGGGCCAGAGGCGACATGGAGGGAGGGGGTGATTGGAAAGATGGGACAGTGCAGTGAAGGGGGCTTAGATGGATGCAACAGCAGTGGAATCAGGGGATTAGAGGCATTACGGGAATTCAGGTGGGATGTGGCAGAAGAGGAGGTGGGATGGGGGGATTGGACAGAGGGATGAGGGGCCATAGGAGACCGAGAGCAGGAGGGAGAGTGGGGTCAGAGGTGAGATGGGACAGTGGTAGAAGGCAGCCGGAGGTTAGTCAGGAGACATTGGGCAGCTTGCAATGGACAGGCTTGAGGGAGGTGTCTTTCTGTGATATGGGGCAACTGGGGGATGGGGTGCAGAGAAGACAAAGTGCTGTGGGGCGAGAGGAAGAGGTGAGATAGTGCAACATAGACGGTGGGGCAGAGCAGTTACAGGGGAGGGTGGTCAGAGATGAAACAGGACAGCAAAGGAAGGTAGACGGAAGTGACACAGGACATAGTCTTGATGGGGGCCAGAAGTGAGATGGGACAGATGGGCGAGGTGGACAGAGGTGTGGTTGGGCATTGTAGAGAGGGGGACAGAGGTGAGCTGGGGAAGTAGGTGGAGGGGCATAGGTGAAACAGGACAGTGGGCTAGGAGGAATCAAAAGTGACACTCTACAGTGGGGAGTTTTGCAATAGGTGAGACATGTCTACAGGAGGTAGGAAAGATAGAGGAGAGATAGGTTTAGAGTGGGTCATTGGTGTGATTTTGCTTCATGGAGAATAGGGCCTGAGTTGACGGGGGAAATTGGAGGAGATGGGTGCCAGAAGTGAGAAAGTGCAGCAGGAGAGGGGCCAAGGGAACACAGGACATTAGGGGATGTAACAGGCAAGGTGGGGCTTTGCAGTAGGGAGATACAGGGTTAGTGAGTCAGGAGGTCATAGGACGGAGAGAGTTACAGGTGAAGCGGGGCACCAGTGGCATGGTGGTATGGGGGCTGTTGGGACGGGAATGTCCCCAGCATGTAAATCTGATAACCTGACTTATTTTGGACCTAGCATCACACCAATCCAAGTGTCTTCAGTAGGCCTAGGCCTGTACCTGGCTATGAAAGGTGGTGTTGTGGCCTCTTTGCTGGCAGTGGACTACTGCTCCTGGTGTCTGTATAATGCATAGAGCAGCGGTGGCAGCGTACCAAAGTTAAGAGAAATCATTAATATGACAAGGCTTTTGTATCTGTGTTAAAAAGGTTGATGGCTAAAGGTCTATCTGTGTAAAGTTCCTCTTTTATGCATATTCCCAGGCCCTTGCACTGACATCCTGTGTGTGTGTGTGTGTTTATGTGTGTGCATGTGTTTGTGTATCAAGCATGTGTATGTGTGTAGCAAAAGTAGCACATGCATAGTGTGTGAGTGACCAAGAGTAATGGGGACCAGGACATAAACTCTGGCCTCTCCTAGCACTAAATGGAAGGTGAGGGATGCGCTTTCAGGTAGTTGAAATATATTACTTGCATTCCTGTATCTGGAGGGAGTAAACCCACACATGCAAGTGAGAGGACTGGAGACCGGGCTGCCTTTAAAAATTTCACGTGGCCTACTGATTAGCAAAGAACTGCTAATTAGTCTTCGCAAGCGCCACCATTTTGTGGATGTAAGGGTGAGGGGGCGGGACTCCAAACTCTATTGTGAAAGGTGAGGAAGTCTATAGGTGAAGCCTACTGTTATGTCTTTCCATGATTACTGCTTCATTCGGGCTGATGACATCCAGCTGCAGGAACCTCACACACCTCTTTTTGCCTTTGCCTTTGTCATGGATGCTTCTTTATGGAGATAGCCCCAATGCTACCTGCTATTAGAAGCATCACTCTACTCAAAGACTGTGTCTGGAGATCATCCTGAAGAGGACACTTGAAAGGAGAACCACCCCAAACCAGTTTACAGTTTGTGACAGTGTATCCACATTCCCTATCTAGGAGTCATGTATACAGGTGGGGGTCAGTTTGCCCCACTTTGTTCCATTTACAAATCCTTTATGACCAAAGAAGAGAGTGCTCCGCAGTGTACTCAAAGAACTGCTCTGCAATCAGTGGGGTGTCTGCCTGACAGCCAGTCTCACAGAGGTAAGAGGACATCACATGAAATCCAGAGTATTTACCAGAGAACTGCCCAGAGCCTGCTTGCCTACTGAGTGTGAAGGATCCTGCCTGGTTCTGCAGGAGAAGAGACTGTTGTCTAGGAGGAGCAAGTTCCAGCACATCCCCGGTGGCTGTGGGATGTCCAGGAAGATGCAGACTACTTAAGAGCAATCACAGGAGGACCCAGGTGCCTGTGCCACCACTCCCCCTGCCTCCTTCCAATGGCGTAAAATGTTGCACTGTGCTCATTGTTAAGCTAGTCGACACTGCAACAATGTGATTGTCGTAAGCCCAAACATGGGCTGCCACTGTGTGATTCCCTTAGGCCCGGATGAGGGCTGCAACTGCCTTTTGTCAACTTAGGTCTGCTACCTCCAAGACTGTTGCCCCTTGACTAGTGGGCTGTGCCTCTATTGTCACAACCACATCACCGCCTCTAGGACGACCACCACAGTCGGCCACCACAGACCTGCATCTGGTCAGGACTTGGGCCTGAAGCCCTTGAACGGGGTCTGACAGGAGCCAAATGTGAGACTGGACAGCTGTGAGATGGAGCCCAGAGGTGACAGAGGACAATTTGGTGATGGCAGAGAAGGCACAGAAAAGCAGCAAGAAAGAGTTCAGACAGGGCTTAAGGGGGGTGGGGCCTAGAAGTGAGATAGGGCTACTGGGGATGGGGACACGAGGAGACACAGCATGAAATGAGGAGAGCATTACAGGTCAGACAGAACTACAGGAGAAAGATGGTGCCAAAGTGGTATGGGATGTTGGGGTTGATATCGCCATACATGAGAGCAGGGGAGTGTAGGAAGGTGGGTTATTAGTAGGTGAAAGTATGCACCTTCAGTTAATAATACCACAATCACTAGTAAGGTCCACTCAAATCTCAATAACTTAATCCTTGCTCAACCCTTGGTAGCTTTGCAACGAGCAGTCAGGCTTAACTTAGGAGACAGGTAAGTGTAAAGCACTTACTATCACCAAAACAGTAAATAAGTAAAGGACACAATGCAATAAAAACTCCACTACCAGTTTATAAAAATAGAGAATATTTTTATCTTTACAATGATACTGACACAACAAAAATCCAATGTAGGGAACCAGAGATATGATTTTTAAGAATAAACTAGTATAGTGCCTAAACGCATTAAGCGCCAACCGATGCTATCTGGTTGCTGACCAGATGTGTGACCAGGCAGTAGAGGGAGAGGTGCCAGACATGGGACGTACAGTCAGAAGTGAGTCAAAAGTGAGATGAGGCTACAGTCAGGTGGCCAAAGGAGACACTAGGTGATGGCGGAGATAGACAGCAAGTGAGATAGAGTTACAGGGCCTGGGGGCTAGAGATGAGATGAGTTAGTGGGTAAGCAGGGTGGGAGATGAAAAGGCCTAGCATTGAAAAAGTAGGCTAGATGTGAGACAGGAAATTGGGTTGAGAGGGGGCAAACTGAGACAGGACAGTGGGGTGATAGGGGCCAGACATGGAATGGGACATCGGGGGATCAAAGCTGGGGGGAGGGCAGAGGTGACATAGGATGAGGAGATGGGGGTAAGAGTAGAGATTGGGCTACTTGGGTAGGGACACCAGAGAAAAAAGAGAGCGAGGAGGTCAGAGCTGAGAAGGGGTCTGCGGAGATGAAGGCCAGAGGTAAACCGGAAGGGGTCCCAAGGTGAGGCAGAACAGTAGACGGAATGGGTCAAGGTAAGCGAGACAGGGAAGTGGGAGGAGGGTCCAGAAGTAACAGGGGATGGGGGGAAGTGGCAGAAGTGAGATGGAACAGTGCAGGAGGGGGCAAGAGGGGAGACAAGGCATGAAGGGGTAAGGGGGCCAGAAGTGAGACAGTACAGCAAGGAGGGTGTCAGAGGAAACACAGCATAGCAGGAGGAGGGAAGCCCGTGGTGACGCAGCACAAGGAGACGCCAGAGCTAAGAAAGGGCAGAAGGGAGAGGTGGGCCAGAGATGGGATGGGGCTATGGGGAGGGAGGATATAGGAGACACATCACTATGGAGGGAGATGGGTCAGCAGTAAAACAGTGCTTTTGAAAAGGGGTGCCAGTGGTGACTTCGGGAGCATGGCCAGAGCTGAGATGGGACAGTTGGGGGATGGGGTGGTAGAGGTGAGATTGGACAGCTGGTGAAGGGACCCATATGTGAGAACAAGCAGCAGTGGTAGGGGGCTAGACGATAGTTTGGAAAGAAGGAGGGTGGGCCGTAGGAAACATGGGTGGAGTGGGTAGAAGGACGAGAGGCGGACATGGCTGTGGCTGGAGGGCATTCACTGGACACAGAGGGCAGAAGGGGAGGAGAGAGAGAGTTTGACAGGGCAGTAATGGTGAAGGCAACACAGGACTGAAGGGGAGGAGGGACAGAGGTCAGATGGTGCCCATGGGGTGGGGGACCAGAGGAAATAGAGGCAAGTGGTAGAAGGTGGGCAAACAGGCTTGACAGGGCAGTGAGGGCAGTGGGTTGAGGGGGGGCAGGCTTGAGTTGGGACACTGAAGCGAGAGGGCAGAAGTGGAACCGGACAAGGGGGACCAGTGGTGAGATGGGGCACTGGGGAGGAGTGGGCTAGAGGTGAAATGACCTTCTGAAAGAGGGGTCGAACGGTGCCATGAGGAGAAAGGAGTATTGGTGAGACAGAACTGTGGGGTGGGGGGCAAGAGGTGATATGGGACTGTGGAGGAGTGGGCCAGTGGTGAGACAGGGCATTGGGGTGTCAGTTTAAGATTGGGTAACAGGTGCAAGGGAACCAGAGATGAGACGGTTTGTCAAGATGAACCATAGGTCAAAAGGGACAGCAGGGGAGCAGTGCAAGAGGTGAGACTTGTCTACAGGAGGGACTGTGGAGAAAGGAAAAACAGGATTAGAGGGGAGGTGAGATGCAGCCATGGAGGGGGGGGGATAGGATCTGAGTTGACATGGGAAATAGGTAGAGAGCAGTGTCAAAGATGAAAGATGGCACCAAGTGTGGAGGGTTGGGTAACATAGGACAATAGGGGAGGTGAAGTGGAGGAGGGGCAAAGGTGAAACATAGGAAGGGGCTAGAGGTGAGCCTGAGGGAGAAAGAGCCCAGTAGTGAGAGAGAGCTACAGGGGCATGGGGCAAGAGGTCGCACAGAACACTAAGGGGATAGCAGCAAAAACAGACCCAGGAAAGCTCTGAGCAAGGGATTAAACAGAGTTGCAGGGTTTGAGGACTAGAAGTGAGAATGAGCTACCAGGAAGGGACCACAGAATAAACAGTGAAAAAGTGGGAGAGGTCCATAGGTGAAATGGAGATACAGTGAGAAATTCCTACTTGTATACTCAGATGTACCGCACTGACTACCTAACTGGCAATCACAGATGAAGAGCTACAGCAGAAGGATGTCGAGGCAAAAATGAAAATGAATGAATACTCTGAGGATTTTGGTGTAATATATGGTATGGTCATGCGCCCTGCCGTGTAATACACTCACAAAACTGTCTTGGGTCGAGTCAGGCTCATTTGTAAAAACCTTTAGCTCAACCTTCGGTAGCTGTGGCTTAGAGCAGCAAGGCTTAAACAAAGGAACTAGTGTAAAGCATTTAGAAACACCAAACAATGAAATAAAGTCACACAACAAGAAAGAAATCCAACACCAATTTATAAAACTTTTTTTTTTGAAAATCTTTTTTATTAACACAGCTCAGAATATCATATATCATACAATTACATCTGTGGTGCGACAATTGTACAAAAAGTCGTGTTACAACTAGCAGCAGGGACAAAGGTCCGGGGAGACCACTCTCCGGCCCAACAATGATCCATCTCAGCACCCCTCCTCTGACGGCCCAGGGCATCTGTAGCTCTTCCAGGGCCCCCACACTTTTCCCCATTTTTTGGCACACTCCCTGCTCTTATACACCATCTCTTCAGCCCGTTGGCACCAATCCAGGTCCCGCTTCCAATCAGTGAGCTGCGGTGGCCCTGCGCTCCCCAACTC
This sequence comes from Calotriton arnoldi, assembly GCA_963921515.1. Taxonomy (NCBI): domain Eukaryota; kingdom Metazoa; phylum Chordata; class Amphibia; order Caudata; family Salamandridae; genus Calotriton; species Calotriton arnoldi. The sequence continues at coordinate 2,413,648 of CAWUFW010001373.1, read as the reverse complement.
CTTGCGATATTGCGTTTAGCCACTGCTGCTGCTAGAAACAACCATATTTCAGCGTATCTGGACCAGGTCCCTTCCCCCCGTATCATGAGGAGTAACCACTTTGGATCCCGCGGAACCTCCTGTCCCATCACTCTGGACATAGTGTCCGTGACTCCTGCCCAGTAGGTTGATATCTCGGGGCATTCCCATAGAATATGGAAGAAGGTTTCCTCCTGCTGGCACCCCCTTCTGCAGCGCCCCGATTGTAGTCTGCCCCATTTATACAAAAGCGTACAAGGATAATATGTGCGGTGTAATATTTTAAGTTGCACCAGTCTGAATCTGGCCCGGATTGCTACCTCTCTGGGGCTTTGCTGCGCCTCTTGCCAATCTTCGTCCTCCAGGTTGCCCAGGTCTGCCACCCACGCTGTTCTAAGGGACACCAGAGGATCTGGACTGTTGTTGACCAGCTTGCGGTAAATCGTCGATGTGGGCTTCTCCGCAATCGGGTCAAGTAGCAACCGGTCCTCCAGTGGGGAGTAGTATGGTATGGACACATCCCGCTGAATGTGCACTCTGAGGGCATGCACAAGTTGGAGGTGGTGGAATCTTTGTGACGGGTGCATGTCGTATTCTTTCCGTAGGAATTCAAATGAGCGGGGGGAATCACCCTCCCATACGTCCCCCAGATATTCGATTCCTATGGACCTCCAGCCCCTGAACCCCGTCAATGCGGCCACGTCCCGAAGCTGGTCTCCAAGCCACAGCGGGGTCTTCCCGGTCAATTTCCGTTCCCACCCAAGGAATCTGTTGGCCTCCCTCCAACATTGCACCACTACCCGTGTGTGTGTCGGCCAACTCCGCTGCATCTTTGTGGTGTATAGTAGCGACTTGCAGGCTCCCCTGCTCATGACCATCCTATCGACCCGATACGCCGGTTCTGAGTTGTCTGCGTAGACCCAATCATTTATGACATGTAGCTGTGACGCCCAGTAGTAGAGCTGGATGTCCGGGACTGCCAGGCCGCCATCATAAACTCCCCTCTGGAGTTTGCGCAGCGCTATCCGCGGGGACCCACCGTCCCACAGCAGGGAACGGACCGCCTGAGAAATCCGCTTGAAGGAGTGCGGAGGGACCGGATAGGGCGTATTCTGAAGGCAATATAGTAACCTCGGTAGCGTGAGCATTTTAAAGAGGGCCGCACGGCCCATGAGTGTAAGCGGGAGAGAACGCCAGTGGCTTACGTCCGAACCTAGGCGGGCGAGTTGGGGCTCCAGGTTTTTAGTTAGGAACACCTCCCTGTTTCTTGTGATGTGGATTCCCAAGTACTTAAACCCCTCCATGACTACTGGTGCCGCACAGCAGGGCGGAATTCGTGGCGTGGGGCCCGAAAGCGGGAAGATCACAGATTTCGACCAGTTGGTGGTATACCCAGAGTAGCTGCCGAACAATTCAAAAATATGCAGGACACGGGCCAGCGAATGATACGGCCGGGCCAGGTACGGGAGAATGTCGTCCGCATAGAGGGACACCCGCTCCTCCCAACCCCCTGGGGCTACAATGCCCCAGATCATAGGATCTTTCCTTATCCAGTGCGCCAGGGGCTCTAGCGCCAGGGCGAACAGGAGAGGAGACAGGGGGCATCCCTGTCTAGTGCCCCTTCTTAGGGGAATGGACCTGGACACAGCCCCATTGACTCTGACTCGCGCCGTGGGCAACACATAGAGCAGCTGCACCCAGCTGCAGAAGACCGGCCCGCATCCCAGCCGTTGGAGGACCATGAAAAGATATGGCCACTCTATGCTGTCGAAAGCTATGGATGCGTCCAGGGCCACCGCCGCCGTCTGCACAGGCCCGGCATCCTCTGTCATGTGGAGCACTCCGTAGAGTCTCCGTAGATTGTGTCTCGTGCTCCTATGGGGCATAAACCCCGATTGGTCCACATGGACTAGGTCCGTGATGACCGATATCAAGCGCTCCGCCAGGGCCTTGGCAAGCACCTTTGCTTCAACATTTATTAATGAAATCGGGCGGTAAGACTCGCACCGATCCTGAGGTTTCCCTGCTTTATGAATGGTCACTATTGTGGCCTCCCTTTGATCCGGGGGGAGCCGCCCCTCCTCCCGCGCCTCATTGAACATCCGCAGCAAAGGGGGCAGCACCACTGCCGCCTGTCGTTTATAAATTTCGACCGGCAGTCCATTTGGCCCAGCCGCCTTTCCTGACTGCAGGGCATTCAAGGCTATACCTAGTTCCTTCTCCGTGAGGTCCGCCTCTAGCTTATCACGTGCCTCCGGGGAGAGCACGGGCAGCGAAAAGTCTCGTAGGAACTCCGCACAGTCCGATTCAGTCCGAGTGCTTACTGGCGAGTATACCTGCTCAAAGTGGGCTGCAAATGCCTCTGCAATTTCCCCGCTATTGGAGCACCAGGCTCCCGATTTATTCCAGACTCCTGCCACCCATGAGCGTTCCCTGTCCCGACGCTCTAGCCACGCCAGTAGCTTCAGTCCCTTGTCCCCAACATCATATAACCGATGCTGGGTAGTCAGAGCATAGGCTCGCGCTTCCCTTTCCGCTATCGCCCTCAGGTCTTTTTGCTTTAGAGCCAGTTCGTGCCGCAAGTCCGCTGACTCCGTCAACGCGGGGTCGCGCTCTAACGTCTCCACCTCCCGCTCAAGCTGGCGCGTCTGCAGGGCCTCCTCTTTCTTCTGTCCTCCTATTAACACCTGCGCCTGGCCTCGTAGAACCACTTTATAGGCTTCCCACAGGATGATCTGGGAGTCGACGGATCCCAGGTTCTCCTCAAAGTATAATTTAGAGCCCACCCTGAGCTTATCGCTTAATTCCGGGTCTCGCAGACACCAGGGGTCTATTCTAGGGCAGGGGGCCCTGTTCACCACCGGGCCCCGCAGGAAGACACACACCGAAGAGTGGTCCGAGATCCCACTTGCCATGTGCCTGGTGCCCATAAAATCCCCCATCTGTGGAAGCCGGGTGAAAAAATGGTCAAGTCTAGAGAAAGTCCCGTGTCTGGCCAAATAGAAGGTGTATTCCCTATGTTGAGGGTTATGTGCCCGCCATAGATCACCAAGGCCGAGGGCTGCGACAAAACCAGCCAAGCCACGCTCTCCTCGTGCCTCCGTCCGAGGACTGGAGCGGTCCAATGATGGGTCCATTACTGCATTGGTATCGCCCCCAAGGATAAGGGTTCCCGAGGGGAGATCTGCCAAAAAGCCCCCCAGCTTAGGAAGAAAAGTAGAGTAAAGGCCTGGGGGAAGGTAGCAGGAGCAAAAAACCAATGGCCGTCCCTCCCAGGTGCCCCCGGCTGCCACAAAGCATCCCGTGCTATCCGCCCATGTGCCCGTTATCACCAATGGCAGTGTGGTGCGTACCAAAATTCCCACCCCGCGAGCACCTGTAGTGTATCCCGCGTGTGCTACCATTTTGTACCCAAATCGGTCTAGGGCCCTACATCTATTACCCAAAAGGTGTGATTCCTGGACTAGCACAACGTCTGGCGTGTGTCGCTTCAGGTGTTGCAGGACCAAAGTGCGTTTAATTTTATCCCCCAGCCCGTTTACTTTCCAGGTCCACACCTGCAAGCTGACTGGGTCACCCATCGTCGCGGGGTGGTGGCTGTTGTTGTGGGTCCCCATCCCCCCGCCGCAGTGTTTAGCGTGGACTGCCACAGATTGCCGCTATGCTGATTCTGAGCTAACTCCCATTTCCCCCCCAACAGTTAACAAAACAAACACCCCCCCCCCGCACCCCCCACCCTGCGACCCTGCTAGGTGAGCTCCCAACCTCCCACCCTCGGAACTGGCAGAGTGCCTGTCGCCCCATAGCGTAAACACAAACAATGGTGTGGGGTTGCGTGCCTACAGCCAGCATGAAGACAAACATTTCCAATGATTACAATAATCGCCCCTATAACAATACGCAGCCTTTCACTGTGGGGGCCAGGCCGCAACCTCCCTTGTCCCACTCATTCGCTCAATCGCCCCAGTGGGCTTTAGTAGAGCCACATGTCCCTCACCGGTTGGCACAGCCACCCTCCGGCCCTCCCATATCAACCAGAGCACATCTAGTGCCGTATCGCCAAGGTTTGAGGCAGATCCAACTCACTCCTAGGGTAGCCTTCCATAGTCATGTAACCCCGCACATTGTCACTTATCTGGCGGCTGCTCCGGTCTTTGGCCATTAGGTTTCCTCCAGTCACCGGACTCCAGCTCGGCCCGGAGCAGCCGGGGCTCAGGTCGATCCGACTTGTCTCGCCTGCTCACAGTGCGCCACCCCTCAAGCCAGTCACTGGCCTCCTCCGGCCTGTCGAAGAAGTGGGCTTTCCCACCATCGAGGATCTTGAGCTTGGCAGGAAATAACATCATGTATTTTACGCCTTGCTCCCGAAGAGCCCTCTTGACTCCATCAAAGGAGCGCCGCATGCGCTGGACCCTGAGCGTGAAGTCAGGAAAGAAGCGGATAGTGGCGTTGTCCAAGTGAAGGTCCCCTGCCGTCCATGCGGCCTGTAAGATGGCGTCTCTGTCCCGAAAGTTGAGAACATGGGCTATGATGGTGTGCGGCGGCGCCCCCGGTTTTGGTTTGCCTCCCAGCGCTCTATGGGCCCGTTCCACCGAAAAGAAATTTGACAGGCGCTTGGGCTTTAAGTGATTGAGGATCAGGTCTTCGACAAACCAGTCCACTGATGGGCCTTCCATGCCCTCGGGAACCCCCACTAGGCGTATGTTATTACGGCGGGCCCGGCCTTCCTGATCCTCGAGGCGCGCGTAAATGTCATCTTGGTTTTTGGTGAGGGAAGCCACCTGCTCCTCCAGACGTTTAGTCTTAGCTTGAAGGCTGCCAATGCCAGTCTCATTTTCCGAGACCTTCTCCGACATTTTTCGGAAGTCCGCCCGCAGGAGGTTAACCTCTTCTGTCACCGAGTCCAATTTGGGCTCGAGGGTGCCTCGAAAGTCCCTGATGGCCTTCATGATGTCCTTGAGTGAGGGGTCAGAATCCCCATCCTCCGCGCCCTGCGAGCCTCCTCCTGTCGCACCTTCTTCACGGCTCATGGCGACCATGTATTTGTCGATTTGGTTCGCCTGGCCGGGGCCGGATGGTTTGGTGCGGCCCATGCCGGTGCTTGCAGCGTTCTGTCGCCTATGTCTTCCCAGTCGGGTGGGCCACCAGCCGGCACGGCTCACTGCTGGTCATGGTCTGAAGGCTCCTGTTTTCTTACATGCAGCGTCGTAGCCGCGCACTCGCTTCCCTCTTCGCTTGATGCAGGCCTAGGATATAGGCCCAGGCTCCGCGTGGCCGTCCGGTTCCCACTGGTCACAGCGCTATTGCTGTGTTTAGATCGGATTCAAAATATTCAACTAAAATATTTCTGGAAAGAGGGGGGGGTGGAGACGCTCCTCCCCACAGTCGAGATGCGGCCGATCAGGGTCCGTCCGCCACTCACAGGCCTCGGGTCTCTACGGGGCTCACCTGTCTTCAGCCCTCGCCAGGGCCGTCGCCCTCTCACCAGCCTGATCGCAACGCAAGAGCCCAATGCGCAGGACGACCTCCGCCAGCGTCCAGCCGGTTATAGCAGTAGAGGAGCCACCCACCTCCAGAAGCTCCCTTGGGCCTCAGCGCTCCAGCCGGAGGATGATCAGAGGCCTCACTCGCCCGTCAGCATGCTTCCAGGCCCGCACTCGGGCTCCTCTTGGGACATTCACGCCTCCGCTCCGCAAGCCGGAAAGCAGGCCAGCCTTCACGGGGCCGTGGGCGGCTCCTTCCCCGCCGCGGCCCACCATGCAGACGCACTCTCGCAGCGCCGCACCAGTGCAGCCCCTCGCTCTCGGGCGGCGCCCCAGACGGCACTCCTGCCGGTCAGCTCCCAGCACTTGCAGAGCTCCACAGCCCGGGGGGGGGGCCCGCAACCACCGCTTCCACCCGAGCTATGCCGCGGGGGTCGACTCACCCCGCCACGTCAAGGCCTCGCAGCCGGAGCTCCCCGAAGGTCCGGCGGTCTCCGCTCACCGCCCCGCAGCGGCCGCCATCTTAGGGGTCAAGGCCGTCCGGCGAATCGAGCCCCCGCGTCGCCTCTGTTGAAAGCAAGGGCTATTTCCACGCCGCAGATTGCGGCAGCACCTCTCCGATGTCCCTCGGTGCGGTCGGGTGCCCCACAGCGTGCCGGATAATGATGGATTTCGGGCAAGTATAGGCGGCTGTTAGCGCAGCTCTATTAGCCTGCGGCCATCTTCTGCGGCTGCAAGCCACGCCCCCCCCCAATTTATAAAACTTGATTATATTTTTATGAATTTGTAGACAGCAAGATGAGCAAAATCCACCAGAGTGTTCCAGAGATTTAAATTTTAAAGTAAAACGTAAATCTCAGCTTTTTGATCTTAAGCGCAAAAAATCATTGGTAACAGTAAAGTTTAGAATCTTTTGAGGAGTTTGAAAAAGTTGTTTTCAACTGCTCCGGCCCAAGTGAGGCAACCAAATCTGTCAGGGAGAGGGTCAGGAGAGCCACTAAGGAGTATTTGGACATTTGCTTTGTCACCAAAGCAGTCTTAAGTCCATTTCCACACTTTACATCAAAACCTCCATAGACTTTAATGGAGAGAAAGCAGGATGCTGAGGATGCTCTGCTTGTCAAGAGGGGTGTCTTTGCGGTAATTCCTTGGTACATGGATAAGGTGGGGCAACTTTAGCCACAGAGGTCGGGGTCCCTTGAAGTCCTCTTTGAGCCAAAAGAAGGCCAGCTGCTGCTGTACTACCGCTATCCATACCCAGCGGGTCCAGCGGTATCCTTTGTTGGAGGCTTGTGTCCCTTGGGGGTTGGCCAATCCAGACTCAGACGACACTCCCGAGTCCAGCAGACTCGGTGCAACTTTGGCTGTTGAGGATCGGTCTCTTGCGGTGCACAGCAGCAGCCGGTGACGATTCCAGGAATGAGGCTACCAACTTGCCAGATGGCCCTGGTGCTGCTTTGATGACCTGGTGCTGCTAACAGGGGGTCAGCTGACTGACCCTTGGAGTCACTTCTTTGGTATGGGGCACAGGAGCATCTTTTTCTCGAGCCAGGAGCCACAGGTTCAGTCCCCTCTTCACTAGCCCAAGGTGCGGTAGGTGCAGTCCAGCAGATGGTGCAGCCTTTCTTGCCGGATGCAATGGTCAGCAGGGCAATTGTTCTTCGGCCCTTTCTCCAGTTTTGGCATGATCTGAGATTCAGGGTGCCAGGGATGCCATGCCAAGGGAGCCATATTTATGCCCAGAAAGTGCCCTGGGGGATGATGCCATCAATAGCCACTGGGTTACCAGGATTCCTCCTGCCCCATGACGATTTCCAGCTATGTGTGGCATCTAGCAATACCAGGGTGCGCTATTCTGCCCACTCCCAAGATGTCTGAACCCTTCCTTGGATGTTAGGAACTTGGTAGTCCACCCTAGATGTGTGGCTACCAGTGGACTACACGCTCACGGAAAAATCTGTTTTGGCACTGGTTTTCCCTCTCTGTTCCCACTGCCAGCCTGTCTACCTGAACATAGAGGCAACTTTTTAGGAGTGTGATCACCATTTGCCCACCAAATGTGGCTTTGCCTTGTGGGCCAACACCCTGAGTGGCTTCCTGCACGGGGGAGGTAACACCTCCCTCTGTAGCAGAATACCTTTGTTTCTAAACCTGGGAGTTGTTCACACTACTCCCCAGAAGAGCAGAAGGCTGTCTGGTGACCAGCAACAGTGTGAGGCCACTGGACAAACTGGACTACAGAATGGCAACTTTCTAAAAGTTGCTTTTCCCAAAAAATGACATTAAATTCACATAAGCATCAAGTCGGATTTAATGCTACGATTAATTTGATACCTTGAAATACCCATTTTTAGTAGTCCCATTCAGACGTTAGCCGAGCTGAGTGGTCAGCTGATAACTCTGTGTTAGCCTATGGGCTACTAACTGTTCTGCAGCAAAAATTACAATTTGGACGTTTTGCTGTTAGGACATATAAAAAGTATATGTCCTACTTAACAGTGCATAGTTCCTTGCCACAGGGCTCCATAGGCCTTCCTTACATACATTGTTAAGGGAAGTGTGGGCTTTGCCATTTGTTTAAATGGCATTGTCAAACTAGCCGTTTAAAACTACTCTACCAGGCTGCAGTGGCATGCTGGGAGCCATTTTGTACTTAGTCAGACACAGGGTGGCACAACCACTGTTGCAGCCCTGGGGTAACACTCTGTCTTACTTGCCTGGGCACCCTTGGTACCATATACTATGAGCTGATAAGTAAGTCAGCTTATGCCAGTTGGGGGTAGCCAATGCAACATACACCTTATAAGAGGTTCGAACACTGTCACTGAGGTCTGGTTAGAAAGCCTCAGTGCAATCTTAGAGTTTAAGAACCAGTAGCATCCGCTCAAAACTTGGGGTGATCATGCAAAAAGAGGCATTTCCTTACAGATATCCTGATGCGAAGAATTATGCTCTCCCACTGGTTTTCAGTGTTGGTGTGGTGACTGGGTGTTTTTTTATTTATTGACTTATATTGTGCAAAATAGGCAAAGTAGTTCGTCTTTATGATTAGGGAGCGCCAACCCTCCATTCTCCCGTGGTTCGTATAGAGTGCTTAGTGCAATTCTGGCTGATTTTCCCTTCCAGATAAATGAGGAGAAAATAGACTCTAGATTTTTTAAAAGCTGTGGACCAAACACACGGAATAGCCGAAAACAAGAAATTGAATAGTGGAAGGACCGACATTTTAATAAGAGATATCCTTCCAAGAATGGAAAGCGGAAGAGAATTCCATCTGGAAAACAGATCCTGAACCTTTAAAAGAAGGGGAGCGAAATTAAGAGCATACAGATCCTCAATCTTGGAAGAGAACCTTATGCCTAAGTAATGCTTTGGATGTAAATTAACATATGGGACCAAGTCCGGGTGTAAAACCTCGGAATTGCAGCCCCACAATATTATTTCTGTCTTTTTCTTGTTAATTTTATACCCTCCTAACCTTTCATTCTGAGCAAAAAGTTCAAAAACCTTTCCTTGGGTCTCCCTCCCACTATCCAAAATTAGCATAATATCATTGGCATATACTTTAATCCTATCCATCTGCGGAAAGGGAGGATGTATACTCATGTATCCTCAAATCGCTCTGTCTAATGGATCAATAAAGAAGACAAACAAAATAGGAGATAACGGGCACCACGGCCTTGTGCCATGCAACACCTTTATTTGTCCCACTTCTACGGAGTTGATGATAACATCGGCTTAGGCTTTACAGTACACTTTGTATATGAGCCCCGTGATCTGGGACGGAATACCAAATCTGGTCAGAATATTAAATAAAGTTTCCCAGACCGCGAGGTCAAAATCGTTTTCCGCATCTAGCAGATACACCAAAGCTTGTGTATCATTAACTGCGAAATAGTCTAGGGCTTCAGCCAGATAATACGTATTTGTCCCCAGCTGCCGGCCTGCTATAAAAACATTCTGGTCTGTATGGATCAATCCAGAAGCTATTGAAATGAAATGAAACCCAGTATATGTAAGATGCACAATTACCCCAGGGTGTCAAGGCGCTGGGGGCCGTCGGGAAGATTAAGTGAGCTTTTGCCCAGAGTCACATGGTGCTGAGCTAACCTGTCGCCGGTGATCGAAACGTGAACCCCGTGGTCCGGAGTAAGGCACCCTGGCCGCTGCGCCACAACTCTTCCTCTATTGAGTTAAATCTCTTGGCTAGCAGCTTAGCAATGATCTTATAAGCTGTATTTAGTAATGAAATAGGGCGATAAGAACTTGGATCCTCAGCATCCTTACCTTTCATCAAGAAGCTTACAACATTCCCTTTATAAAAAGAGCCTTGTAACATTACATTGGCGAGAGATACAAATTAATCAGCCAGAGCATAGGAAAAAAGTTTTTAAAATTCCCCCAGAAATCCATCTGGGCCACAAGCTTTGCCATTCAGAAGATTCTTAATAACCTCTATCAACTCCTCTTTGGAGAACAGTCGAGACATGTCTGCCCTCTGATCTGTAGTTAATGTTGGAATATTACAGTCTGCCAAGAATCTGTCCAGGGAAAGCAAATCAATCATCTGTGCTTGTGCATATATCTGTCTTATAATGCTTCAACATAATTTCTTCGACTCTCTCTGGTTCCTTACTCATAATTCCCATAGTTGGGCATTTCTGGGCATTTATCCTGTTCTTAGCAGCTTGTTCACGTGCCTGCCAGGGTAAAAATGTCCCCGTGAAGTTGCTTTCCTCATGAACTTTTTGTGAATGGGCCTGACTCAGCGTAGCCCATTTTGCATAGTATGCTTCGGTCATTGCCCGCCTAGCAATGTTGAACGCCCTTTTATTGACCCTTGATAAATTCTTCAAAAACCTGTCATAACTCTGCTGCACCCTGTGGTGACTGTGTGTTGTTAAACAAGAACAAGCCATGAAGACTGACCCTAAGTTTAACTCAGAACCAATGCAAATCGTGACCCGGAACGGCTCAATGGTAACGACGAAGGGCCAAAATATAACCAGAAACATCTCTCACTTTAAAAAAAATCAGGAAATTATCCCTCAAACCATGTCTAAATTCAAATGTGAGGGTGCAGAACACAACAATGTCACCCATCCCATCTCAGAGGGCAGCACAAATCCACCAGACTATTGGGGAGGGCCCTCAAAAAGTCCACAAGACTCATTGTAGAAATGTGATCCACTAAAATGCGAAAATCTCATATTTCAGTGAGAGGGGAGGTGTAATGGACAGTGGCATTGGTGGTCAGTGCTGAAGCTGACCTGAGGACACCACAATCGGTGACAGAAAACACTCAGGGGTCAAGAGTGACTGTGGGATGAGGCCAGGGAGGGAGGACAAAGTGGCGAGAGAGGAAAGGGGGTAGTACGATAAGAAGCGGGTATGAAATGCACTTGGAGAGCGGTATACTGAATATCTAACATAGTGAGATCCACATACTTGCTTAGTCTGGTGTCTCTCGTTCATGGCTCTGCGATATCCCAGGTGGGGCAGTGGGAAGACCGCATAGATGAGATGGTGTAGCAGGGGAAGGTGGAGAAGGAGTTAAAAGGGGAGATGGCACAGAGTGTGAGTGGTGGGGTAGAGGTGAGTAAGGGCAGTGTTTGGAGGTATTCCAAATGATAGTTGGAACAGTGGGCTGTGGTGACCAGAAGTGAAATAAGACAGAGTTGGTGGTGGGCCAGAGATGAGAAGGGTTTATAGAGGGAATGGCACCAGAGGAAACACAAGACAGTAGAGGGAAGGTAGCCAGTGGTGGCCCAGTGCAGCGAGGGCCAGTCATAAGAAATGCCAGTGAGGGAATGGGGATCTAGAGGTTAGACAGGATTATGGGGGAAGGGGAGCCTGAAACAAAGAGGGGCTACTGGTGAAGTGGGACCAGGGGTGCACACTAGAGAGATAGAGGTTAGTTGGGACTCTGGAGGAGAGGAAACAGTAGTGATATAGGTTACTGAGGGGGCAGAGTTGAGGCAGACCAGGGGATACATTGAGTTAGAGGGGAAGGTGAAGAGATGTGAGATGCGACACTGGTGGAGGGAAAATAGATTTGAGACTGGACACCAGTGAGAGTAGAGCAAGAGGTGAGACGAGGCAGCAGGAGGTGGAACCAAGAGATAAGATGGGCCAATAGGGAAGGGGGTGAAGATGTGTAACAGGGCTACAGTGGAAGAGGGTCTAGAGAACATACGGGGCTACAGGCACCAGAGGTGAAATAATACAGTGAGGTGGGCAATCAGAGGTAACACTGGACAGTAGGGAGCCAAAGGGGAGACAGGGCAGTGGACAGAACTGTTCTAGAGATGGTGATAGGTTGATGGGGAAGGGACCATGCGAGACACAGGGCTACATGTGGAGCGACCTGAGTGAGAGGAGCTGGAGGGGTGAAGAGGCAAGAAGTGCGAAAAGATAGAAGAGGTAAGGAGCAGGGTAAGGCAGGACAGTGCAGTAGTCAGGGGAATGATCCAAGATGTAAAATGGGACTGCAGCAAGAGCCTAGAATTGAGATAGTGCAGCAAGGGCTGAGGGGGGCCAGGCATGAAATGGAGGTGTGAGTGTCGTAGAGGCCAGCATTAAGAGAGTATGTAGCCTTACGGCTAGAGCGGTCGACCTCGAAGCTGGGGAACTGGGTTCGAGTCTCGGCAACGACCCTCAACATCCTGTGAAATCACTTAATCTCCCTGTGCCCAACAAAAATGAATGAATGTATCCATCTGTAACGAAACTGGTGCTCATGTAAAACGCTCTGATACCTGATATCTGATGGTCTAGTTTGTGCTATATAAAACACCCCCAAAAAAATAAGATGGGATAGCAGGGGCAACGGGTCCAGAGGTGACACAGGACAGCTTGCAAGAGCATCCGTTTTGTGACAGGGCTGTGTAGGGAGGGGGCTAGAGGTGATCGGGACAACTAAACTGGACAGAGAATAGATAGGTCTATGTGAAAGGGCTCCAGAAGACTGTAATAGGGACTGAGAAAAGGTGACTGGTACCATAGGGAAAGAGGTGAGAAGGAGTTGAGGGTGGTCAAAAGCGAGAAGGGATGGTGGTGGGAAGGGGCCAGATGTGAGAAGAGTCAGAAGGAGGAGGTCAGAGGTGAGATGGTTCAGCCAGAGGTGAGATGGGACATCAGGGGAGGGGGTCAGAGGTGTGATGCAACAGTGGAGCAATGGGTGGTAGAAGTGCCTCAGTCCAACACAGAGGATGTTCAAAAATTGATGGGACAGTGGGTAGAAGTGGCCTCTAGGAGCCTGGAGCCCTGCTGATAGGGGCTTCCGAGGGACGGCAAAGCAGCACGGAGGGGACATGAGACATGGGATAAGGATTTTGGGAAAGGGGGCCAGAGATAGCACTGTGCCAAGGGAATTGGCCTTGAGGCCAGAAGGCACTACTAGGGGAGTGGGTACAGATGTTAAACAGGGCTATTGAATTCGGGGGGGGTAGCTGACAAGTGGGGAACCAGATGTGAGATGGACAGTAGCGGAGCAGACCTACCAACTTTTTAAAAAATGTAACCACGTGGGGAATTGTAGGGAGCAGGCCTTGTGCTGAGAATGACAGAAGAGGCACTTTTACCCCCTCACCCATGCGCTAGAAAATCATTTTGTGCCGTGGTTTCCATCTTGTCTTCCCTATTACTGTGTGATATCCACTACCCTCTTGGTGACCATGTGAAGGGAGCTGATATTGTGTGACACACTGTGGCACCGTGTGAGTTGGCAGGTCTGAGGGAGTGTTTGAGGGAGTGACACCAAAAGTAAGATAAGACAGAAGGGGAGAGGAGACATGAGATAGACCAGTGAGGCACCCAATGTGGGACTGGACAGCAAGGGTGAGAGGACAAGATGTGGCAGGGTTCTAAGTGTATGGGGAGCAGAAATGAAATGGGATAGTAGGCTGAAGGGGGTGAGAGGTGACCAAGGACAGCAGGGCAAAGGGGCCAGAGCTGAGACATGGATACTTGTGTGGGAAGCCTGAGGTGACAAGCAGGAGAGAAGGGTCAGAGGTGAGATGGGACAGTGGGCAGAGTGGAGTTGGAAGAGAAGGTTGCAACAGTGGGTGGAGGATGGCAGAGATGACAGGGTAGTGGTGGGAGGGTGACCAGAAGCAAGATCGTACATCTTGGGAGTATGCCAGGGATGAGATGGAAGAGAGGGGCAAGAGCTTGCAGAAGTGACACAGGACAGCAGGGGAGGGAAGCCAGAGGTGAGGCCAGGCAGTAGAATGAAGGGGATTTAAGATAACATGAGACAGTTTGGGAGGTGGGCTGGAGGTGAGGCAGGTATGGGAGAGAGGGGCAGAGTTAGATGGGTTGGGGTCAAGATGAGAGACAGGGCTTCAGAAGGGATGGGCTAAGTGTGAAATTGGACAGTGGGTTAATGGTGCCAGTGGGGAGATGGACAGCAGAAGCAGGGAGGCAATTGGTAAGATAGGGAAGCTGGGAGACAAGGGGCAAAGGTGAGACAATGCAGCAGGGGCAAGAGGTCATACACGGGTTTTGGGCGGAGGAGCTCATCTTTGAGACAGAGGTACAGAGGCCATGAGGTGGCACAAAATACTGTGGAGAAAGAGGTAATTGGGATGGGGCAAGTGAGATCAGACGTGAAATGTATCAATGACATGAGGTGATGTGGGATGACAAGATTAGAGGTGAGATGTGACGGTGAGCGGAGTTGGGCCACTTGTGTCAGGGTACAGTGATAAGAGGAGCGAATGGAGCGACAGAGCAAGAAGGTGAAGGGGAGCCAGAGGTGGGAAAAGGCTAAGAGAGAATGGGGCTAAAGGTGAGAGGGACTAGTTTGTAGAAGGAAACCAAAGATGGGACGGGATAGCGGGGAAAGAGGGCAAGAAGTGATGTGGGGTAGCAGTGGAAAGGGCTCATGTGGGGGTAGGTGAGTTTTGGACAGTGGGTGAAAAGGGAACCAACAGTAAGATGGGACAGTGAGGTAAGGGGGTGATGGTGAGAAGAGTTTATGGTGAATGGAATACGAGGAGACATGGTGCAACAGAAGGAAGTGAGGGCAGAGATGAGACAGGCCACAGATTAGAGGTCGGCCACAAGAGAATGAGGTGAGTAGGCCGGTGGAAAGATAGGGCAGTGAGAAAGGGGACAGAGGAAACACAGGATAGCAGGTTAAGGGTGCTCTGTGATGAGCCAGGGCAGCAGGGGCCAGTAGTGAGAAAGGCATCAGGGGAAAGGGTTGGAGGTGAAATGGGAAAGTGGTGGATGGGGGTTTAGAGGTGAGATGTGAATGCAGGGAAGCAGGATAAATGTGGGAAAGAACACCAGGAAGAGGGGTCTAGAAATGAGATGGAACAATGGTGGATGAGGATGGGAGAGAGGGAAGAACTGAGATGAGGCATCAAGGGTGGTTGGGCTAGAGGTGACAGAAAACTTTGAGGCGAGGAGTGCAGATGTGACATTGGACAACTCATAAGAGTAGCCATTGGTGATAAATGTTTTTGGAGGGACAAAGACCAGAGCAATATGGCAAGGAGAGAGGGGGCCAGAGGTAAGATGGGCAATTAATTGGAAGTGGGCAACAGAAGTAGGGTGCTAGAAGTGAGGCTATGCATAATGGGAAGGGGGCATACATAAGACTGGTCTTTTGGGAAGGTGATATTAGATGAGACAAGCCAACGGGGTGGGTGTCGGATTTGAGATGTGAAAATGGGGGCAGAGTTTAGTTGGGACCTCAAGGGAGAGTCAGGCCAGAGACACAATGGAGCAGCATGTGGAGAGGGCAAAAGGTGAGACAGGACAGTGGAGGGGAGAGGGCCTGAAGTTAAGCGCAATAGTTGGAAGAGAGTCATAGACAGGGCAGCATGGGGAGTTGGGCCAGTTGTGAGAAAGAACTATTAGCTTGGCAAGAGTGGACAAAGGGCTATGGGAGGGGGCAGTGGTGTGAATGGGCTACTGGGAGAGGTGGGCCAGAGTTAAGACATGGGCAGAGAGGTGGGGGTGAGAAGGGGCAGAAGGTGAAGGGACTTGAGGTGAGATGGTGATGGAGGGAGAAGAGACTAGAGGTGACACAAGAAGCAGTGGGATGCTCACAGGAGAAAACACAGGACTGTGAGGGGAAATATTAAGATGAGTTAAAACAAGGATGGGGACTAGAAGTGAGTTGGGGCTACGAAGAAGAAGAGAGGTGGAAACACAGCACTTACAGGAGAAAGGGCCATAGGTGAAACAGAGGTAAGGGGAGTGAGAAAGTGGTGACACAGGACAGCAGAGGTGACAAAGGACAGTGGGCAAGGGGAGTCAGCGGTGAGAAGGGATATGGAGGTAGGGGTACAAGTGTCAAGGCAGGGTTGCATAGTAGAGATGGGGGTAGCCAGAGATGAGACAGTGCTATGGGTAAGGGGCCAGAGGAGTCACAGGACTGCAGAGGGAGGTAGGCCAGGGGTGACTCAGCACAGCAGGGGAGACAGAGGTGAGACATGGAAATGGTGAAGGGATATCTAGGGGTCCAATGGAGATGCAGGAGAGGCAGTGATAAGAATCGATTACTGGTGGAAGGGACCGGAGGTGACACACAGAAGGTGAGTTAGAGTTTAGGTGAGGCAGCAGAGGAGGGGGCCCATAGGTGAGAAGGGATAGCAGGAAGAGGAGAACCAGAAGTTGGGCTGGTCAGTCAGAAGTGCCGCTGGTGAGGTTGGACACAAGAGGGAGAGGGGCAGAGTTGCAATGGGACAACAGGGTGAGGGGGTGAAGATGTAAAACGGGTCTAGAGTGGGGTTCAGAAGTGACTCTACAGGGCTATAGGTGAGATAAGCCAGTGAGCGGAGGGCGATCAGGGGTGACACAGGACGGTTGTGGGCCAGAAAAGAGACATAGCTACAGGGGGAAGTGTGGGTAGAGTTGGAACTGGTGGACAGGCGGAATGTGACCAGAGGAGATATGGGACATTGGTAGAAATGATCCAAAGATGAGTCAGAGCAATGGGAGAGGGGAATGAGTGGATACACAGGGTTAAAATGGGCCAGAGATGAGACTTGACTTCAGTCGGAAGGGATCACAGGTGAGTTGGGACAGTAGGAGAATATGTCCAGAAGTGAGATAATACAGTGTAAGCAAGGTAGGAATAGGTGAGATGGGCCACTGGGGTTAGAGGATACCAGAGATGAGACAGGGCAACAAGGGCAGGGTGCAAGAGATCAGATAGGGCCATAGGGTGGAAGCAGCCAGCATTGCAAAAGACGAGCAGGGGTCAGGGGTGACATACAACAGCTTGAGGAGATCGAAAAGAGTTGAAAAGAGGCACCGGTTGTGAGTGAGTCCAGAGGTGAGGTGTTGTAGTGGCTGGAGGTCAGATGTGACAGCAAGATGGAGTCCAGCAATGAGACCTGGCAGTGGAGAAAGTTTGGCTAGAGGAGAGCTGGGGCAGCACACAGAGGGGTCAATGGTGAGATTATTCCATGAAGGTGCTAGAGAGAGGCTACATGGGGCTATGAGGGCAGTAGAGCCAGAGATGAGTCTGTGCTATGAGTACAGCATGGCCAGATTTGAGAGGAAGGAGCTAGGATAGAGTTGAGATTGGACAGTACAGAGAGGGTGGTAAGGGGAGTGTTGGGGAAGCAGGAGTGATGAGGTCCAGAGGTGAGAGGGGAGTTGACGAAGGGTGCCAAATGTTAGATAGAGCACCAAGTAATCACCCAGAGAAAACAGGGGGCAGGTGTGGCAGGGCAGCTAGAAAGTAAGATAGGGTATCAGAAACAGGATGACAAAGGTGACACAGGGCTAAGGGGGCAGAGTAGAGAGTGAAAGGAGGAGGTAGAGATGATGTGGCACAACTGGGAGCGCAAAGGTGGCATGAAAGAGCCGGCCTAGAGGTGAGACAGGGCAGCAGGGACAAGATAGCCAGAGGTGAGATGGGCTGTGGGTAGAGTTGGACAGAGGTGAGATGGGACAGTAGCGAACAGGTCCAGAAGTGCAAAGGGGCTACTGGTGGGAGTGGGATCAGAGGAGTCACAGGGCTAGAGGTTACAGCAGGGAAGCACATTCAGAGGTGAAACAGGACAACGGACAAGGGGGAAAGTGGTGAGATGGGGCTGCAGGAAGAGGGACTTGAGAAAGACATAACTACAACATGGAGTGGCACAGAGGGTAGATGGAGTAGCAGGGGGCCTGAGGAAAGATGGGACAGCAGGTGGAGCGGATCATGAGGTGGCAAACTGCAGCAAGCAGCGAGTGACCAGAGATTATATAGGACAGTGGAGAAAAGAGGTGAAACAGGGCATATGGGTGGTGAGCTAGAGGTGAGAATTAGACGAGACA
This sequence comes from Calotriton arnoldi, assembly GCA_963921515.1. Taxonomy (NCBI): domain Eukaryota; kingdom Metazoa; phylum Chordata; class Amphibia; order Caudata; family Salamandridae; genus Calotriton; species Calotriton arnoldi. Next base: position 2,395,862 of record CAWUFW010001373.1, on the reverse strand, counting down.
CTTTGCTGCAAGGGGGAGAGGATTGGGATGAGATGGAACTATGAGAGCGTGGGGGCCAGATTTAAGAAGGGACAGAGTGGATAGAGAGCAGGAGGTGTCATAGAACAGTGTGGAGGGTATGACGAAATGCAGTAGAGGTAGGAGGCTAGAGGTTAGATAGCGCTATGGGGAAATGGGGGCCAGAAGAGACCCAGGGCATTCGGGAGGAGGTGAGCCAGAGTTGAGTTTGGACAGCAAGGGCAATGGGGCCAGAGATGATATAGGACAGAAGGTGGAGGTTTGTCAAAGGTGAAATTGGACAGCAGTGGGTGAGAGGGAAAAAAGTGAGATGAGTTAGCAGGTAAAAGGGGCAAGGAGTGAGGTGGGACAATGGTGGGGTCACGGTTGGACAGGACAGCAAATTTAGTGGTAATACAGAAAGTAGAAATGAAGACAAAGTGTTCTTGCTTCAGGTGTAGGTTTAATGTTGTGTTGCTTCACAAGCCAGCCAACACGTGTTTCGTCTTTGGGTATTAACCCTAGACTTCTTCAGGGCTGGAATTAAACATAAAATGGCTTGTATCACGAGATGTTGATTAAAATCTAACATATCTTAGGTGTTACACAGGTGGGACAAAGTGAGTATAATAGTGAAAATTGTATGACATTAAAATTTATCATTATTTGAGGGAAACATCATACCGTTGGATATGACAATGATAAAGAGAAAAGTCACGAGGACATCAATTTGAATTCATTAGTCTAATACTAAAAACCTGTAAGTGAAAATAATGTCAGATCCAGGCAGTGCAGTAACCGTGATCTGTATGGTGAAGCTGCAGTGCGCTAATGAGCACCATATACAATTGCCAATATTCAATCCGAGTTATAAGGACCAAATTTGGACAAAGATATGTCCATGATAGTGCAACAAAAGAAGACCGCACAATGTGAGACCCAATTGAGTAGATATGGGTGATGTGTCTATATGAAAGATGATAAAACCGGATGCTGGTGATTGGGTGACAGAACAGTGAAATCCGCATCTAAACTAGTGAAGAGATCAGAAAATCAGCCTACCTCAAAATTATTTAATCACTCTTTGGACCTAGAATGTAAACAAGAAGAACAGGCACCCAAATCAATAAAGGCCCGACACGGTGGAAAAACAAGATAAGTTATATAACATCTATTCAATCTGGATAATACTCCAAGTATCGCTCACCTTCCAGCTGGTGATAATTCCGACCCAGCAGGTCCTAATATTCACAGTGGTGCATGGACTCTCTTTTCGCAGTCGATTAAATCTGTGTAATAATGACTATCATGAGTATGTATATATACTCTACTTACATATTTACCTCTAACATACCAATAACTTTTTATCTCTAAATATATGAACCAAATCCACAGCTTACCTCTTATACAGGAATACAATTCTGGTTCTATTGTTGTTATTGTGAAATTTTGATCATCAATTGTGTTAGTCCAAATAACGCGCTCATGCGTCTCCTTTGGATAGACAGAAAATAGCGTGGCACCATCCGCCACAAATCACTGTAATAAGGATTAACAAAATATCATGTCACCAGCAGACGTTAAACAACGTCTCCAAGCCTTGAAAGGTGGAGACCCAAAAGTTTCTGCACTCCTACAGTATCATGATCGCTTACCTCCAGCGAGTACGCTAGGTGAACTACTCGTCTCCGTTTTCAAACGAAAGTGAAAACAAGAGACCCGGAAGTGATTAAATAGTCGCACGCCGTGAGAAAAAACAACAACTAGAACGTCTGCTTCAGTCCTAAGACGCCCTGAAACGTGCGTGGTGATTGGTTGAGCTTGCAGTGTTTTGTTGCACTACCAAATCATTGAGATAAAACGATCGAATATTGTATTTCACAATCTGCTACACAAGGTTGGCGTCAAAATTGAGACAAATAACATTTATAAAGTCATAGCAAAGACATAATTCATAGTTTTTCAAGATACCACGTATTATATATTAAGCAATGCTGCTGAAATCAAGTGAGAATTTGTTAAAATTTTACCAACAGTACGGACGCATCCTTTCAGAGCATAATGGTGCCATGTTATGGTACAAAATTCAAATTTAAAAAATAAAACGGCATGAGTATAGAAAACATAGTAAATCTAAATTAAAGATTATTGCAATCTATCTCATAGACATTAAAAAAACTTTTTTGAAATAGCAAAGCAGTAAGAGTAACTAAAGTGTTCATTGAATAACACATAATTCTATTGGGGATTGTTTTAGGATATAAAAGGCAAAAGGAGAGAAAAGGCAGATCAGTAAGATACATTAGTTCATACAATAGTGAGACAATTAGTAGTAACAACTAATATACAAGGTCCTAGTCTCCTAGAAAATAGTGCATCTCTCGGTCGCTGTTGAAACCATATTCATAGGATTTCAAACGCATGATCCAAAGGGCCTCAGAACGTCTTAGCCGTAGCTCTCTGTTCCCCCTTGGGCTTGGAGCAGTGATGTCAATTCCATAGAAATGGAAGCTTTTGTGTGTACCTTGGGATGGACACTCCCACATGTGTTTTGCCATAGGATATCTGGGGTCCTGTTGTTTAAGGGCTCTCACATGTTCGCTTATTCTTTCCCTAAGGGTCCTTATTGTACTGCCCACATATTTTCCACCGCAGGTGCATTCCAATACATAAACAACAAACTTTGTTTTGCAGTTTATGTTGGATCTGATGTCATAAGTTCGGTCTGGACCAGTGAAGGTTTTCTTTTGGTCGGAAGCCCACCTACAAATTCCACATGAACCACATTTGTAAAAGCCCCGGGCGCGTAAAGTTAGCCACGACTCTTTGGTTTCTGTTTTTGGATAACTTGGACTCAGTCTACTTCTAAGCGTTTTGCCTCTTCTGTAGGTAATCTGTGGATGTTTATTGATATGTTGTGCTAACGCTGAATCATTGGTAAGCAATTTCCAATGTTTGTTTAGACTCTTTGACAATGCCCCGCTAAAGTCATTGAAGTCTGTAATCAGTCTCACTGTACTTGTATCAGTTATGTGAATTTTGTCGCGAATTGTTTCTTCCCGACCTGTACGTCTGATTCTAGTTTCAGCTTTTCTGAGGTTCTGATGTGTGTAACCCCGGTGTACAAATCTATTTTTCATGGACAAAAGGCAACTTTCAAATTCATGATCACTACTACAATTTCTTCTAGCCCTGGTGAATTCACCAAAAGGAATTGCACGGATTTGATGTTGGGGATGAGCACTATGAGCATGAAGAATCGAATTACATGCTGTATCTTTGCGATTTGGGTATAAAAGCCATCACACACTTTCTTAATAGAAGATCTGCTTCGCAATGGGAACACACTAACATGTTGTTGGCCATGATCAATTTGATCTTGGACAACAATGTTTTTCTTTTTGAAAAGAACTGGTACAAACAAAAAAGAGGCGTAGCCATGGGCTCTAAATTTTCACCCAGCTTTGCCAACCTCTTTATGGGTCGCTTAGAAGAAGACTGGATTTGGGGTCTTAAGGGTAATCAGTTTAACAACTCAATCATCTTTTGGGGTCGTTATATTGACGACTGCCTTCTAATATGGACAGGACCACAAGCAAAACTTGATGCTTTTTGCTCTTACTTGAACACGAACACATATGATATGCGCTTCACATATCACAAGAGTAACCTAAGTATCACCTTTTTAGACATTGAAATCTTCATCAGCCAGAATACCTTACAGACCCGCCTTTTTCGCAAAGATACAGCATGTAATTCGATTCTTCATGCTCATAGTGCTCATCCCCAACATCAAATCCGTGCAATTCCTTTTGGTGAATTCACCAGGGCTAGAAGAAATTGTAGTAGTGATCATGAATTTGAAAGTTGCCTTTTGTCCATGAAAAATAGATTTGTACACCGGGGTTACACACATCAGAACCTCAGAAAAGCTGAAACTAGAATCAGACGTACAGGTCGGGAAGAAACAATTCGCGACAAAATTCACATAACTGATACAAGTACAGTGAGACTGATTACAGACTTCAATGACTTTAGCGGGGCATTGTCAAAGAGTCTAAACAAACATTGGAAATTGCTTACCAATGATTCAGCGTTAGCACAACATATCAATAAACATCCACAGATTACCTACAGAAGAGGCAAAACGCTTAGAAGTAGACTGAGTCCAAGTTATCCAAAAACAGAAACCAAAGAGTCGTGGCTAACTTTACGCGCCCGGGGCTTTTACAAATGTGGTTCATGTGGAATTTGTAGGTGGGCTTCCGACCAAAAGAAAACCTTCACTGGTCCAGACCGAACTTATGACATCAGATCCAACATAAACTGCAATACAAAGTTTGTTGTTTATGTATTGGAATGCACCTGCGGTGGAAAATATGTGGGGAGTGCAATAAGGACCCTTAGGGAAAGAATAAGCGAACATGTGAGAGCCCTTAAACAACAGGACCCCAGATATCCTATGGCAATACACATGTGGGAGTGTCCATCCCAAGGTACACACAAAAGCTTCCATTTCTATGGAATTGACATCACTGCTCCAAGCCCAAGGGGGGGGAACAGAGAGCTACGGCTAAGACGTTCTGAGGCCCTTTGGATCATGCGTTTGAAATCCTATGAATATGGTTTCAACAGCGACCGAGAGATGCACTATTTTCTAGGAGACTAGGACCTTGTATATTAGTTGTTACTACTAATTGTCTCACTATTGTATGAACTAATGTATCTTACTGATCTGCCTTTTCTCTCCTTTTGCCTTTTATATCCTAAAACAATCCCCAATAGAATTATGTGTTATTCAATGAACACTTTAGTTACTCTTACTGCTTTGCTATTTCAAAAAAGTTTTTTTAATGTCTATGAGATAGATTGCAATAATCTTTAATTTAGATTTACTATGTTTTCTATACTCATGCCGTTTTATTTTTTAAATTTGAATTTTGTACCATAACATGGCACCATTATGCTCTGAAAGGATGCGTCCGTACTGTTGGTAAAATTTTAACAAATTCTCACTTGATTTCAGCAGCATTGCTTAATATATAATACGTGGTATCTTGAAAAACTATGAATTATGTCTTTGCTATGACTTTATAAATGTTATTTGTCTCAATTTTGACGCCAACCTTGTGTAGCAGATTGTGAAATACAATATTCGATCGTTTTATCTCAATGATTTGGTAGTGCAACAAAACACTGCAAGCTCAACCAATCACCACGCACGTTTCAGGGCGTCTTAGGACTGAAGCAGACGTTCTAGTTGTTGTTTTTCCTCACGGCGTGCGACTATTTAATCACTTCCGGGTCTCTTGTTTTCACTTTCGTTTGAAAACGGAGACGAGTAGTTCACCTAGCGTACTCGCTGGAGGTAAGCGATCATGATACTGTAGGAGTGCAGAAACTTTTGGGTCTCCACCTTTCAAGGCTTGGAGACGTTGTTTAACGTCTGCTGGTGACATGATATTTTGTTAATCCTTATTACAGTGATTTGTGGCGGATGGTGCCACGCTATTTTCTGTTTATCCAAAGGAGACGCATGAGCGCGTTATTTGGACTAACACAATTGATGATCAAAATTTCACAATAACAACAATAGAACCAAAATTGTATTCCTGTATAAGAGGTAAGCTGTGGATTTGGTTCATATATTTAGAGATAAAAAGTTATTGGTATGTTAGAGGTAAATATGTAAGTAGAGTATATATACATACTCATGATAGTCATTATTACACAGATTTAATCGACTGCGAAAAGAGAGTCCATGCACCACTGTGAATATTAGGACCTGCTGGGTCGGAATTATCACCAGCTGGAAGGTGAGCAATACTTGGAGTATTATCCAGATTGAATAGATGTTATATAACTTATCTTGTTTTGCCACCGTGACGGGCCTTTATTGATTTGGGTGCCTGTTCTTCTTGTTTACATTCTAGGTCCAAAGAGTGATTAAATAATTTTGAGGTAGGCTGATTTTCTGATCTCTTCACTAGTTTAGATGCGGATTTCACTGTTCTGTCACCCAATCACCAGCATCCGGTTTTATCATCTTTCATATAGACACATCACCCATATCTACTCAATTGGGTCTCACATTGTGCGGTCTTCTTTTGTTGCACTATCATGGACATATCTTTGTCCAAATTTGGTCCTTATAACTCGGATTGAATATTGGCAATTGTATATGGTGCTCATTAGCGCACTGCAGCTTCACCATACAGATCACGGTTACTGCACTGCCTGGATCTGACATTATTTTCACTTACAGGTTTTTAGTATTAGACTAATGAATTCAAATTGATGTCCTCGTGACTTTTCTCTTTATCATTGTCATATCCAACGGTATGATGTTTCCCTCAAATAATGATAAATTTTAATGTCATACAATTTTCACTATTATACTCACTTTGTCCCACCTGTGTAACACCTAAGATATGTTAGATTTTAATCAACATCTCGTGATACAAGCCATTTTATGTTTAATTCCAGCCCTGAAGAAGTCTAGGGTTAATACCCAAAGACGAAACACGTGTTGGCTGGCTTGTGAAGCAACACAACATTAAACCTACACCTGAAGCAAGAACACTTTGTCTTCATTTCTATTTTCTGTATTATAATTATTTCATGCGTGTGCACAGGGTTTGACGTTATTTACTTAGACAGACTTGTGTCTGTAACTGAGGGCTTAGGGGTTTTCCCTCACCTGTTGCACCGTACAGATATCTCTTCGTTTTACTTCTACGATATTGGGCAAGCGCCAATCCACACCCTGTGATAACCAATACCCCCCTTTCGCTTTTTAGCAAATTTAGTGGGCTGGAGGTACGACGAGACAACACATCTCAGGGAGCCAGAGGAAGAAATGGTGCTATGGGGTGAGATGGTCCAGAGGAGGCATTTGCTGTAGAAGGAATTGGGCCCAGAATAATACAGGGCTACTTTTGGCAGAGAGTCTAGAGTTGGTATGGGGTGAGGGGCCAGAGTTGAGATGGGAAAGTGTCAGAAGGGGTCCGGAAGAGAATCTGAGAAGCCAAGGGAGGGGGCCCATTGTTAGATGGGGCTATAGTGGTCAAGGGGGATCAGAGTTGAGGTGGAGCAGTAGGCGAAGGGGAGCAATGTTAAGACAGGACAGAGAGGGAGGATGCAAGAAATAAGATGGAGTATTGTGGGGCCAGAGGTCAGATCGGATGATGGAGAAGGGTGACAAGTCAAGGCACAGGGCTTCAGACGAAGGGGGTGAGAGATGAGATGGAGCTACAGAGAGCAAGAGAGAAGAGAAGGCATGGCAAGGGTATTCAGATGTGAGACAAGGCAGCGAGGCGAGGAGCCCAGAGCTTATTTGGGGCAGGAGGTGTAAGGGTACCAGGGATGAGATTGGACTGCTGAGAGAGAAAGATTGAGAGAGACCAGAGGTCATAAGGTAGGTGAATGTGGCCCATAGCAATCAGGGGTCAAAGGCAGAGGGAGGCCAGAGTTGAGACAGAGCAGTGGTGAAAGAGTGATCAGAGTTGAGACAGGCGTACAGGCATTGGGTCAGAGGGAACCTGAGGCTATGGGAGTTGGGCAGCCAGATGCAAGATTGATCTGTGTGTTATGGATGTGAGAGATATAATGGGACAGTGAGGAAGGGGTCAGATTTGATATATGAGTACAAAGGGATGGGGCACTGCTGAGACATGGTGTTGGGATGAAGGGAACCAGAGGCGCCATGGAACAGAAGAGGAAGGGGGGAAGAGAATATATTGGATATGGCCAAAGGGGAAATTAGAGTAGACAGTGTTACCGAGGAGTTGGCCAGAGGTGAGTCAAAAATAAAGGGAGGCAGCCAATGATGAGATAAGACATCAGAGGATAAAAGGCAAGAGATGACATTGGACAGCAGGATGAAGTCTGCCAGAGGTGACACAGGACAGCTAAACGCAAAAGTGAAAACAGAGAAAGGTTTAGTCATGAGACTTGGGTTCAGGGAGAGGGTTACAGTGACAAAAGAGACAATAAGAGAGGGGGGTAGCAATGATTCAGGGCAGTGGGACTCTGAGGACCAGAGAAGACCCAAAACAATAGGGGACAAGGTCAGAGGTGAGACAGGGCAACAAGGGTGGGCTTAAGGTGAGGTGGGCTACAAGTGTGATAGGAGCCGCCAGTGATGACACTGGAAGTTCAGACGTGAGATAGAATGGTAGGAGGAGGAGGCAACAGGTGACAGAGACCAGAGGGAACAGTGTGGCAAAAGGTGTCGTCGTACAGCAGGGGTCAAGGTGACAATGATTCTCAGGGGGCGGGGTCTAGATGTGAGACAGCTACTATAAGGAAAGGGGCCAGAGGAGGTAAATATCCATGGGTGAGGATCCCAGAGGTGAGACAAGGCTACAGGGAGAGGGAACCAGAGGCAAAATGTTGGAGGGGGCTGGAGGATAGATGGAACAGTAGGGGTAGGGGCTGGAGGTGAAATGAAATTTCATAGGGAGAGGGGGCCCTATGTGAGACCTGGCTATGAGTGGAAGGGGCCTCGTATTGTGATGATAATTTGAGAGAAGGAGGGGTGGAGGTGAGACAGCTGTGGGTCGTGGGGACCAGAGGTGATATATGAAAGTTTGATAAGTGGGGCCAGAGGTGACTTGGGACAATAGGAAGAGTGGCCAAATGTGAGACAGAGTTACAGGCTGCTCATGGGAGATACAGGGCTATTGTGAGAGGGACATAGACATGTGTACACAAAATAAGCTCCCGAGAATTTTGCAATTTATATAGATATGTGATGTATCCCTCCCAACGCTACTCAGTACAAGTGTTGGGCATACAAAAAATGTAAAGGATTGTCCTCACACACTACCTGGTGTCATGCTTCATCATAGGACACTCCTTTCTCTCCAAAACCTCCGTTTGATGGAGAGCAGGCCTACACCTGGAGTCAGGGAGGCACTTCTAATTAAGAATGGATCCGTGATATAAGTATGTTAAAAACCAATGTGGCATACTAAAACAGTTTATTCGCTAGACATGACACTTGGTGATTAAAATCAATTGTGGAGATAAAGGGAATTAGTACCCCATCACCTCTGTTTTCGGCATGGATGGTTTTGGAGAGCGAGGATTGTCCTATGATGAAGCATGACACCTGGTGGTGTGTGAGGACAATCCTTTACATTTGTTTGTATGCCCAACACTTGCACTGAATAGCGTTGGGAGTGATACATCACATATCTCTATAAATTGCAAAATTCTCGGGAGCTCATTATGTGTACATATGTTGTGTTGGGAGGCCAGCTCACCCTTGAGACCCCAGATCCTCTAGTTCCCTACCCGGGGTACCTCCTGGGGAGTGGGTTTATATGGGGACATAGACATGACATGGAGTTACAGGGGAGGGGGGCAAGAGATGAAAATATGGGGCGGGCCAGATGTGAGACCGGATGGATGGGGATTCAAGAGATGAGTAGGAACACAGTGGGAAGGTGGGCCTGAGGTAAGACATTCAGTGGGTGATGGGAGCCAGAGGTGAGATGGGACTACAAGTGGTGGGGTTCACAGGTGAGCTCTGACAGCACAGGGAGGTGGCTAGAAGAGAGTTGGGCAGGCGGGAGGGGTGCCATGGGGAGAGGATAGTGGGGAAAGCTGTGACGGTAGTCCATGGGATAAATGGATGCAGAAGGGGACCAGAAATGAGACAGCACAGCGTGGGATGAGGATCAGATGTGCAACAGGTCTATAGGTTTAAGATCAGACAAGACATGGGGCTATGATTAAGGGGGCCATAGGTGAAACGAGTCCAGTACAAAACGGTTAGAGGGGAAAGGGGGCACTTGGTGGCAGAGTTAGAGGGTATGGGCATGAATGAAGGTGAGGCAGCAGATTGATAGTGTCAGAGGTGAGTAGAGAAGTAGGGGACAGAGGTGACACACAACAGTGAGGGAGGGGGCCATGGGAGACACAGTGCAGCAGCAGATGGAGGAGGGTCAGACTTGAGATGGAGCTTCATACATATGATTGGCCACAGAAAGCAAAGAGAGAGGGTGGCTGGTTAGGACCATGGGTGAGATGGGATGTTAGAGTTATGTCTAGAGGATATACAGGGCTATGTGTGGTGCAGAGCCAGAGGTGAGACATAGCTCTTGGATGATGGGCGCCAGAGGTAAGAAGAAAGAGAGGAGGGAGGTGAGAGGTGAGTCAGAATAGTTGGAAAGAGAGGACCCAGAGATGAGATGGGGGCATGTGATTAACAAATCGAAGGAGACACAGGTATAAAGTCCAAAGGGAGAGGTATAAAGGAGGATTTAGGTGGATGTGAGGTGGGGAAGTGGGACAATGGTGGCCAAAAGTGGCACAGAACATGTGAAATGGAACGTCAGAGGCAAGAGGTGATAGGACAACGGAGGGAGGATGGCCAGAGGTTACATGAAACAGATGGGGCTAAAAGGGAGGGAAGCCAGAAAAAAGGGAGGTGGGGTGGATGTGAGAAGTTGGCCTGGCATATGCTGTCCACTAATTATAGTGGGCACCTTGCACCAGTCCAAACAACCCCTTATTGGAGATAGGTTAAAGACAACCTTATTGAAAGCTATCCTAGTGGTAGCTATGGAGAGCAGCCTTCAGGCTAAGTCTTGAAGGAATGTAAAGCAGCTTGTTTTACCAGTCTATAATCTCTTGAGTGACCAAATGAAAGAGCACCACACCAGGTATATATTCAAAATATATGTATTTATTGCTAAACACATCCCTCTAGTCTCTTTATGAGGCTAGAGTTCGAAGTACACAAATTATAAGTTATTTAAACACAGTAATAGCACAAATACACGTTTGGGCCCTAGGGGCGTACCAAACCATATACCAATAAAGTGGTATAAGAACCACGACTGAGCTAGACACTAGGCCTAGAGCCTCTAGAAGTGCTTGGACCACAAGGAACCACCCAAGGTAGTGACACAGGGGACCCACGGGGGACGCGTGCAGTGTAAATACACAACCGCGAGACGCCGTTAACTTCTATGGAGAAAGTCGCGATCAGGAAATTAAAGAAAAGGGACACTTCAAGGAGGACTTGGAGCAAACCCTTTGAGAACTAGGTCGTTCTAGAGTCTCTACCCACGGGAGCACCGGAGTACTCTTGTTACCTCACCCAGGGAAGCCGGGTGCATAGGTGCCTTTCGGGGTCGGGTTTCGTCGTCGATTTGAATGGCGATCTGCTGCAAAGTGCTGCTGGCGACCAAGTGGAAAGTGTCCGGGTGGATCCAAGAGTGGATCGGAGATCTGAAGAACCTGAAAGCAGAGGGGACAGAGTCTGGGTCACTAGCCAGTGACCAGGAAGGCGATGAGCGGATGCCCACCGATGTCGAGGTAGGTTGATGGTCGTCTTGACTCTTCAGCCACGAGGTCCAGGAGGCGTTGTCAGCAACCAGGAGCAGGATTCGGGCTGGTACACGATGTCTGTCGAGTGTTGAGGTGTCGGCGACCGGATTGGACCCAACAAGCCTTGGCAACTGCAAGTCTCGATGTAGATGAAGAATGACGATGATGCAGACCAGCAAGGTCTGAGGAACTCACCCAGCAAGGGTAAGTGAGGGCAAGCCTGGAGCAACCAGGGAGCCCAAGAAGAAAAGGAGTGGCCTTCGTGAAGGGCTACTAGCCAACGGGCTAGCGACCGCGAAGGAGCCTCGAGACGTTGCACGTGGAGCTGGCTCACAGGACACTCGTTGAGTGGAGGCCAGTGATCTTCGGTGCAGTTGGTGCTGGAGGCTAGGGCTACTCGGAGCCCAAAGCACGACTTCGTGGGAGACCTAGAAGAGGATGCACTAGCAAATGCGTGCGGTGTCCAGGGGTCACGGTTCCACGTTACCCACGACAGCTACGGGCCTCAGCTTTGCTGGGGACTCAGGGCAGCCTCGGGGAAGTCTGGAAATCCACCTCTGGTGATGCAAAGACTTCGGCGTCCGACGGGAGCTTAGGCAATGCAGACCGGACAATTGCTTCTTTGGTGCCTGCCAAGCAGGGGAGTCACTCCTTGACCCCAAGGGAGATTCTTCTGTCCTCTAGTCTTGAGTAGAGCGTCGAAGGTCCAGGATTCAGTGTCAGAGTTTCGTCCAGGGATAATCTAAAGTCCTAAGGACTGGGTTCCTATACTTATACTAAGTTTAGGGGTTGGACTACTCTGTGGCCCCACCTATGGGTGGGTCAGGGCAGAGGGGTGGCTACACCCCTTTCCCTTTGTCCAGTTCGCGCCAAAGCAGGGGCTGCAAGCCCCTGATCCGGTTTGAACTGGGGTATGCACAGGGACACCAAGTGTGCCCCCAGTGCAGGACTTCAAAGCACCCGAAAGTGCTCCCGCCCAGCCCCAATACACATTATCCTGTCTGGGGAGGTGGTCACACCTCCCTGGGACAGGAAACCTATTGTCCAGGCCTCCCCTGCCGGAGTTTCGTCCAGCAGCAGGAGGCCAGACTTGTGTCTGTGGCAGCAGCATCCATTTTGTGATGCCAGGGCTTTAGAAAGAAGTTACCGGCCAGGCCAGGGTTAACATGTCTCTCCCTCTAGAAGGGTGGAATGCTACCCCTGCCACCAGAATTGGCGGGGGGTAGTATTCCAAGATGTTTGACACCAAACACAACATGTTTCGGTGCAGCCATTCCAAAGTTAGCATTTAACGCGAGGTTATAATGCGCTTAAGAGTATATGGTCAGGCTGCACTACAAACAGCATCAGAGAAGGGTCTCCGACCGCTGCAGAGGGGCCCTGCTCATGCAGGGGCACCCTCTCACATAGGAACCACGCACTCTGCCTTCAGGATTGATAAGGCCTGCCATAGGAGTGACTTATAGGTTTATATGTGTGTATGTATTTAGTGATATAGGTAACCTATATCACAGTAAGGGGTGCATGCACCACCTTACCCAGGCTGCAGTAGCAGACCTGTGGTGTCAGTTTGGATGGCCTTCCAGGGGTGGCATAATACATGCTGCAGCCCCTGGTAGGCCTCTGAGGTACCTATGCCCTTGGTACATAGTATACCATATACTAGGGACTTATAAGGGCACTCCAGATTCCAATCAGTGATGTGCCTAAGGCACATGGAAACCATTTTAGAGAGGAAGCAGCTAGGCTGGGGTTCTGATTAGCAGGGCCCCAGCCAGACTAAGGTCGAAAAACAGTGAAGCATCAGCAAAAAGTGGGGGTACCCATGTGAAGCAGATCCTACTCTCCTACACAACCCCCCAAACGTAGGGACATTAAACTAACCTTGCCCAGTTAAGTCTTCATGTTCTAAGTGGAAGTACCTAGAGAGTCCATCTGCATTGGCATGGTTACTCCCAGGTCTATGTTCCACTGTGAAGTCCATCCCCTGTAGGGAAATGGACCACCTAAGCAGTTTGGGGTTTTCACCCTTCATTTGTTTTAGCCATAAGAGGGGCTTATGGTCTGTTTGAACAAGGAAGTGAGTACCAAACAAGTATGGCCTCAACTTCTTCAGAGCCCAGACCACAGCAAAGGCCTCCCTCTCAATGGCTGACCAACGTTTCTCTCTAGGGGTCAGCCTTCTGCTAATGAAAGCTACTGGCTGATCCTGACCTTCTTCATTCAATTGTGACAGTACAGCCCCTACCCCCAATTCAGATGCATCAGTTTGAACAATTAACTTCTTGGAGTAATCAGGACTCTGTAGAATGGGAGCAGTGCACATGGCCTGCTTCAGGTCATCAAATGCCTTTTGACAGCTAACTGTCCACTGAACCTTTTGGGCATTTTCTTAGAAGTTAAGTCATTCAGGGGTGTCACTATTGATCCATACCCCTTGACAAATCTCCTATAGTACCCAGTCAGGCCTAAGAAGGCTCTCACCTGAGTCTGGGTAGTTGGAGCAGTCCAGTCCATGATAGTCTGGATCTTGCTCTGCAAAGGTTGAACCTGGCCTCCACCCACAAGGTGGCCCAGGTACACAACCTGACTCTGCCCTATCTGGCACTTAGTGGCCTTGATAGTCAGGCCTGCCTTTTGCAGGGCCTGTAAAACATTCCTGAGGTGGACCAGGTGATCCTTCCAGGTGGAGCTAAAGACAGCAATATCATCTAGATATGCTGCACTATAGGCTTCCAGACCTGTGAGAACTGTGTTCACCAACCTCTGGAAAGTGGCAGGTGCATTCTTCAGACCAAAGGGCATCACCACAAATTGATAATGCCCACTAGGGGTTGAGAATGCTGTTTTGGGCTTTGCAGTATCAGCTAGTCTGATCTGCCAGTAGCCAGCTGTCAAGTCAAATGTGCTGAGATATTTGGCTGAGGCCAAAGTATCTATTAGCTCATCTGCCCTTGGTATTGGATGGGCATCAGTCCTAGTGACTGCATTGAGACCCTGTAGTCCACACAAAACCTCATCTCTCTTTTTCCACCACTGGTGTGAGGTTTTGGCACAAGGACCACTGGACTAGCCCAAGGGCTATCTGAGGGTTCAATAACTCCCAACTCCAACATTTTCTGGACTTCAGTCCTGATACAGTCCCTGACATGGTCAGGTTGCCTATAAATCTTATTTTTAATAGGCATACTGTCCCCAGTGTCCACTTCATGAGTGCACCAGGTGGTCTGACTGGGTGTCAGTGAAAACATGTGTCTAAACTGATTGAGCACCTGTCTACAATCAGTTTGTTGCTGGGTAGTGAGGCTGCCTGCCAAGGCTACACCATCTACTGACCCATCGTCAGGGTTCTGTGAGAGCAGGTCAGGGAGTGGGTCACTCTCTTCCTCCTGCCCTTCATCAGTAGCCATGAGCAAGCCCATGTCTGCCCTGTCCACATATGGTTTTAACCTGTTGACATGGAGAACCCTGTGGGGACTCCTGGGTGTTCCTAGGTCTACTAAGTAGGTAACCTCACCCTTCTGCTCAACAATAGTGTGGGGTCCACTCCATTTGTCTTGGAGAGCTGCTGGGGCCACTGGCTCCAACACCCACACCTTCTGTCCTGGCTGGTAAACAGTCAGCACAGCCTTTTGGTCATGCCAGGCCTTTTGAAGTTCCTGGCTAGCCTCAAGGTTTTTAGTTGCCTTTTTCATATACTCAGCCATCCAGGAGCGGAGACCAAGTACATAGTCCACTATGTCTTGCTTTGGGGGCTTGAGAGGTAACTCCCATCCTTCCTTCACCAAGCACAGTGGACCCCTGACAGGGTGGCCAAACAAAAGTTCAAAAGGGCTGTAACCAAACCCCTTCTGAGGCACCTCCCTATATGCAAATAAAAGGCAGGGCAAGAGTATGTCCCATCTTCGCCTAAGCTTTTCTGGGAGCCCTTTAATCATGCCCTTCAAGGTTTTGTTGAATCTCTCAACTAAACCATTGCATTGTGGGTGATAGGGTGTGGTGAACTTGTAAGTCACTCCACACTCCTTCCACATTGCTTTTAAGTATCCAGACATAAAGTTAGCACCCCTGTCTGATACTACCTCCTTAGGAAAGCCCACTCTTGAGAAAATTCCCAGGAGGGCCCTTGCCACCACAGGTGCTGTAGTGGTCCTAAGGGGAATAGCCTCTGGGTACCTGGTGGCATGATCCACTACCACCAGGATAAACCTGTGCCCAGATGCTGTTTGGGGATCCATGGGACCAACAATGTCAATCCCCACCCTTTCAAAGGGCACCCCCACCACAGGTAGTGGTATCAGGGGGCCTTTGTAGTGCCACCTGCCTTGCCACTGGCCTGGCAGGTTACACAGGAGCGACAAAACTCCTTGGTGTCTTCAGACATGTGGGGCCAGTGAAAGTGAGGGACAATTCTGTCCCAAGTCTTGTTCTGGCTCAGGTGACCTGCCAAGGGAATATCATCGGCTAGGGTCAATAGGAAGCCCCTGAACTTTAGAGGTATAACCAACCTCCTGGTAGCACCAGGCTTGGGGTCTCTACACTCTGAGTACAGGAGTCCATCATCCCAATACACTGTATGGGGACCACTAGCTTTCCCAGCAGCCTCAGCAGCAGCTTGCTGTCTGAGGGGTTCAAGAGAGGGGCAGCTCTGCTGCTCCTGGCTCAGATCTGCCCTGGAAGGTCCCCCTGTCCCCAAGAACTCAACCTGGTCAGGTTCAAGCTCCTCTGGGACAGTTCCTTCCTCAGGACTGAGATCATCCCCCTCAAGGGACTGATCTTCCTTCTGAGCCAAGGGGGAAGTCACTGCCTTTATCCTACTACTCCTCCTCTTGGAAGGCACTTGGTCCATTATTCCAGAATCCAAGGCCTGTTCAGTGCTAGACATTTTGGCTTGTGACCTGGTCACAGCAAACACATCTGCAGGGATCCCCAGCATTTCTGCATGGGTCCTGAGCTCCACTTCTGCCCAAGCTGAAGTTTCTAAGTCATTGCCAAGCAAGCATTCGACTGGTAGGTTTGCACTCACCACAACCTTCTTAAGGCCAGTTACCCCTCCCCAGGAGAAGTTAACAACTGCCAGAGTATGGTCTGTTCTGACATTGCTAGCATTGGTCACTTGGTACATCTCACCAAGTATAACTTGCCCAGGATTCACAAGGTCTTGTGTCACCATGGTGACACTTGCCCCTGTGTCCCTAAATGCCAAAGCCTCTCGTCCATTGATTAAAGGCTGTTGTCTGTACTTGCCCAGATAACTGGTACTCACAGAGGAGGTCACATCCATGCCTCCATCACAGACTAACACAGCCTGAGTGAGTTCTCTGACTAGGTCAGAGCACGGACTCTGTACCCAGGGTGAACCCTACTAAACCCTTGGCTGGAGCACTCCCACCAACAGTAACTGTACTAGGGGGAACAGGTGCCTTAGGGGCATTGGTGGGGGCTGGACTTGAGTCTTTGGACTTGGTGCAATCACTGGTCCAGTGGGTCTTTTGCTTACAGACCTTGCACCATGGTTTTCTTTGGCCTTTCCCTTTTGTAGACTGTGAATCCCCACCTGAAGAAGATTTTTGGGGGCCTTGTGAAGACTTTTGATCTTTACCCTTCTCCCCACCCTTTTCAGAGTTCTTAGAATCTTGCTTCTTAGGGTCACCACCTTGGTTCTGTACCTTCTGCCTCACCCTGGTTCTGACCCATTTGTCTGCCTTCTTTCCCAATTCTTGGGGAGAGGTCAGATCAGAGTCCACCAGGTACTGATGCAACAGCTGATTTTGACAGTTATTAAGAATCTGCTCCCTCATTATCAGATTGTACAATCCTGTGAAGTCACACACCTTACTGCCCATCAACCAGCCTTCCAGAGCCTTAGCAGAACAATCCACATAGTCTACCCAGTCTTGAGTCTGTGCTTTTTGGGTATCTCTGAACTTCAACCTGTATTGTTCAGTTGTTAGGCCAAACCCATCAATAAGAGCACTCTTCAAGATCTTGTAATTATCAGCATCCTCCTCTCTTACAGTGAGGAACTTGTCTCTTCCTTTGTCTGCAAAGGAGAGCCACAAGATTGCTGCCCACTGCTCCTGAGGGACCTTCTGTACTTTACAGGCCCTCTCTAGAGCAGTTATCCATTTGTGGATGTCATCCCCACTCTGGTAGGGAGGGACAATCTTGCTCAGGTTTCTATGGTCATATGACCATTCCCTATCTCTAGGGACATGGCTGCCACCATGGGACTCTAGTCCCAACTTTCTTCTCTCTTTGTAGAGATCTAGGGACTCCCTGTCTATAGCCAGTTGCTGTTTTCTGAGTTCAAGCTGAGCTTCCTCATATTGAACCAGCCTCTTTCTTCTCTCATGAGAGGATTCCCTCCTATGAGAGGAGACAGAGGTCCCTATTGAGGTGCCAGAGTGGTTAGACTCCTGAGAAGGAGACCTAGACCTTCTGGGCACACTCATAATCCTTCCTGGGGGACAAAGTGGGGATCATTCTGATCTTCCTCTTCATCTTCCACAGGAGGGATTGAGTTATCCAGGTCAGGGTCATTGTCACCCTCCTGGTCAGTTCCAGAGGGGGGGCTGGGGGTATTGCCACCCCTGGCCCCATCCTCATCTTCTGCCCCACCCTCTGCTCCTACCCCTTCAGTCCCTAAGGGCCTGCTGAGATCATAAGCCTCCAACATCTCTCTAAGATGTTGGGTGGTGGGACTTTGTCCTGTCTTCAGTTTCCTCAAGTTACATAATGCTCTCAATTCCAAGAATGGGAGGGTATCATACTTGGAGGGAAGAAGCCCAGGGGCTTCTGGCAAGGACTCACTGGGTCCTGGCTTTGAAGACATCACTAGTGAGGTGTGGTGTATGCACTACCTACTCTAGTGTGGCCTACTAAACTCTCTTGAGTTGTAGAAAGGGTGTGCTATCCCTTAACACACAACTCTAAGTTCAGTAGAACTTACTGTATTCTAAGCTTAAATTATATGTACCTTAGGTACCTTTAGTGGTTTTCAGTTGATCAATTCAATTGAGATTATCTGGTAAAACAATAGCAAGCTGGAATCCCACACGCTGCACACCAATGTGAGAAGTTGGCCTGGCATATGCTGTCCACTAATTATAGTGGGCACCTTGCACCAGTCCAAACAACCCCTTATTGGAGATAGGTTAAAGACAACCTTATTGAAAGCTATCCTAGTGGTAGCTATGGAGAGCAGCCTTCAGGCTAAGTCTTGAAGGAATGTAAAGCAGCTTGTTTTACCAGTCTATAATCTCTTGAGTGACCAAATGAAAGAGCACCACACCAGGTATATATTCAAAATATATGTATTTATTGCTAAACACACCCCTCTAGTCTCTTTATGAGGCTAGAGTTCGAAGTACACAAGTTATAAGTTATTTAAACACAGTAATAGCACAAATACACGTTTGGGCCCTAGGGCGTACCAAACCATATACCAATAAAGTGGTATAAGAACCACGACTGAGCTAGACACTAGGCCTAGAGCCTCTAGAAGTGCTTGGACCACAAGGAACCACCCAAGGTAGTGACACAGGGGACCCACAGGGGACGCGTGCAGTGTAAATACACAACCGCGAGACGCCGTTAACTTCTATGGAGAAAGTCGCGATCAGGAAATTAAAGAAAAGGGACACTTAAAGGAGGACTTGGAGCAAACCCTTTGAGAACTAGGTCGTTCTAGAGTCTCTACCCACGGGAGCACCGGAGTACTCTTGTTACCTCACCCAGGGAAGCCGGGTGCATAGGTGCCTTTCGGGGTCGGGTTTCGTCGTCGATTTGAATGGCGATCTGCTGCAAAGTGCTGCTGGCGACCAAGTGGAAAGTGTCCGGGTGGATCCAAGAGTGGATCGGAGATCTGAAGAACCTGAAAGCAGAGGGGACAGAGTCTGGGTCACTAGCCAGTGACCAGGAAGGCGATGAGCGGATGCCCACCGATGTCGAGTGCTTCAGGTAGGTTGATGGTCGTCTTGACTCTTCAGCCACGAGGTCCAGGAGGCGTTGTCGGCGACCAGGAGCAGGATTCGGGCTGGTACACGATGTCTGTCGAGTGCTGAGGTGTCGGCGACCGGATTGGACCCAACAAGCCTTGGCAACGGCAAGTCTCGATGTAGATGAAGAATGACGATGATGCAGACCAGCAAGGTCTGAGGAACTCACCCAGCAAGGGTAAGTGAGGGCAAGCCTGGAGCAACCAAGTAGCTCAAGAAGAAAAGGATTGGCCTTCGTGAAGGGCTACTAGCCAACGGGCTAGCGACCGCGAAGGAGCCTCGAGACGTTGCACGTGGAGCTGGCTCACAGGACACTCGTGGAGTGGAGGCCAGTGATCTTCAGTGCAGTTGGTGCTGGAGGCTAGGGCTACTCGGAGCCCAAAGCACGACTTCGTGGGAGACCCAGAAGAGGATGCACTAGCAAATGCGTGCGGTGTCCAGGGGTCACGGTTCCACGTTACCCACGACAGCTACAGGCCTCAGCTTTGCTGGGGACTCAGGGCAGCCTCGGGGAAGTCTGGAAATCCACCTCTGGTGATGCAAAGACTTCGGCGTCCGACGGGAGCTTAGGCGATGCAGACCGGACAATTGCTTCTTTGGTGCCTGCCAAGCAGGGGAGTCACTCCTTGACCCCAAGGGAGATTCTTCTGTCCTCTAGTCTTGAGTAGAGCGTCGAAGGTCCAGGATTCAGTGTCAGAGTTTCGTCCAGGGATAATCTAAAGTCCTAAGGACTGGGTTCCTATACTTATACTAAGTTTAGGGGTTGGACTACTCTGTGGCCCCACCTATGGGTGGGTCAGGGCAGAGGGGTGGCTACACCCCTTTCCCTTTGTCCAGTTCACGCCAAAGCAGGGGCTGCAAGCCCCTGATCCGGTTTGAACTGGGGTATGCACAGGGACACCAAGTGTGCCCCCAGTGCAGGACTTCAAAGCACCCGAAAGTGCTCCCGCCCAGCCCCAATACACATTATCCTGTCTGGGGAGGTGGTCACACCTCCCTGGGACAGGAAACCTATTGTCCAGGCCTCCCTGCCGGAGTTTCGTCCAGCAGCAGGAGGCCAGACTTGTGTCTGTGGCAGCAGAATCCATTTTGTGATGCCAGGGCTTTAGAAAGAAGTTACCGGCCAGGCCAGGGTTAACATGTCTCTCCCTCTAGAAGGGTGGAATGCTACCCCCGCCGCCAGAATTGGCGGGGGGTAGTATTCCAAGATGTTTGACACCAAACACGACATGTTTCGGTGCAGCCATTCCAAAGTTAGCATTTAACGCGAGGTTATAATGCGCTTAAGAGTATATGGTCAGGCTGCACTACAAACAGCATCAGAGAAGGGTCTCCGAACGCTGCAGAGGGGCCCTGCTCATGCAGGGGCACCCTCTCACATAGGAACCACGCACTCTGCCTTCAGGATTGATAAGGCCTGCCATAGGAGTGACTTATAGGTTTATATGTGTGTATGTATTTAGTGATATAGGTAACCTATATCACAGTAAGGAGTGCATGCACCACCTTACCCAGGCTGCAGTAGCAGACCTGTGGTGTCAGTTTGGATGGCCTTCCAGGGGTGGCATAATACATGCTGCAGCCCCTGGTAGGCCTCTGAGGTACCTATGCCCTTGGTACATAGTATACCATATACTAGGGACTTATAAGGGCACTCCAGATTCCAATCAGTGATGTGCCTAAGGCACATGGAAACCATTTTAGAGAGGAAGCAGCTAGGCTGGGGTTCTGATTAGCAGGGCCCCAGCCAGACTAAGGTCGAAAAACAGTGAAGCATCAGCAAAAAGTGGGGGTACCCATGTGAAGCAGATCCTACTCTCCTACAGTGGAGGCATGCCAAATGAGTCATGGGGGAGAACAGGGCAAAAGGTGAAACAAGGCAGATGGCAGAAAGGTCAAAAGTGGGGCTGAATGGATGATGCCCAGAGGAAACACTGCTCTTTCAAGTCAGGGAAGGTAGAGTTGAAATTGAACAGCAGGGAAGGGTGATCAGAAGTAGCAGGCCCCTTCATGGATGGGGCTAAAGGTGAGAAAAGACATCGGGTGAATTGGGGCACTCTATAGACCTCTCTGCACAATAAAGTGTGCGAAAAAGGCTACTTTAATGAGGCTGGTGTGTATATAACATCATCAAAACCCTTGGCACAACACTATGCAGACTAACATTATGGCCTCCTTAAACATTATTCAAAACCTAACCAATTAAAACTGCCCACCCCCATTTAACCACCCTTCACATGTACCAAAATGCAAATGCACCACCATTTCCACTCATACTCTCCATAACTGAACTTATTAACAGACCCAGGGGCATATTCACAAGGACTTATCGCCGAGTTATCGGCACTTTAGCGCAGCAAAAGTGGAGATAGATTTATCGCCCCATTCACAAGCGGGTGCAAACTGCAGACATCGCCAGTATTCCCGCGATAACTGCCGCAAAATTTAACTCCAAAGGTGACACCACTAACTAACCCTAATGAGATGCAGAGTAGGCGTTCCCGTGCTAAAAATCACGAAAACACCACCACACCACTTTCACAACGAACTGCCAGATCTGCGATGTGAACCAAAAACAGGCGATAAGCCGCGGTAGCAGCAGGGATTTAACACCTGCCTCCTGCTGGTGTAAAGCAGGACAACTACCTGCAGTATGAAAGGGAGCCCAGCCCAGAGCCACTTCTGAAGACCCACAGATGCCATGGAGCCAATGAATATGCAGCTCGGAGACCCAAGAGGGCCACAACACCCACCGCCCCCACTCCCAGGCCCCCTCCTCCTCCGGACCACCCCCCCCAGACAAACACATACCGTGCACGACACAAGAGCCACAAAAAGTGCATGATGTCGCACAATGACAACATGAAACACACATGTGTGGTCAGAAGAACGAGAAACAGTCACTCATCATTGAAGGAACAACCAAAACCTTTATTGTAATACATCACAAAACACAAATGCGGAAGACTCCTGTCGGGTCCGTCCGGGACAATCTTGATGTCACAGCCTGGAAAATAAAGCACAAAATCAGAACGTGTGTCATGCGCACATCAAAGGAGCGAGACACAGAGAAAGAGAGAAGGAAAGAAAGGCAGAGAGAGAAAGAAAGAAAGGGAGAAGGAGAGAAAGGAAGAGAGGGAGAGAGAGAGAGAAGGAAAGGAAGGCAGAGAGAGAGAAGGAAAGGAAGGGAGAGAAAGAGAGAGAGAAGGAAAGGAAGGCAGAGAGAGAGAGAGAGAGAGAGAGAGAGAAGGAAAGGAAGGGAGAGAGAGAGAGAAAGAGAAGGAAAGGAAGGGAAGGGAGAGAGAGAGAGAGAGAGAGAAGGAAAGGAAGGGAGAGGGAGAGAGAGAGAGAGAGAAGGAAAGGAAGGGAGAGAGAGAGAGAGAAGGAAAGGAAGAGAGAGAGAGAGAGAGAGAAGGAAAGGAAGAGAGAGAGGGAGTGACACTGCCGCCCCCGCGCACCCAGGCACCACTACTCACCTGCTGCCACTGGTGTGTCTCCAACCACGTGCTGGTATACACTGCAAGCCACCAGGTCTGCAATCTGTAATCGAGGCCAGAGTCAATCATGGCAGAGTCCATCTCACTGCACACGGCAACAACGCCTGCCCGCCCCTGCGCACACATGCAGCCGCACCCTAGCCCCTCTCGCCGGCCAGCGCTGGCTGTCCGCCCTTGCGCACCCAGGCCCCACTGCTCACCTGCCGCCAACGGTGTGTCCACCAGTGGGCACACCACGTGCCCATGCAAGCTCCAGGCCCCGGTCCCGCGACCATGGCATGCTCCACATCATGCGGACCCGCACCGCAGCCCAGCAGGTCCCACACATGACGCTGAGTTCTGAGGCATCAATGGCAGAGACCACATCAGTGCACACGTCATCATCGCAGGCTGCACACCCGCTCAGCAATTTCGGTGCGCCTAACCCTGTGCAACCCCAGTCAGCGCCACATAGTGGTAGGCCCGTGACAGCCGCAGGGCTTCGGGTGCCACTAACCCTGTGCAACCCCAGTCAGCGCCATGTGGTGGTAGGCCCGTGACGGCCGCATGGCTTCAGGTGCCACTAACCCTGTGCGCAACAACTCATGGGTCCTTTATGATTGAGAATCGTGGAACGTCCGTCACCAGTCACCTCAGGCAGTAGGGAATGTGACGTTGTCGGCCCCTTATATTGGCTGGGTCACATGGCCTGTGATGCCTGTGCCGGATGGGTGTGGTGTGTGTGCAAACCTGCCCTCAGGGAGTGTCCGTTACATGCTGACAACTAGACCAGTGACCTGCAGACCACTAGCGTGTAAACCTGCGACATGTAGCTATGTGGCCCCCCCCCTTGGAGCGTAAGCGGAGTGGTCTGGCCTGGCATACGCCGGACCAGCGCAGGGCTTTCAACAATGACTCGGGGGCTCTGGGCGTGGTTCAGTCCATGTCCGGACAAGGAAGTGACTAATGCGTGAGTCCCTGTTGTAGTGTCTACGGCACCCGGAACGCAATCGGCAATGTAGCACACTGTGACTGGAATCCCACTAGATGAGCATCATTGACGTTAGGGGGAATCACTGACCCTACATTCATCCACACATTCATACTTGAATGATGAAAGACATGACACAGCAGTGCGTTTCTGAATGTTTAATGCACATCCAGTGGAGTTTTGCAGCTGGAGCAGTACAGGGCCATGCCAACCCCACTTCACAATATGGGCCCGTGGAGGGCCAGCCAGAGTCCATCGGGGAAAGACAAGTACAGCGGAAGAGGAAGAGCACAGTCCGCAGTCTGGTCGCCGTGTCATTGGTCACCAAACAGGATATGGCAGTCCATGTCGCGGTCCAAGGTGAGTGCAGCAGAGTGTATCGGGGGTCAGTGGAAGGTCATGGGGCCATGGGTGTAGGAAGGTGGAATCTGACTATATGGTTGCCCCCACTTTTTTTCTGGTGTTTTGCTGGTTTATGACTTAGTTGGACTGGGATCCTGCTATTCAGGGCCCCAGTCTATCTGCTTTCTCTGTAAAAGGTTTCCATGTGCCTTAGGCACATCTCTGATTGGAATCTGGAGTGCCCTTATAAGTCCCTAGTATATGGTATACTATGTACCCAGGGCATAGGTACCTCAGAGGCCTACCAGGGGCTGCAGCATGTATTGTGCCACCCTGGAAGGCCATCCAAACTGACACCACAGGTCTGCTACTGCAGCCTGGGTAAGGTGGTGCATGCACCCCTTACTGTGATATAGGCTACCTATATCACTGTATACATACACACATATAAACCTATAAGTCACTCCAATTGGCAGGCCTTATCAATCCTGAGGGCAGAGTGCGTGGTTCCTATGTGAGAGGGTGCCCCTGCATGAGCAGGGCCCCTCTGCAGCGTTCGGAGACCCTTCTCTGATGCTGTTTGTAGTGCAGCCTGACCATATACTCTTAAGCGCATTATAACCTCGCGTTAAATGCTAACTTTGGAATGGCTGCACCGAAACATGTCGTGTTTGGTGTCAAACATCTTGGAATACTACCCCCCGCCAATTCTGGTGGCGGGGGTAGCATTCCACCCTTCTAGAGGGAGAGACATGTTAACCCTGGCCTGGCCGGTAACTTCTTTCTAAAGCCCTGGCATCACAAAATGGATGCTGCTGCCACAGACACAAGTCTGACCTCCTGCTGCTGGACGAAACTCCGGCAGGGGAGGCCTGGACAATAGGTTTCCTGTCCCAGGGAGGTGTGACCACCTCCCCAGACAGGATAGTGTGTATTGGGGCTGGGCGGGAGCACTTTCGGGTGCTTTGAAGTCCTGCACTGGGGGCACACTTGGTGTCCCTAGTGCATACCCCAGTTCAAACCAGATCAGGGCTTGCAGCCCCTGCTTTGGCGCGAACTGGACAAAGGGAAAGGGGTGTAGCCACCCCTCTGCCCTGACCCACCCATAGGTGGGGCCACAGAGTAAGTCCAACCCCTAAACTTAGTATAAGTATAGGAACCCAGTCCTTAGGATTTTAGATTATCCCTGGACGAAACTCTGACACAGAATCCTGGACCTTCGACGCTCTACTCAAGACTAGAGGACAGAAGAATCTCCCTTGGGGTCAAGGAGTGACTCCCTGCTTGGCAGGCACCAAAGAAGCAATTGTCCGGTCTGCATCGCCTAAGCTCCCGTCGGACGCCGAAGTCTTTGCATCACCAGAGGTGGATTTCCAGACTTCCCCGAGGCTGCCCTGAGTCCCCAGCAAAGCTGAGGCCCGTAGCTGTCGTGGGTAACGTGGAACCGTGACCCCTGGACACCGCACGCATTTGCAAGTGCATCCTCTTCTGGGTCTCCCACGAAGTCGTGCTTTGGGCTCCGAGTAGCCCTAGCCTCCAGCACCAACTGCACCGAAGATCACTGGCCTCCACTCCACGAGTGTCCTGTGAGCCAGCTCCACCTGCACCGTCTCGAGGCTCCTATGCGGTCGCTAGCCCGTTGGCTAGTAGCCCTTCACGAAGGCCAATCCTTTTCTTCTTGGGCTCCCTGGTTGCTCCAGGCTTGCCCTCACTTACCCTTGCTGGGTGAGTTCCTCAGACCTTGCTGGTCTGCATCATCGTCATTGTTCATCTACATCGAGACTTGCCGTTGCCAAGGCTTGTTGGGTCCAATCCGGTCGCCGACACGTCAGCACTCGACAGACATCGTGTACCAGCCCGAATCCTGCTCCTGGTCGCCGACAACGCCTCCTGGACCTCGTGGCTGAAGAGTCAAGACGACCGTCAACCTACCTGAAGCACTCGACATCGGTGGGCATCTGCTCATCGCCTTCCTGGTCACTGGCTAGTGACCCACACTCTGTCCCCTCTGCTTTCAGGTTCTTCAGATCTCCGATCCACTCTTGGATCCACCCAGACACTTTCCACTTGGTCGCCAGCAGCACTTTGCAGCAGATCGCCATTCAAATCGACGACGAAACCCGACCCCGAAAGGCACCTATGCACCCGGCTTCCCTGGGTGAGGTAACAAGAGTACTCCGGTGCTCCCGTGGGTAGAGACTCTAGAACGACCTAGTTCTCAAAGGGTTTGCTCCAAGTCCTCCTTTAAGTGTCCCTTTTCTTTAATTTCCAAACCGCGACTTTCTCCATAGAAGTTAACGGCGTCTCGCGGCTGTGTATTTACACTGCACGGGTCCCCCGTGGGTCCCCTGTGTCTCTACCTTGGGTGGTTCCTTGTGGTCCAAGCACTTATAGAGGCTCTAGGCCTAGTGTCTAGTTCAGTCGTGGTTCTTATACCACTTTATTGGTATATGGTTTGGTACGCCCTAGGGCCCAAACGTGTATTTGTGCTATTACTGTGTTTAAATAACTTATAACTTGTGTACTTGAACTCTAGCCTCATAAAGAGACTAGAGGGGTGTGTTTAGCAATAAATACATATATTTTGAATATATACCTGGTGTGGTGCTCTTTCATTTGATCACTCAAGAGATTATAGACTGGTAAAACAAGCTGCTTTACATTCCTTCAAGACTTAGCCTGAAGGCTGCTCTCCATAGCTACCACTAGGATAGCTTTCAATAAGGTTGTCTTTAACCTATCTCCAATAAGGGGTTGTTTGGACTGGTGCAAGGTGCCCACTATAATTAGTGAACAGCATATGCCAGGCCAACTTCTCACATTGGTGTGCAGCGTGTGGGATTCCAGCTTGCTATTGTTTTACCAGATAATCTCAATTGAATTGATCAACTGAAAACCACTAAAGGTACCTAAGGTACATATAAATTAAGCTTAGTATACAGTAAGTTCTACTGAACTTAGAGTTGTGTGTTAAGGGATAGCACACCCTTTCTACAACTCAAGAGAGTTTAGTAGGCCACACTAGAGTAGGTAGTGCATACACCACACCTCACTAGTGATGTCTTCAAAGCCAGGACCCAGTCAGTCCTTGCCAGAAGCCCCTGGGCTTCTTCCCTCCAAGTATGATACACTCCCATTCTTGGAATTGAGAGCAATATGCAATGTGAGGAAACTGAAGACAGGCCAAAGTCCCACCACCCAACATCTGAGAGAGATGTTAATGGCTGATGATCTCAACAGGCCCTTAGGGACTGAAGGGGTAGGTGCAGAGGGTGGGGCAGAAGATGAGGATGGGGCCAGGGGTAGCAACACCCCCAGCCCCCTCTGGAACTGACCAGGAGGGTGACAATGACCCTGACCTGGAAAACCCAATTCCTCCTGTGGATGAGGAGGAGGCTCAGAATGACCTCCACTTTGTCCCCCAGGAAGGATTGTGAGTGTGCCCAGAAGGTCTAGATCTCCTTCTCAGGAGTCTAACCACTCTGGCTCCTCAATAGGGACCTCTGTCTCCTCTCATAGGAGGGAATCCTCTCATGAGAGGAGAAAGAGGCTGATTCAGTATGAGGAAGCTCAGCTTGAACTCAGAAAACAGCAATTGGCTATAGACAGGGAGTCCCTAGATCTCTACAAAGAGAGAAAAAAGTTGGGACTAGAGTCCCATGGTGGCAGCAATATCCCTAAAGATAGGGAACGGTCTTATGACCATAGAAACCTAAACAAGATTGTCCCTCCCTACCAGAGTGGGGATGACATCCACAAATGGATAACTGCACTGGAGAGGGCCTGTAAAGTTCAGAGGGTCCCCCAGAAGCAGTGGGCAGCAATCTTGTGGCTCTCCTTTGCAGACAAAGGTAGAGACAAGCGCCTCACTGTAAGAGAAGAGGATGCTGACAATTACACAGTCTTGAAGAGTGCTCTGATAGATGGGTTTGGCCTAACCACTGAACAGTATAGGTTGAAGTTCAGAGACACCCAAAAGGCTCAGACTCAAGACTGGGTTGATTTTGTAGATTGTGCTACTAAGGCTCTGGAAGGTTGGATACATGGCAACAAAGTGCAGGACTTTTTAGGATTGTACAATTTGATTATGAGGGAGCAGATCCTTAATAATTGTCAAAACCAGCTTTTGCACCAGTATCTGGTGGACTCTGATCTGACCTCTCCCCAAGAATTGGGAAAGAAGGCAGACAAATGGGTCAGAACCAGAGTAAAAACTAAAAATCAGGGTGGTGACCAGAAGAAAGATTCTACTAAGTCCCAAGAGAAAGGTGGGGATAAATCTAAGGATAAGTCCCCTACAGGGCCCCAAAATTCCTCTTCAGGGGGTGGGTCCCAAACTCCTTCTTCTCCTGAAAAGAAACCATATTGCCATGTCTGTAAAAAGCCTGGGCACTGGAAAACTGATCCCAGTTGCCCCAGGATTGGCAATAAAGAAAATGTTCCTCCCACAACTACTACCACCCCTCCTGGTACTACCAGTAGTAATCCTCCAGTTGGGAGTAGTGCACCCAAAAAGTTAGGTGCTTTTGCAAGAGGAACAGAGGTGGGCCCTAGTTTAGACAGGGACCCCTCAACAGACTCCTCTGACTCTGATGGTGGTATAGGATTTGCCACCTTTACCATGGGTCCCACAGCATTGGGCAGGTACAGATTGGAGCCAATAATTAATGGTCAGAAAACTGTGGCATTTAGGGACACAGGGGCTAGTGTCACCATGGTGGCAGGGAAACTAGTCCCCCTCACCAGCTTTTACCTGAGTTTAAATACCAGGTGACCAACATTGATGGTGTCAGAACAGATCACCCCATGGCCATAGTCAATCTCAGCTGGGAGGGGGTCACAGGCCCAAAAGAGTGGCAGTGTCCCCAACCCTACCTGTAGATTGCCTGATGGGCAATGATCTGGAAATTTCAGCCTGGGCTGAAGTTGAACACCAAACCCATCTCAGGATGCTGGGCGTCCCTGTAAAGGTTAGTGGGGCTGAGATGGCCACAGCCCCAGCCCAAGATTTTGGAGAGATGGAGCCTGGAAGAATGGCCCACTCTCCCCCAAAAGAGAGCACAAGGGTTGAAGAAAAGTCTTCTTCCCTCCAGACAGTAGGAAAGGGGCAGCCTCCTCAGGGAACTGACCCCACCCCTAGTGAAGGAACTGCCCCAGAGGTAGTCAGGCCTGGCCTGGCCACACCCCTGATGGCAGAGGACCCTTCCAAGGTGGTACCCAGTCTGGAGCAGGTAACCTGCCCCTCTCTACCCTGCCTCAGCCAGCCCAGGGCTGCAGAGGTCAGGAGGTCAGTGGACCCCCAGGGCCCCCTGTCCAGAGGAACCCCCATCAGCAGATTAGGGGCACCCAGTCTAGTAGCCCTAGCCAGGTGAAAATTCCTCTACACACCGAGGGATCCCCCATACCTTTATGTAGGGACCTCCCCCAGAAGGACTCTGGTAGGCAAGGGCAAACCTGGGACCAGAAGGTTCCAAACCTGCCATGTCCCTCCAGTAGTCCATCCAAAGGGACCCAACCCCCAGTTGTAGGCAGCCAAAGGTTGACCCTTAGAGCAAAGTGCAACTCAGTCATGGAAAGACAGGCATATATGGTGACCAGTGATCTGAGGAAGCTGAGGCCAACATTCCTAGGGTCTCACTTCCCTACTCAGACACCTGACCAGCCTTGTCCTTTACCTAAGCACACCACAGGTAGTGATTCCCCATGGTGGAGACCCTCTCATACCCTTAGGGTGAGGGATTGCTTAGTGGACCATAAGACAGGGGGCAACCATGCTAGTGCAGGTGCTTCCTTATATGGCCACTTAGTCAATAAAGGCTCAACTGGCCAAGGTTAGCCTTATCTCCTTTCGTTGGGGGGGGTTATGTAGGAAGGTGGAATCTGACTATATGGTTGCCCCCACTTTTTTTCTGGTGTTTTGCTGTTTTATGACTTAGTTGGACTGGGATCCTGCTATTCAGGGCCCCAGTCTATCTGCTTTCTCTGTAAAAGGTTTCCATGTGCCTTAGGCACATCTCTGATTGGAATCTGGAGTGCCCTTATAAGTCCCTAGTATATGGTATACTATGTACCCAGGGCATAGGTACCTCAGAGGCCTACCAGGGGCTGCAGCATGTATTGTGCCACCCCTGGAAGGCCATCCAAACTGACACCACAGGTCTGCTACTGCAGCCTGGGTAAGGTGGTGCATGCACCCCTTACTGTGATATAGGCTACCTATATCACTGTATACATACACACATATAAACCTATAAGTCACTCCTATGGCAGGCCTTATCAATCCTGAAGGCAGAGTGCGTGGTTCCTATGTGAGAGGGTGCCCCTGCATGAGCAGGGCCCCTCTGCAGCGTTCGGAGACCCTTCTCTGATGCTGTTTGTAGTGCAGCCTGACCATATACTCTTAAGCGCATTATAACCTCGCGTTAAATGCTAACTTTGGAATAGCTGCACCGAAACATGTTGTGTTTGGTGTCAAATATCTTGGAATACTACCCCCCGCCAATTCTGGCGGCGGGGGTAGCATTCCACCCTTCTAGAGGGAGAGACATGTTAACCCTGGCCTGGCCGGTAACTTCTTTCTAAAGCCCTGGCATCACAAAATGGATGCTGCTGCCACAGACACAAGTCTGACCTCCTGCTGCTGGACGAAACTCCGGCAGGGGAGGCCTGGACAATAGGTTTCCTGTCCCAGGGAGGTGTGACCACCTCCCCAGACAGGATAGTGTGTATTGGGGCTGGGCGGGAGCACTTTCGGGTGCTTTGAAGACCTGCACTGGGGGCACACTTGGTGTCCCTGTGCATACCCCAGTTCAAACCGGATCAGGGGCTTGCAGCCCCTGCTTTGGCGCGAACTGGACAAAGGGAAAGGGGTGTAGCCACCCCTCTGCCCTGACCCACCCATAGGTGGGGCCACAGAGTAAGTCCAACCCCAAAACTTAGTATAAGTATAGGAACCCAGTCCTTAGGATTTTAGATTATCCCTGGACGAAACTCTGACACAGAATCCTGGACCTTCGACGCTCTACTCAAGACTAGAGGACAGAAGAATCTCCCTTGGGGTCAAGGAGTGACTCCCCTGCTTGGCAGGCACCAAAGAAGCAATTGTCCGGTCTGCATCGCCTAAGCTCCCGTCGGACGCCGAAGTCTTTGCATCACCAGAGGTGGATTTCCAGACTTCCCCGAGGCTGCCCTGAGTCCCCAGCAAAGCTGAGGCCCGTAGCTGTCGTGGGTAACGTGGAACCGTGACCCCTGGACACCGCACGCATTTGCAAGTGCATCCTCTTCTGGGTCTGCCACGAAGTCGTGCTTTGGGCTCCGAGTAGCCCTAGCCTCCAGCACCAACTGCACCGAAGATCACTGGCCTCCACTCCACGAGTGTCCTGTGAGCCAGCTCTACGTGCACCGTCTCGAGGCTCCTTTGCGGTCGCTAGCCCGTTGGCTAGTAGCCCTTCACGAAGGCCAATCCTTTTCTTCTTGGGCTCCCTGGTTGCTCCAGGCTTGCCCTCACTTACCCTTGCTGGGTGAGTTCCTCAGACCTTGCTGGTCTGCATCATCGTCATTCTTCATCTACATCAAGACTTGCCGTTGCCAAGGCTTGTTGGGTCCAATCCGGTCGCCGACACCTCAGCACTCGACAGACATCGTGTACCAGCCCGAATCCTGCTCCTGGTCGCCGACAACGCCTCCTGGACCTCGTGGCTGAAGAGTCAAGACGACCGTCAACCTACCTGAAGCACTCGACATCGGTGGGCATCTGCTCATCGCCTTCCTGGTCACTGGCTAGTGACCCAGACTCTGTCCCCTCTGCTTTCAGGTTCTTCAGATCTCCGATCCACTCTTGGATCCACCCGGACACTTTCCACTTGGTCGCCAGCAGCACTTTGCAGCAGATCGCCATTCAAATCGACGACGAAACCCGACCCGGAAAGGCACCTATGCACCCGGCTTCCCTGGGTGAGGTAACAAGAGTACTCCGGTGCTCCCGTGGGTAGAGACTCTAGAACGACCTAGTTCTCAAAGGGTTTGCTCCAAGTCCTCTTTTAAGTGTCCCTTTTCTTTAATTTCCAAACCGCGACTTTCTCCATAGAAGTTAACGGCGTCTCGCGGCTGTGTATTTACACTGCACGCGTCCCCGTGGGTCCCCTGTGTCACTACCTTGGGTGGTTCCTTGTGGTCCAAGCACTTCTAGAGGCTCTAGGCCTAGTATCTAGTTCAGTCGTGGTTCTTATACCACTTTATTGGTATATGGTTTGGTACGCCCCTAGGGCCCAAACGTGTATTTGTGCTATTACTGTGTTTAAATAACTTATAACTTGTGTACTTCGAACTCTAGCCTCATAGAGACTAGAGGGGTGTGTTTAGCAATAAATACATATATTTTGAATATATACCTGGTGTGGTGCTCTTTCATTTGATCACTCAAGAGATTATAGACTGGTAAAACAAGCTGCTTTACATTCCTTCAAGACTTAGCCTGAAGGCTGCTCTCCATAGCTACCACTAGGATAGCTTTCAATAAGGTTGTCTTTAACCTATCTCCAATAAGGGGTTGTTTGGACTGGTGCAAGGTGCCCACTATAATTAGTGGACAGCATATGCTAGGCCAACTTCTCACAATGGGCGGCACCAAGAAGCAACAGGCCAGGTGGCGGAAATGAATGCTAGTGCCTCCTTCTGAAATCAAACCCATCCATGTCCTTGGATGTGTGCTCTGCCTCACCTGTGGGTGGTGCAGTTCCGACTGCAGCACTGTGTGCCACTGACACATCAGGGGCCGGAGGTGGATTGTCGGCCGCACTGTGTGGCAGTGACACATCAGGTGCCGGAGTGGAAATGTCTGCCGCACTGTGAGGCACTGACACACCAGGGGGCGGAGATGTGGATTGTGCAGGAGCAGCAGCATTCATCTGCGCCACGCCTTGTGGCAGCAATGCCATGATGAGGATCTGCAGGGCATGGTAGATCCCAGCTACATTTTGCTGATGTGCAGCGGTGGCTGCCATCCTTTCCGCCTCCATCCGCACCATGTCCTCCATGAGCCTCCGCATGTGTGCCAGCTCACGGCTGAGATCGCTGGAGCCACTCTGAGCGGACAGGTGTTCTTGTCTCCGAGTCATGACTCCAGCGATGTCAGCCAGGGCTCGTTGGAGACCATGGAGCGGCCTGGGGGTGTCCGTTAGGGACTGGAGGTGGTCCCTGATGGGACCTAGACACCCATGGATGGCGTCAAGTTTGGTAGTTTGGTAGCCATGAGGTCGAACCCCACCTGCACCTGCTCAGACATCTCCCTCTGGCCCTCCAACACACGGCGTTGGAAGGCCATGTGTTGTTCGTGGGGATCCTGGGAGACAGCCGGGGTTGTGGGTGCCCCATACTGGGTCGTTTGTGGAGTGGGTGGGGTCTCCTCGATGCAGCTGGGCTGCCCTGATCCTGGAGTTGAGTTGCGGATGATGTCAATGATGTCTTGGAGGGCTTCGGTGTCGATGCTGGGGGTGTCCTCCTCATCGTCAGTGAAGAGTGGCTGGGACTGCTCTGCAGGAGGTGTTGACGGTGCCTCTGTGTGAAGGGGAGATGCTGTATTACAATGTGTCCACATGTATGTAGCCGCATGGTACATGTTCACATTCAGACAGCATGGCAATGTACATTGGGACAGTTTGTAGATCAGGGCCATGATCCAGAGTCATTGTGGGTGTGCACTGTGCTCTGCTTGATTGTGCATGTGTGCCATTGTGGCCATCTCCCCCCGTCCCCCCAGTACCTGGTGGTTACTCACCCTGTTGCTGTTGTGTTGTGTCATGTCGAGCAGTGTCCGCTCCCCCAACTCTTGCCACGGTCTCCACACTGATGACTGTCGACACCAGCTCCTCCATGTCATCCAGCTCCAGCTGTGGCGGTGGACTCCCACCTCCAGTCTGCATTGCTGCCTTCTGGTTGCTTGCGAGTTTCTCCTTGGTTTTGCGCTTGATGTCAATCCATCGCCTCTTGACCTCGTCCATTGACCTCCTGTGCTCTCCGACGGCATTCACCTTGTCCACGATGGACCACCATATTCCATTTGTGGTGCCCAATGACACGTTGGAGGTGACGAACAGTTGTTGATGGTGTTCCATCACCTCCGTGACCAGGATCCTATTCTCCTGCGGACCGAATCGCCTCTTCCTCTTCTTCTTGTCCTTGCCCTTCCCTGTCCCTGAGGTCCCAGGCTGGTCGTCCGGGGTGCTTGTGGGGTTCCGCTCGTCCTCTGCGCCTGCTCCGGCTGCCTCCATGGTGCTTCGGTGTTGGTTATTTTGTGTTTGTGGGTTTTTTCTACTTTTGTAGTGATTTTCCCGCCTGCCGTGTGTATATTGCAGGCCTGGCGCTGCTTATCGCTGATTTCCTCATCGCGGTTTGGCCCATCACATGTTTTATTCGCGTTGGGTTTGTGTTTTTATCGCCGTCGCGGTGGTTGTATCGCGGACATTGGCCGCGTATTCGGAAAACTATTGCATGGTACCGCTGTGTTGTGAATTCCACGTTAACACGGGGTTATTTTCCCGCGATATACTGCGATGTGTAAAGTTGCGTTAACCTTTTTTGGAGATGTTTAGCGCACGTTCTTGTGAATATACCCCCAGACCTTCTGTTTCTTCACCAATTAACTCTCCCAACCTCCCCCCATGCATGTCCTCACAGAGCTGATCTACCTGCCCAATAGAGTAACCAACCCATGTTAAGTCCTACAACAGGCAGTCCTACAAGTGAACCTGCCACCCAGAAAAGCCCTCATTAAAGCCCCCCCCCCATCTTTAAGGAGTCCTTTCTTCAACACTTCATCAAGTAATCTGGCCAGTACATTCCACAATTGAATCAGGTACAATTACATCCCCATAACTGATAATTGCACCCAGTTATCACAAAAAACTGATACTGTTCAAATCTAGTATCCTGGTGCATAATCCTGTTTTTGTCAACAGAAATTCCTTACTTACTTCTCTCTCCACCTTCCTTCTGGCTTTATCATTGATGGCTGGCTTCCTTGCACCTTACTATTCCCTCGGAGGAAGCAGCTCAGTTCACAGCATGGTGGTACCCAGCCATAGCCTCTTAAGCTCCCTGGGGACTCTTTTTATATTTTTTAGCAAAGCCAAACCCTTCAGCTACACTAAATTGGTGCTCGTGTAAAGCGCTCTGATACCCTCACTGCGGCTTCTGTAGCTGCACCTGTCCAGAATGAACATGCACCAAAATTCGCAATCAGTGAGTTCAATGACTGCAAAACCTTTTGCTGCACCACTTAGAAAGCTTTGAACCATCCTCATGTCTGAAAATAAATTCCCTGCCCCCTAACCCATAGTAAACGTACCCCTTTCACCAATACATTGGCACAAACTCACCACCTGGTAATTCCTCAATAACACCAATGTACCTTTACTCCTTTGATCAGTTTTTGGAATTTGCACACAAACGTCCACCCCCTCCCTGTTTAAACTGCCACATTTCAATGCAATATTTCCTCTCTCCCAGATCTCAAAAGCTTTGACACCATATAATGCCCCAAAAAGCAACCACACCATCTCCAATGAAAACAACATTTCTTCCTTACCATTTCTACATATGCCGCTTAGAGTGGGCAAAACCCAATGCAGCAATACCAGTGTTATTGGCCTCCTAACCCTCTGGCCTCCACCTTTCTCCTTCACTCATCCCGCTACAATCCTCCTACCCATTTCCTTCACAGATGTCTCATAGCCCCACAGTAGCTTACCATAAAACGCAATCCCTGTCAGCTTTCACGCTATAGTCACCAAAGGCAAACCTTTTCAATCATTGACATAATGAAATTAACCATGTCATCTCTGACTTGCACTCCCACATCATTCTATAAAGTCCTTCCCCATGCGCCTGATGCCAAATGTTCCACCCAAGTCTGAGAATAGTTTTTTTTTAATGACAGCCCCAAAGAACCTTCAATGAACTCATTCTCCTCCTTCTATTTTCCATAGCTCCTCTGGCATCGGGTCTTGTCACTGTCAGCTCCTGGCACAGGCCTACAGAATCTGTCCCACTGCAAATGAGATAATGCAACAGCAATGTCATTATTGTTCCTGGGACATGCCTTGCTCTGAAAAAGATATTATACTGCAGACACAACCCAGCACAAACACTCGGAGCAACTGCAAAGTCCTCACATTCCAAACAGACTGCCTGTTGACAACATGCACTACTAACATGTTGTCCATATTAAACAACGCTATCTTGCTCCAAAGCACCAGTGCCACAACAAGAGAGACAAACTCCCAATATTCAATGCTGCAACCTTCTTTTCTCTAGGGCTGTAGCCACAGCTTGACACACTCTCTATCTTACCAAAATAGGCTAAATGTTACTCTTCCCTCCTGCATCCGAAAATAATCTGAATGATATGCTTGTAAACTTTGCTTTCCACACCTTCTGGTCTGCCCTCTCTCCTGTTGACCTTTTGATCCAGTAAACCCTGTCTCCTGCAAAATGTCCTTCCTGCTTGACGAACTCTTCATGCAAAATTCAAGTGACACAGCAAGACCGGAGTGTCATTCACCTGAACATTGTTCTTTGATACCATTATGTCCAACAACTGTAACAAAACTCTCCTTTTATCTTCTGTTAATTTCCCCTCCATCTTCACAGAATCAATCTCAATGCGAAGAAATGTCAAAATTGTACTTGGCCCAGATATTATTTCTGGTGCCAATGGAACCACCACATCCAACATTAGTTCTTGAAAACCCCACAGTATCTCCTGACAGTAAGAGGGACACACAACACCAAAAAAAAAGAAATCATCTAACTAGTGCGTCACTGATGAATAAATGTAAACAACCACTTCAGAAAAGAGCTTTGGTTCTCAAACATAGCACAAGATATGGAACAACACATTGATAAGGCCACAAAAACTGCATCCCCAGTAAGCCGAAATCACCGGGATGCACCGGCAAAAGCCTAAATGCTGAATTTTTGTACGCACCCACTCCTGCCTTCTTGACCAGCTTGATTGCGTTGTCCACCGATGAGTCCTAAACGGAACTCAGCTCCTCAGATATAAAATCATAAACAGACTGTTCTTTGGGCCAAGATAAGTGGTGTAAATGCACCATTTCCTTTCTTTGGAACCACACCTATTGTGGACATAATCAAACTGTCCATTGGTCATTTATCAAAAGGACCTGCCATCCTGCTTTCTTCTAGCTCCTTCATAACCTTATTTCACATAAACTTCATATGTCTCTTTGCAGAATGTAAATTCTCTGCCCACCTCCTCAGCCTTGGGCCCTCATTACCAAGACTAAATCCAAACACAAAAACATGTAATAGTATCTTTTTTCTTCAAAAAACTGGAGCCAAAATTGCTGACACTCAGTTTTAACTGGTGAAAAAGCATGTTAAACTTGGCATTCTTAGGGTGTCTTCCCTCAAACGTTTTGCTTTTTACCTCCACATTTTGCTACATCTTTTTGTTGGCCTTAGGACTCTGAGCACTTTTCCACTGCTAATCAGTGCTAAAGTGCATGTGTTTCTTCCCTAAACATGTGTGTGATTGGTGCACTCTTGATTACATATTTAATTTAAGTCCCTTGTAAAGTGGTATACCATATACCCAGGGTCTGTAAGTTAAATGCTACTAGTGGACTGCAGCACTGATTGTATCACCCACAGAAAGTAGCATTTCAAACATGTCTCAAGCCTGCCACTGCAGTGCCTGTGTGTGAAGTTTACTGCCACTGTGACTCAGCATTCAAAACTTCTTGCCAAGCCTTAAACTCACCTTTTATTACATATATATCAGCCCTATCAATCAAGGGCATTTGTAAAGTGCTCAGCTGCTTCAACTGAAGCATCCCAGCGCTCAAAACAATAGACTGAGAACGAAAGTCGGTTTAACCTGACTACTTTTGGTCAAAGAGCCAGGTTTTTAATTCTTTCCTGAAGCCGTGTTCGTACTCATCATGTGAAGTTTGATTGGCAGGGAATTCCAAAGCTTCACCGTTAGTTCCATAAAAGACCTCCCACCATGACGGACCCCTAAGGTAGACCCCAGGTAGCCATACGGGCAGGGTGCTTTGTAAGTAAAAGGTAGGACATGTACTGTTGTGGTTTGCAGGTCCTAGTAGTGACAAACAGCCTATTTTGTTTTTCACTCCTGTGAGGCCTACCCCTCTCATAGGTTAGCATTGGGAATTCCCTAATACCTTATTAAGTGGTAATTCCTGATCAGAGAGGAATAGCTTTTTTGTGTTTTATATCTTTGAATCGGTAATGATAAATCCCTCCTGCTGGTGCAGTTTGGTTTAACCTTACTGTTTTAGAAATGGCACTTTTAGAAAGTGGACATTTCTCTGCACTTACTGATTTGTGTGCCTGACAACCTTTCTCCAATACACAACTGGGCTTTGCTGCCGAGGGACTCTGCCATCATGAGTCCGGCAGTTACACTTTGCCCGTGCAGACTGTGCCTGATCGCAAACTTGTGCTGTGCAGAACCAGCACTGGCCGGGAGAGAGATCCGGCGCCTTACTACTTTCATTCGGAAACTGTGAGGGCCTGATCACCCTCTTGTGCTGTGCAGAACCGGCCCTGGCCGGGAGAGAGAT
The DNA here is from genome assembly GCA_963921515.1 of Calotriton arnoldi. Lineage (NCBI taxonomy): Eukaryota > Metazoa > Chordata > Amphibia > Caudata > Salamandridae > Calotriton > Calotriton arnoldi. The sequence continues at coordinate 2,357,104 of CAWUFW010001373.1, read as the reverse complement.
CCGGCGCCTTACTACTTTCATTCGGAAACTGTGAGTGCCTGATCACCAGCTCATTCTGTGTAGAACCGCCACTTGTGCCGGAAGAGAGATCGGGTGCCTTCCTACTTTCATTCGGAAACTGTTAGGGCCTGATCGCCCACTTGTGCTGTGCAAAAATGGCCGCTGGACCGGGAGAGATATCGGGCGCCATCCTGCTTTCCTCAGAACCGAGCGAGTCCCACTTCAGCCGAGACGGCTGATCCAGAGCATTTCCTAGTAATGCTGTGCCCTGCCCCCCACCCCTTCCAGGAGGAGACAGTTTCAGCACCACCCATGGATGATTCAGCGCAGCCTCAAGAGGCCCGGTACCGGAGGCTCACTGGTTGATTTTAATAATCCGAACCAGGTACTTCCTGGTTAGTTCGAAACTGCTGCAGCCGGCGTCTTCACACTTTTCTGCTTTCAGTGAAGGCAGCATACACTGGTTGGTGTGAACGAAGATCAATTATTGAACGCAAGTGTTCTACCAACACTCAACAACTCTTCAAGCACCATATTTTTATCTGATATTTTCAACCGGGCATTTCCTAAAAAATATACATTGCATTATCGTCATTTTGGCATTATTGTGTTTATAATACACAAAGCTATTGTTTGTACACCGATCTAGAGTCTTTTGTGGTGCATTCTTTGTGGTACTGTGTGGGTGTATTGCACAAATACTTTACACATTGCCTCTTTTGATAAGCCTGCCTTCTCTGCGTCAAGCTACGAGAGGTACAGGTTATCTCAGTTGTGTATTTAGCTTACTCTGACTAGAGTGGTGGGTTCTGTCTTGCTTGGGTGTATACCTTAGCCAACCAGAAACCCCATTTCTAACAGAGCCTTTTTCCAGTTGGTCTCAGCTGCCCCTGCCGCCTCCTCTCTGTTTCTGTTGCTGCCATTCACCCCCCTTACTCAACCTGGCTACCACATTGTGTGAGGGGATGCGTTCCTCCACATTTGGAGCATTCATGATTACACCTGCAATGCTCTCTATTACAAAACACTTTGGGCCCAGCAGGCACCTCAGTGACCCATCTGTCCTCTATATGTGCTTCCCACGCCTCCCTTGGTGAGGGGCCCCGAAAGCGTAGGTAAACTACTGCCAAGCTACTGCCTGTATATGTTGTATGTTGCAATAAGTCAAGGTTGAGCTCCCCCCACTTGCCATTGATATCTTCTGCCAATTTCCCCCTAAATGCATCATAACAAACCCAGGCATATCCCCCAAATGTTATCTGGGCTTTCCTTAGTATTTCAATATTTCTAAAAAAAAAAAAGGGCTGTGCCACAGTCAGGATATTTGTCACAGTACACACGTACATACATAAGGAAACAGCTGTCCAGTTTTCTATTGTCACCAGCACTTTTATCTGCTTATACAGTTCAAATACAGTACAAACCCCTCTTCCTTCAACCAATCCTTAGCACTCATTTCCTAATGTATAAAGTTAAACACTGCAACAAATTTGCCTTTCCATATTGTTTCTTTTGTTGATGCCATCAGGTGAGCCCCCAGCAGCTTTGTAATCTCCATGTAAGGCATTTTCTTATGGTTTATCTTCTTACTCTCTTTTTATTGTTTTCCTTCTCTGTTCCCTCATGCTCTGTTTTACCATTTACTGAAATGTCTGTATCTGATAGAGACTTCTAGCTGCAGATTCCTTACCTTGAATTTCCCAGGCGTCAGACTGGATCTGGAAACTTTTGCAAGAGCACTACCCCTGCGCACCGCCGGGTGGCTCCGTTCAGCTCCATGTGATGTTGCTGGCATTGTTGGCGTTGGTTGTGATGTCGCGGTCACCTATAAAGGCACCACCCAGGTGCATGAATGTCAGTTCTTTTCTTTACGTGCGGTTTAAGTACTGATCTGAGAAGAGCTACCTGTCTCTTTTTTACAGACTTTTTTCGACATTTTGTCTAGAGATTTTTTCTTGTGTGTCGAGGGATGACTTCTAGACATACAGGGTTCAAGCCGTGTGGCGCCTGTCACCGCGCCATCTCGGTGACTGACCTCCATCTTGTCTGCTTGTAGGGTCTCAAGCGCAACCACGACTTGAAATCGTGCTCGGATTGCCGGGCCATGGCCCGAAGGCCTTGCGGGAGTGATCTTTCAAGCTCCTTGCGGCCTGGCTGTCGACACCATTGAGCGTGATTCCACTGACATCTCGGTCTGATCAAGAAAGAGAAGGTCGCAGGACCGCTCCAGAAGCCCCAAGTCCTCTTCTTCACACTCGAGGTCCTAGGGCGCTCAGTGAATAGGTGTAAGGAGAAGAAAAAGTCCAAACAGACTTTGACTTCACCTCATCTGTCGTCCTTCGATGAGACAGGTAAGGAGCATCGATGCTCTAGGCATGGTTCAGCGGAATCGTTGCCAGGTTCAACTCCGCGCCTCCCCACATTTCCATTAGACGGAGAGATCCCCACTCAGATTAAAGACTTTTACAAGGCCATGTACTGCATATTTGAGTGAGCCGACCCCTCCGGTGTGCCTTCATGCCTCGCGGGGTTGAGAAGGCTCCACACCAACAGCTCCGTCCCTGGTGAAGTCTCATGGATCCGGATCTGCGCCATATGGGCCAACGCGACTTTCCCCAATGTCGGCCCCTTTTATTTAGTCAGTGCCTCTGAAGCCTCCGGAGCACACTGGTGGCACCAGCCCCATTCTGATACCTGACGACTCGGAGTCGGATCGATGTCAGTTGACCTCGACTCTGGCACTGATGGAGCCCAGAGGTTCTACGCCATTGCCTGTTCATTTTGAAGCGGTTTCAGACATTGGTGAGGATTGGGAGGGATTCCTGGATCCTTTGGAACACCAGTTGGCCCCTTGTGAACAATTGGACTCGTATGAGGACCTTTGGGAAGCTACTGGACTGGACACATTTTCAGATACTGCATGCTCTCTCCATCTAGTGTGGCTACGGAAGGGGCATCTTACGCCATGGTGGTGAGGAGGGCAGAAGACATCCTTGACCTGGAGCTATCCTCTGTGCAGGTCAAGACTAATCTCTTGACCAAAGTGCTTCAGCCTGGGGCTTCCTTGTCTGAACCCCATTTGCCCTTTTATGAAGCACTAACAGATATCCTTCTAGGGACGTGGTCCAAGCCTAGCAAAGGGGCTCCTGTGAACAGGACAATAGTATGCAGCTATCGCCTTGCACAGGGCAATCCAAGTTTCCTCAGCCAACACCCCATCCCTGAGAGCTTGGTGCTTCAGGCTTCAACGTCCCATTGCACGTTTCCTTCTGCTCCTCCGGATAGGGAATGAAAGAGGCTGGGTGCGCTTGGGAAGAAGATGTTTTCTTTCAATAGCCTGGCATTGCGGTTGGTGAACACCGCATGTCTATTGGGACGTTTCTCGAACACATTTTAGGAAACGGTTGAGCAAGGGCTGCCACAGGTCCCAGAGGAGGCCTGGGCTGTGCTCTCACAGGCGGTGAGAGATGGTAGAGATGCACCAAAGTTCAACATTAGGTGTGGCTTAGATATAATTGATTCACTCGGTAGAGCGGTTTTGTCGACGGTGGCCTTACGGTGCCACTCCTGGCTGAGAACATCTGGCTTCTCGGGTGATGTCCAAGCTAACCTCTTAGACATGCCCTTTGATGGGACTTGTCTTGGTGTGAAAGCGGACTAAGCTTTGGGGCACTTGAAAAAATCTTGTGCTACGGCCAGATCCTTGGGCCTCCCGGCTATACCTTGTGGCCAGTCGAGCTTTTGCCCCTTTTGTGGCAATGGAAGGGGTTATCAACCACATCAGCCATATCCCAACCACTGTCCTGCGCAGACTCCCCAAGTAGTGTGTGGATGTGGTTCATTCTGACCTCGTGGGAATGATAGCCAGAAGGTGTCTGCCACCCAGCCGCTGACAACTGCAGCCTCCAAGCATTCCTAGTTTGGTTCTGCAAGACCCCACCACTCCAGCTGGAGGGAGAATGTCCATAGCATCAGACAAATGGGCCTTGCAGATCATTAAGGATGGCTATTCTCTTCCCTTTCTTTCTTTTCCTCCTCCTTTACCGCCAATTTAAGAATGGCTCGTGGAGGATTGTCTAGATTTTCCTCAACAAGGAAGTTGCAGCTCTCCTAGCTAAGGGAGCTATAGAAAAGGTTCCAATTTCAGAAGTAGGCTGTGGTTGTTACTCACGCTACTGTCTGATACCGAAAAAGAACAAAGGTCTATGGCCCATTCAGGACCTTCGGACTGTCAATCTCTTCCTCAAAAAGGAGGAATTCACAATGCTCACGTTGGCACAGGTCTAGACTGCCCTGGACCAAGGAGACTGGCTGGTAGCGGTGGACTTGCAGGATGCGTATTTCTACACCCCCATCCTGTCTGCCCACAGCATTACCTGCGGTTCAAGGTAGGCCACAAGCACTTTCAATTCACCATGCTACCATTTGGCCTTACCAGCAACCCTAGGGTGTTTACCAAGGTGATGTCGGTGGTTGCAGCTCATCTGCACAGGTTAGGGGTGTCAGTCTTCCCATACCTCGACAACTGGCTGTTGAAGGCATCCTCACCCCAGGCTGTTGTTTCCTACCTCCAGACTACAGCGGACCTCCTGCATTCGCTGGGGTTCACTATAAATGTGCCAAAGTCACACCTGACTCCTTCTCAGATGCTCCATTTCTTCTGAGCTGTTCTGGACACAGTGCAGTTTTGGGCTTATCCTCCCGAGCAGGATATTCAGGTCATGATACCAATGTTTCAGCCTCTATCCTGGATTTCGGCGAGAATGACTCTGAGGCTACTGGGACTCATGGCTTCCTGCATCCTATTGGTAAATCACCCCAGATGACATATGCGGGCTCAGTCAGTCAGTCAATATTTCTTTATTCGATTATTAATTAATAATCATAAAAGTACAAGCTAAATCCTTTGACAATGCAACTTTCAACATAAAAACCGCTATAAATGTATATACACTTATAAAAAGGATAAAAATGTCATCTGCCATTATCATTAAAAACTATGCTATACAAGGAGCATCATACTTTGGTAAAAAACAGTTAGAGATGTATAGCAACATTCATTTGTAAGGCAAATTTTATAAAAGACACCACAGCTAAAATAACAGTTGGATCTAATAATAATTGTAAGTGCAAAGATGCGGGTCTATATTGATAAAAACCTCTAGACTTTAAAATAGGAGACAAATATCTTTTTGCGGGAAGTAATTTGTTGGACAGAATAATACCAGATGGTCCAGGGTTTGTAGGGAAGTTCTGTCACAAGGGCATACAAAAATTGAATTGCTATTGTATTGCCCAGGAGGGAAGCAGAGACTGCACCGTATTGAGCCCAGTCGAAACCTTGTGAGGAGGGATCTCTCCCATGGATTTTTAACCAAGGTAAGTTAAGGCTCCGGACTTGGGTTTGTTTGCATTATCTTGCGAGCTCTCATTATCATTTTTCCCCAGGCCCTTGATTCCCTTGTTTCCATAATTAGTCTAAAATATTTCTCGTTTATCGTCTCCCCATCCGCTTTGACAATAGACTGAGGAGCATAATACAATTCGGGATGCTCCAATTCAGTAGCCAAGTTTTTTTATGTATGCCAGCCATGGTATCTTATGCCCCAGGTCACAGCCAAGACAATCCTGAATTACTTCCCTATTAAAACTGTGTGGTCCCCACACCAGACAGAGATCCATAGAACTAATGGGGCTACTCTTACAGCGTCTTCTACAAATCCCAAGCCCAATTCATCATGAATAAAGGTGCTAGGGCTTGCGGGACCAACACCAAGTAGTTTTCGGCAAAATCGATTCTCTTCCCTTTGTATTTTTAACCAGTTATGATAACCCCAGATGGCTTCACCATACGTAAGTACTGGCAGACATTTCGTCCTAAAAATCCGGAGCAGAGGAACTATGGGTTTATTGCCTAATAGGGCAGAAAACTTAAAAAGAGCACACAAGCTTGATTAAAACATTGACCTCTGACTGACATACATGGGCTCCAGTTGCTATGTTGGTCGAAAGTGACTCCCAAGTATGGAAAAGAACTAACCCTCGAGATTGCGCAACCCGTAATACATAAGGGCCTAACTTTAGAGGTGATCTTCCCACAGATCATTGTTTGGGTTTTAGTGATATTAATGTCTAAATCAGGGTCATTCATAAACTTTACAAACATGTCCATGAAGCTCCTTAGGCCATTGGCTGTGTGGGATAATAAAATTGCATCATCTGCATACAGCAGAGACGGGACGAAAGCATAATTTACCCTCGGCATATCCTTTCCGTTTTCTATGAGAAACTTATTCAGGCCATTGATATACAGTAAAAATAGGAGGGGGCCAAAACACAACCCTGCCTGACACCTCTTGGGAGGTTAAAGGAGTCCGTACATTCCCCTTCTGGCCAAATCTAACAGTTTCAGCTATCTCTGAGTGCATGGCTCGTACGAAATCCAGCAGGGTTTTTGGCAATCCCATGTCAGCTAGTGTAAACCACAGCTTTGACCTATTGACTCGGTCAAAGGTACTGCTTAGGTCCATGAAAGCTAGATGGATGGTGCCTTTCTTTGCCACCACATATTTGCCTATCATCAACTCTAGATTTAGGTATTGCTCCATAGTTCCCTTCCCCTCCCTAAAGCTGTACTGAACTGGACTTAAAAAATTACTAGTTTGGGCCCATTCCTCCAATCTCCCCAAAATGACACGTCCAGCCACCTTTAGAATTGAAATGTACCAAAGAGATTGGTCTATAGCAGCTAGGATTCTGGTTGTCCAGTTTTTTTTAAACTGGCAAAATTGTGGCGCACTTCCAATACTTCGGTATTTCGCTAGCTGCAGCTGCATAAAGGATGTTAGTTATCAATGGGCCCCAAAATGGGGTATTTGGTTTGTATAAATCCATTTGGATTCCATCAGGGCCAGGAGCCTTATTGGCTGGGCTGATCCTAATCACCTCACTTACTTCCTCTAATTCAAATGTTAAGGGAATGGGAAACTCAATTAAATCCTAACCACCTTCATTATATCTACTTATGTCATCCGAGTAAATATTAGAAAAATGTTGTAACCACTGTTCCGATGAGATATTATTACTTATGTCATCGTAGATGACTAGGGGCACGTCCTTACCCATAACTATTTGCCAAAAGCCCCTAGAGCCCCTCTTGGCACAGGCAATCATTCATCTGACCCATGACTCTTCCTTAAGTTTTTTCTTCCTGTGTTGTATGGTCACCTTGTACCTTGTTCTTGCCCATATAACATCTGGTTTACTTATTGGCCTAGTGTTAAGGGTCTCCCTTAGCCTCTTACTTGCTAGCTTGCATTCTCGGTCAAACCACCCAGATTTTGTTTACTTCACTGGGGCAGAGAGGCTCTTCATGATCTCTTTAGTGGATTTAGTGAGGCTCTCAAAGGCCTCCAAGACCTCACCTGGAGGAGGATCAGTCTTAAGCAATGGGTTCATAAGCAGGTACATATTAGGAACAACGAGGGACTTAAATAACTTGGGAGTCTGTGTAATACACCACCTAAATCTGCACCCCTTGTCTTCAGGTTCCAACCCAATTAAACCTGGGTTACTATTTCTTGCTACACCTGAGGGTATTCATAGTTCAAACACTATGGGGTTGTGATCACTATAACTGGTAGATATGACGTCACCTGATCTAACTCGTTCTCCCATTGATCTTGCTAAAAAAAAATATAGTCAATGGTTGTTCCCTTGCCCCACCCTATAAAGGTCGGTTTGCCACTAAAGTCTTGTTCAACTAGCGAAACTAAGTCTATGAGATCAGTGAGACCTAAAGCTCTTATCAACCACTTGCCTCTTTCATCTGCACCAGCTGAGTGGCTATATTGCACTTTCTTCACAAAAGGATTTTCATCTAAATTAAGTTGGCCTATCTTGGCATTAAAATCCCCCTCTAATAGCAGGTTAAAGCTCTGCAACCACTGAAGGGCCCTGGTTTCTAAAGTGTGCAGTACCTTGAATAATGCAGAGATTTGGCAGCCCAAGTTTACTACTGCATTGTAAAGTTAACCAAGAAAAAATTAAAATCCCATGTTGTCACCAGCCATCACCTGGATCCCAATGTGCTTGACAGGGATGACTGGTTTTGAATACGTTTGTTATGCGAATCAGGAAAGATAAGCCACCTTGTGCTCTCCGTCCGTCTCCACCTATTGCTGGGATGTGGAAGGATTCATATCCCTCCACAAAAAAAGGTTCACATGCCCAAGTTTCTTGAAGTAAGATCACGTCATACGAGTTAAGCAGGTTTAACCATTCCGCATCCGTCACTTTTGTGGCAGCTCCCGCAACGTTCCAACAAGCAAACTTAAACATTGAGGGCCTATTTTCAAGTGATTCCAGGTTATTGTTCTTATTTGTTAGGGCTATGATAAAGGCAATTTCCCCTTGTTACTTTCATTTAGGAGAGCAGGATTTCCATGTAGTCAATGATTACTATCTAGATCTGTCAGCGAAAAATATAGGTTGGCAGCAGGAATTGAAGAAGTATTCTCAGTGTTTCTCTGGTAGGTATAGGTGTGTTTGTTTGTCGGCCTCCAGTGACCATAGAAAAAACGTAGGGGTTCGAGGCTGATTTCCTCATCTGTCAACCACTGAGAATGGGAACTAAGAATTAACCTCTTTGCCATTGATGGATCTCTACTATTGACCACAATACAATCCCCTTTTCGCTGTTTTCTTCCCCATCCCACCTACCTTACCCTTCTGGCAAAAAGAATATCTTTATGCTCTTTTAGGTTAAAACAAGCATTTTTACAGAACCAATGGCACACCTTATTGTGTAGCTGCATAGTGTATTCCTTAGATGATAACATGGGGACCCCTGTCATTACTACTACATATGGGCCACATTCAGGAGGGAGATTTAGTGTAGGCAAGTTATCCTTCTTGTGTGAGTGGGAACCCCAACCTTCCTTGTCTTCCCTGTAGCTAAGCCCCTTTCTGCCAGAATTGAATCCATATATGTCAGCCAGGCAGGCTTTAGAGCTGTCTCTGGAGCATTACCAACCCCTCCCCTCTGTACCTGAGTTCTTAAGTTGGTTTTTGGGCAGGGGTTGACCTCATCCATTATGGCCCCTGCGTAAGTGACCTCAGATCCATTTGTATGTATATTATTACTTTGAGCACCCAATGTTTGATCTATTTTAGAGGTTAAGACATCCACCATTAGTTCTATCTTGTGCATCTTCTCATACAAAGGATCAATAAATGTATCTATTATTTGTTTATGGTTATCGTTATTCAGGTCCCAGTAGGTATAGTCCATGCCCTTCTTCAACTCAGTGCCAGTGGCCTTAGGTAGCTCCTTTTTCTTGGCGCCCGTCTGGTTAGTTTTGCTATTATTGGGCATTTATTTTTACATTTATTTTTGACCACTGGTGCACACACACTATTGTCTAGGCATTCTGCCCCACCAGTAGTTATCCAAGCAACTTCAGATGCGTCAGATACAGAGGGAGCTATTACTAACACCGCAGTAGATACACAATTGTTACTCTGTTTGTTTGTGAGCTGTGTAGGCAGCTCAGGCGGCCCCCTCCCTCCCCCAAACTCAAACGACGTTTAGCTATGTCTATTACTTTTGATATTTCCCCCACCACTCTCGGCAGGTAATTGTCCAGTGTGGTCGTAGTCCGGGGCTTGGCGCGAGATCCCTTTCCCTTCCCCTGGTCTAATTTCCGCTTACCTATTTGCTGTCTTCTTAAGCTGGGTCCTTAAGAAATAAAGATGAAAACCACAAGCTGTTACCCAGCCCAGCCTCTTCCGGGCTCTGATGTGCGCAGACAAAGCCGGAGCCCCAGCCGAAAAAATACGCACCTCCGGGCGCGGGCTGAGTGGCGTTGAAGGTGGCTGCTGCAAGCGTCTCTGGGGCTTGTGGTCCTGCCCCCACCAACACTAGTGCTTCAGGGCCTCCGTAATCTCCTTCGCGTCAGGGTATGAAGCGGTGTCACTGGCTGATTTTAAATGACTAAGCAGCCAATTGACACAATGGACAAGTGTAAACAAATTGCAGAGCAAAGTAGAATGTAGTGAGTGCAAAGGGAGGCCCCCAGTGGAGCCTCCAGGGCTGGCGTCAATGGCAGGAGAGGAAAGAAGGCCACAGACCCAACAATGGGAGCAAAAAGGGGGCACCAAGAGGCTCCACTAAGCCTCTCCACTAAGCCAGTCCCAGAGCCACTGCGGCACCCACCAGCAAGTATTCACAGGATCCGTGCACAGAGGAGGGCGGGGAGGCAGGCACCCGCCGCAAGTCATCCATGGGCCCCCCACAGCAGCAATGACCACTCCTCCAGTGCACTAGTGTGGCAGGGGGGCAAAATCAAATCAAGGGGCAGACTGGCAGGACCCAGGTGGAAAGACAGGCCCAGAAGGCAAAAGTAGAAGGCAGGGCTCACCAGATGAAATGCAGTGCAGTGTGCCAATCTCCCGCATGCCACAGGTGAGGAGGATACACATCCAAGGAGGGAGGCAGGGCCCAGCAGAAGAAGTACAGCGGAGAGCATTGGGATCAAGTAGGCTGGTAGGGGGGAACGAGACTCACTGTGTCACCTCGTCACTCCTCGCAAGGCCAGCAGGCTGCATTGTAGGCCCGCACTCCTCCAGGCAGCCGCGCCCCCAGCAGGAGGCCGCAAAGACAGCCCACACAGCAGTAGCAGTCAGGTAGGTCTGCCGGGGAAGATCCACCGGCCCACCAGAGCCCGGCAAGGCGGGACCGCGGGTCACCAGTCGCAAATCAAGGGGAAGATAGGAGCAGGCTGCTTCCGTCTGCGGCCTCCTTCCCCACTCCCAGAGGCAGTCAGCAGAGCTCCTTCTTCCTAGGTGCTCCTAGGGGCTCGTACGATACTCTCCTACCTTGCTTCCTGCTCACAGTGTCTCGGGGTACTGGAATTACTCCACCTGTCATTTCCCCTCACTCCTCTGGACAGCCCTGTCTCCCTGGTGGCGGGGTCAGCGCTGCGGGTGAACAACAGCCAGATAGGGCGGGAGGCGCACAAAATCCCGTCCTCCGGCCGACGCATGGATCTCGGCGTCCGTAGATCCTCCCAGACCCAGATGCGGGCTCTGCAGTGGGACCTGAATTTCCAGTGGGTGCAGCATCCGAGGAATCTCTTTGATGTGGTCCAGATCACAGAGGGAACTGCAAAAAAACTTGCAGTGGTGGTTGAAGAACCACGATTGGGTCAGAGGCAGACCTCGCTCCCTTCCCCCACCAGATCTCACAGTATGACAGATGCGTCACTCCTGGGATGGGGCGGCCAACTGGGAGAGGGTGGAGATCAGGGGACACTGGTCTCCGGCTGAGTTGGGGCTCCTCATCAATTTTTTGGAGCTTCAGGCGATCCAGCTAGCATTGAAAGCATTTCCTCCCTCTGTCAAAGGGAAGTTAGTGCAGGTGTTCACAGACAACACCACTGCCATGTGGTACTGCAACAAGCAGGGCGTGGTGGGGTCGTGGACCTTTTATCAAGAGGCCCTGCATCTCTGGACATGGCTGCAACAGCAAGGCATAACCCTAGTGGTTCAACACCTGGCAGGTTCTCTGAACGACAGAGCAGACAAACTCAGCCGTCGATGCCTAGCGGATCACGAATGGCGTCTCCAGTTGGAGGTGGTGCAAGGTCTCTTTCAGCAGTGGTGAGAGGCTTGGTTAGATCTGTACACCTCCAAAGAGTATGAGCAATGTCAACAGTTTTGTGCACTGGAGTTTTCAAGGTGGCTATCACTTAGCGATGCTTTTCGTTGCGAGTGAAGCTCAGGCCTTGTGTACGCCTTTCCGCCCTTACCACTTCTGCCCAGAGTTCTCAAGAACATCAAGAACGACCAGGCCCAAGTCATTCTTGTGACTCCAGACTCGGCACGGAGAGTATGGTATCCAGAGCTTCTTCGAATTAGCATCGAGGGGCGACAGTTGATAGCTTTCGACCTTCCTCCTGAAGTATGTTATATTATTTTGGCAGCCAGGCGGCCCTCCACTAAGACCGTATACGCCTGCTGTTGGTAAAAATTGTAAAATATTGTACAGGTCTATTGACACTCTGTCTGCTTCTCTATCTAACATTCTTCTTTTTATTTCATTCTTATCCTTGCCCAGCAGGGCACCGCTTTGGGTACTCTCAAGGGTTAGCTTTCTGCTCTGTCTGCTTTCTTGCGGCTGCCGGACCAACCCGCCTTGTTCAAATCCCCTATTTTAAATAGGGTCTTAAAAGGGCTTGTTAACATGTTTCCACTTATGCCCTTTATTATGACTCAGTGGGACCTCAATTTAGTTCTCACATATCTCATGTGTGCTCTCTTTGTGCCTTTACACAATTGTCCCATCCGGCTTCTTACCATCAAGACAGCCTTTCTAGCGTTGATAACATCTGCCCAGAGGGTGAGTGAATTGCAGGCTTTGTCATCCAAGCCTCCCTATCTGATGACATTCTTGGAAAAGGTTGTTCTTCTCACCAGAGCTTTATACCTTCCAAAGGTGGTGACCCCATTCCATCTGGGTTAATCTGTCATGCTGCCCACCTTTTTGCTATCCTGCATCCCGCTAAGGAAGAGGAGCGTCTCCACCATCTGGACCCAAAAAGAGCTTTGTCGTTCTACCTTGATCACACAAAAGAGTTCCAGGTAGATGACCAACTCTTTGTTGGTTACGTGGAAGCTAAAAAAGGTTGAGCAGTGCAGAAATGAACCATTTTACCCTGGGTCGTTATCTGCATTAAAATCTGCTAAACTCTGACTAGGAAGCAGCCCCCTGAGGGCTCATTCCAACAGGGGGGAGGCTGCAACCCTGGTGTTGGCTCATGGTGCTCCACTTACGGATATCTGCCAGGCAGCAATGTGGGTATCTCTTCACACGTTTGCCAGGCACTACTGCATGGACAGTCAGGTCCGTAGGGATGGGCATTTCGCCCGTTCGGTCCTGCAGGACTTTTTAGTTTAGCAAATCTGTCCACAGCCCACTGCCAGGATGACATGACTTGGGTATCTATTGAAAGGTAAGGATTCTGCAGCTAGAAGTCTCTATCAGATGTACAAATGACTTACCTTCGGTAATGCATTATCTGGTAGAGACAATATCTAGCTGCAGATTCCTTAGAGACCCACCCATGCCTCCCTGCTCTGCGGACACATTTTATATGGCTATGGTTGCTCGATTTTCAGGGCCCTAGTTGTGATACACACAAGTCAGTTCACTTCATGACTTTGCGCTTCTGGCGTGGAAAAAGTGAAAAGGAACTGACGTCCGAGTGCCTGGGTGGCTACCTATAAAGGTGACTGTGACATCACAACTGAGGACAACGATGCCGGCGACGTCACATGGAGTCAAACTGAGCCACCCGACGGTGCACAGGGGTACTGCTCATGCAAACATTTCTGGATCCAGTCTGGCACCTGGGAAATTCAAAGGTAAGGAATCTGCAGCTAGATATTGTCTCTACCAGATAATGCGTTACCGAAGGTAAGTAACTTGTTCGTCCCAACTTCTGCCTTTCTGGACAATTCACTCCATACCTGTGACTTGATCTGACAGATATTCCTTTATGCATTCATACTTCTTTATTGCCTCTGACATTATTACCCATGCCTATGTATTTAAAACCACATCTCATTTCTTAATATCCTTTCCGTTATTTTAATCTGGCTTTATGATTGGGGCCCACACCGAAGCCTGACATCCTGTCAAAGGCCTTCGTCCTTTCACAAAACAGATATCTTTTACGCTGTTGCAGGTGAATCTTTCTCCAGCTGAAACACACCTATATCTCCCATCATATTATTGCGCCCTGGCTGCTGCTGGCCCCTCGATTCCTCAGACCACAACCATTATTTGTTCTCACTCTCCTCATGTCACCCGTGCCCCAACTCCATCATTTCTTCTCCCTCCACTTCTTCCTCTTCATCCTCAAATTCAAGAAAAGTTTCCTCAACCTCCTTGCACACCACATTCCTCTGACCCATACCACAGGTTCCAGGCCAGGGCCGCTCTTGGGCTATTGAAATTTGCCACCTGGCTTCTGCCTTCTGTCACTGCACTGTCACTGTACGTGACAGGGGCTCCTTGCACACCGATAACTTTGCGCAGTCCAGGCCCGACATCGCACCAGTTTGTTCCTGCTCCTCCAGTCTTGGACTAGAGAACACAGGTCAGTCTGCCCGCCTACAGTCCTGCACCTCAGCTCACACTAGCCACTGCTCATAATGTCTCTGAGCAGGGCTTCTCGGCCTGTCAAGTATGGCCCTGGATCACTGCCTTATAGCACACCCTACCCTCAGCTGGTCCCACTACCACATCAGCCTTTTAAAGTTTAGACTTTGGCGGTGAACAGTCAAAACCACCACCACATTGCCAGCCACAGATCTCCATGGGAGTGCGCTTGCGTCAGCACCCATGTCTGCTCAAGCATTCCTGGTCCCAGCACGTCTTCCCACCTAGCATCCCTAGAGGTGTGATGGAACAGTGGACACAGGTGGGCAGAGGTGAGAAGGGACTGCAGGGCAGAGTGGGGCCAAAGGTGAGATGGAGCAGTGGATGGATAGACAGGGATCAAAGGTGAGATAGAGCAGTGGGTCAAGGGGAACCAGCGGTGACACTGATCAGTGGGGGCAAGAGCTAAGACAGGGCAAGTGGTGGGAGAGGGGCTAGAGTTGAGACAGGGCTACTAGGGACAGGCAGAGTGCCTAATTAGATGGAGGACTAGTGGGGGAGAGGGGCCAGAAGTAAGATGTGGTAAAGGAACCTGAGAGTACGTAGGCTAGTGAGGTCAGGGGAGAGACAGGGCAGTGGGTGAAGGGTGGATAGGATGGAAAAGGTAGCCTCAGTTGGCATACGACTGTGAGGGAAGAAACCAGAACTGAGACAAAGCAGCGGGGGGGGTGGAGAGCTGAGATTGGGCATCAGATGGAGGAAAGCTACAAAAGACATGGGACAGTGTGAAGAGGGTCCCAAGGTGAGACAGGGCAGTAGGATGAGAGGGGTTAGAGGTTTTATGGGTCTTTGGGTGTGCTGGCCAGACCAGACAAGGCCATGGGGAGGACAACATAAGTGAGACAGGGCTATGGGGTAAGGGCATCCAATATTATCAGGGGAAAGATGGATTGAGGACAGAGGTGAGATGGGATAATGGGAGAAGCTGGGAAGAAGGGAGACAGGCAGTAAGGGAGAGGACAGTCATTGGTGAGGACAGCTGAGTTCCAAAGGTGAGACAGGGCAGCAGTGGTAGAGGTCCTGGATGTGAGTGTAAAATACAAGGGGAAGGAAGCCAGAGGAGAGACAGCACTATGGGTGTAGGCGGGCCAGAGATGAGATCGGATTACTGTGGCAGGAATGCAAGAGATGACACAAGGGAAGGGGTTACAGAGGTTTGATGGGACATGAAGAGGTGGGGGCCACAGGTAAAATTGGACAGTGATGGTATAGGAACACAGAACAGAATTTGGAAGCTTCTATAGGCGTGAGGGCAGCATGGGAAATGGGAGCAGAGGGGAAACTGCTCTGTGGGCCAGAGGTGAGAAGTGTCTAATGTAGAAGTCAGACCAGAGGTGACATGACGGAGGTGGCTAAATATGACATGGGACAGTTTATAGGTGCCAGAAGTTAGATGGAACAGACGTGGCACAGAGCCAGAGGTGTAACGGGCTGTGGGTGGACCTGCGCCTTAGGTGGCATGAGACCGTGAGTGGAGGGACCAGAGTTGATGCAGACAGCAGTTGGAGTGGGCCAGAGTTGAGAAGAGGCTTTGGGTGGAAGTGGAAAACAGGCAACAAGGGGCATAGGGAACAATAAGGCTAGACATGAGATGGTGCAGTAGGAGGAGGGTGAACAGAAGTGAGATGGGAAATTAGGGCGGGCATAAGAGGGAAGATGGGCAGAGTGTGAGTGGTGGGAAACTGGTATTCAGGTCAGAGAGCAGAGGGATGCAAATAATAGATAGGGCTGTGGGCAGTAGAGACCAGATGTGAAATCGGACAGTGTTGGCAGTAGGACAGAGATGAGAAAGATTTACAGAGAAAGGGTGACCAGAGGAGACACATGAAAGTTGCGGGACACAAGTCCCAGGTGAGCCAGGACAGTGGGCAGATGTGAGACATGATAAGAGAATGGGAGGCAGCAATGAGGCAAGGCTTCCATGGAAGAGGAACCTGAGGTAAAGTGGGGCTTCTAGATGAGGGGTACCACAGTTGACACATGAGAAGGAACCAGAGGTTAGACAGAAGAGCATGGGAAAGGGAACTGTAGAAAAATGGGTCACTGAGGGGGCCACAGAGTTGAGACAAAGCTCTGAGGCAGGGAGGGGGCCAGGGGAAGCATAGAGTTAGAGGGGGTGGTAGAGACATGTGATATATAATAATGGGGGCAGGAAACAGATTTGAGACATGACACCAGAGAGAAAGGGGCTAGAGGTGAAATGGGGCAGTGGTAGGTAGAAGAAAGAGGTACGGTGGAACGATGGGAGAGAGAGAGAGAAGTTGTATACTGGGCTGCAGTGGGAGAGGGTCCAGAGGAGAAACAGGGCTACAGACAGCAGGTGTGAGATAAGACAAAGAGGTGCACAATCAGATGTGGCACTGGACAGTAGGGGAGCAAAACTGAGACAGTTCAGCCAACTGGAGGGGCTCTAGAGATGAGATGCGGTGATGGGGAAAGGGACCGGGGAGAGACAGGGCTAAAGGAAGAGGGGCCAGAGTGTGAGGGACCTACAAGGGTAAAAGGGTGAGGAGGAAATCTGGACAGCAGGGGAGGGGCAGATACCATAGAGGAGTGGGAAGGGCCCGAGATGTGAACTGGGAGGGGGGCAATAAGTGAGACAGTGAAGAGAGAGGGGGCAGGCTGGAAATGGAGCTGTGAGTTAATCAGGGTTCAGAGATGGCAGGGGAACGGTTTCAGAAGTGACACAGGGCACAATGGGGGGGAATCAGAGTTGCGAAAGGGCAGTGTAGAGAGGGGGCTATAGGTGGCCGGGTCAGCAGGAGGGTCTGACCAGATGACAGATAAGTTCAATGTGGAAGTGAGCCCTGAGAAGACACAGTATAAGGAGGGGGCCAAATGTGAGAAAAGGCTACTGTAGGAGTGGGATAAGAGGTGAAAGGGGTTGTGAGGGGCCAAAGGTAAGACAGCACAGTGGGGAGAGGTGGTCAGATTTAATAAGGGACAGCAGGAGAAGAGGTCATAGGCGAGATGGAGCAGCGGTAGCCAAGAAGAGGTCAGACAGCTCAGTGGAACCAGAGGTGGGATCAGCATGTATAGGGGAGCAGAGATGAAATGGGACATCTGGCAGATGAATGGGGTAGGGCTGTGCAAAATTTAAATTAGGCCTGCTTTGCTGGTGATGTGGTTCATAGATGGGACTCTAATTTGGCACTCCCATACTTGTCCAGTGACTGGATCAGTCTTTAGAATGAAACATTGATGGTTACATTTTAGGCAAAACGTGATTTTAAAGCTCACCAACTAACTAGTGGCTGTCCTGGAACTTGGCAAACTCTGGGGGTGTGGAACTACTCGCCGGTGAAGGCTGGGTGACTCTGCCCAGTGGCTGGAGCCCTGGACTGCAAGACTGGAGGCAGACAACGTGACCTGCAAGACTGAAGTCAGACAACGTGACCTGTGGTTAGTTTCTCAACACTTAGCAGGCCCCACAGTCTCAAGTGCCATTCTCCAATATCTGAGGTGTGCATCTTTCCCCAGTCTGGGGTTATCAGCTGTCTAGCCACACAAACTGCATGTGCCATCTGCTGAGTGTGCAGTTGATATGTTTGTGTATTGGGTATCCCAATGCCCCCACCCCCCACCACCATTACAGCCTTTCTGCCCCCCCTGGGGGGCAGATGGGGGCAGTAGCCCCCAATCTTCCCCCCCCCCCCGGGGGGGCAGAAAGCCCACTAAACGGCAGGGATTTTTTTTTGCGCATTTGTTTTTAGGGTGGGGGCTGCCCGAAACGGGCATGTCAATGCTCCCACCCCCCGCCACCATTACAGCCTTCCTGCCCCCCCTGGGGGGCAGTAGCCCCCAATCTACCCCCCCCCAGGGGGGCAGAAAGCCCACTTGACGCCAGGGATTTTTTTTTTTTATTCGTGTAGGGGTAGGGGCTGCCCAAAATGGGCATGACAATACCCCCCAGAGAAATTCCAGTCTTTCTGCCCCCCGGAGGGCAGATGGGGGCAGTGGCCCCTGATCTGCCCCCTGGGGGGGCAGAAAGCCCACTAGGTGCCAGGGATTACTCTGGCTTTTTTTATGCGTGGGGGCTGCCCAAAATGGGCATACCAATGCCCCCACCCCCACAAAAAAATAGCCACAGTCGTTCTGCCCCCCCTTGGGGGCATATCGGGGCGAATCCCCTCTCCCCCGATACCCCCCCAAGGCGGCAGAAAGCCCACTAGGCACCGACTTTTTTTTAGCAATGTGCCTACATGTGGATTTTGGGCCCTAGCGCAGCTGGCACGTAGGGAAACCTAGCAAACCTGTACATTTTTGAAAACTAGACACCAAGGGGAATCCAGGATGGGGTGACTTGACTGGCTCTCACCAGGTTCTGTTACCCAGAATCCCTTGCAAACCTAAAAAATTGTCAAAAAAACACATTTTCCTCACATTTCTGTGGTGGAAAGTTCTAGAATCTGCGTGGATCCACAAAATTCCACCCACCCCGCGTTCCCCAAAGTCTTCCGAGAAAAATGGCACCTCACTTGTGTGGGTAGGCCTAGTGCCCGCGACCGGAAACGGCGCAAAACGCGACAGTGAAAAATTACCCTTTTTTTGCAAAGTGCCTAGCTGTAGTTTTTGAACCCTAGCTCTGCCGGCACCTAGGGAAACCTAGCAAACCTATACATTTTTGAAAACTAGACACCCAGGGGAATCCAGGATGGGGTGACTTGACTGCCTCTCCGCTCTGCAACAAGCTGCTCCTGGTGATTTTTCGCTGTCCCTGGCCCCTAACCTGCACTAGCGCACTTTAGCCCTGCTCCCTGGAGGACGCTACAAGGCACAGAGCCGGCACCGCGACGGCGGGATCCGCTCTGCAACAAGCTGCTCCTGGTGATTTTTCGCTGTCCCTGGCCCCTAACCTGCACTAGCGCACTTTAGCCCTGCTCCCTGGAGGACGCTACAAGGCACAGAGCCGGCACCGCGACGGCGGGATCCGCTCTGCAACAAGCTGCTCCTGGTGATTTTTCGCTGTCCCTGGCCCCTAACCTGCACTAGCGCACTTTAGCCCTGCTCCCTGGAGGACGCTACAAGGCACAGAGCCGGCAACGCAACGCGGGACGCGCGCGGGCTCGGCACGGGCGAAGACCGGGCCAAGACGGGCCCGTCTTAGCCCGTCAGAGTCCGGAGGAGGCTGGGCTGGGCCAGGTCTCTTGGCTTGAATTGTTCTGTATGGGCGCTCATCAAGACTGTATCATTTAGTGAATGCTTAACTGTTAGATTATGTAAGACCTTTCCCCCTGATTGTTCAGTTTTAAATAATAAGTAAACACGGTGTGCTGTGTAGTGGGAAGTATATATCATTAGCTTAACGTCAAGAGATACCAAAATGGGGAAGAGGAAAATTCAAAGTGTGAGCCTAGTACAACCTGGCAGTAAATCGGCAGATGTGAATAAAACTATTTTGAAATATCTTAAGGGGGCGGTTGGAGCACTAGATAAACAAATATCCACGGTTGAGGAGTCCATTAAAGGGAACTCTCAGGAAGCGGATACTACGAGTAAAACCATTAACCTACAACAGACGGAGTTTGAAGAGGCGGGGAGAAGGGGCCTTTGGGAAGTCATAATAGGGAGCTTACTAACGGTTGCATCCAGACTAGTGGTGAAGAGAATATCATCAGTGATCTGGATGCTGAGCGTTCGCCACCATCTAAAAAATGCCGCATCCCGAAATTAAAAAGGGCCGAGTAGCCCAAAGGTTTTGATACAGAATGTTCCAAATGGGCAAGACCTGCAGATGCTGGTACCAGAGAACAAACAGGAGAACAAACAGGGAATAGTAACTTGATACAGTCCAAAAATAAAGGTTTGGATAGGAAAATTAAAAAAGGAGGGGAAAGGGAATTTTAACGTGGCTGTAACCAATACAGGGAATGAATTAGTTGATCTAAGTAATTTTATTAAACAATCGTTTGAGGCTGTAGAATTAAGACTAGCCAAAATAGAGTTGGACTTGGCATTATTGGTTAAAAATCAAGATAGGCTTCCTATAGTGGACCTCAAGGACAATATAAAAGATCCAGAGAGAAGGAGTGACATCCCTAACTTACGCAATCTGAACACTAAAGATAATAACAATGAACAGCCAGTTAGGATTATTGATAGGATGGATACACGTCAGGATTACAGTCAACAGAGGGAATCAGGTTTAAATACAGGGAAAGAGAAGATAACATTAACAGAGCAATTGGATAATAGGCAAATTTTAAATTTGCCTCCTGCGGCGCAACCTTACTCAGTGGTTCTGATAAATGTTCCCTCGTTACTTGAAGGAGAAAAGGAAACCTGGGAAATACTGAGAAATAGGACCATTCACTTCTTGGGAATAAGAACGGGTCTAGTCCAAGATATGTTTTCGGCATTTAAGATGGTTAGAAGGGTCGCTTGGGTAGGAACAATTGGAAAAAATACGCAAGGGGATTGTATAGTACTTTCATTAGGAAGTCCTACTCTGGTCCGGGAAATTTTCCATAGGCTGGGTAACAATAGTGATAATTTGGAAGTAGGTATTAGGGTATATCCCTTGAGCTTTTTTACCAACCTGGCCCTACAAACCAAATTCGGGACAGGCATCTCCATGCACAGTCCTGGAGAAAGCAGGTACATAGTATAGAGGTTTCTAATAGATTTTTGCCACTCCAATCTCTGGATGAGAATGATTGACTTCAGGTTATTGGGGACGAGTATAATTATGCTGAACAAACTGCATCCCTAGAAATAAATGAGATGACACGAGAGCGTGATAAGGGGAGTGCAATCCTGTCCCTAGTAGGATAAAGGATTATAGTGATGAGGCAAATAAGGTAGTAGAGGTGGAAGCTAGTGTGGGAGGTTCTATAAATGCTAATAATGATGGTGAGATAAATGAAAACACCAAGGGAAGTACAACTCATGATAGTCCAACTGTTTGTGTTTCTGATGGTATAAGGGTACTCTTCTGGAATATTGCCGGTCTACAATCAAAAATTAATAATTCTATTTGGTTAGATTTTATACATAGTTTTGACATCTTATGTTTTCAGGAGACCTGGTTATTGAAACAGATCAATCTAGATGGGTATAAGACGTTCCATATTCCGGCTGTTAGATCTACGCATGGAAGACACAAAGGAGGTCTGAGTGTTTATATTTCAAACCTGATAACGGTTAGGAAAATAGAAAAGATTAGTTCAACGAGTTATTATCAATTGTTGGGCATTTATTTGAACTCTCCGGTAGTATTATGTTTAGTGAATTTTTATAATAACATCGAACAGGACGAACTGGGTAGGGTTATAAACTCGCTTAGCGAGGAGATGTACAAATTAAGGGTACCAGATGAAGTTGATATGATTTTTATATGTGGAGGGATTTTAATACTGGCATATGTGGTAACTCGGAAAAAGGGCAGTGTGGGCTACATGATGAAGAAGATATGTATATCCCACATTTTATACATAATGTAAGGGGAGATACATTTAATGATTTTATGGCAGGACATGATTTGGGTTTTGCAAACTTTCTGAGCATTCCATGCGTCGATTTTGCTCCAACTTTTATTGGCAGAGGTTTTGCCTCGCTAATAGATTTTATAATCATTCCCAATAGATACGCAACCTGGTTCGATAAATTTAATATTCACTCCATTACCCTTAGCGATCATCTGCCTCTGAGCATCCGTGTAATTATTCCACATAAAGTTGAACAACCAAATTGTAGTTATCTGGCACTGTCACAAAACATTACCCTAGCACGCCAAAATGGCTATTCTTTACGATGGGGGAAAAAAATCAAAGTTGAAGAATTGATTAAACAAATTGTAATTAATGCTAATGAACATTTAACGGTATGTTTACAAGAGAGTGCAGACTATAGTGATATTTTGAGGGCTTATTCCTCTATTACTCTGGAGATCCAAAACTCTCTAGGAGCAAAAAGATGACATCCCAAATAAGGACTAATGGGTGGTTTGATACAAAGTGTACGAAAGCATATAACATGCTGAAGGGCGCCCTCCACAAAGATGGGAGAAATAAGGAGGAAATTAGTGCATGTAGAAAGAATTATAATCTGGCTAGGAAAAATAGGAAAAAGAAATAAAAGAAGAGGCATGGGACTCGCTTTATGAGGCTTCAAAGAAAAGGGACAGTACTATGTTCTGGCGGGCAGTAAATGCTCCATTTTTTGTAAATAACGAGGGACCCAGGATCGAAGTTGCAATAGACGAGGAGTCTTGGATCAAATTCTTTTCGAGGGTGTATAGTTCCAGGGGGCAGATAATTGCACAACTGATTATGATCTACAGTTACAAGATGGGCTGGATAGTTTTGTGACCATTGGGATAAATATAACACTAGATGAAGTCACGGCAGCTATTAATGAAAGTAAAGGTGGAAAGGCACCTGGGCCAGACGGAGTGCCCATGGATTTATTTAAACACTCTCCAGCACTATGGTCCCCTTTGCTGACACAGGTTCTGAATGCATGCTGCAGAAGGGCTTCATCAAGACGTGGTCTGAATCCGTGATCATCCCAATTTTTAAAAGGGAGAATGCGATAACCCTGCTTGTTACCGCCCGATATCCCTTTTGGACTCCCTGGTTAAGGTAGTAGGCAGAATAGTCCTGAATAGACTACAAACCTGGGCGGAGGACAATAACATCTTAAGTAAAGTGCAGTATGGTTTTAGACAGGGGCTGGGGACCATTGAGCAGGTATTGAATTTTATAATGATATCAGGGAAATACACCCAAGCTAAAGAAGGGAAAATGTACGTAGCATTTGTGGACCTTACGTCCGCTTTTGATTGCGTAAACCACGATAGACTCTGGGACATTTTACAGGAATTAAAGGTAGACCCTATTTTAGTTCAGTTTTTGAGGCAATTATATAAGGGGGCCTCGGCAAAAGTGAGACATGGAATTGGGGGTGAATGCACTGCGTCATTTCCGGTAGAAAAGGGCGTGAGGCAGGGGTGCGTCCTGGCTCCGTTCCTCTTCTCACTATATACTAACGCATTGGAAGATGAGTTAACGGTCAGGACAAAAGATCCACCTTACTATAACAGCCAGCCCATAGTATCACTTCTTTATGCGGACGACGCAGTGCTTATGGCCAGAACACAGCTGGGTCTTCAGAGTGCTCTTAATGCATACATTGGTTTTATGGATAGCCGGGGCCTGAAACTTAACATTAAGAAGACCTTTGTGATGACATGTGGGAAAGGGAGAAAAAGTTGCAAAAGTCTCCCTGTGGGAAAAGCTAGGATAGAGGCAACCAACACATTTTCCTATCTGGGTGTACTACTGGATCATGCTGGATCATGGAGTCCAGCGGTCAAAAGTAGAACTCTTCTTTTTAAAAGGTCAATTGGGGCACTGATGAATTTCTCTATTAAAATGGGTAAAAGACCCCGGGGATCCTCCTTAAAATCTACAAAGCAAAATGTATAAGTGTAGCAATGTACGGGGCTGGTGTCTGGGGCTATCAGGACGTGGCTACATTACAAAAAGAGGAAAATAAGTTCTTACGATTTATATTAGCAATCCCACAGAGTACATCAGTTTATAATTGCCATAGCGAATTGGGGATTCCATACATTTCAGACCTGATAAAGATGCAGCCATTGTTGTTATGGCACAGAGTTTGGACGTCATATCACACACAGTTAAATAGAGAGATTATAAGTGATGCTATGAGTTTAACTTACGCAAACAAGATTTTATGGCTAAGGTACATCAGAAGCTTTTTAATAGACATGGGAAAACCTGATTTTTATAGAAACCCTGTTACACTGACCACAATTTCTAGGAAGGAGTTCAAAGCTCTTTGTCAGGATCACCTGGAATCTTTAAGGGCAGCTTCAGAAATGTATAAAAATACAGTTATTAAACATCAGATAACTCTTGTATGTCCCACCATTCAACCTTATTTGGAATGGTGCTTAGGAAGTTATGATAGGTTTGTCCTCACTAGATTAAGATTCGACAACTTCCACCGTTTAGTTAGCTTCCCTATACAAAATGACTGGAACAGCAAGCTTTGTAGATGCCCCTGTGATGAAATGTCTCCCCAAACGACTATACATGTGATTTTATTTTGTAAATTTTATAAAGTAGAAAGATCTAGATGGATTTTGCCAATGTTGAAGGGCGGGGATGGAGACAATGTCGACCTGCCTTCCTCTACTTACAAAGATTGGATAATGTTTACTGTGTGGGAGCCATGTCTGGTCTCTTGAAGGCCATTTTGAAAAAAAGGAAAAGTATTACATGGGAAACATAGCATGAGACAGATTGATTTTTAGAACACACGGGGCATCGAGTAATTAAGGATGTGATTTTAAGATTTTAGTGATATTTTAAGATGTATATATGTAAGGTATTAGCCTTTTTAAACAGTAGATTGTATATTCTTTATTGTGTAACTTTTATGATTTTTTTCTACTAAAAATCGAATAAAGTTTATTTGATTTGATTTGACTGCCTCTCACCAGGTTCTGTTACACAGAATCCCTTGCAAACCTAAACAATTGACAAAAAAAACAAATTTTCCTCACATTTCAGTGGTGGAAAGTTCTGGAATCCGCGTGGATCCACAAAATTCCACACACCCCGCATTCCCCAAAGTCTTCCGAGAAAAATGGTACCTCACTTGTGTGGGTAGGCCTAGTGCCCGCGACAGGAAACGGCCCACAACGCAACGTGGACACCACATTTTCACAGTGAAAACTGACCCTTTTTTGCAAAGTGCCTAGCTGTAGATTTTGAACCCTAACTCTGCAGGCACCTAGGGAAACCTAGCAAACCTATACATTTTTGAAAACTAGACACCCAGGGGAATCCAGGATGGGGTGACTTGTCTGGCTCTCACCAGGTTCTGTTACCCAGAATCCCTTGCAAACCTAAACATTTGTCAAAACAAACACATTTTCCTCACATTTCTGTGGTGGAAAGTTCTGGAATCTGAGTGGATCCACAAAATTCCACCCACCCCGGATTCCCCAAAGTCTTCCGAGAAAAATGGTACCTCACTTGTGTGGGTGAGTCAAGTACCCGCGACAGGCAAGCGCCCAAAATCTATTGAGGCGACATCAAAATTACCTATCACAAAACAACCTGGTTTTGCAAGGGGGGGTCCCATGACTTTTTGGCCCCGGGCTCGGCGGCCATCTAGGGAAACCTACTAAACCCACACATTTCTGCAAACTAGACACCCAGGGGAGTCCAGCAAGGTATGGCTTGCGTGGGTCCCCCAACATCTCCCTACCCAGAATTCCCTGCAAACCTCAAATTTAGCTACAAAAATCTTTTTTCTCAGATTTGTGTGTGGGAAAGTTCTGGAATCTGCGTGGATCCACAAATTTCCTACCACCCAGTGTTCCACCAGGTCTTCCAATAAAAATGATACCTCACTCGCGTGGGTGGGTGGGTCAAGTACCCGCGACAGGCAAGGGCCCAAAACCTATTGAGGCGACATCAAATTTACCTATCACAAAACAACCTGGTTTTGCAAGGGGGGGTCCCATGACTTTTTGGCCCCGGGCTCGGCGGCCATCTAGGGAAACCTACTAAACCCACACATTTCTGAAAACTAGACACCCGGGGAGTCCAGCAAGGTATGGCTTGCGTGGGTCCCCCAACATCTCCATACCCAGAATCCCCTGCAAACCTCAAATTTTGATAAAATCAATTTTTTCTCACATTTCTGTGTGGGAAAGTTGTAGGATCACTGGGCTGACACAAATTTCCTACCACCCAGCGTTCCCCCAATAAAAATGGTACCTCACTTGTGTGGGTAGGCATAGTGGCTGCAACAGGAAATGGCCCAAATCGTACTGTGGAGACTTCAAAATTACCTATAACAAAACTACCTGGTTTTGGGGGGGGAGGGGCACCTGGTTTTTTTGGCCCCGGGCTCGGCTGCCATCTAGGGAAACCTACCAAACCCACACATTTCTGAAAACTAGACACCCTGGGGAGTCCAATGAGGTATGGCTTGCGTGGATCCCCCAATGTTTCCTTACTCAGAATCCCCTTCAAACCTCAAATTTAGCTGAAAAAACCAAATTTTTCCCATATTTTTGTGTGTAATCACCGTGCAGGAACAAATGTCCTACCCCACAGCGTTCTACTTAGTGTCCTGAGTAAAATGATACCTCACTTGTGTGGGTGTCCAATGCAGAATTGGCTAAAAACGTATTGTTTTAAAAATGTAGAGCTTAGAATTCTCGGTGCTATACCTTTATTCCCTATGTTTTGGGCTCTTCCCAGTCACAGGCCCTTGCCCCACCCACACAAGTGAGGTATCATTTTACTCTGGAGACTAAGGGGAACGCTGAGAGGTAGGACATTTGTGCCGGCACGATGATTCCACCCACAAATATGTGGAAAATGTGGGTTTTTTAGCTAAATTTGAGGTTTGCAGGGCATTCTGGGTAGGAAAACGTTGGGGGAGCCACGTAAGCCATACCTCGCTGGACTCCTTGGTGTCTAGTTTTCAGAAATGTGTGGGTTTGGTAGTTTCCAAGATGGCCGCCGAGCCAGGGCCAAAACCCAGGTGACCCCCTTGCAAAACCAGGTTGTTTTGTGAAAGGTCATTTTGATGTCTCCTCAATACGTTTTGGGCCCTTGCCCGTCGTGGGTACTTGACCCATCCACGCGAGTGAGGTATCATTTTTATCAGGAGACCTGGGGGAACGCTGGGTGGTAGGAAATTTGTGGATCCACGTAGATTCCAGAACTTTCCCACACAGAAATTTGAGAAAAAGTGATTTTTCAGCTAAATTTGAGGTTTGCAGGGATTCTGGAGAAAACGTTGAGGACCCACGCAAGCCATATCTCGCTGGACTCCCCGGGTGTCTAGTTTTCAGAAATGTGTGGGTTTGGTAGGTTTCCCAAGATGGCCGCTGAGCCCGGGGCCAAAAACCCAGGTGACTCCCCTTGTAAAACCAGGCTGTTTTGTGATAGGTCATTTTGATGTCTACTCAATACGTTTTGAGCCCTTACCTGTAGCGGGTACTTGACTTGGTCCCGGAGTCGGCAGCCATCTAGGGAAACCTACCAAACCCACACATTTCTGAAAACTAGACACCCGGGGTAGTCCAGCGAGGTATGGCTTGCGTGGGTCCCCCAACGTTTTCCTATCCAGAATAGCCTGCAAACCTCAAATTTAGCTGAAAAAAACACTTTTTCTCAAATTTCTGTGTGGGAAAGTTCTGGAATCTACGTGGATCCACAAATTTCCTACCACCCAGCGTTCCCCAGGTCTCCCGATAAAAAGGATACCTCACTCACGTGGGTGGGTCAAGTACCCGCTAAAGGCAAGGGCCCAAAACGTATTGAGTAGACATCAAAATGACCTAACACAAAACAACCTAGTTTTGGAAGGGGGGTCACCTGGGTTTTTGGCCCCGGGCTCGGCGGCCATCTTGGAAACCTACCAAACCCACACATTTATGAAAACTAGACTCCCGGGGAGTCCAGCGAGTATGACTTGCGTGGGTCCCCCAACGTTTTCCTACCCAGAATCCCCTGCAAACCTCAAATTTAGCTGAAAAACACACTTTTTCTCAAATTTCTGTGTGGGAAAGTTCTGGAATCTACGTGGATCCACAAATTTCCTACCACCCAGCGTTCCCGAGGTCTCCCGATAAAAATGATACCTCACTCACGTGGGTGGGTCAAGTACCCGCTACAGGCAAGGGCCCAAAACGTATTGAGGAGACATCAAAATGACCTATTACAAAACAACCTAGTTTTGCAAGGGGGGTCACCTGGGTTTTTGGCCCCGGGCTCGGCGGCCATCTTGGAAAATGTTAGAACCAGGGTCTCCAGTTGGCCAGAGTCCGCACCCTAGTCCAAGTAGGGACCACCGATTCCGAAGAGGTAGCTTGGCGCGAGGCAGGTAGGCACGCACGAGGCACTGTGTAAAGTAATTGTGCAACACACATCCACACTGACGCAGTAACCCACACACAAAGGAGACACCACTACTTTTGTATGCAAAACTTCAGGTATCTTTATCGGTACATCAAGAGAGATTGGTGATAATAACATGCACTGGTGATCATAACATCTTGTACAGGTTTCGGGAATCCTTAGGTCAATATAGGCAACCAGCCTTAGGCAGTTAGACAATACAGGTATCAACTAGTATTCCGATTGGCAATGCAGGTAGATACTGCTTATGCAGATAAACCAGTGGTTCCCAAACTTTTTTGCCCCGCGGCTCCTTTGACCAATTGGCCGTAGGCCGCGGCTCCCCATTACATTAC
Organism: Calotriton arnoldi; assembly: GCA_963921515.1. Taxonomy (NCBI): domain Eukaryota; kingdom Metazoa; phylum Chordata; class Amphibia; order Caudata; family Salamandridae; genus Calotriton; species Calotriton arnoldi. Next base: position 2,328,629 of record CAWUFW010001373.1, on the reverse strand, counting down.
AATTTTTTGGTGGGAGAGAATGTAAGGCCGACCTCGGTAGGACTTCCATTTTAATCCCTGAAAATAATAGGAATGAAGGTATGGAGAGCTTCTCATATCATTTTCCTATAATCGTTCTCTTTTGAGGTCGAGGGGTAAGGGGTTGAGGTAGCGGTAAAAACCATAAAAAAGTACCCGGAGTCTGTTGTGATAGGATGATGAAGGGGCTGGTGATACAGCAACTAGTACCGATTTCAAAGGCTGCCTGGTTCCAGATAAGGTAAGGTGAATGTAGGTAAACGGACCACCTTTGTACTGCACTTTTAAAGTTAATTTCCTTTGAGGCCGTTAATACTAGAGTGCTATTTTAATGAATAATGTTATTTGTTTTATTACATTGAAATGATGAAAAACTGAATGAGCCTTTAGTTTTTGAAGGTATAAACCTGCAGGTTAAGCTGATTACTGCAGAAAACGTGCAAATTCTTTGACCAATCTCACCAGAAAGGGGATTTGTTTTCATTCCCTCGAACGCTTCATGGGGCTAAAGGCACAAGTGCGCCACCTAGTGGGCGACAGGAGCAGTGCAGCCGGCCTAAATACAAACGGCCAATGTAATTCCTAATGGATTCTTCTCTGCAATTGCGACCGTGGCGCCACTGGCTGGTTTTAGTGGCGCACCGGGGTGCCGCGGCGCACAGTTTGGGAACCACTGAGATAAACAATCAGGCATGTAATTCTTAGGTAAGTAGACATTAAAGCATGTTATCCTGAGGCAGTTAGGCAAGAAGGCAGTTCATTCCTAGGCAGCTAGACATTAAGGCATATACCTCTATGTAGGAATGTAACACCAATTCAGGGGGAACCTTAGGAGAAGGCTTTGGAAGCGTAGTGATAACCCCTGCCTGTCTATCCCCACGATGTGCTCGGGCTCCCTCTGGAGCCCCTGGGGATATCCCCCCTTTTGGACGTGGGAGAGTCTCTTCACCAGCGCGGTCCACAGTTCCCCCGACTCACCATTCCACTCGGTGGGGGAATTCAGGCCGCTATGTGGCGTCGGGTCCAGCAGGCACAGGACACCCCCCTCCAGTCAGCCCCCTCCTCCCTACACTCGGGGCGTTTACCTGGGGAGGCGGGTCGTTGCGCTGTCGTCTGCGGGGCACTCCACCCCCGGGAAACTTGTCTGGGAGGTTCGGGGGCTCCCGCACTCCTTGGAGCCCCTCTCGCCCGTGTGCCTCAACGCGCCCCGGCTCTTCCTGGCTGACTCTCCGTCCGGGGGCCAATCAGTGTGCGGCCTTCCCGGAGTGTCGCTGATGACGCGGCCGGAGTCCCGGTTGCCAGGCGACGCTCCACCTCTCGCCCAATCCCAGCGCGGCGTTCTCCAGCAGCACTGGAGCTTCCCTGGGTCGCGTTCTCCCGCCCGGTCGGCGGCGGTGGTTTGCTGACGGGCGGCACTCCCCTCGGACCTGCGGCGGTGATCTCAGGCCACCAGCGTTTCCTCGGCCCAGCACTGCCGCAACACGGTGCCTCCCAGGTCACTCTCACGTTCCCCCATGCAGCGGGGGGGGGGACTCCGAGCCACAGCGTTTCTTCTCTGCAGCGCGCGACAGCGCTCCCCAGGCCGCGACGGTGATCTCGCAACGCGGCACCTCTCGGCACAGCGCCGCTCAGGATAGGCAGTGCCTCGACCCCTGCACAGCGCTACTCCCCTCACCCCAGTCCCGGGCAGCGGCGGTGATGTCCAGGACACTCAGCGCTCCTTCCTCGCGGCGCTACACAGCCTCAGCGCTGTAGCGGGCCCCAGGTCAGGCACCTGGGTCAGGGTTACTAGGACAGTTCAGGTCGTTGATTCAGTGCCCCATGGGCAGGCCGTCAGTTAGTCTGCTTGGTGGAGACACACTGGGGTGGTATCCCTGGTTCCCCTCCCATAGGGTAAGGTCAGCAGGCAGGTAGGGTCACTCAGCTCACTTGGGGCAGCAGCTCCTAGAATCAGTCAGCCTCAGTGGTATAGTTGCCCCCCCTTTACTCAGCAGCCGCCACTCCAGTGGAGAGTCCCCAGGTCCAGTAGTGTAACAGTCCTCTAGGGTTCCCTTCCTTCCTTTTATATCGCTAAGTCAGGTGACCCAGGAAAAAGGCGGCAAGTTCTGACGGCAACCCGGGGGGGTTGGAAGATTCTAGAAGGATCTAGGGGCTTCAGGGAGGTGTCCCCTGTCACTCTGTCCTGTCTGTGTATGGTGACAAGGGCGGGGCTGTCAGGGTTACAGTATCATTCAGTCCCAGCCCATGCCAGCTACTAGCGCGCAGATAGGATGACAGCCTCACCGCAGTAGCAGGGGCCTGTGGCAGACATGTTATGACACCCTGTTTTTAGGAGAGAGCACCTGCACCTCAGCACTGTTTCGCAGCGGTAAGGTGCCCAGAGTCCTATGTCCAACAAAAATGGCAGTCAGGAAGCAAAAAGGAAAAAAAAGGTAGGGGAAGACCACCCTAGGGCTGACAGGTCTAACACGCGTCCCCCCCAGCCGAAAGTGGGGAGAGCTACCCAACCTCTAGGGAGTTCTCGTCACTAAGGCGGAAGAACCTAGAGAGACCGTCAGCATTGGCGTGGTCTACTCCGGGTCGTTGTTCCACCCTGAAGTCCATACCCTGGAGGAAATGGACCACCTCAACAATTTAGGGTTTTCGCCCCTCATTTGCATGAGCCAGCGAAGGGGCCGGTGGTCGGTCTGAATCAGGAAGTGGGAACCAAAGAGGTATGGCCTCAACTTCTTCAGAGCCCAGACCACCGCGAAAGCTTCTCTTTCGATTGTACTCCACCGTTGTTCCTGGGGGAGTAGCCTCCTGGATATGAAGGCCACGGGTTGATCCAGGCCCTCGTCGTTGAGTTGTTAGAGTACTGCGCCAATACCATGTTCAGAGGCGTCCGTTTGAACAATAAACTCTTTAGCGAAGTCCGGAGCCCTGAGCACCGGAGCAGTGCACAAAGCCTGCTTGAGAGAATCAAAAGCTTCCTGGCAGGCTTCGGTCCAAATCACTTTCTTTGGCTGTCTCTTGGAGGTTAGCTCCGTCAGGGGGGCCACGATGCTGCCATACCCCTTGACAAAGCAACGGTAGTAACCGGTGAGGCCCAGGAAAGCCCTGACCGCCGTCTGGGTCTTAGGGGGCTCCCAGGCAAGGATGGTTTCGATTTTGGCTTGTAGGGGTTGCACCTTACCCCCACCCACCAGGTGTCCGAGGTATACCACGGACCCTTGTCCAATTTGGCATTTGCTGGCCTTGATGGTCAGGCCCGCCTGCTGCAGGGCCTGCAGCACCTCCCGAAGGTGGCACAGATGTTCTTCCCAGCTGCCGATGAAGACGGCTATGTCGTCCAGGTAGGCAGCGGAAAAGGCCTCTAGGCCGGCCAGTACCCGGTTCACCAGCCGCTGAAATGTAGCAGGCGCGTTCTTCAGTCCGAAGGGCATCACTCTAAACTGGAAGTGGCCCTCCGGTGTGGAAAAAGCTGACTTCTCTCTGGCTCCTTCCGTCAGGGTGATCTGCCAGTACCCGGACGTGAGGTCGAAGGTACTCAAATATCAGGCAGCGCCCAGCCGATCAATGAGCTCATCAGCCCTAGGGATGGGATGAGCGTCCGTCTTGGTCACAGAATTCAACCCTCGGTAATCCACACAGAACCGAAGTTCACCCCCCAACTCCAGCATTTTAGCGACCTCATTCTGGATGCTGGCCTTCACCTTGTCCGACAGCCTGTAAGACTTGGTTTTAACAGGGGGGCAGTCCCCCGTGTCCACATCATGGGTACACAGGTGGGTAATGCCAGGAGTGAGGGAGAACAAAGAAGAGTACTGCCCCAATACCTGGCGGCAGTCCCTCTGTTGTTCCAGGGTCAAGGATGGGGAGAGAACCACTCCCTCCACCGATCCGTCTTTCTCTTGGGACGCCAGAAGGTCCGGAAGAGGCTCGCTCTCCTCCTCCTCGCTCCCATCGGTCACCATCAGGAGGGTAAGCTCCGACCTCTCCTGGTGTGGCTTGAGGCGGTTGACATGCAACACTCGGTGGGGTTGCCGTGGGGTCTTAAGATCCACCAAGTAAGTGGCCTGGCCCTTCTTCTCCAGTATCTCATACGGCCCCGTCCATCGGTCCTGGAGGGCGCTAAGCTCTCCGGGCTCCATGACCCACACCTTCTGTCCGGTATCCAACTCCACAGGATGGGCATTCCGGTCATACCATTCCTTCATGACCGCTTGGCTGGCCTCTAAGTTCTCAGATGCCTCTTTCCACAGTCCAGCCATCTGGATGCGGAACGCCAACATGTAGCTCACTACATCTTGGGGAAGCCTCCTAGGAGACTTCTCCCAGCCCTCCTTCACCAAGCTGAGAGGTCCCCTGACAGGGTGCCCGTACTGCAGCTCGAAGGGGCTGAAGCATACCCGCTTCTGGGGCACCTCTCGGTAAGAAAACAACAGGCAGGGCAAGAGGACGTCCCACTTCTTCCTCAGGCCCTCAGGCAGACTCCTGGTCATGCCTTTCAGGGTCTTGTTGAACCTATTAACAAGCCCGTTGGTCTGGGGGTGGTAAGGGGTGGAGAACTTGTACGTCACCCCACACTCCTTCCACATGGCCTGCATATAGGCGGACATAAAGTTGGTGCCCCTGTCTGACACCACCACTTTGGGGAAGCCCACTCGGGTAAAAATCCCCATCAGGGCCCGCGCCACCGCAGGTGCAGTGATGGTCCTCAGAGGGATAGCCTCCGGGTACCGGGTGGCATGGTCCACTAGAACCAGGATAAACCGGTGACCAGCAGCAGTCGGCGGGTCCAGAGGTCCAACAATGTCGATGCCCACCCGTTCAAAGGGGGTACCAACGACCGGTAGTGGTTCCAGGGGACCTTCAATTTGGTCCCGGTCTTCCCGCTAGCTTGGCAGGTCACGCAAGTCCTGCAAAAGTATCAGATGCAATCCTCATCCTGGGCCAATAGAAATGTGGGACTAGACGAGCAAAGGTTTTGTCTTGGCCCAAGTGTCCCGCTCAAGGAATCTCATGTGCTAACTCCAGCAAAAGGCCCAATAGCACTGGGGGACCACTAAGGCCCTGGACGACCCATGCACCGGAGCCTTGGGCTCACTGTAAAGGAGGCCGTCCTCCCAATAAATGTGGTAGCTTCCTGAAGCATTTCCGGCTGCTTGGGCTTCGGCCTGTCGCCGCATGCCCTCAAGGGTGGGGCACTCCTTCTGTGCCCGGAAAAACTCCTCCCGGGTAGGCTCTCCTTCCACCTGCCACTCTGCAGGGGTTGGCAAGTCCCCCACGGGAACAACGTCACCCTCCGTGGACTCCGGTGCGACCACCGCAGGTGCCCCATCCATCTCACGTGGTGCGTTCTCCACAGCTTTTTCCTTGCTAGCAGCTGGCTGGGCCATTGTCTCAGGCTCCAGCCCTGGTTGACTCCCCTTCCGGGCAGCCTTGGATCGTGTAAGAGCACAGGTCCATTCCGGTAATCCCAGCATCTCTGCCTGGGCTTTGAGCTCTACCTCCCTCCAGGCAGTGTGCTCAAGATCATTTCCTAATAGACAGTCGATTGGCATGGCAGGGCTCACTGCAACTCGTAGACGGCCAGGAACCCCTCCCCACTCGAAGGGAACTTGGGCCACGGGGTAGTGACCCACACTGTTGTCAGCCATCACAAACGGGTGGAATACATCAGGATTCACTTGCTCCGGGGACACCAGCTGTCTCCTCACCATCGTCATGCTGGCACCTGTGTCCCTCAGGGCCTCCACCCCCTGCCCGTTAACAAGGACCCTCTGCCTGTAATTGGCAGTATTCGAGGGTACCTGGATCTGTGGGACCATTTCACTGTCTCCCAGGGATACTAGGGTCAATCCTGCCCACTCACCCCCCCTATTTAGGGACAGCTCCTCCCCCAGCGCTACACTCGCCACCCCGGGGTTCTTACCTCCAGTAGGGGCTGGGGGCCTTTTTCGACACTGGGGATCCCCCTTGTCTTGTCCGACCTCCCCACACTCATAGCACCGGACAGTTTTGGGCTGCTGACTTCTGTCCGGATAAGTAGGTTTCTGATAGCCAGATTGGGGCTGGGATCCAAACCCTCTCCCTTGCGGTCTGTTTTGGGGGCCTTTGGAGAACTCCTTTTTATCTCCCCCCTCTCTCTTCTGGGGGACACCCTGTCCACCCTTCTGGGGGTCCCCGGATCCCTTGTTGGACACCCTGGTACTGACCCAGGTATCCAGCCTCCTCCGCAAGCTCCCTCGGGCCGGTCAGCTTGCGGTCGACCAGGTGTTGGCGCAGCTCTGGAAAACATTTATCTAGAAGGTGCTCTCTTAAGAACAAATCATACAGCCCTTCATAATCAGTCACCTCGCTGCCCCTCACCCAACCCTCCAATGCCTTCCTAGCGTAGTCCAGGAAATCTACCCAGCTCTGCGGGGAGTTTGTGGCTATTTCTGAACTTCTGTCTATACCTCTCAGGCGTAAGACCAAATTTCTTAACCAATACCTCCTTCATAACAGGATAGTTGGTTTGACTTGCTTTGTCTAATGTCAGGAGTGTGTCCCTCCCCACCGGAGGCATGTACCTATATAGGCTACCCCCCAGTAACTCTCGGGGACCCCATGGGCTCTCAAGGACACCTCGTAAGCAGCTAGCCACTTGTCAATGTCGTCCCCCACATTAAAACTGGCCACAACATCCTTAGGCATGTAAAACCTAGACTCCCGTGGACCCTCCGTGGGTACGCTGCCACCATTTACATTATTCTGAGTCCCCATCTGTAGGGCTCTAATCTCCAGTTCCTTCAGGCTGAGCTCATGGGCAAGCTTCCTTTCCTCCATAGCCAGCCGCTTCTCTTCACGCTCCTTGTCTAACCTGGCGAGCTCTAGCTTAAGCTGTCTCTCCTTCCTCCTGTCCTCGAACTCCTCTGCAGACAAACTCCTTACTGAGACACTACTGCCTGCCCTGGAACGCCTTCCTGGCAATACATTATCGCTAGTATCTATCTGCAGTAAGTCCAGCTCTCCTGGAGCGTCATGTTCTACCTGCCCCTCGTCCCCTCTCCCTTCCGGGTGGGCCAATGCCCATGCTCTCAAGGTTTTTTGAAGCTCCTCCCTCTTGGCGCCTCGCTTGAAGAACACCCCTTTCCCCTCGCAGAACCCCTTAAGCTGTGCCACCGTGTACACTTCCAGGTTGGCCAGCTCGAATTCCATCTTGCTAGGTAGGGCCTCGGACGTTTTCCGGGAAAACCACTAGGACTTAGGCACAGGCTTTAAACAGAGTAGCACTTGCAATCCGACAATCAGGGAGAATTCCGAGCTTACTTTACGTCCGGCATGAGTTTGTGGTGCGCACTGGGCCACTGTGGGGTGTTGCACAAGCACAAGTCCTAATCCCACCGCTGAACACCAATGTTAGAACCGGGGTCTCCAGTTGGCCAGAGTCCGCACCCTAGTCCAAGTAGGGACCACCGATTCCGACGAGGTAGCTTGGCGCGAGGCAAGTAGGCACGCACGAGGCACTGTGTAAAGTAATTGTGCAACACACATCCACACTGACGCAGTAACCCACACACAAAGGAGACACCACTACTTTTGTATGCAAAACTTCAGGTATCTTTATCGGTACTTCAAGAGAGATTGGTCATAATAACATGCACTGGTGATCATAACATCTTGTACAGGTTTCGGGAATCCTTGGGTCAATATAGGCAACCAGCCTTAGGCAGTTAGACAATACAGGTATCAACTAGTATTCCGATTGGCAATGCAGGTAGATACTTCTTATGCAGATAGACAATCAGGCATGTAATTCTTAGGTAAGTAGACATTAAAGCATGTTATCCTGAGGCAGTTAGGCAATAAGGCAGTTCATTCCTAGGCAGCTAGACATTAAGGCATATACCTCTATGTAGGAATGTAACACCAATTCAGGGGAACCTTAGGAGAAGGCTTTGGAAGCGTAGTGATAACCCCCTGCCTGTCTATCCCCACGATGTGCTCGGGCTCCCTCTGGAGCCCCTGGGGCTATCCCCCTTTTTGGACGTGGGAGAGTCTCTTCACCAGCGCGGTCCACAGTTCCCCCGACTCACCAGTCCACTCGGTGGGGGAATTCAGGCCGCAATGTGGCGTCGGGTCCAGCAGGCGCAGGACGCCCCCCTCCAGTCAGCCCCCTCCTCCCTACACTCGGGGCGTTTACCTGGGGAGGCGGGTCGTTGCGCTGCCGTCTGCGGGGCACTCCACCCCCGGGAAACTTGTCTGGGAGGTTCGGGGGCTCCCGCACTCCTTGGAGCCCCTCTCGCGTGTGCCTCAACGCGCCCCGGCTCTTCCTAGCTGACTCTCCATCCGGGGGCCAATCAGTGCGCGGCCTTCCCGGAGTGTCGCTGATGAGGCGGCCGGAGTCCCGGTTGCCAGGCGACGCTCCACCTCGCGCCCAATCCCAGCGCGGCGTTCTCCGGCAGCACTGGAGCTTCCCTGGGTCGCGTTCTCCCGACCGGCCGGCGGCGGTGGTTTGCTGACGGGCCGCACTCCCCTCCCCTGGCAATTCGGGCTGTAGCCGTGTCTAAAGTTTCCTATGGAAATTAACATGGTGAAAATGTGTTTTGGGACCCCACTTTTTCTCTGCCCCCACTTGAAAAATCACCCCGAAACTTTACGCACAGGAGCTGACCTGACCGTCCCATTAGTTTTAAAAATTTCATGAAGATTTGTCAAACGTCGCCAAAGATATTGGCAAAAGAAAAAATGCTTTTTGAATAGAAACAAGGTCCTAACTATAACTACCTACTGGTAAGTCCGTTTTTATATAGCGCAGCTACTCACCCTTACGGGTCTCAAGGCGCTGGCGGCCGGAGTGGAAATTAAGTGAGCTATTGCCCAGAGTCACATGGTGCTGAGCTGCCGCCGGAGCCGGGGATCGAACCGTGAACCCTGTGCTCCGGAGTCAGCTGCCCTGGCCACTGCACCACACCTCTCCACCAGTAGGTAATATACATACATATATATATAGCACAAATCCCTACAGCGCTACCTTGACGTGGGGAGGATCCTGAGGGGACTAAGGATCCTAATAGCCCCCAGCTATGACCAACCAAATCCCAAAATGATGAGACTGGGCACATTGTAATCTAGAATCATCAAGACGCCTAGTAGAAATTTTGGTAAAATATGCAGAAACTGACAGGGTGGCATTGCAAGAAAAAATAGATACACTCAATGAGGAGATTACCGAACTAAACAAAGTTGATGAGGAAAAGAAACTCAGGGATGAAATGATAATGCGATTACGAAAAGAAGAAGACAAAATCAAGGAACGCAAAGCTTTCAAATTTCACCGAGACAGGGTGGACTATGAGACAGGACGCATCTTCACATTCTCTAGAAAGTATGACATAATAAAATCGAACAAAGCAAAAAGCCAGACCGAACAAGGAGCAGGAGCAGGTGCATCCACCAGCAAAGACAAGTATGCTTACACCTCAAACTCAGACTTAAGCTCTAACGTGGAAAGTGAAGTCGAATTGGATGGACAGCAAACAACAGTAAATAGAACTCTGCCAAAACTATCCCGGCAGAAGAAATGAATTTTTAGTCAGGAACGGCGAGCGACACTCCGCCCGAGGACGCAACAGAACGCCAAAGGAAAAAGCGAAACCACAGGCGGAGGGAGAGGAGAAAAATCTGCAGAAAGACAAAACAGCAGCAAAAAACGAGGGAGGGGCTGGTGGAGCCGCAAATGAAAGATAGTGACACGGCAGCCAAAACAGTGATCAACCTGACTGATATTGACCTCAGTAAAGCAGAAGAACAAATTCTGGCACTGGGCCTCTCATATTGTCCTGAGTCAAACTTTAATTACGCTAACACCAGGATGGACATTTACATTTTTGTAAGGAAGCTAAAATTAATGAAATATCATGCAATGTCCAAAGACAAACAAAAATACCAAGAAAAAATAACGGAATCAGCAACATGCCCCAATGATAACTCACAAGGGCCAACAAGTAGTGGTGACTCAACCCTCTTGAACACATTAATGGAACTCCAATGGGAAGCAACAAACACATGCCCTTCAAACAGCAGAGAAAATATCCACCAAGGCTCCCCAGCGGGATACACATCAGCACAAGATGGAAATGTATACGCACAAGGAACCAAGTGACAAGAGTGGTAACTCCATTCAAAAAGAAATCCACTTTTACGCCAATACTGCCAAGGGACAGTATAGACATCTTTAGTGACTAAATAACCACTGAAATAAAAAAATTAAATTTCAAGATGCAGCACACTAAACAAAAATGGAATCAAAACACTAGACAATACAATCAGCTGATCACCAAATTGCAAAAAAATAACATCATTGTCAGAAATGCCGACAAAGGGGGTAATATTGTCCTCTAGGACAGAAAAGACTATATGCAGGAGGCCATGGTCCAGCTCAGCAATAGAGAATGCTACAAAGTCAGCAACATATGGACATTAAAATCAATATATGAGGACTTCTATGGCAAAATACTTGCTTGGAAAAGCGCAGGAATCCTGACACCAGATGAATACAAATTCATACGTAAAGAGAACCCTGTAATCCCTAATATATACTTCATCCCAAAAATCCACAAGAACAGTACAAAACCGCCAGGCCGACCCATAATCTCTGCACAGAACAGCCTACTTGAAAATGCAAGTCAATATATCGACTATTTCCTACAGGAACATGTCCAATCCCTACCAACCTACATCAAAGACACCAGTGACTTTTTGGATAAACTGCAATATTTTGAGTGGAAGGACAATTATCTGTTAATGTCATTGGATGTAGTGTCCCTTTATACAAGCATAAATCACAGGGACGGTATAAGGGCACTAGAACACTTCCTAGGCAGGGGTCAAACAAAATTAACGCCAAACTGTACAATGTTAAGCAATATGACCAATTTTTGTCTTAATAATAATGTTTTTTTATTTGACAAAACATTGTACCAACAGATGCGTGGGGTGGCGATGGGGGCCAGTTTCTCCCCCAGCTACGCATGTTTACACATGGGCTGGTGGGAGGAGCTGGTCCTTGGCGCAACTCACAGGCACTATATGGACAATAATGTAAAACTGTTCTTAAGATTCATTGATGATTTGTTTATTGTTTGGGATGGGTCAATGCTAGAAGCCAACAATTTTCTAAGAGATATTAACAATAATGATCTCAACTTAAGCTTCACGTCCACCATCAGCAACAGCTCCATTCGTTTCCTAGATGTTGAAATTTATATTCAAAACAATAAGTTGGAAACTAGATTATTCAGGAAAGAAACAGCAGGAAACTCAGTCCTCCACTCTAGAAGTTTCCACCCTAGACATCTTGTCAACAGTATCCCCTATGGGGAAATGCTGAGAATCAAAAGAAATTGCAGCAGCCCCACAGATCTAAAGAAAGCACAATTAGAAAGCAAAAAAAGATTCTTAGCAAGGGGGTATAAAAGTAGGACCATTGATGCAGCCATAAAAAAACCAGGGCTTAGACAGAAATGTCCTTCTAAAACCAAAAGTTAAAGATGACATAAAACAAAAAGAAACCACTCAATTAAGGTTAATCATGGCGTACAGTTCACAACACAAAACAATTAGAAACATCATGCAACAAAATTGGCCTATAGTGCTCAATGACCCAGTCATAGGTGGCAGCTTGACAAACACCCTAGGCATTACATACAGGAGAGCACCGTCCATGAGTGGAAGCCTAGTGAAAAGCAGCCCTGAAGTCCTTGAACAACAAAAGTGGCTATCGCTCAGGAAGGGCTTCACAAAATGCAAAAGTTGCAAAGCATGCCAACATGGCATTAACAAAAAAACATACAAAACGCCTTTCAGCGACAGGGAAATAGAAATTTCTCGTTCCCTGCACTGTAAAACTGATCATGTCATCTACATTTTAGAGTGCTCATGTAACCTCAAATATGTGGGAAGTACTAAACTCCCGGCAAATATGAGAATTTTACAACACATCCGGGCCATCAAAAATCATGACCAAACCTACCCGGTGGCGAGACACTTTCAGGAAATACATAATAGTGATCTTAGCCATTTCTCATACTACCTCATAGATTCTGTCCCAAAAAACAGAAGGGGAGGAGACAGAGAGGAGCACTGCGAAAATTAGAAACAAGGTACATTTTAAATTTCGACAGCAAAAGCCCGGGAGGTCTAAACACCACAGAAGACCTTTACACATGCATTTAAGCAATGTCCTACCCTAATTGAAAATAACATTAAAAAAAGACACACCTTTTCTGTAATCTACCTCCAACATGATTTTGGAAACTATACATCCTTGTCTCTCAAAGCAATAGATACAAACAGTAGCTACTAGAAACCAATCCCCCACAAAATAAAGGGAGACAACTAGAAACGTAAATATCAACTATCAGAGGCTGCCAACAGACCTGAACCATTAACATAATGGTTTTTTAAAATTTTAAACAAAACTTTTTTTACTATTTTTGCACATTTAGTGGTGTTCTTTTTAAAAAAAAGAAAAAAAACTATCTTTCAGGTCACGAGATGGTCTAACCCTTGTAAAATTTAAGCTTTTTTAGATCATATTGCACTTGCACTTGATTGAACTGGCGACTGCCTCAGACAGGATACATAGGATGGTGACATGCCTCTAACAAAACCCAAAGCGAAATCCGACTAAAACGCATTTATGCCGGGATATCTTTAGCTTATTTGCACAGTTAACATTGCCACTTTATACAAAAAGATTGTGTTTTAACAAAGTCAGCGTTTTAACATCAATTTTTCATGAACACTTATTTATAAAACAATTTTAAATATTTATTCATTTTTGTGGAATTTACAAGGGTATTGCTGCTACATTATGTAATATTTATTCAATATTTATGTATTGTGCAATATAATTTTGTATAATTTGGGGTATTTATACAAATCATGTAAATTGTTAAATGAACAGCATGTTCAAACCCAGGTTAAAATAATCATGTAACCAGTCCACCTAATTAATTGGACAAAATGAATCAATGTGAAAAAATTGGGTTTCAAACAATTGTCATCAACAGTATGTTTTCAGTGTCTATGGGGCGGGAACCAGTACTTGCACCAATTTACACGGTCACTTTAAAAAGGGAAAAAATGCCTGATAGCGTTGTCATGTGATCAAGGTCCGCAAGGACCGAAACGCGTAATGGCCGACAGAAAATAAACAACATATGCACTGAATCGTGGTCCATGCCTGCTTACTGCATCGGGAAGGGTGACTTTCGGCGAGCAGCACGTCTTGACATATATATATATATATATATATATATATACGCGCACACACACACACATATATATATATATATATATATGGGAAAGGTTTTTTTAGGGTTTAGGCTGGGAGACAGTATATGTGTTTTAGAGTTGTAGGAATTTTCAGGGTTTAGGGTGGATTTGGGATTTTGGGTGGTAAGTATTTTTAGGGTGGGTTTGGATTTTTGGATGGTAAGGGATTTTTAGGGTTTAGGGTGAGCTTGGGTTTTGGTTGGTAAAGGAATTCTTGGGGTTCAGGGTGGGTTTGGGGTGATAAGGGAATTTTTAGGGTGGGTTTGAGTTTTCAGGTGGTAAGGGAATTTTTAAGTTTTAGGGTGGGTTTGGGTTGGCATGGGAATTTTTAGAGTTTACGGTGGGTTTGGGTTTGGGGTGGCAAGGGAATTTTTATGGTTAAGGTTTAGGGTGGGTTTGGGTTTTTGGGTGGAAAGGGAATATTTAGGGGGGGTTTGGGTTAAGGGTCGGCACAGGGATTTTTAGTGTTTATGGTGGGTTTGGGTTTTGGGGTGGCAAGGGAATTTTTAAGGTTTAGGGTGGTGGAGAATGAGGGCTAGTAGCTGTGTCCTTCAACCACTTTGGGGCTGGTATGGCCCCTAAAGGTACCTGTGAAGCAAGTTCTTCTTCAAAGGCAAGCCTCCTTTTTATTAGGAAGGTGTCTGCAATCTCCGGGGTGGAGGGGTGCTATGTAATAATTTTTCTAGTGCGGGGTTTAATGAATAGCTGATTGTATTTCTCATCGAAATGCTCTTGCAGCTTTTCAAGGACTAGTCTCCCGGAGTTATCTGAGCCAGCTGTGGAAGCAGGTCTCTATGCCGATGCTTTTTTCCGATGCCTAAGCTGGTGCAGTAGTAGATGGTGCCTTCGGTTTGAAGGGTGCTGAGGCTTCCCGGTGCCAGAAGGTGTCTTCAGATCTGAAGGCAGATGGGAGTTGACATGCTTTGGTGGTTCCCTTTTCTGTTCCATAGTTGGAGTGGAAAGCTCTCAGAAGTAATACTCAGTGTAATAGTGTACCCTAAAGGCCGGAGTGGAGGAGAAACAGTGAGGACAGACATACAAATGTGGATGGCGGACAAAAACAATCTAACAATGGAGTCAGTACCCATGCGCATTGCCAACTAAGGGAGGAGTCACAGGCTGCATCATGACTCGTAAAGGCTTCTCCCAACAAAAACAATTTGCAACATCTGAGCTCAATACTAGATGGCGGGAGTCTGCAAAGCATGTGCATCTACAGCCAAATATGCAACAGACATATGTCTATGTAAGAAAAGCTAAAATCCACCACAGTGCATGGAAACAATTTTATCTTCAACATTATGGCTTAAGCGGTTGTCTGAACCCCTCACAATTTGTATTTTCTACATTCAGCGGTGGGCAGACACCTCTCCTAGTTTCATAACAGATTACGATTTTCACTGCAAAATTATAACTAAATAGGCATTTAGCCTGTGCAAACCAAAAGAAACTGGAAATTTAAGCAGACCACAATTTGTAGAAAAAACAATCTGTATTAGTTTAAATTCTCTCAAATAATTTATAAATTTTCACAACATAAAGAGATTAAAAGCACTGACATTTTTCCTGCTGTTAAATTTATGCAGTTTTGGCTTCTGGACAGGGGCTGGAAAAGAGAAGACGCGAGTAAAAACAATAATTTGCAGTTTTATCAATTTCACTGTATGATGAGTCATTTACCCATAACCCCAGGTTACATGGCAACAGTATATTGCTTGTAATCACATTGTAATGACTTCCCAATAATAGTTTACCTAGCAAAGAGGATGCTTCCTGCAAGAGAACACTTACAAAGAGAAGACATCATCTGCAGGTACACATGTAGAAAGAAGATAAATACACAATTTAAAAAATACAGAAACCTATCTGAATTAGTTGACACACTATGGTACATGAAAGAACATTATCCTTTTGAAGCAGAATAGTGCAGAGGTTTTTTGTTGAAACCGATGGTGCTTAAATATATTCTCTATGCACTTGAGTTGAGCTTGGCCAATATAGTCACTGATCTGATTGATTGGCATGGTTAAGAAAGTGCACTATTGAGTATTATGGATTTGTAAACATTTATTTCTTTTTACTGAAAAGGCCTTCATCACACACATTGTACAGCCTTGCAAATTACACAAATTGGAAACAAAATCCTGTTCATATGATAAATTAATATTTTGTTGCCAGTGATACCACTCCAAAAATGGTGTAAAAATGTGGAAAGCCCCAAACTTTTTCCAGCACTAACCTGAAGTCATTATCCTGGAAGAATAAATAAAAGGGAGAAACATTTCTTTTTGTGAGGCTGCAAACTTGCACAATCAATCTGAACAACACATTTAAGGTGTGATATTGAATGAAATGCGTTTTTGTTAGTAGCAAAATGCTTAAGGTTTTCTTTGGTTTCTAAGACATATTCCTGTTCCCCTCTAAATGTTATCACGAAAAATAGTTTGATAAAAATTTTTTAGGAACATAATTTATTTACAATTAACATTCACACAGTCTAAATATATTTCACTAAAAAGGACGCAGTGACTTTTTGTTATTTTTAAACCTCTCTCCTTCAAAAGGAGATTCACGGGAAAGGAAGAGGAATGTCTTACCATGAAAACCCTATGAACGCTTGCAGTTGATCTCATTTTATTGAAGTGCAACAACAGTATTTTGTCAAACTTTTCCTGAAGAAGTGGATGGGTATGTGCTGGCTATAAAGAGGGACAGAATTAGAAAGAAGGGAGTACGGGCTTCTTTTTTTTTTTGCTTAAAAAATTGTTGTTCAATAGAGTTTGAGATTAGATACAAGAGATCAAGAACATGAAACAAACCCATTACAAATGACGCAATTTAACGACACTGTCAATCAAATTATGTTGCATTGGTAGGGATTTAACTGACATCTTGGACAAAGTGGATTTCATGTTACGACTGATCCATTGTTTTTCACCTGAGAATATACTGTCACATTATAGCATATCTCCACAGGTTCTGTATCTCCAATCACAAAACCAATAACATGAAGCCAAACTGGGTTACGGGAGCAGGCTGAATGTTCAACAATGCAGAATGCTACTGAGAACTGGCCCTTTCTAAAGTATGAAAATCGTAGTGCTTCCTGCTCGTTCTCAGTCTGAACTTGGAGTTATTTTGTTTCTTCAATGCATTTTGCGCAGACGATATTGATGGAAACGTTGCCAGAATTGTGTATGTGGAGGCAAAGTCAGCAGAAGGTTTGGAGTGTTCAGTGTTTGCGTTGCTGTCTCCACTGCCACAATAGTGATGATGATGTTGCTGTGACTGTGAGTCTCGGAGCCAACGTATCTTGGCACCCACTTTGAATAGTTCACCAAATAGTTTTTCTGCATCTGCACGGCATATTCCTTCTGGTAGCTCTGTGATTTCTAAAACCTTTCCTGAAACTGAAACACAAATTTGCATTAAAGTTCTTCTCGTATCTCACCATTAAATTGTGATTGCAAACTATTTGATGAAACATCTACCTAAAGTGAGAGAATTCCCAACCTCCAGATATGACAATGGTCTGCACACATTTTTGTAATACTAAAAACAATAAGTGATTAGTCCACCTTTCATAAATTACAATTTCCTAAATCATCTTCATTTTGTAAAGGATTTTGAATTGGTTAGTATGAAGAAGCATAATGAATAATTAAGCAATAAGGACATTTTTCTCCCTTTGCATGATGCCATAATATATCAGTAATATAACTATATAAAACAAGATTATACAAAGTGCTTCCTAGCACCATTCCCATCAACTCGTGGTTCTGGTTACCCAATCTCAACTGGAATCCATTTATGATACTGTTCCAAATAAAAGACATGATGATCAAGATCCTGATTTAAAAAGTTAAATAAGCCAGGCTGATACTATATCAAGTACATTAGAAAATATGCATCATATTTGCTAAATTATGGCGAAGAATCAATCAACTGCTTCATGAGATGAATGCTGAGCTGAAGGAAACCCTATTAAAAAGAATGGCAGTGTTTTGAATCCAAAATATGCAAACATTGGATCCAGAGAAAACAAAGAGCCATGAGCAACTGAACAGGTTCAAATGTTGAGCAACACTTGAAAGTGCAGGTGGCTTCTAAAGACGGTGGAAAGTTACATCTGGACTTTGTGCGCTCATCAACAGTAACACAAGTGCACCATGGTTTTACCCAAAGGGCAAGTTGCTAGATATTGGGAATCAATGTCTTTTCTTGGTGGGTATTAGTTGTGACAATCCAGCATTTTTCTGTTCACCAGAGCAAGCCAATGACGCATTTTTCAGATTAGAGGATGACTATACACTCTGCAGGAAATGTCAAGGGAATGTGCTAGCAGTGAAGGAGGTGGCTTCTGAGGCAAAGCACATGTCTAATTTTGCCCATCAGCGCTTTTACAGTAAACTTAGTCCTTCAGCATCTTAGGCCAGACGGAATGATGACTGCGTGCTGGAAGCATCCAAAGTCCCAAAGAGCTGGATAATTTCATGCATTTCCCTTTAATAATTTCTGGAATACTTGGTAGATACTTTGAACCTAAGAATCTTCTGATGTGTAATTACTAAATTAATTTCATAAATCAAATTCTATTTGTATTTCCTGCTTAGACCTCTGTACTATTTTCTTGCAAGAGAACACACCAGATTCCTTAAATACGTTATCAGCAGTTGAGAAAGAACCGAAACATGATCTAACTATACTTATTTATTCCATTAACCTTTGCCCCATTAGAGCATTGTTTTGCAATATGTACCAACAAATGTTGCAAGCAAAGTTCAGAGTTTGATCTCCAAAATCTTTTTAGGTTAGATGCGATTGTTACAGAGCACCCCCATCCCCCAAGGCTTTCAAGGTGCTGAAAGAACACAGAGAAACCAGAAATGTCTAAGTTGAAATCAGAGACCATTGGTCACCAGAACAACACAAAAAGAACATCGTATTCAGAGTTTCAGAAATAGAAGATAATTAACAGAAAAATAAACCACTAACGAAAATGGATTTCATAGCTGGTCAGACAACAATGAAAAGGAATTGCCAACCCTATGCATTTTACTAACTAACTAACTAACACGCAAACAAACAAACAAACAAACAAGCAAGCAAGCAAGCAAGCAAGCAAGCAAACAAACAAACAAACACACACACACACACACACACACCCCACCCCCCCTTGTTAATAGAGGAATGATGGGGGTGTATTCTCTGATTTTCAATGTCATATGTGTATATTCCAATAGGTTAAGCTCATAACAGCACCAACGACATACTATGTCCTGCTTCCCTCCTAGTCTCAACATGCGAGCAATCAGTCACTTAGCACTGTGACCAGAAAGTGCAAGTTATTGAGCACTGAGACAGCTTAGCACCTCACCCAGAGACTCTCTCCCTCCTGTGTAGGAGTCACACTGACTGTCCCTACGAAATCCCGGAGAAGCATTTAAGTTCACGGTAAGGTAGCCATCTTCTTCACAGCACCTGAAACTTGTTTCAGCCTGATTCAGTTGTCCCACACAGAAGAAGATGCGCCAGATGCCAGGGAGAGGAGGGTCCTTCAGCACCAAAATTTATTATAGCCCTATAGCGGGCTATACCGGCCATTAAAGGCCCGCTCCAGGTCGGCTCGGGCCTTTAACAAGGGAGCGGGACTTTAATGGCTGGTATAGCCCAGCTACGGAGGGCTATAAGAACATTCTGCCACTAGAGGGCAGAATGTTCTAACAAATAAAACAAAGGCCTCTCGGAGCACGAGGGGGGTTAAATCCCCTCGGGCTCCGAGAGGCCTTTGTAACATATCATTGGAATGTTGCTTTGCGGCCTTTTACGGGCCCGTAGAAGCTCGGAGCACTCCATTGTATTCAATGGAGTGCTCCACATTTCAATGTTCTAATATTACTTCTAGCCTTCTCATATCAAGAGTTATTAGTTAATAACTTTCTCCCATGTTAACCTATGTGGCAGGGGGCTTGCAATGGGAAAAATGACTTGGGCCATTTTTCCAGCAGCAGGGCTTATAAAAACATATTTTATAAGTACTCTGCCTATATCTACAGGAACCCCACCCCTGGTATACCTAGGGGAGCCTTTACGGGTTCTGAATATGCAGAAATATTGCAGATCCTCCCTCCACAGTGCTCCTACCACCAAAGTCGATTTTGGGCAGCACTTTATCACAATGTGGGGAGTGAAGTGTGCAATTTCACTTTACTCAGGGCATATTAAACTCATTTATAAGGGTCCATCGAATAGATACCTGACCCCCCCCCACCCCTGGGAAACTTAGGGGAGACCCTGGGGGTACCTAATATGCCCAAACATTGTAGGTTAACCATTTTTAAGTGCCCCAAACACAAAAGTCGAGTTTGGGCACAATTTACTTTTTAAAAGCAGTCCTGCAGCACAGGGCTACTTTTAAACTGACCTCAGGCTCAGCAGTGCACACATGCAAGTGCAGAAAAAGGCTGCTGGCCTCCAATCTACCATGCCCTATTATATACTAGGGACTGAGGTAGTTTCAACCTCCCCTCTGCCCTATTATGTACTAGGGCCCTATGGGGTAGGTCATGCCAATCACAGGGGTACCCCAACCCTTAGTGTACCCTAGAGTATGTAGGTGTTTTCACTGTATTCTAAGTGTTTTCAGCATAGCACTGGCCCTGGGTCTGGTTAGGCAGAGCCCAGGGTCAGTCAGTGTCAGTTACCACCAGTACCAGTCAGCAAAAAGTTGGGGGGTGGCCAGGGCACAGGATGACTTTGCAACACAAGACAAATATAAAGTCAAACATAAAAATCCCACAAACAATTGTAAAAATCATGAAAAAAGTAACAAGAAAAATGGTCAAACTATTATCAAAATTTAAACGGTCAAACTAGCGATATGAATTTTTTAAGTTTTTGGGCAAAAGGCATTAGGAAAAAGCAAAAGCACTAAGAGAAAAAAAAGCCTCACTCAAAAGTCACTGTTCGTGGTTGACCAGAGCCTAGCCGCAATTATGTCATATGTAGAAATCCGGAGTAAGGGAATTGGCTCGATGCGTCTGCTTGGAATAAATAATGGCTCGACAAGCTCCATTAGTCTGGACTACGCTTCATTGGTGGGAACTGGATCAGAAAGTAGAGAACAACCTGTATGACTGGTAGGAAGTCATGAGAATATTTTTGTGACTAGGAGAAAAAGCAAATGCTAATCCCTCGCCTCAAGACTATCAACTGGGATACCTTGGGAGGGGTTTAAGCAGGAGGGACATGTTCTACACAGAACGGGAAGGAAAATTGTTTTACACATTTCTATTGATTCTTCTACTGCATCAACTGGAGTAGATGCTGCTGGATTGCAGTTATAGATGTTTCTTTCAAGTGCAAACTAAACAAAGCTCCCCAAAATGGTCCACATGTTGAGGTGACCTCGCTTTTAGCTTATCAGCAACCAGTCATATATGCCCCAGGAACTGGCCCATCCGGGGGCTCAACTAGAAACAAGCATGGGAGACAGCGCTTTTTTCCTCTAATTTTGCCGTGAATCTGCGGATCCACTGCGAAATCATGACAGAATTGGAAAAAAATGCTTTTTGGCCCTGGCAGGGTCCCTTTGGCACCCCAGCACCGGGCCTAGGGAGTCAGGGTATTACTATCCTGCCCTCTGTTCTTTATTTGTAACTTGTTTTTTGGGACCCGGCTGAGTCAGAGTCCCAAACTGACTTCCAACACTTCCTGTTTGAAGTGTTGGCAACCAATCAGATCTCTGCACGAGGTCGGTAGGATTCGCGAAGGGTTTGCGTCTCTAGATATACAAATTTGGTTTTGTTTTAATATATCGAAAACTACTGAATGGATTTACACCAAATAACAACAAGCATTGGCATAGCCAATAGGTCTCGCCTTTGGGGCCTTATAAGTGTTTAGCCAGAGCTATTGACTTTGCTGTATAGAAGTGTGGCTGCTGTGCAGCATGCTGAAAAGTTATAATAAAAAAGTGTCAGAAGCATTTTTGTTACTTTATATATGACCAAGAAGGCATTATGTAAAACTGAACGACCATATTAAAAAAAGTATTTACAATAAAAAATTCTCAGTTTTCTTTTGTTCTTGCAATGCTGGCAACTTGTTTCTGCCTATTGCCTTGGTTGTTTGTTAAAGCTTTTTTTTTGAGGGGGCATAAACAATCGGAGGGTGAAGGTTGGAAACTAGTACCTGTATTATAACACTAGTAGCGGCCAGACGCTAGGGGAGAATCAACAGATGCCAGATTCCGAGAGCAGGCTGAGGTGGTGCTGAGTGATGTTGAGGTGGTAGTGGTGGTGGTGGTGGTGACTGTTGCGGAGACGATGCTGAGGTGATGCTGAATGATACTCGGGTCTTGCTGAGTGATACTGCTGTGGTGCTGAGTGATGCTGTGGTGGTGCTGAGTGATATTGTCTTGGCGCTGAGTGATGCTGTGGTGGCGCTGAGTGATGCTGTGGTGGCGCTGAGTGATGCTGTGGTGGCGCTGAGCGATGCTGTGGTGGCGCTGAGCGATGCTGTGGTGGTGCTGAGCGATGCTGTGGCGGCGCTGAGCGATGCTGTTGCGGCGCTGAGCGATGCTGTGGCGGCGCTGAGCGATGCTGTGACGGCGCTGAGCGATGCTGTGACGGCGCTGAGCGATGCTGTGGTGGCGCTGAGCGATGCTGTTGCGGCACTGAGCGATGCTGTGGTGGCGCTGAGCGATGCTGTGGTGGCGCTGAGCGATGCTGTGGTGGCGCTGAGCGATGCTGTGGTGGTGCTGAGCGATGCTGTGGTGGTGCTGAGTGATATTGTTGTGGCACTGAGTGATGCTGTGGTCATGCTGAGTGATGCTGTGGTGGCGCTGAGTGATGCTGTGGTGGCGCTGAGTGATGCTGTGGTGGCGCTGAGCGATGCTGTGGCGGCGCTGAGCGATGCTCTGGTGGCCCTGAGTGATGCTGTGGTGACCCTGAGTGATGCTGTGGTGGTGCTGAGTGATGCTGTGGTGGCGCTGAGTGATGCTGTGGTGGCCCTGAGTGATGCTGTGGTGGCCCTGAGTGATGCTGTGGTGGCCCTGAGTGATGCTGTGGTGGCCCTGAGAGATGCTGTGGTGGCCCTGAGCGATGCTGTGTGGCGCTGAGCGATGCTGTGGTGGCGCTGAGCGATGCTGTGGTGGTGCTGAGCGATGCTGTGGTGGTGCTGAGCGATGCTGTGGTGGTGCTGAGCGATGCTGTGGTGGTGCTGAGCGATGCTGTGGTGGTGCTGAGTCATCCTGTGGTGGTGCTGAGTGATGCAGTGTTGGCCCTGAGTGATGATGTGGTGTCGCTGAGTGAAGCTATGGTGGTGCTGAGTGATGCTGTGGTGGCGCGGAGTGATGTTGTGGTGCTGCTGAGTAATGCTGTGGTGGCGCTGAGTGATGCTGTTGTGGCGCTAAGTGATGCTGTTGTGGCGCTAAGTGATGCTGTGGTTGTGCTGAGTGATGCTGTGGTTGCACTGAGTGATGCTGTGATGGCGTTGAGTGATGCTGTGATGGCGTTGAGTGATGCTGTGATGGCGTTGAGTGATGCTGTGATGGCGTTGAGTGATGCTGTGATGGCGTTGAGAGATGTTGTGATGGCGCTGAGTGATGCTGTGCTGGCTCTGATTGATGCTGTGCTGGCTCTGATTGATGCTGTGCTGGCTCTGATTGATGCTGTGCTGGCTCTGATTGATGCTGTGGTTACGCTGAGTGATGCTGTGGTGATGCTGAGTGATGCTGTGGTGTTGCCAAGTGAGAGATAGAGTGAAGATATAATGCCCAATTAGAGAGGGTGGTGAGAGAGAAAGAGAGAGAAAGGGTGTACATAGAATAAAGAGTGGAGCGGGATAGAGAGAGAGAAAGAAGGGGAGAGAGAGTGAATGAAGGAGTTTGAAAGAGAAACAGATAAAGGGGCGAGAGAGAATGAAAGGCTAAAAAAGATAGAGAGGGAGAGTTAATTAAGTAGAGAGAGAATTAGAGAGGGGAGAGAGAGAGAAGGAGAGAGACAATAAGAGTGGGGGTGTGGAGTTTAAATAGAGTGAAGAAGTGACGCGGAAAAAGTAAACTTAAATATAGCTTTGTACGAATATTAAAAAAACAAAAAAACAGAGTGAGACAAAAATACTGGTAATTAGGCCGTGACTCCCAATATAAAACAAATAGCGATATAAGGTGAAATCAACCCACCGAAGCAATATTTCTAACTAGACAAAAAAAAGCTTGCATTTCAATGCTAATCGCTGTTGTTTTTCATGTGACTGTAGTCCAGGGCCCTCAGTTGGTAATGTGAGCTGCTGCTGCGATTGAAACAGAGTCCAGAGAGTTAATGAGCCATGACGAGGAAATGAGGAAGAGATAGGAAACCCAGATGGCAGCTGCGCGCGTGCACGCCATCATGAACGCAAGCTGGTCGCCAGCCGAAAGCCAGTGGGTTTGCACTTCCAAAACCCGCTTACTAAAACTCTCGGCCAGACCAGCGCAAGCGCTGGTGCAGGCCGAGACCTAAAAATGAATTTGATTTTCTGTAATATGACTGGTGCTCATATAATCGCTGCCCTTGGGCTGAGTTCCTGCTAAAACTACAATAAAAAAACATAACCTTCTGTTTGGTCATGTTGGAAGAGTCTGCAAATGCTGGAATAATAATAAAGGAGGATTCTTTATACAATTATAAATACGTCTGTATTCCTTCTTAACATGGCTTTTCTGCCTTTGTTTAGTTTTTAACTATCTGTCATTGATCATTAAAGCAGCTTTAGACCATTTTAAACTGCGTTCATCTTATGTTTATTGTTTGAAGTTCATATTGATCAGAGGAGAAAATATGAGCTTTAGGTGATTTTCATCATTTTCCTACCAGCCAGGACATTAAAATACTGGTAAAGCTGGTTAAAAAATGACCAGGTGGCAAACATAGCCACGTCAGGAGTTGTGGCCTTTGGGCCACTTTATTTAACCTCACTTGCCCAGACAGAATGTAGTGCTTCTAGTTTTCACCAATGTTTCTGGCTCTATGAGCTTTAAAATAAGTAATTTATCCAACATTTCTCTAAAAATGAGCCCAATGAGACTAGCCAAATGCTGTTTTATAAACAGGTGTGATCCGGGAATGTGAGCACTTTTTCGGGGGTGCCCGGGCCGGATTGTGGTCCCAATCCGACCCTGGTCACAGCTCTACTTATGAGTGTACAGACTTGGCAAGTCTTTAACTGGCATTGTAGCCAACACTGAAGTGAACGCATCCTGGTAATATTGGCATACGCTGTGCTCAAGTGTTTTTTTTGTTGTTGCGGTTTTATGAACGTGAACCTGGCCTGCGGTTATTAAAGCGCGTTATATGAGCACCATACTTAACACATTTTCAGGCACCGGAGATTGACTGATTTGCCCAGAATCACAGGACGTTGAGCCGAGCCCGGGATTCCCAGTTCTGATGTCCCGCCAAGACCACATCTAGATATAAACTTGACTTTTGCGAGACGCTTCACTAGTTCCTTCACATTGCTCTTAACTGAGAACCATCACATTAAGCTGGTTTCAATGCATGCGCTCAAAACTTTAAGTGGAGAACTTCAAAATTGCATAAAAGGCGCAGCAGACTCCGTGCTGCTACTACTCACCAGCCGGAAGTATGAGGGCGTCGCGGTACCATACGATCAAAGGCGGGCACGTAGGGTCGGATCAGCCATCTTGCCACACTTACAATGGGAAAGTACCAGCACTTCTCAGGGGCAGACAGGTACTCTGGAACAGTGTGTACCTTCACTTTTATATTTACATTTCAAGAGCGGGGGGAGGAGGGGCGTTCTAATCACGGCCTCGATGAACTGTTTCCCTGTCTCGCTGCGAGACGACACCGAGCCATCCTGCAAACTTTAAAAGATCATCTTGGCCTAGTATGTCAAAATTACCACCGTCTGACCCTGGCCTCCGCTATCCTCTTGCTTCATAATTCTTCACAGCAGAAGTATCAAAAGTCACTCACAAAAATGAAATGAAGAATAAAATGAAAAAGTGGTCGGTGTACGCTGGGTAGTCTGACATCATCTGAGGTCTCCCACGGGAGGCTTTGACACAGGGTTTCTGTGGCCGGGATATGTCCAGGCCTCTAGGCTTCCCATCAAAATAGTAGAGCAGGTATAGAAACACTGTCTGAATTCGAGGAAAGGGTGATTTGCTATTCTATATTCACCCTTGAATAACTTAAGAAAGTCTGTGAACCTTGCAGTACGTTAAACAAGCAGGGAGAATAAAATTATAGGTAGTTAGTGCGCATGCGCCACTCAGACGAAAGACCTCAAGACGGGAGGGACACCGGTAGAGGCTGTGGTTATGGCTCTGCAAAGATCCATCATGTTCATCATGGTCCACAACTGCCACCTACTGGAACTTCACGGTAACAGCTCCTGCGCCTCCAGGCAACATCGGAGATTACCGACAAGGCGCAAAGTAGCTCATTAAAATGAAACGGACAAGAGCCAAACAGATAAACATTAAAAGCAGATCCTTGGTTTCGAATTGAAACTATCCTTCTTGAATTGGAATCAGTAACCATTCAAAAGAACACGCAATCAAACGCTCACAAAATCAACAAGTAACAAACTGAAGCACATTTTTGACCTAAAGAACAAAAGGAAAAACAGAGGAGTGGGGACGAGAGGAGCGGGGGCGAGCGTACGCGGCAGCCTGCTGAGCTGACCACACGCTCGTGCATCGTGCCTGAAACGTGCGGGTAACCGCAGGGAAAAGGCCATGACGCACGAGCGTGTGGTCAGCTTTTTGAAACCCCTAACTTAAAGTCTCGCAGAGCAGCGCTTGCGCGCTACTCGAGGCTCGACCTAAAAAGGGCTCTTTGTGGACCAAGAGCTACCTTTCTGCCAAATTTGGTGTAATTCTGTCCAGCAGTTGGGCCGTAGTAGTGTTCAAAATCCCTATAGGAAATTGCATGGGGAAAAAGCATTTTGGGACCCCCCCTTTTTTTCCCTCGGCTCCCGCTTGACCAATTCCCCAATATATATATAAAAACAAAGCGGTCTAAAAACGACGTGCTCTTGCTGCCAGTGCCGGCGTGGGGCCTAAAAGACCACAAACCCCAAAAGTCAAAAGTATTGAATAACCAAAGAAAAAAACCGCTGCACTCCCGGAAGCTTCAGTTAAGCAACATTTTTTAAAGAACAAGGGAAAAAGAAAGAATGAAACCACCTGGATGAAGACGGATGTCTAAATATGTTGTGGTGTCTTATGGAATGCTGTATGCCCATTAAAGAACACTGCTAAACTGAAGATTCCGGGAGTGGAGCATTTTTCTCCTTTGATATATATAGATATATATTTTTTTCTATGTTAATGAAAAGCATCGTGGCACTGACGTATTACTTAAAGGCCAAAATGAACTGTTGTGGTAATGTGACCAAGAATCTGGTGACTCAAAACATGTTTTCTGCTGTCGTTTGCCTGAAAATAAACTGCTATTTGTAGCAGAACTCTAGAGTGGCTGGCTCTTCTTCCTTGGGTCGTGTGGGGAAGAATGGATATATATATATATAAAATACAGAATAAATACATTTCCATTGCCCAAGTGGGTCAGTACTTTTGCCATAAAACAGCATATTACATCCCTTTTCGGCATTCCGCAAAAGTCTCAAAAAATGAATGGACCACGGACCTGCTTGCACTGCCAGCAACGGTGCACACTTGACGGTCGTACCACCGTTTCAAATAAATGTAAAAGTTTGTGTGTGTGTGTATGTGGATATATATGTGCGTACTAATCCCAGATACATGTTAAATCAAAGTAACGGGTTGAGTCCATAGGACTAAGGAAGGTTGGAATCCAATAATCAAAATGCACAATCAAAACCACCTACCCAGTACATTTTAACAGTTTCTGTGGGAGAACAAAAGGGAGTATTCACTTGTTTTTACTATTTTATTAGCAATGATATATGTAAATAAGAAGGACACTGATTTATAAAAAACAATTTTTGATAAGTGAATAAAAGCAAGGCAAACAATTGCTTAGAAAGTAGGTCACGAGTGGAAAGACAGTGCACACAAAGAGAATATTCAAAAAGCGGGTTGAAGGATTTTTTGTGATCAGAACACTGGTTAATAAATGGAGCTAGGATTTGAGAAAAATTTCTTTGAAAAAAATTGTTCCAATGAATTCAACTGTAGCAGGAGGAAAGGAAACTATAATCCAGACGAGCAGCAAACAAGTTTGATCACGTCATTTCAAAAGCCCTAGGAGTTGCATCTCAGGTGGCCTTCTCCTCTGGACGGTACTGTAGACGTGTTTCAAGTCCACTGTTTTAATGGTCTCCTCAGGACAAGGACCAGGTGCAAACCATTTCGTCAATAATAGGAACATTTAAAAATGGAATTCGACACGAGTAGTTAGTTTACCGGACCCTGACTTTTTTTATTCTTTTTTATTGTCAACAAATGGGGCACAAACTTTACACCAAATTACATAAATAAAGACTACCAACAAAAGAGCATAATTAAATAACTTAAAGCAAGCCAAATAACAAATATTATATCAAAACAGAGGGAGGCATCATAACATAACAGCAATCTATACCTCAAAATAAAATTATACCAGAACCCCGAGAGTTTAAAACAGAATCTGTCTTCATCACAGAGCGTATACCCCTTGCCTTAGCTAAAGCTTTTTCCATCTCGTACATTTCCTTAACCAGCAGCCACCAATCATTTATAGAGGGTGGTTTTAAAGAGATCCATACCCGGGATATTGCCAATCTAGCAGCAACTAGTAGTATTGAAGCTAATCGAGTAAGTCTATAATCCACTATCTTACAACCCATCATAATTTCTGTGACCGTTATTGGTGCCACTATCCCAAACCTCTGAGAGAATACTTGGCCGATCTGCTGCCAATATGTCTCTAATTCCGGGCAGGTTGCAAACATGTGCGTAATGTTCGCAGCATATAAATCGCATCTAGGGCATTTTGTCCTATCACCACCCAAACCAATCCTGACCCATTTAGATATTTTTTCTGGGGTGTGATAGAACAAACATATAGTGCGAAATTGCTGCAGTCGCAGATTGACGGAATGCACTGACTTAGCTATAGTGTTCAGCGCTTGTTCTATAGTAATAGATGTAACTTCTGTCCCCAGCACCTTGCTCCAACGTCGCGCCAATCTTTCAGAATCATTTAGCCTAGATTTCAGAATACATTTATACATTTGACTTATCACAGATTTAGTTTTCGTACTATACAGGCATTCCCATATCTCTGAGCTAGTTGGTTTTGTCAAGTTTAAGTGTCTCACCAAATATTCCCTGATCTGTAAGTATTTTAAAAATATATGATCAGGCAGTTTATACTGCATCTGCAAATTATTAAAAGAAACAAAACCATTATAATCGTAGAGATCACCTAGGCATGTAATCCCATATCTGATCCGTTTGCTGACAACATCATGAAAAACATCTGGAAATATCGGATTGTCCCATAAGGGAAGTTTATCATGGTAAAATGACAGATTGCATCTAGTGGAAATAGCACGCCAGATAAATGTACTGTCCCTTATAGTCTTAAACTTAACTCTCTTGAAATAGTTTGGATCGTTGGTCCTGTATAAATACATATTACTGTCCTCTCCTAGTATAAATTGATGGAAAAAGTTTTTATACTCGGGCTTTAAAAGGCTACGAAAGCGGGCAGCAAAAGCAGCCCAAAAGTACTTTTTAAAATCAGGAAAATCAAGTCCTCCTTGCTCATATGGAAGCTTTAACAAATCAATAGCTCGCCAAGCTTTTTTGTATCCCCATATGAAGCTACCCAAAACTCCCTCCAGTTTCTTAAAAAATAAATTTGGAACCCGCAAAGGGATAGATCTAAATAAATACAACAATTTGGGCAAAATCTTCATCTTTATAATATTGGAAAGCCCTATTAACCTATCGGAAGTTTATGCCACTTCCTGAGCATGTTAACTGTGTCTTTCAATAGAAATTCATAATTCAAAAAAAATATCTTGTCTATCTGCGCAGACAACCTAACCCCCAGATAAGTAACTACAGAGCAAGCAAAAATTGATTTTTCCGTTTTAAAATTAAGTAATATTTGTGTTTTTTAACATTCAGTTTATATCCTGAAATAGAGCCGAACTTAGCAGCTTCTTCCTCAATAGTCTTAATAGCTTGAATTGGTTCAGTTGTAAAAACCGCCATATCATCTGCATAAGCGATGACCTTAAGTGGCATACCACTTGATACTAATGGCATAATTTGAAGGTCAGACTGCAGGGCACATATAAACGGCTAAATATATAAAGCAATAATAAAGGGGAGAGGGGACACCCCTGTCTTGTACCAGAATGAATCGAGAAAATTGTTGACTGGAAACCTAGGTATGATAATTTGGCCTGAGGCTTATCATATAGAGCTTGTATCCACCGCTTAAGTTGGCCTTTAAACCCAAACGTATCAAGTATGACCCATAAAAAATCCCATCCCACTCTATCGAAAGCCTTATCGGCGTCTAAAAGGATCATACCTAGAAGGATTACCCTCCTTCCAGCTATATCAAATGCCCCTACTGCCGTATTAACATGGGCTGTGGTATCCCTGCCTTGGATAAACCCATGTTGTTGAGGAGACACCAACCCAGGCATAGATGGTGAGAGACGATTCGCCAAGATCTTTGCAAAGATCTTGATGTCTACATTAATCAACTAAATTGGCCGATAAGAGCCACATTCATCAGCAGGCTTGCCCTTTTTTAAAATAAACAACCCATCTGCGTCATGTTCCAAGACTCTGGTGTCTTTCCCGCAACGCCTATACTTTGCATGACCAATCTAAGCAATGGAGTCAAAATATCTTTGAAGATTTTGTAAAATTCAATAGGTATAGAATCTTCTCCAACTGCCTTTGCCGATGGCAGGGAAGATATTGCCAAGTCTATTTCTTCCGTCGTAATATCACTCTCCAGTAAAGCTGATGTTTATTCACTCAATGTTGGGAAGATTCTGCCCTGAAGGTACCGCCGCATCTCCTCCTCTCCAGGGGCTATAGTTGGCATATATAACTCCTTATAAAACAAGGAAAATTGTTCTAAAATCTCTTGTGGCTGTGAGTACATAGTATTATATGCTCCTTTTATATTCTTTATTTGAATTTTAGCTCTATCCTCTGCTACTTTGTAAGCCAGAACTTTATCTATTTGTTCTCCATATTCATATTGCATCACACTATGTTTGTGGTATCTAACCGCGTTTCTTTCCCTAAATGTATTCCTTATAGCTAGCCTAGCATCCATCAAGGAGAGAAGCAGCAGTTCCTGATCATTGGAACCTAATCGGATTGCTGCTGAGTGTAATTCTTCAGCTCTTCGGACTACTTGAATAGCCTCCTTACCCGCTTTTTCCCGAGCTTTATTCTGTTGCCATATAAATTGTTGAGTTATACCTCTTACAACGGCTTTCATAGTATCCCAAACCATAAATGAGGAGGCGGTGCCAATATTCTCCTTGAGAAATAATTCAAGCTGATTCCTAGTATTATCCAAATAGCCCCTGTCTGAAAGAAGATACCTAGGAAAAGAAAAAGATCTAAGTATCCTACCTTCGGTTTCTAAACCAAACGAAAATAATAAAGGATTGTGATCAGAAGTAACTCGTGGGCATATTTCTATATCTGATGACGCCAATGTATGATCTGACACCCATACCATATCTATTCTAGAGTACAGCTTATGTGGAGCGGAGTAGTACGTGTACCCTGGGATGGTTGGTTTTAAGTACCTCCATGTGTCTCTGATAGATTGCAACCGTCCCAGTTCTATAATCGCTGCACGAGTCTTCCACATTCTATGAATAGCTCCTTGTCTAGTTGTATCTATATTATAATCCATGACGCAATTAAAATCTCCCATTACCACCCGCTCGCCCTCCCAATTTAACATTTCCATATTCAAAGTATCAATAACCGTAGGATCATCAATGTTAGGACCATACAATGAACAAAAAACAAATTTCTTCCCCCTAATTTCCAACTGTGCCATTGCCCATCTACCCCTCTGATCAGACAATGTCCTACATATCGTACAGATAAATCGTCTGTCCTTTAATATAGCAGTTCCCCCTGCTTCTTCAACTTGTAGAACAACACGAATCCGAATCGAAATTATCTAAATATTATCTGAATGCTTTTTTTGCCATCTGTCAATTGCGTCTTTTGCCTCCTGTTCAGTTGAAAAAAAATACGATTGGCCCCCACGTAGAACTTTCAAGCGTGCGGGCTCCTGCAAAAACACTTGTGCCCCACTAGCCTTTATTGTATCCATCAGTTGGCGCAGCTTCCACCGTCTGTCCATTGTCACCTTACAAAGATCAGACCGCACAAAAATAGCATAAGAACCAACAGACACCGGGGAGCTAGGACGAGCTTTTAAGGATACCGCCTGCCAAAGCAAAAAAATTCCCCAAAAAAACAGGAATGGCCTTGGGTACCGAGATCCCTGTTTATATTTTACCAATGGAAGTCTATGCGCCCTTTGTACCTGGCAGTCCCAGTCCCAGTCCCCCAGATCGGGGAAGGCCTTCTTTTTATTTATTTGAGTTTTATATAGCGCTGGCTAGACCCGGAGGTATCAGAGCGCTTTACATAAGGTTCCACAAAATTACATCAATTACAAGTTACATCAGTTACAAGAGAACATTTCAAGAGCGTCGGAAGATGTAATAAATGGAGCTTAGAAGGGTAAGGGGGTGGGGTAAGGTGTAGGAGGGAGAAAGGATGGAGATAGGATGGATGGAGAGACGAAGGAGAGTCTGCCCAAAGTCCGGCTGGGTAGGTGACGGCCGAGGGGAAGTCCACAGCCCATCTCCTCTATAGCTATCAGGTAGCTCCATCGGGCATCAGTCAAGCGGCTAGGTCTCAATGAGAAAACAATTAGAGAGCAAAGAGGAGGGATAAATGGAGCATAAAGGAGAAAGTGGGTGGGGTAAAGGGGTATGAGGGAGAGTACGACGGAGAGACGAAGTAAGGTCTGCCCAATGTCCGGCTGGGTAGGTGACGGCCGAAGGGGTAGTCCACAGCCCATCTCCTCTATAGCTATCAAGTAGCTCCACCGGGCATCGGCCAAAAAGCTAGGTCTCCACGGTCAGAGGCAGGTTCACAGATTCGGTATCCTGAAGGGTAGGCCGGATGGGGGATGTGTTCGAGGTCTGGACGAAGTCCGGTTTTTTCTCAAGGAGTAGCACGACGTGGTAGGGAACACTGTGGCAGTCATCTTGGGGTCAGGCAGTCCCAATGATTTTAAACAAGTGATCCAAGCTCCCACAGGAAGGAGTTCAGCTCCGCTACTGCCCGCGAGGATAACACCTCATTAGAGACGCGCCCCCGGCCATCAGCTAATCCGGGCTGTTAGTAAAGAAGGATCAGGCGCGTCTCACTCACGGGTTACTAGTTGTCACTGCCTGGACGGCATCCTCCGCCGTGGAGATCCGCTGCTCTGCTTTGCCCAGTCGTACTCCCTGCGTATCTAGCCTCGCAGCGAAGTGTAAGGGCATCGATTGACTGTAGGCTAGTTTGGATTGCCATTAAAGTCGCATCCAGAGCAGAAGACGATTTCTCTGGGAGTTCCAGCTCTGAATCCGACGACGCCTGCTGTTGAGATTTAGTTAGTCTCTTATTCTCGAAAGTTAGACGCGACTGTTGTTTTTCTGTTGTCCCAATCTTTGTAGTATCACAGCCGGCGCTGCAGTCAGTAGATAAAGCCACAGTAAGGTATAGTGGCAAATTTTTCGAATGCCAGAAACTGCGGCACAGGGGGCAAATCGCAACCTATTCGCAGCAACAATTGGGGCTACTCCTCACGCACTTATTGCTTTGAGCTAAGTAGCAGCCCACTGCCGCTGGGGAGTCTGCATCATCAGTTGTGAACCAACTATCTCGGCACCGGATCTCTGATGTGTTCAATCCAACCACCCTGGTGTCTAATCCTCACAATTCACCGCCAAATACCACTTCTGCACATCCAGGATCCCCAAAGCCTCAGTCTTATCCCAGAAATCGAGTCTTCAATTGAGAACTTGCTCGCACGCTGCTGCACCAGGCCTTCAATCAAACAATCGCCACGGGACCAAGCTCTTCCAGCGCCGCCAAAATAAAAGTCCCACAAACTGCACCTCTCACAGCTTTGCTTACTGTCTTGGAGCCAGTAGGTTCCCCTGCGCCATGAGCTAACAAGCAATCCCCTTCATTTCATTGCTCTCCAGGTGATTTTCAGCCCAGCAGGAGCACGTATGCCAATGTCTGTGTCCTGCACTGCAGTGTTTATAAAACCGGGTCGCACTCGATGCATGCTCCCGACCACCCATTGCTCCGCCGATCAGGACCCTCCGATCCCCGCTGTACTGGCTCTGTAGTCCGCAGTGCCTACCAGCATCCGAAATGCTCGGCAAGTTCCAAGGGCCTCCACAGTCGAGTACGCGAGCTTCCGCGAGTCCAGCTTCTGAAGAAGCTGGTCTATAAACGCTCTTGGATCCGGCCTTTCTTCGTCCTCTGGGACACCAAACAGCCTTAAATTATGGCGCCTCTGGCGGTTCTCCAAGTCTTCTATCTTAAGCTGCATGGCTGTAATATAATCTTCATGTTTTTGCAACAAGCTAGCAGCCTGAACGATAGTCTCCTCAGTGGTGGCCACCCTCTGCTGTAGCTCCACAATATCATTGGTAAGTGTCCCGATCTTCATATTCACCTCCTTTATTGATTGTTGGATACTTTGATTATCAGCTCTAGCTTGAGCATAATATTCCTGTGCTTCTGTTCGCTGGTCCTGTAAGGCCTGGAGAATCAAAGACAGTGATGGTTGCTCTGAATCCTGAGCCTTCTCGGACTGACCTTTACCCCTTGTCTGTTGCATCGCCTGTTGCAATATTCTAGAGGATGCAGAAGGAATCTCCGTATCTGAATTATCCGTAACTATTTCTGCGATTTCTCCACCATCGGCACCATCAGAAGGACTAGCCCCCGATAACCGTGATATTATAGTTCTAACCCCTCCTTTGCTTGAACCCAGCGTCGGAGAGGACTGTCCGCAGGAGGGTCTTTTGCTCGCGAAGAGGTAGTATTGTCATGCCCAGTATGAATTTTCTTTGCTCCCTTCGCTGCTTTGAATCTAGCGTTCTTCTTTTTGTTGGACAAGTTAAGTGCTGGGCTGTCTCTCTTTTCCGTAATTTTCTTGGATTCCTGTTGAACAGTTTGAGTATTTTGAAATTCTTGTACTTGATAGGTTGTTGCGCAGTCGCCAATCGATACCTGATAGGCAATTCGTCCCTCACCTTCCGCATCGGAATCCCTACCTAGAGGAGCAAGGGCGGGGGTCGTATCAGAAGTCATAACTGTAAAGCTACTGAGACTAATCTGCTCAGAACCAGGCTGATCCTCGGTCACCTCCTTTTCCCCCTCATGCGCATCTAGTAGGCTTTCATTCTCTCCAGTAATAGATTGCAGATTACTGATCATCTCTTTTTCCGTAGGAGTGCCCACTATCAAAAGAGCCGTTGATTCAGACTATAAAGAAAGCCCCTTGGTTAGTTCATTTGATTCTATATCAATTATAACGTCACAGATATGAGCTCCATTGTCCTCAGCCCCCTTTACTTGTTCTGGTTGTTCAAATTCAGATATGCTACTCTGGCTGAAACTGAGAGACTCGGGGCTGCCAGAAATATGTCTAGCGCGACAATATATCGCAGTGATCGCCTCAAGAATGACACTTGCTATATTGTTGCCAATAGAAAGGTCCGACTGTCTTACTGCCAGGACTTCTGCTGCCTTGCCTGACTGTAGCAACCGTAGCAGCGGCTTACCTATTTTCGAGTTGGTCTTGATGGCGTTTCCTCCCAGGGGAGCCTGTGTCTCCTCCCCTGGATCTTCCTGTAGAGCGGCACCCCCGTTGGCTGAACTTGCCGGTAAGCGTCCTGCTCGTGTGGTTCGCGTATTCTTTGGCGGAGCCATACTATCTGCCCGGCTCAACAGTCTCAGCCAGCTGATTGCCGAGCGGTAGCCAGTCACCCAGCGAGCAATCCAGAAGGCACGCACTTGCCGACCAGTGCCAAACGCTGCCTGCATTCGCCTCTTCTAGTCGACCGCTGACTGCCCGTGGTAAGTTCAATTGTCTTTTTGATTATGGTTTAACCCTATATTTCTCGCCTTCTTCTTCCTCCTCTCCCACTCGGTTTCAAATGCGGTTTCAAATGCGCTGCATCAGTAGCTTAGCGGCCGATTCAGGTGTGGGGGCTCGGGAGCTCCTCCGTGTGCCTGCTTCTCCCAAGCGGCGTCAGTCCGCCATCTTGCTCCTCCACTGGACCCTGACTTCTAACACAAAATCTCTGAGCAGTCCGAAATGAGCCCATGCTTCCTATTTTTATACAAGAGACACACACTTGCCATATCTAGTGCTGGGCAAGGAGGTTAATAAATTCTCATCATCAAAGATTCCTACAGACATGAAAGGAGACACAAAATCTTCTTGGATGTATCCTCAGAACGGCTATGCCAGAGGTGCAAGTCGTGGTTCTCCAACCTCCATGCCGAAGTTACTAGCAGCAACAAAACAGTCTTCGGGGTAAGAAGTTGAACTGGGCAGCTCTGTATATGCTTAACAGGGATGCCATCAAGAAGCCCAACACAATGTTTATTTTCAATGAGAAACTATAAGAGTTGGCGAAACAAATAAAGCAAAACCTCTACAAAAGTGCCACTAACGGCGATCTAAACAGCGGAGGTTGTTCAGGAAAACACATGAAAGCAGACATGGCTACCAGATAGCCCTCAACTGTAGCCATTGTGAGACCCCGCTGTGCAAGCGAAAACATGAACACCAAGAAGTTGGAAAGGCAAGATTTGAAGGGGTTGAGCATTTCAACACACTGATGAACTACTTTGTTCAAGCGACCTGAATAGGTAGATTTGGTAGTGGGGATCATCAGGAAGGTAAAAGGAATAACTGGCACTATCTTTTCATGCAGCCCCAGTATTTGGAGATTAGGGAAAAGGATCTAGTGATTCTGTGCCTCTGCGTCCTGCCTAGGGCAACTGTAATCACTTGTACTTGTTCTTCCAGTAACTTCTACAGCACTTTTGACTGTTTCTTCAGGCACCACTGAATGGCCCTCATCTTTCAACTGAAACCAACAGGATTGCATGAGAACACGATGCCAAGAAAACCAAGCCCTGTAAAACCAGGATGAGATTTTGAGCGCAAAACCTTAGAATAATCTCTTGAATATCCGTGATCCTCGGAGGAGGAAGAAAAGCTTTCATGCAGTTCATGTTCATTACCACTCCTCTGAGGTTAGACTCTACATGGGAGAGAGGTAGAACGTTTCGTGGAGTAGAGTCATTGTCTGGTGAAGATATCCTCTGAACAGTGCCAGAGCATATTCTTCCACTTACCAGTCATCCAAGTATAGAAATATATGGGCTCCTGACCATCGTAGTGAATCCATTACAATGACCAGCACTTAACTAGTCCTGGGATACCACTGTGAACCTCAACTGAAATTTATGGGCAGGGAGAGCTGTAAGATAAAAATAGGTGTCTTGAAAGTCCAGGGATGCCAATCAATCTCCCGAAACCAAGAGCAGTCAGACCCCCTTCATCTCTTTGAGGGACCAAAATGTAGAGGGAAATAATCCTGTCCCCTGCTTTCAGAAACACTACCACAATGACACCTTTGTTTCACAGGGCAAGGGCTTTCAAAACTGAGGCATGTGCCAGAGAGCACTTGAAAAAATGGAAACCCCGCCTGCACCTCCACACCCACCCCCACCTTCCAGAAGATGATGGTGTGGGAAGTCAGAGTTTTTGAAGTAGCAGAGCTGACAAAGCAGGGAGGAGTCTGCAACTGCTGCTGATGTGTACCGCTAGATCCATTGTTGCCCGTAAAGGAGAGGTTTAGCTGTTGGGCTGTCTGCACATGGTGAAAAGAATTTCTTGCTTATACCACACTGGAACAGAAACAAAACTCTATATTGTTGGTGGAAATATTGCACTGGGGATGCCAGGACCATCCCATTATACTGTAGCTCTCATTTTTATGTGGTACAAGGAAGAGTCTACTTTCTCTACAAACAACTGCTCAGATTTGAAGGGAAAGCCCATGAGAGTGGTTTGCATATCTCTGGAGAAGTTAGAGGAACGCATCCAACTGTGCTGGCACAGCTTAACAGCCATGCCATAGACCAAGCAACGGTATCCTCATAGTAAAAACTGTTTGGATGAATCCAATTTGCGACGGACCAGGTCTGTAAACTGCTTTTTCACGTGGTCTGGCAAGGTGGTTAATTTAGGTTTTGCAAATTCCCACAAGGTATGAACATCAGCCTAGGATGCAGGTGGCATTAGCAGTGAAGGTGACCAGGCAGTCAGAAGCAAAGATTTCTCAGCCTGTAAAGTCTAATCTTTCAAGTCTCTATGGGGAGATGCCATGAGGAAGGCATTTAGATTTTGATTTGAGGACGTTTGAACAACCAGACTTTCCAGTGATGGGACAAAAAGTGGGTCTCATCCAGAGAAGGACTATGTGACATTGCTATCTGTGGACTCCTGGGCCCGAAAAGGGTTTCGCCCATGCAGCCATGACATGGCCTCACTACATGGAAGCTATGGGGCCGATTCCGATCTCGGCCGGTAGGGCTCCGAATCGGATTCGGCTTTACCGGATCCGATTCGGAGCCCTGTTTCCCGACCGAACCGTACGCGGGTCCGGCCGAGCGAGTACGATGCGAAATCGCCGACCGACTCGTCCGGGCGTCCTGACCGCTCCGACCGACTCGCTCCCGGCTCGAACCGCTCCGACCGACTCGCTCGGACTCGACTCGCACCGCGCAATGGAGACGTTTCCCGGCCGGGTAAGTACGATGCGCGCCGCGAGCAGTCCGACCGAGCCGCGCACTCCGGCTCGTAAGAGCTGTCGGAGCCGTACTTTGGGGGTCCGTGTCGGACCCCCTGTACGCGTAGCCGCGCAAGTCGCACACAGGGGGACCCATGGGTCCCCCTACCTGTGCGTGTACGGCGCGAATCGCTTCGCCGCGTACCCGCTGTAGGGGGCGCCCTTGTCCGACTCGCACCCATTGAGTCAATGGGAGCCCGCGTACGCGTTGTACGACCGGCTCCCATTGACATCAATGGGAGTCCGACCGACTCGAGTCCGATAACATACGGACGCATCGTACTCGTTCGGTCGGACTGCACGGGTCCGATTCGGTCGGAAATCTCTCCGGGTCCGGCTCGGTCGGAGAAATTTCCGGCCCGAATCGGAATCGACCCCTATGTCTCTGTAAAAGAGGAGGGTTGGAAAATCGAAAGACACAGTCGTCAAACCCTAAAGAACCTCTCTACATTATTGGGGGGGCACAGATGATATAGAAAACATTCGGAACATATCCTGCATATCCAGACAGAAGACCTAGAATTGTGTGAGGACAGTCTTTGAATATTTTTTGTGTTGTTTTTTTTTTTTTAACACTGGAATCCAATGAGGATGAGTCGTGTCAGAAAATGGTGCAGATACTCCGAATGGTAGCAGGAGGAAAGGGCTCCTCCTTATAGTGCTCTTTGTGTTTTTTCTTTTTAAATGGAAAGGCTTTTTAGAAGATTGCTTCCTTACAGGTGATTTACCCGTTTGCGAAAGAGATTGCTTTGGAGTCTCTTTGTGAGCCTTAGCCAAAACCAGCTTAAACTTCTAGTTCCCTGCAGCCTTCAGGTGCACTGAGGCCCAAGAATTGTAGGCAACCATGCCCTACTCTGATCCAAAGCATCATATGCAGATGTCAAGTGAGACTGAAAGCTATACTTTCTATCAGCATCTGCGACAAAGGTTGAACCCTAAAACATTTCAAAAAGACATTTGACCTAGTTGCTGTTAAAATGCTGAGGAACTTCGATGTTGAGACACTGACAGACCATCCAGACATGTGTCGATGAGGTGTGGAAGTACAGAAATTCTCACCAGCACTAGTTGGTGCGCTGGAGAGACATAGCTGGGAAAAGCTTTTCATGACCAGTCAGTAGCCTAGAAGGAAAATGAATAAGGTAATGAATCTGCTGGAAGATCCATTTATTAGAAATGCATGTACTAAGAGCAACAGTTATCAGGAACTTTCATTTTTAAATGTTGTGGCCAAAATGATAAGTCACACTCTCCCATCATAGCTACACCTGAAATTGTAGATCATGCTTCTCACAGACATGAACTGTGGGAATGGACTAAATAAAAATCTCCTTTTTTGCTCGTCCATACAGCTTTCCTATACTGTACTAGGATCAATAAATATACTGAAATACAATAAAGGCAATTATATACATCCTTCATATTTCTGGGCCGTTGTCAAGATACGTTTTGTTTTTACTTTTGGCCTTCAAATCAATTAATGTACATGTATGTATTTTTTATCTGCTTCTATTGAATTATATGAAATGTACTGATGTTCCCTTGAACAATGTGTCATAGAGGTTCCAGGATAGCATAAACAAAGCTCTTTGCTTTTACAAAGAATAAATGTCCAGGACCTACTCGGGGATGATTCCAGACCTCCCTCTTAAAAAAATTTTAAAAGTACTTTCACGTTTGGAAACATCAAACTTGCAGCCTGCAATAAACCCCTATTTTCAGTGCTAAGAAATTAGCCGCAAAGCTTTCAGACTGATGAGGATGAAAAATCAACAAAAGACATCACTGATGATCTAAAATTCTAACACAGGCACAGGTTTCCTCTGAAGCACGGCACATGCAGACTTTAAAGGTTTCTGACCATCCAAACCAATTGCATTTATAGTTGTGTTGCCGGTTTACAGCATAAATGTATGAAAAATTAAACAAATATACTGAATTTACATTGCTATGTCCAAATATTGATCCACAAACTGACCTACTTAATTTAGTTTTGATTTTCTACTTGCAGTACCGTAATTACATTTTTTTTTTTTAAACATCTCTTTTATTGATTTTCATTAACATTCACCAAGTACACAGCAATAGAGGGCAGAGAGTTGCAGGTAAATTACAAGGCATACATTGTTGGTCCCGCTTAGGAAATGTATAAAATATGCTGTCCAGAAAATAACCATAGGGCACAGACCCCAATGCTGGGGCGCTATATATCAGGAAGAACACAAGAGGTCTCCATTCAGCGCTACAGCGTCAGTATACATTGAATAAGTAGGGTTATCAGGGATACCTGTGCCGATACCATCAAGACCCTCGGGGGCGCACTCACTGTAGGCCAGTATGTGGAAGGGCCTACATAGCATAAACAAGAGAATAGTACAGGCCTGTTAGAGAGTAGGTGATCCCAACGGATGGGGAGTGCTAATAACAAATCCAATATATTATCAATAGCTATTCTAATGCGGGCATCCTGGTTTGGAGGCAGCACCATAAAGTTTAGGTTAGTAGAGGGCAGTGTGTGGGACTGTCCAGATTTGCACAGGTCTAACGCGAGCATATTAATAGGGACCAACTGCTTGGACGGATGCCGAGCACTTCATGCAACGAAAAGACAGGGGGAGCCCCCAGGTCTGCTGGACGGTGAAAAGGCTAGAAGTCAAAGAAGAAATAGAAGAAGAGAATAGAAAGAAGAGCGGGGAAAGAGGGAGGGGGAAAGAGGGAGGGGGAAAGAGGGAGGGGGAAAGGATAATGCTACGGCTCAGTGGTGTAGGGGAGCCATTGGAGAGGGCGGGTGAACACCCCTGGAGATGGGGCCTCGGCCAAGTGTTCCCTAGGAAGGGGTGGACACAATCCTTTGCTAGCCCACCTCTTCTTCATAAGATTCTCCCCTTGGGAGTAAGGCGTCAGCAAAGAGCTGGAGAGCTCGCAGGCGGGGAGGGACAGAGCGGGCATGCTCCATTTTAGAAAGATGTGTGATTAGAGGTTGCCATGTGCGCTCAAATTTAGCATCAGTGTGAGCTAATCTATGAGAGAGGAGCTCCATTGCCATCACATGCCACAAACGGGTAAGCCATACCGAGAGTGGGGGTGTGAAAGCCTTCTTCCAATGTAGAGCTATGACTTGTTTTGCAGCTGTAAGCATGTGAAGGATCAAACGCCAGTCTGAGTGTGTCATGGCTTTAAGGGATATCGGACGGAGCCCCAGTATCGTTACCCTCGGGGTGTTTGGCATGGGGAATCCCACTGCCCCCTTAATGTGGCTCAGGACTTCCTTCCAAAAGATTTTTAGGAGTGGGCAAGACCACCATATGTGTAGGAAGGAGCCCTGGGCCGACTGACACCGCCAGCAGAGAGGAGCGAAGCCAGGGAACATCTTTTGCAGTCTGAGAGGGGTATAATACCAACGGGTCATGAGTTTATATGCCGTCTCCCGTTGCGCTGTACTTTTAAAGATGCGAGGAATATCCCTCCATAACTGCTCCCATTGGCCAGAGAGAATATCTTCCTCGAGGTCTTTCTGCCATTGGTGTTGGTAAGGGTAAAGTGGGACTGTATGTGAGTGTTGAAGGACTTTATAAGTGTTGGAGATCAGCCCACGGGAGCCATCAAAAGAGCGAACTAGAGTTTTAAAAGGTGTGAGCTGGCATGTGGCGCCCTCTGTGTAGGATGGGGTGTGCAGCCAATGGCGTATTTGAAAGTACTCTAAACGCGCCGTTGTTGGGAGTCGAAAGTCCTTCCTGCATTGCGTGAAGGTTTTGAAGAGTCCTTCTTCAAAGAGTTGCGCTATGACACGACACTCACCAGCTGCCCATTCTGGGAAGGAGGCAGGGTGGAAGGCCGGCAGGAACCCTTGGTTACGCGCCAAAGGTGTATTAGGGGAGGGGAAGAAGGCAAGGCCACAAGACACCGCTATTCTGTCCCAGATCTCTAAAACAGTTTTTGTCGGGGTGGCAATGTAGGCGCTACGATGTCTAGCACCTCTCGGTAGCCAGGCTAGGTCCCACAGTGGGCGGCAGGCCACGGCTCTGTCCATATGGAACCAGTGCTTTTTGCTTTCGCGGACCGCCCATTCCGATATATAACGTAGGTGCGACGCCCAGTAGTAGACAAGAAAATCAGGGCATGCTAATCCGCCCCGGTCTCTCGGTAGCATTAGAATTTTTGTAGAGAAACGCGGTCGCCCCCCGCCCCAGATAAACGCAGTCACCTCACGTTGAAGGCTCAGGATATCCTTTTGGGGTATAGGCGTTGGGAGCGTCTAAAAAAGGTAGAGCACTTTAGGTAAAATTGTCATCATGACCACATTGAGGCGGCCCAGCCAAGAGATGGGGAGTGATTTCCAACGGCGGAGGTCCTCCTAGATTGAGTTTCTACAAACCGGCCACTTCGCCTGTGTCCACGAGTCTAAAGTAGCCGTAACATTAATACCTAGGTATCGGATAGACTGTGTCGCCCATTGAAAGGGGATGTTATCTCCCAGGTCCTCAAGTTGCTGCGGGGAGAGAGTAAGATTAAGGGCCTGTGACTTGGCAAGATTAATTTTGAACCCCGAGATCAGTTCGAACTGAGAGAGTATATCGAGCAACGCGGGAAGGGAGTTTGCGGGGTCGGTGAGCATCAAGAAGAGGTCTTCAGCGAAGAGGGCCATCTTATGCTCAACCCCCCCAAGCCGTATGCCTCGTATTTCCTCCGATTGGCGAATGGTGATCGCCAGGGGCTCCACGGCGAGGGCGAAGAGAAGAGGTGACAGTGGACAACCTTGGCGTGTGCCCCGGTGGATAGAGAAGGGTGAAGTAAGGAGACCATTGACTCTAATCTGCGCTTGTGGCGCTGCATATGGGGCCATAATCCGAGCAATCATGACCGGGCCCAGCCCTATCCGCTGCAGCACTGCCCTGAGAAAGGACCAGTCAACCCAGTCGAAGGCCTTTTCGGCATCGAGAGAAAGAAGGAAAGCCGGGATATTGCGGCGTTGGGCTTTTTCCACTAGGTGGGCCACTCGACGAAGGTTATCTGCTCCCTGACGCTCTTGGATGAAACCCACCAGGTCGGGCTCAATTAAACCGCGGAGGTGGGGGGCTAGGCGTAGGGCCAATATTTTGGTATCGATTTTAACATCCACATTTAACAGCGAGATAGGGCGGTATGATGCACACAAGGTCGGGTCTTTCCCTGGCTTGGGAATAAGCGCTATCTCGGCCCCGGCCATCGTCGGTGTGACAGTCTGCGTGTCTGCAAAGGAATTAAAAAGTCTCAGCAGCGGTGTCCGTAGCGCCGAGAGAAAAAGACGGTAAAAGGCTACTGTAAGGCCATCAGGGCCTGGAGTCTTCCCCGTGGGAAGGCATTTTAATGCCTTGTGGAGCTCCTCAGCCGTGATGGGTTCTTCCAGCCGCTGCGTAAAAAAGGGGTCCAGTGGCGCCCATGTGCAGGAAGCCAGGAAGGGATCTATCTGGTCCTCAGAGGTGTCACCCCGATCATAGAGAGCGGTAAAGAAGGCACCGAATGCCTGCTGCTTGTCCCGTTCTGAGGTAGCCCCCCCCCCGGTAGCGAGAGTTTAGAGATATGGCTATGGGATACCTGGAGCCGGAGGCGACGCGCTAGCATAGAGCCCACCTTATTGCCCCCTCCGTAGAATTTTTGTTTGAGGGCTAAGAGGGAGCGCTCCGCTTTGTTAACTCGGAGAGCTTTAAGTTGACCCCGAAGTGAGGCAAGCTATTTCCGTGTCTGCCTAGAGGGCGTCCTATGTCCCTGCCTCT
This sequence comes from Calotriton arnoldi, assembly GCA_963921515.1. Classification (NCBI taxonomy): domain Eukaryota; kingdom Metazoa; phylum Chordata; class Amphibia; order Caudata; family Salamandridae; genus Calotriton; species Calotriton arnoldi. Next base: position 2,284,611 of record CAWUFW010001373.1, on the reverse strand, counting down.
CCAAAGCTTTGATGTCTCGAGCGATGTTGTCCTCCACCAGGCGTGATTCCCGGGTGCGGGCAATAGAGATGGATGTGATAACACCTCAAATTGTGGCCTTGAAGGCGTCCCATAGGACATGCCCAGGAGTATCCGGGAGGTCGTTAGTGTCAAAATAAGTTTGTTTCGCCTGCCGAATGTCCGCCACGTTGACCGGATCCCGGAGGACATGAGGGAGGAGGCGCCACCTAGGGATGGAGCCGGGGTTCCTGCCCACACCCGCCAGAGTAATTTCTAAGTGGACATGGTCAGAAATTGATATGTCTGATATTGCCGCGGACCCGAAGGATCGAATGAGAGCTTGGGACAGAAAGAAGTAGTCAATGCGGGAATGTGATTGATGGACATGGGAGTAGAAAGTGTAATCTCGTGTGTCAGGCTCCTTGTAGCGCCACGCATCTATAAGGCCCAGGGCTTCTAAGTCTCCCTTGAGTGCTGACGACATGGCTCCGGTTCCCTGAAAAGACGTGGTCGTGCGGTCGAGGCAGGGGTCCCACACCAAATTGAAGTCCCCCCCGAGGATAATAGGGGCAGGCTCCCGAGTGAGCAAGTTTTTAAGTAAGGCCTGGAGATATGTGTCTTGTGCATAGTTAGGTGCATAAACATTGAGCATTGTGTATGGTTTCCCATGAATAAGGGTCGCAAGCTTGAGAAAACACCCGTCCTTGTCGCGTTTTGTTCGTGTAACCTGTACGGGGGTGCCCGCTTTAAAAAAGATGGCTACCCCTGCCGTTTTAGACTGTGCGGAGGCCCAGTACGGTGTGGGGAATCGTGGGTGGGACATGCGCTGGGTATCAGTATGTAGGAGGTGGGTTTCCTGAAGGAAAATAACATCCGGGTCCAGAGGAGGAGGTAGCGCCATATTTGTCTCCTTTTATTAGGGGCATTAAGGCCTTTTACATTAAGGGAAAGGCATTTGAGGTGCGCCATTACTTATCACAAAGAGAGTGGAGTGTTAGCCGACATGCAGGCCGCGCCGCCCCCCACGAGGCAGCCGTCTGGGATGATGGGACAGGATGAGGGCGGTATGAGGTGTCCAGGCGGGGAGCAGAGCCAGTCCCCCCCCACGCCCGCTTCCAGCCAGAGGCACAAGGCATCCCAAGATGGTTGTGTTCCCCCTCCCCAGGAGACGAAGAAAGGGAAGAGTAAGAAAGGAGCAGAATAGAGAGCAGGAGAAAGTAACAACAAGGCAAACAAGAATATGGCCAACTGGGCCAATGCACCATTCCAATCCTGGAGCAGCCCAGTGGTGTAAACCAGGGCGGCTCTGAGGGAGTCACTCCCCATGGGGACTAGAGGAATGGCGGGGTGGGCCAACAGGTAGAGAAATAACTGCTGTCCGTCCCCCGACGGCCGACTCGCTATGCATGCATCAGGGAGACACGGGAACCCACCCCGAAGTACATTCCCGCCTCTCTATTACAATGTGGGGCTATGTCCGTGTTATACCACACAGGTCAAGGGAGCGAGGGTTCTCACGATTCAGAAGGGGCCCATCAAATGTACTCTCCCCTGAGAGCAGCATCCGGTCGAGTTCCTTGTCTCTGGAATCTGCTTATAGCAGGCCTGCAGTAGTTAAAACAGCACATGGGCCCATCTCGCCAGGTCGGCCTCAGTTTGTTCAAGTCCTCGCAAGGTAGGCTCAAATCTGCTCCAGCAAGGGGAGGGGGCAGCCCCCTCCAGCTCTGAGACAAGCTCTTCGCGTCAAGGAACCCCCGTTCCAGCCCCAGAGCCAGAGGGCGAAGGGGATTCCGACGCCGCTATTCCTCCCCCCGAAGACTGCGAGGCCTCCACGGCCTTCAAATGATGAATAATGTCCTGCTTGGCTTGGAGTGCTGCCATGTCGGCCCCGGAGGTTCTACTGCGGGGAGGCCGAACCGTCGCCCACTCCGGGGGCAGGGAGGTCCGGGGCCCCGAGCCATTGAGGGAGGGGGGGGGGTTGGAGGGCTGGGTGGCAGGCGGGAGGCGAAGCATCTGGGAAGCCTCCGTGAAGGATCTCAAAGATCTGCGTTTCCCCTCCCACTGAAAGATCAAGGCAAAAGGGTGGCCCCACTGGTATTTGATGTTAAGCTCATTCAGCTTGTCAGTCACTGGCTTAAAGTCTCTACGGCGGCGCAATGTGAGTGGGGAGAGATCCTGAAAAATTTGGATGCGGTGGCCCTCATGCATTAGGTTCTTAGAGGCCCGAGATGCCTGGAGGATGGCCTCTTTCTCAGTGAAGAAATGCACCCGGGTCAGGATGTCAGGGACCAGATTGGCTTTTCCACGCGGGGGTGCAACTCGGTGCGCCCTGTCCAGCGTCGGAGGTGAGGCATCATCGTCTCCCCGGACCGCCTGGAGGAGGTCTGCAACATAGGTCAATATGTCGTGGCCTTCTGCTCCCCGAGGAACACCCCGGATGCGTAGGTTGTTCTGGCGGCTTCTGTTTTCAAGGTCCTCCTGTTTGAGTTCGATATGTTGCTCTTCGAGTGCCGTCACGCGGCTCCACAGCTCCTCCTGGTCTTCCGTGCGCGTGTCAAGAGTATGTTCAAGATCGTCCACTCTGGTGCCGATTTCGGAGACGTCCTGCCGGATGTCCTTGAGACAGGTTTTGACCTCCATTTTGAGAGAGCTGATTTCGGTCTTGATCTCTTGGAGGAAGTTAGTCATGAAGGCCTGAGTGATGGGGCCGGCCTCTGCGGTCTCCTGCCCGGTTGCCATTGTATGATCCTCTTGGGTAGGCGCCGGGGCAGTTTTGGCCCACAGGTCCGCCACTGATGTGTCTTTTGGTGCTGACTGAACTGTGGTCTTCCCGATCTTGCTGCGGGGCATGACGCGGACAGAGAGGATGTTCAGTCCACGGAGGCCCGCTTCAGCGATCAATTCGGGACCCCCTCGGCCACCAGCGGGCCACCCCGCCATCGCTAGGTCTGTAGGGAGGGCAATGAAGCTGGGCAGCCCAGAGCGAAGGGGACCACGTCCCTGGAATGCAATCCACTCGTGAACCCAGGTCCCCCGGCGCTCCGGGCTCAGGCAGGGGCCCAAGCCCCCAAGTGAGTCTCAAAGGCAGCGCCACTCAGGTCGCGCAATCGGCCAGTTCCACCTGCTCCAGACCAGCCGGGATATTGTTGCAGGGAGGGGCAACTGAAGGCGGAGGAGAACGCTTTGGTGCGTCAAGAGCAGCTAAGCCGGTCCGTCGATGCTATATTAGACGCCTGCCCCCGCGCCAGGACCCTGTGCTGAAACGGGAAGTCAGCCAACGTGCAGGCCAGAGTCCCTCGAGGCTCCAGGACTAGGCCGCGGCGCGCAAAACAACCAGGGTCCCAGCGCCACCGCAGTCCAGTGCGCGTCAGGGAGAGGGGCTCCTTCCCAGTAGGCCCGCTCAATTTCGGGGAGGGAGCAGAAGAAACAGCAGAGGGCGATCGGCAGGACGACCCACGGGGTTCAGGGGCCCGCCAGCCACTGGTGGGGCCACTTGCGCAAGTTCCTCCTCACTCAATGCAAGCGTACAGTCACCACGCGCGGCGGGGGCCAGGGTTGCCGTACTCACAGGGTTGCACTGCAGGCTCCGCTATCGTGCTCTTCCACCGGGGTCACTGCGGCCATCGGGTTTGCCAGCCACTGCATCTCTAGGCCGCACGTCGGGGTCAGCGGCCCTCAGCTCCCACGCACCCCAGCTCCAGGCCCCACTAGATCCGTCTCGCGGGGCCACCCTCCAGCTCGCACACAACAGACGGGATCTCCGCTGGTGCACTGCTGAAGATACGGAAGCACTGGGGCTCGTGGATCACTCCGATCGCACTCCGCTCACCAGCGCGCACCTCCGCCGCCGGGCCTGGGTCCTCCGCAGGCCGCTGAGCACTCTGCAGGCGGGCTCAAGATGGCGGCCGGAAACGCTGGTGACCGCCGCCTCTCGTACTCCGGGCAATTCGCAATGTTCATGCCTCGCTGCTGGAGCCCTCTGCCGGGGTCGCTGCAGCAGCCAGGCCCGCCAGTCACCCCGCCTCCGGGCCGCACGTCAGAGCCGATGGTCTCCGGCCCCCGCAGGTCGCCCACAGCCCCCAGCTCCGGGCTCTACATCGCCTCACGGGGCCGTCCTCCAGCGCTCTCACCGTGGCCGGAATCTCCACGGGGGCACCCCAGGAGGTGCGTGGGCACCGGGGCCCGCAGATCGTTCCGGCGACACTCTGCTCCCCAGCGGCCAGCTTTGCCAGGCCTGGGGCTCCCACAGTCCCAGGTCACTCTTCAGGCGGGCGCAAGATGGCGGCCAGCGGCGCTGCCGTCCGCCGTCACCCCCGCTCCGGGCGGATTTACAGTAGCTGGGTCCCCGGCTCCCCAGTCAAAACACCCAGGGGCACCGCTGTGCTCGAGGGGGGGCACCGAACGCACCACCCGCGCCTTAAAAGCTGTAAATAGGCCCCCGGCCGACCCTCGGAGGACGGAGCTCACGCAGCACACGTCCTACTCCATCAGGGTCTTGGCCACGCCCCCGTAATTACATTTTAATAGGTCATCCAGACTCTGTGTATTTGATTTCATTCTTATCATTCTATACACTCAAATCTATTGACAAACACGGTTAGTGGTAAAGCGGGACAAATTAAAGCAGAGCCATTAATCGGGAAAGGCATGAAAAGGTGTGAAAGGCTGAAAAATGGTATTCAACACTGGAGGTCTAAAAATGAACAGAAGGTCATTGTTCACGTATCACTGCTGTGACAGCAGATATAGGATATTGAAACATTATCACTTAAGAAAAACAAAGTTATGTTAATGCTTTATATTATTGAGACTGTGTTAGCCTCCATCAGAAGACTATACTGGATGATGAAATGACTGGATCTTAAACATTTAACATCTGGTAAACAGAAGCCACCTACCATTTCCTTATAAGATTCATTTGATAGGAATTGTTAAAAGGGCAAACAAATGAGTAAAAGAGCAATCATATCACCGCATTAGTATAGTTGGAAAATAAGAGGGAGTTACACATTTCACAGCAATTACATTGAACTCATATTTCTTTCTTATGTTATACTATGCATGACTGTCTCCTCACATTGGAACTCTATTATATTTCCTGTCTGTACCAAGTTTGAACCCCACCAGAATCACTTCTGGACAAACTCCCACATAATACATTGCAAGGCAAATTTGACATTATCTTAACACAATTTAATTACTGTAACGCCAGAACATTACAAAGGTAACTTGAATACATACCTTGTTCTCCAGCTCCAAGATCAGTTGAGGCAGCTTTTCTGGCAGGCTTTTTCCCTCTACCTCCATGCCGGTTTCCAGGCGGACCCTGAAGAGTCGGAAAAGCATAACAAATTTAAATGAAGTTAAGAGTCCTGTCATGTTAAATATATGATATAAACTAATTTAATTCATAATGCATTCCACTCAAACATCACATTTTAACAAAGCTTAATATTCAAACAGATGTTAAAAACGTCTTTTAATGTCCACTAATGTGATATGTTTGCTTTTGCACTCAAGAACATTCAGTTAGTTCCCATAATGGCTGAATAAGGAAACTATCACATTTATACCAAACAAAAGCATGTTTGTTTTGAAATCATGAACTGTAAATGGTTGATTTATCTGAAAGATAACTTTGTCTACTGGTGATCTGAAAGTATAGTGACTGACATGAATATGGTCTGCTGCCTGGGAATAGCCCTGTATGATTAAAAGTGAAAACAGCAAACAAGACGATAAAGTATTTAGAAATAATGCCTACCTTTGCCAAAGAGGTTGCTAGCACTTGCTTAAGGAATAGGAGGGTACTGTCTGTTGAACCCACTAAATGTGTTGAGTTCTTACATTTCCCTGCATTATAAAGGTATTTACGCCCACCAAGGTGTAAATAAAACAGCGGAAAAAATATAATTTCAACAAAAATAACTAAACAATACAAAACCCAGGGCACTTTTTATTTATCATTCTTTAACTTAAAATACAAATAAATCACTGTTTCAACGTGGCTCAAAAATATAAGACAAGATATTAAAAATAACCCTTTTTATACTACAAAAACAAGGAAGAGTTAAAGAGGCATGACACACACTACTGAATGATTCACTGAAAATGTGGTAAAGGAGTTTTCCTATGATGGTATTAAGACAGACTGCTAATATTTAACACATTTATTTTGAAAAAATTCAAATATTTATTGTTAAACCATGATATCAGTCAATTTTGCTAGTAATAAACTTCTGCACACATTTTGGCGACCTTTTTAAGTCAACCAACTTGCACATTACGATGCATGCCTCCTGTACTCCGACTGACCGCTGAAAGACTGCCGACTCAGACAGCCTTTCTCCGAAAGCCTATATAGAGAAGAACAGCATCCATAGGGTAGTACAGGGATCTCCGACTGTCGTCCGGATTACAATGTGGGTTTCCGACGATGCGACCGTGGTGGTCCGATCGCCTGCCCCAAGTCATCGGAAATGAAGGATTTGGGATGCATACTCACCCAAATCAGCTTCTCCCGACAGTCTGCAGCATGGATCCCTTCCTCCAGGTCCCCCCTACACTGCAGCAGCTGAACCCCAAAGACTATGACCCTGTGGTGCTCACCCAGGCACCATGTGCAAACCGACTGAGGGTCCGTGGGAGACATTGGTCCTCCACAGGACTCACAAGGCTTGAACCCCCAGGACACTGAGGAATGGTTTTATCTGGGCACACTGCTCAGTTGATTAAAAAACATCAAGTACTTTGAAAAAAGGCCATAGAAACTGCAGTGCAGGTCCGCATTGTAGCACGGAAAAGAAGAAAATGACGTCAGTGTGTCGGGTAAGGGCTTATAATGACTCCGTTGGAGTCACATTAGGAGACTACATCGCTAGACGACCTCTACCGATTTGCAGAGGTACTGCTGGAAAAGTTTCCAGATCCAGTCTGGCACCTGGGGAGGATGCTAAGATAAGAAATCTGTGGCTTGATGTCTCTAGCAGATATTGCTCTGATGTAACCAGGAATACAAAATGCAAAATGTTGTAGTTTCAAGAATGATTAAACAGTTCTTGTTAAAAAGCACCTCAACAGCAACCAGTGCTCAGAAATCGTGTGGTCGCAGAATGAAAAAAAAAATCTAAGCTCCAACATTTTCATCCCTTTTGCCTTGTTCTGTGGTACACAATCCAGCGGATGCTCCCGGCACCTCCAGGGTGGACTTCCTAAGCATACAATATGGCCATTTGGTTAATCGCTGCTCATCTGCTGTTCCGCATGACTCATCAGAGTGTACACTCTCACTGATTTTCAAATTCTGTTCCTGTAGTTTGCTCTCTCTAAACCCGGGCACAACTATCTGGCATAGGATATTGCTGGTCATGTAATGGTTCCGCTCCGTCTATCCATGTTGAACTCATCAGAGCATATACTACAACTGGGTGTATAGTTTTGTTTGCTATGAATTTGCCCCTGCTGCTATGGGTAGACTTCTTAATTCTGATTACACAGTCCCTTATCCTAAGGGTTGCTCCTGGGTGGACTCCAGAGTATACATTACAGAGGATGCAAAATACTATTTAAGAATAGCCTTCCTCACCTCCAGTGCCTTATTCCACTATTTAAACCATGCTATGAAGACCACTCCAAGGGCAGGTATTTCACATGCACACATAATCACACCTTTAACACACTATTCTTCTATACCCTCTGCACTGCAACATGATTTGATCAGTCTCTAACATACAAGCATAATACAAAAACACTTTCCACATAGGCTATACTGCACTCATATATGCTCCGTCTGTCCAACGACCATTTTCTATTAAAGTCTAAATGTCTCATCTCTAGCTTCTTTTTGCTTTTGTAACAGAATTTTGACTTCTTTCTGTAATAGATCTTGTTGAAACCTTGATGTTTTTGTCGGAGGAATGGGAGGAGGAGGGGACTTGAACCGAAGAGAATATACATTCTGAACACTATTCAAGACCCATTTGTCTTTTGTTATTACACTCCACTCTTTTAGGTGATTGGTGATACTTTCCCTCACCGGAGCGGGTTACAGATACGAGGGAAGTGATGACTCATTGCTTAGCAGGAGGTTTTTCTGTGGATGCCAATTGTTGTTGAGATCCTCTTCCCCTAGATGGCTTGTGAGGGCGGTAGTGCGATCTTGCCTGCTGTTGATGTTAAGTCCAGTGAGGGGTTTGAACCCGCTGCTGGAAAAATCGCCTGTCATGTGGTCTGTATCTCTTGCAAAACTCTTTACTCTTTTCCAGACCAACATCTTTGAGTGTCCGTTTCGGTTTTCATCCTGGATATCTCCTCGTCTGCATGAGTACCAAACAGGGTGTTACCCGAGAATGGCAAGTTCATGATTTTGTGCCGAGCCTCTGGTGTTAATCCAGTGAGTCGTAGCCAGGAAGCCCTTCTTGCACAGATGTCATGCGCATGACCATGAGTAGCAAGGTCTGATGCATCTGCTGCTGCACTTATGATCCGGTTGGATACTAGACCACCTTCATTCAGGATTTCCTGGAAATTCTGTCTATCCTCTTTAGGCAGTTTTTATGTAAATCTACTGAGTGAGTCTCAATGAGATCTGTTGTATCTCCCTAGTAAGGCAGAAGCATTCGCCACCTTCATGTAAGATGCAAATGTTCCGCACATCTTTTTCCCAAGGTAGCCAATCTGCCTACTGTCCTTGTCTGGTGGTACCACAGATGAAGAAGCCACAGAGTGAGATTTACGTGTGGCAGCCACCATCACTGAGTCTGGAGAAGTGTCAGCTTTGAGATACCAAGGGCCCTTTTCAGGAGCTTTATATTTTTTTAAGGAGCCGAGATGGTGCAGATTTCAAGGATGCTGGAATCAGTGGAACGAGTGGCCTTGCTACTGCTCTATGATGCAGGGTCTCAAAAATTACAGCTGAAGAAGCAGTAGTAGTTGAAATGTCAATATTCAGTTTGTTTGCACTCTTGATAAGGACATCATTAAAGGTCACCAGATCATCTACTGGAGAAACTCTAGCAGGAGGCGTGTCCAACAAGGTCGGAGAGTTGTCCCAAATTGAGGAGCGAGAGTGGCAGACCAGGAGGGTGATCATCTTCTGCTTTGTCTAGACGTGGTACCATGAGATCTTCTGGATCTTGTTCTGGATGTTGTCTCGGATCTAAAGCAATGACGCAGTGGACTCCGTGTTCTGCGAGTGGACTGATTCATCACATGCGGACTTCTGAGAGACCCTGAAGGAATCGTAGCAGGTACTGATGTTGTGCCTGGTGAGAACCTAAGAGTAGTTGCCCTTGTAGATGATGGTGTATGTGGCGTAACTCTAGAAGGGGAGAGTGTTCTTGAATACTCAGTCATAAGAATGAGGCATAGGTCTTTATAAAAATCGCTAACCATCATGGTTAGATGTTTAACGGTGACTAAGTGGTTCTGGATGGAGAAGGACGCCGTGATGCAGCAGATTCCGTTGGCAAATTCTGAATCTCCCTCGAATGCACCCTTGGTTTGTCTCTTGACATCGAAGGGGCACGCAATGTTGACTGTTTCTTCTTCGACATCGTGCGTTCCGAAGGTCTTGACGTTGGTCAGGCTGTCTTCGACGTCAAAGTATGTCTTCTGGCCATCAACTGCAACCGAGACAGCTATGTATGCCACAACGTCGACGAGTGTCTTCTGGCCATCAATGGTGACTGCGGCGGCGATGCAATTCTCGAAGTTGACAAATCATGCTTATTGGCCGTCGACGGTGGCTGCAACGGCGATGCACGTCTCGATATCGGGGGTCGTGTTTGCTCCAACGTTGAACTATGAAACACCCCTACCTTCGACGGTGTCTTCAACGCCGAACATGCTGATATTTTCTCAGTTCTCAACACTATACCTTTCGATGTCATACAGGACAGTTTTGTTCTGGTGTCTCTCACGAAATCTTCCTCTGTGGGGTTCTTTTGGGCAGGAGGAGAACTCCAAGGAGGAAGAATGATGTTCCTGAAGGTCTCATGATGATCCAGTAGTTCCTCTCTCTTGAAGTCCATGAAGCCTGATCTTTTCTATGTCCTCAAAGTATGCCTGGATAGTTTCTGGCAGTGAGGTCACGAATCAGGACCAGGGCGTCTGGTAGGCAAACAATACAGAATAAATGAGGGTAAGTGAACTTTTTTTCTCCTCAGGCAGGGCACTTCACAAAGAGTAAAGGCATTTTTGGCAGAAGAAAGGAACCTTTTCTGTTAGAAAAAGGTGTCTCTGTACCCTTGGTATTGAGAACAAACGAGAGAAGTTATTTTGAGAGCTTTGAAAAATATTTTTTGGACAAAATTGTCAAAAAAGGCAGAGCTCAGTGCTCCAGAATCATAACACTAGAAGCTGAAAAAATGAACTGACCCGTCACCTGTGGGGCATATACGGGATTTATGGGGTACTGTGAGGCTGTTAAAGGATGGTGCCAGTTTTCTTGGTTTACGTTTTGAATTGCAGGCTATTGGCTAAAAATGTTTCATAGTCCCTTTCCTTTTAATAAACGTTTGTGAAAGATTTTCTATTAGCATCTTTTTAATAATGCCATATCCTCGGATGTGCTTTTCCGGTTTGCTGCCACACTGGGACAGAAACCTGTAAAAGAACTATTAGCTCTTTATAAACAAGCATTTGCAATGCAATAGGTCTCGCATTAACAAGAGTTTAAGCTATTGGCAATGCAATAGCTTAAACTCTCACAAATGCGAAACATATTGTATTGCAAATAAAGTGAAACTGTGGCATGGGGGCTTTGACAAAAAAAGCATCTGTTTGCCCATGCTGCGGTTTCACTTTAATGTCGGCCGCGTACCTTTCTTTAGATGCGGTTTGTGTAAAAAAAGGGGTGCGGCCTCTATGAATGTGAAAGAGCTGCATGGGCGCTAGTAAACAAAATAAATAAGTAAGCACGCCCGCTAAATGCGGACCGCGCTGCTAAAATAAATAAAATGTGGCAGCTATAGTTAAAGTGGACCGCCATTAGTAAAAATTAAAATAAAAGCTGGCGGCGTGATGCGAGGTAGAGTGTGGAATAGGGGGAAGAGCATTAAATAAAATAGTGCTCACCAACTTATAAAGCAGACCATGTAACAACAACAGCAAGAGGTCCAGTCGTTATGGGAGGTTACACATGCGGACAAGGCGGTATCAAAGAGGGACTAACAAGCATAATAACGACTCGGTAGCCAGTGTTTACGAAGGACAAAGACAAGCAAGTTAAAATGTGCGTGGGGCTTCAAAGCCATACTCCACCACTGCATGTCTCGCAGCAGCACATGCGCTGCCCAGGATCGACCTAAAAAAAATGGCTATCCATCGCCAACTACGGGGCAGGAGTTTGAGGGTATAGCATAAGTAATAAGCTTCAAGTTACAGAGAATAATTTTATCAGAAGATTATTGATGGTACCGATAAGGGCACACACACACTTCTGCCACTCGGAATTACAGTGGGAACATATAGAGGACTATGCTGGCCTTGCCCCTCTGTTATTATGAGTAAAGATTTGGCTATCTGAAGATTTAGCCTTCTTGAGAGACATTATCAGGGATTGTTTGGCTGTCTCTACCATTGATAAGATTCCCTGGTTCCATTATTTGAAATGTACACTGCTCGAGATTGGCTTACGGGACGTTTATGAAAACCCCCAAAACATGACCTCAAAAGCCAAAGACAGCATTAAAATGGCTTTTTCTTTCAGGGCTAACAATCGTCACCAGCAGTTGCAGGAATACTTTGGAATGCTGTGTCCTGTCGGGTCCAGCCAGAGCTATTCTTATGGTTAGCCCCAGAACGCGCATGTCGCCTCACCTGAAAGCACTACACTGGCTCCCGGTGAGAAAGAGGATTCAGTTTAAGGCTTTGGTGTTTGCCTATCGTGCTTTCTACGATACGGGTGCGGTCTATCTGAGAAGCAGGATCCAGCACTATCAGCCTCAACGTGTCTTAAGGTCCTCGGGACAATCCCTGATGGTGATTCCCAAATTCACTCGTTCTCGGATTGGAGGTCGTTCCTTCCAGGTTCAAGCGGCCTGCCTATGGAACAACCTGCCCCTTCATATTAGACTGACTCAGGACTTGCTGTCCTTTAGAAGACAACTTAAAACATGGCTGTTCCAACAATAATACGATGGTAGGTGGGTTGGGGTCCTGTCTGGTGGTTTTTGGAGATTAGCGCCGGGACACTCTTTGTGAGTATCCGTGCGCTTTATAAATCCCTTATTTCATTTCATTTCATTTCAGTCACATGGCTAATCATTTCCGATTTTATTTCGTTTAGTACTAATTTGCAATATAGATTTTACTTTACAAGGTTTCAGTTAGGCACAGTGCACCTTTTGGCAGCATTTCCTAGTCAAGGAGGCTGGTCAGACCAACTCATGCCATGTGTTTGTGTCAATTTGTCCAAACAAAGCACTTCGCACTTTACATTATTATGTGCCCTTTACAAAACAACAAGATTTTTACTCCCGCTATCGAGAAAGCAACATCCCTGTACATATAAAAAAGGCTTGAGATATTTGTATTAATTGGCCTTTATTTACATTTGTACTGCGGTGGTGAATTTTATTAGGGGGCTCTTGTCATTAGAAAGCGCTGTGGGCAAGATTGTAAGGGCAATGATGATCTAATCCATTGTTGTACAATGTTTACAAGGTTTACAATTAGGGCTATTTTATACAACCCTCTGGGGGTTGTATCTCCCTTTCATTTTGTTGTGTACATGAATTGTTTGACTGCTGGGTTTAAATCATTATGAGGACCCGAACTGTCTGAAGATTTTACCAAAACTTTGTTATGGTGATTGGAATTGATGGGAGATATCCAACCGACTCAAGTTTCAGAGTGTAAAAATTATTTTGTACTGTATAATACCAAAAGAGCATCATTTTTTATCTAGCCATCCCAGGGAGTTGTTGAGCTGCCCTTATTAGAAAACAATATAGAAAGTCCGGATGACATAGCGGAGCCTGTAGGAACACCTTTTCAAGGTTCCTCTTGTTGAGGTTTTTGTCCCGCTGGTAATGATCTTAGTTTTTGGGGTAGCATATTATTAATTGATGCACTATGACAGGAGTTTTCTTTTAATATGTTATACTGCCAATAGGATGTGTTTTATATCTATGAATTTTTATGAATTAAATAGGTCTTCGAATTTGGTACTTTTATGGTTCACTGAACAGAAATACAGTTAATGACTGACATATATAAATATGTATCAAAACAATACCCTTTCAGGCATAGAGTGACGCATAAATATTTTATAGAACTCTGTGTAGTTCCCAAGTTTAGATAGAGAGCAGCTCCTGTATAGGTCTCCCTCAACACCAGCGACACACTAAATTTGCTCACCGCAAATGTTTGCTTTTCTATCAAAGTCTTTAAGTATAGGATTAGCACAGTACCATCCAAGCGGAGATAGAAAGGGGCAAAGTCTTTCGCCATTTCTACAGCAAAGTTGCATCTCCCTTGTGCGACACGCCGACTGCATGCTAATTGTGTGCGGTGCCCGATTCACAGGTTGTGACCATCGAAGGTAAATGCGTACCCATAGTAGTGCCTAATTCTACCACGTGTGGCACTGCTGAACTTGTGCCTGTGTGTGTGACCAGAATTGTGCCTCATTTCCAGGGAGGTACTGAGTTCACGACTTTTCCTTGTGTGCGACCAGAATTGTCTGGTGCGATGGGTATCAATGCGCACCAGATGTTGTGCCTCATTTCCAGGGGCAGTGCCGATTAATGGTCCGGGGGGCCTGGATTGCCTGGGTGCTACTTTGTTCGACATGTGTTTGACGGGGTGGCGCCTTCTTCTGAGAACACCCCTGCTTTATCCCCCAATCACTGATTGCTCCTTTTGTGCCCTCAGTGCGGCTGACCAACTGCCCTCTCCTCATCCAGACCCGACGACTTCATGTTGCCAGGTAGTATTGCCCGGAACAGGCCACGGTGGTGAGAGTAATTGACTGGGCTAAGGAACGCTTCCGAGAGTGATCGTAAGTGGGTCAAGAGACTGTGTGCCCCCCCCCCCCTTCCCAACCGTTCTTTGCGGAACTTGGCTGGTGCCGGAAGGCACTGTGTGGAATCCTTTGATTGAACAACTATCACCCTCATCCTGCTTCTGCTCCACATACAATGGGTGAACTTGCAGAGTAGTGGCCAAACCTCAATTTGTCAACTGCTGCCAAATTAGCTATTTTACCCACCCCCACCTTCTTCCCTGGGACTCTAAGTGTAACTCCAACCACAATCAGCCTAGGATCGGGGGAGTGGGGGAAGGTTTTCTTTATCTTCAGCCCGTGGGTGTAGGGTAGTCAGGGTGAGCTGTATGGTGGAGGAGGGCTTGGGCCATGGGGTCTGCATGTGCATTACCAACAGACCATATGGACCTGCCTGATATCCGTGGTACCGCGTATCTGTGTTTAGTGAGTTAGTGGGAGAGACTGCCTGTGATTCATTACACCGCACAGCGGTGTTTCTTTACACGGTGATTGCCAAAAGACTACTAAGTTTGACATTGGTTTTTACCTGTGCGGTCTTGGCCCACGGTGCTGTTTAAAAGTGTTGCAATTATCTGCTGTGTGTACACATTTCGGATATCGTTGTGACCTGGGGTGCACTCTATAACTGTGTGGTATTGAATTATAATAATTGCCAAGGTGGGCCTCGTTCTGACACATTTCACACGCATAAGGGTGCTGGGTGGGAGGCCCAACCAGAACGTGCCAGTTCCAACAATCCCAAAAACCGAGCTTTCAGCAAATGCGAATGTTTTCAGAGTTCCAATTCAAGGCCTATTTGCGACGACGGTGCAGCATAAGAGAGATTAAACAGAAGTCTGTAGCATCAAGTTTGGGGTTTATCCAGCCATGTGGAGATGAGGTTGAACAGAAGCGGGGTTAGAGTGCTTCCTAGTTTTACACAAGTGTTAGTCCAGATATTATGGGTTGTGACTCTGTTGGCAGAGATTTTCACTTTCAGCCAGGTCCTGGTGTACAGGCTACTAATGGTTCTCAATAGATGTTCCGGAATGCCCCAGTTGGACAACTTCAACCAGAGTCTCGGTCTGTCCACTTTTTCGAATGCGGTTGTGAAGTAGATGGATGCAACATAAAGAGGAGGGGCATCTTTGATTGGTGGCTTTGATCAAAGAGGAGAAGATGATCAGGTTATCCTCAGTGCCATGGCCGCGCCTAAAGCTAGATTGAGTGATGGGTATTAATGCCTTCATATTAGACTATTCCTCTAGCACCTTGTTCAGGACTTTTACGAAGCATTTGCCCTCAATGTCGAGGAGGGCGATAAGCCTAAAGTTGGCTGGTTTGTCACTTGTGCCTTTTTTATGGATTGGGGAAAATATAGCGCCTCTACAGTTGTCCGGCACTTGATTCCCCCAAAAGCAGTTCTTGAAGAGTGGGCTTAAGAGGGAGGCCCAGTCCTCTGGTGCGGATTTGAATATTTTAGTAGGAAGGCAGTTTTGTCTCAGGGGCCCCTGCTGCTCGAAAAGAGGCCAGCGTTCATGTGATTGTGTCTTTACTGGCCAATGATTAGCCCCATTGCACCTGGTTTTCATTAAGGCAGCCAGTTTTATTGGCTGGTGGGGGATCAGGGCTGGATTCTTCTTCAGGAGTGTTGTACAAATTAGAGCTATAATCCGTCCACTTAGCAGTAGAGATGGCAACTTTTGAGTTGTTTTTGCTCAATCTTTTCTGGACTACTCTCCAAAAGTTTGCAGAGATTTTTGTTTTCAAGGCCTCAGAGTTCGATCTATGCTGTTTCTTCAGTTTGCCAGGCAACTTCCCAGGACTTCCTTGCATTCTCGATTTCCTCTGCTCATAGAGGGGTGGCTCTGTTACAACCTGATCTCAGGAGCTTATTCAGTTTTCATTTGCGAGCTCTTAACGCCGGGATGTGGATTCTCGTTGGTGTGCTTCCTGTGCACGATCCTTATCGAAGAACTTGTCAGTTAACTTTGCCAGGAACTGCGACCAATTTAGGGGCCACGGTGATGATTCCTGAGCTCCGTGTTTACAGGTGAAGGAGTTGCCGATCATTTTATTCTTTGAAGCCAACTGACCCCTTCCTCAATACCAATTGTTTGGCTTTGTGGGAGTCTAGAAGTTGCCCTGGAGAAAGTAAAAATTAACCTTGCATAGTCCTTGGTCAGAATGTGCTGGACTTGGAAGTTACTTGCCTGTGGAAAATGCTGCATTGATAGTCAGAAGAAATCGATTAAAGAGGCGGAACGAGGCCGTGGTATACGTGCAGGATGCAAGTTGATCTAGGGCCAGTGTGAGTGTTTTCTAAAAGTTTACGAGTGTTAAACATATATACTAAGATAATACAGAAGTTAAATGAGTATACGTTGTGAACCACTGAGTGGTTCTATTTTTCCAACATATAATATGTGAGTGTGTGCAACTATGTGTGAGGGGGTGTGTGAGTGATTATTTGGGTGTGTTAGTGGCTGTATGGGGGATAAGTGGGTGTGTGAGTAGCTGTATGGGTGAGTAAGTGGGTGTGTGAGTAGTTGTATGGGTGAGTAAGTGGGTGTGTGAGTAGTTGTATGGGTGAGTGGGTATGTGAGTGGGTGTAGGAGTGGCTGTATGGGTGAGTGAGTGACTGTATGGGTGACTGAGTGGCGTTGTGTGACTAGCTGTATAAAGGAGTAAGTTGCTGTGTGAGTGGGTGTTTGGTTAACTGAGTGGGTGTGAAAGTGACTGTACTGGAGAGTGACTGAGTGGCTGTTTGGGTGAGTGAGTAGATGTGTGAGTGCATGTATGGTTGTGTGATGGATATGCAAGTTTGGATGTGTGATGGATATGCAAGTGGGTGTGTGAGTGGCTCTGTTGAGAGGCTGTATGGGTAAGTGACTGGATGTGTGAGTAACTATATTGATGAGTGAGTAGGTGTGTGAATGGCTGTATGGACGAGGGAGTGGCTGTGAGAGTGACTGTATGGGTGAGTGGCTGTTCAAGTAGGTATATGGGTGAGTTGCTGAGAGTGGGTGTGTGAGTGGCTTTGTGAATGAGCAAGTTGGTGTGTGAGTGGATGTATGGGTGTGTCAGTAGGAGTATGAGAGGTTGTGTGGGGATGTGAGTG